>JAIOJX010000003.1:163696272-164896272 GCA_022376925.1 Tragulus kanchil | reverse complement strand
TTTACTACAAATCTGAAATTTAATATTTTCTATGATAGTTAATCCATGCTTTAATTAGTAACATCAATATTCTATTGAATATATTCTAACCACTCATGCAGATATTGAGACTATTAGCTTTGTATACTTTTTGAGTCAAAGATTGATAACATAAGTAACACTGTGAATAAAAACTATTCATCTATTCAATCCTATTCCCAATAAAAGAGTATTCCCTTTGGGTATCCTTAACTGTTCAATTTGCTCAGTTTTTAAATGATTCAGAGTACAAAATCTACAATCCATTCCCTCAAAAGCTCAGTCTACTGCCTAGTAAATTCTATAGTTGTAAGAAATGGTCTTCTATATTTAATGCATTCTTACAATTGAAGCAATTACATTTTTAATTTTGCACTTGTATACCTATGTATCAACTTTACTATTTTTTATCCTTTAATAGGTTAGCTATTTTTTAGCTTCTTCTTTTAATTGTCAAATAATTTACTCTAACTCTTTAACCATTCATATTGTTTTAGGGTGAGTCTCCAAATACACCACTAACTGAGCCATTCTGTATATATTATTTTAATATTCCTTTAATTCTCTTTTTTTTAAGTATATTTATTGTTTATTTAACAGGAGTCTAGTTATAAGCAGTCGGATGACTCAACAGTGTTAGGGCTCTGGGTCAGAATTTTTTTTTTTGGCCACTTCTATTGGTCTTTCATTTATTTATTTTCTTCCACCTTTGTTCCTCAGCCTGTGTGGGCCTCCCATCTCAGTGACCTCTCTCACTGCAGAGCACTGGCTCCAGGCGCATGCGCCCCAGAGCTCCAGCTCAGTAGCTGGACACATCCGTGCAGCCACACCATGGCACGTGGGATCTTTCCAGGCCAGGGATCGAACCCGCACCCCTTGCGCTGCAAGGCAGTGTCCTTACCCACTGGACCACCAGGGGAGCCCTTCTTTAGTTCTCTTTTAGAAGAAAAAAAGATGCTATCTTTATAAAACAATATGGAAATTTTAAAGAAACAAATGTAAGCATACCCTGTAATTTCATACTATTTCATACCCCATAATTTTATACTATTTTAATAAATTTTGAGTGTATAATGCATATTTCTGAAAGTATTCATAAGTAGACTTATTCACTGCCAATTCAACCTTCCATGAAGCTCTTCAACTGACCAATTCATGTAGATTCTCAGTAAGATCAATATTCTATTGAATATATTCTAACCACTCATGCAGATATTGAGACTATTAGCTTTGTATACTTTTTGAGTCAAAGATTGATAACATAAGTAACACTGTGAATAAAAACTATTCATCTATTCAATCCTATTCCCAATAAAAGAGTATTCCCTTTGGGTATCCTTAACTGTTCAATTTGCTCAGTTTTTAAATGATTCAGAGTACAAAATCTACAATCCATTCCCTCAAAAGCTCAGTCTACTGCCTAGTAAATTCTATAGTTGTAAGAAATGGTCTTCTATATTTAATGCATTCTTACAATTGAAGCAATTACATTTTTAATTTTGCACTTGTATACCTATGTATCAACTTTACTATTTTTTATCCTTTAATAGGTTAGCTATTTTTTAGCTTCTTCTTTTAATTGTCAAATAATTTACTCTAACTCTTTAACCATTCATATTGTTTTAGGGTGAGTCTCCAAATACACCACTAACTGAGCCATTCTGTATATATTATTTTAATATTCCTTTAATTCTCTTTTTTTTAAGTATATTTATTGTTTATTTAACAGGAGTCTAGTTATAAGCAGTCGGATGACTCAACAGTGTTAGGGCTCTGGGTCAGAATTTTTTTTTTTGGCCACTTCTATTGGTCTTTCATTTATTTATTTTCTTCCACCTTTGTTCCTCAGCCTGTGTGGGCCTCCCATCTCAGTGACCTCTCTCACTGCAGAGCACTGGCTCCAGGCGCATGCGCCCCAGAGCTCCAGCTCAGTAGCTGGACACATCCGTGCAGCCACACCATGGCACGTGGGATCTTTCCAGGCCAGGGATCGAACCCGCACCCCTTGCGCTGCAAGGCAGTGTCCTTACCCACTGGACCACCAGGGGAGCCCTTCTTTAGTTCTCTTTTAGAAGAAAAAAAGATGCTATCTTTATAAAACAATATGGAAATTTTAAAGAAACAAATGTAAGCATACCCCTGTAATTTCATACTATTTCATACCCCATAATTTTATACTATTTTTAATAAATTTTGAGTGTATAATGCATATTTCTGAAAGTATTCATAAGTAGACTTATTCACTGCCAATTCAACCTTCCATGAAGCTCTTCAACTGACCAATTCATGTAGATTCTCAGTAAGAATTTATTAAATAACTACTATATTACATTATAATTTTTGTTCTAGAAATTGAGGCTATACTATTCAGTAGGATGATAGAGAATCTTAATGAGCCCAAATTCAAGTGAGAGGAGAAGAAATTGAATCACTAAATTAATTCACCACCCATTTAATCACAGAAAGTGAGGAGAAAAGGACTCCTCTGTCCCTTCTGCTGCATTTAAGCTTCTTCTGACCTCTTCCTCCACCCTGCTTGATGCAGAACAGCTTAGGCCCTGCTGGGACCGTCTCTCTGAAGGGTCTTCCAGGCAGCATTCAAATCCGTTTCCCCTTTTTGATTTCACTAACTTCTCAGGGGTATTAGCTTTTCTAATGCAGTTTCCAATTCTAGATGCATCACTTGTGATTTTTTTGTTAACCGTTACTACTTATTTACATGTATTTCTATAAGACATCTCTGTTCTAGTCTTTTGAATCACAACCTCAGAAGGTCACATTATATACATAACCAGAAAGGAGGGTCCTCAGAGAGGGTGGTCCAATGTGATGACCACAACTTAGAGCTTCCCAGATGGCTCAGTGGTAAAGAAACCTCCAGCCAAGGAAGGAGATGCAGAAGATGTGGATGAGTCCAATTGATCCTGGGGCTGGGAAGATCCCCTGGAGGGGGAAATGGCAACCCACTCCAGTATTCTTGTCTGGAGAATCCCCATGGACAGAGAAGCCTGGCAGAGTACAGTCCACGAGGTTTCAAAGAATCAAATATGACACAGCGACTGAGCATACACAGAGCCCACAGGCAGCTAACTCTCCTCTCTCCATGTGCTTAAAACACACATTAAAATAGATCACACCTTTAAATTATAGTTATAGCAGCATTCATAAAATGCTGCCTTTCTCCTCTCATATACCACTGAAATTAATTCATAAAGTGAAGAGTACAGAGGATGCATTTCTATAACTCTTAACTTCTTAACAGCAGTAATTGGAACTGACCTATATATGATGTGTATACTCTCATTTTCTTTTGGATATGTAATTTCCCTTAAGCACAGCTGAATGGATTCTTTTTCCATGAAGCTCTTCAACTGACCAATTCATGTAGATTCTCAGTAAGAATTTATTAAATAACTACTATATTACATTATAATTTTTGTTCTAGAAATTGAGGCTATACTATTCAGTAGGATGATAGAGAATCTTAATGAGCCCAAATTCAAGTGAGAGGAGAAGAAATTGAATCACTAAATTAATTCACCACCCATTTAATCACAGAAAGTGAGGAGAAAAGGACTCCTCTGTCCCTTCTGCTGCATTTAAGCTTCTTCTGACCTCTTCCTCCACCCTGCTTGATGCAGAACAGCTTAGGCCCTGCTGGGACCGTCTCTCTGAAGGGTCTTCCAGGCAGCATTCAAATCCGTTTCCCTTTCTGATTTCACTAACTTCTCAGGGGTATTAGCTTTTCTAATGCAGTTTCCAATTCTAGATGCATCACTTGTGATTTTTTTGTTAACCGTTACTACTTATTTACATGTATTTCTATAAGACATCTCTGTTCTAGTCTTTTGAATCACAACCTCAGAAGGTCACATTATATACATAACCAGAAAGGAGGGTCCTCAGAGAGGGTGGTCCAATGTGATGACCACAACTTAGAGCTTCCCAGATGGCTCAGTGGTAAAGAAACCTCCAGCCAAGGAAGGAGATGCAGAAGATGTGGATGAGTCCAATTGATCCTGGGGCTGGGAAGATCCCCTGGAGGGGGAAATGGCAACCCACTCCAGTATTCTTGTCTGGAGAATCCCCATGGACAGAGAAGCCTGGCAGAGTACAGTCCACGAGGTTTCAAAGAATCAAATATGACACAGCGACTGAGCATACACAGAGCCCACAGGCAGCTAACTCTCCTCTCTCCATGTGCTTAAAACACACATTAAAATAGATCACACCTTTAAATTATAGTTATAGCAGCATTCATAAAATGCTGCCTTTCTCCTCTCATATACCACTGAAATTAATTCATAAAGTGAAGAGTACAGAGGATGCATTTCTATAACTCTTAACTTCTTAACAGCAGTAATTGGAACTGACCTATATATGATGTGTATACTCTCATTTTCTTTTGGATATGTAATTTCCCTTAAGCACAGCTGAATGGATTCTTGTGTTCCTAAGATCGGGAGAATGCTTTGGCAGTCCCAATATGCTGGCCTTTCTGCTGTCATTTTCGGTAGTCTAGTAAAATGATTTTCCCTTTCCACTCCTCTCTTAATTGCCCCCTGAGGAGCAAAGTGTCAGCAAGAATTCCTACCAAATCTTGCATAATGATTAAAAATGGAGAAACCAAGGCAGCTAAAGAAAAGATCACTGTATAATCTCCTCTTACTGAAACAAAAAACTTCAGGGAAGTGCTCCATCTTTTGTGTGCATCTCAGCGACATTTTCTAGTTCTGAAGATAGGATGCCTTCCAACTTTATCACACTGAATTAAATGTTACGTTTATGAACTTTCTCTTGTCAACAGTCATGAGGTAAGCATCCCTAATTTTACTTTTTTGCTCCTCACAAAAATTAACTCAAATAATGACACCTTCCTTTGTGAAGTAGAGAAATATGCATTTCCACAGTAAACAGCATTTTTTCCCCTCTTTTAGTTGCAGAGAAGAAAGAATAAGGCCTACCTAGCTTTGTGAAATTAGAAGCTCACATTTTACTGTTATGGGTATAAATACATACACTTTTCCTTTAATATCTCAAAGGCATTCTCTATGGCAAGAAATGTAGGGCTTCCCTGGTGGCCCAGTGGGTAAGGACACTGCCTTGCAGTGCAAGGGGCGCCAGTTCGATCCCTGGCCTGGGAAGATCCCACATGCCACGGAGTGACTGGACCAATGTGTCCAATTACCGAGCCAGAGCAACAGACGCCACTGCGATTGGAAGCCCACAGGAGTCAAAAAACAAAGATGGATGAAACTAGACAAATGAAAGACCAATGGAAGTGGCCCGTCCACCCCTCTCCCTCCCCACCTCCGCCAAAATAAATAAATAAAATTAAAAAAAAAAAAGAAATGTAATTAACATTGAATTACCCCTGTGACAATTTACTGTAGAAAAAGAAAGCGGACATACTTGATTTAAAACTCAGTATTAACAAACAGGTTAGAGTATAGTTAAGTAATCGTGGAGAGGTGACTTTAACAAATAATGATGACGATGATGATGACAATAATCATAATAACAGCCAATTTAACTATTGGAGCTGAGAGCAATGACCAGGCCTCTGTGATAAATCGTTTTGCCTGTATTTAACTTAGCCCTTCAAGCCTTTTGTGGATATGCTCCATTATTATCCCATAACTTTTTTAGATGTCACATGCACAATCTGAGATCACATTTCAGATATTTAAAATAATATAGGAATTTAATCTACATAATAAAACCGACTTGCCTTGAAGAATATCTGCCTTTGGAGCTGTGTGTACTTTGAATGTTGTAAATCATATCGAAGGCAACATTTTTAAAAAAACGTTGAATGGAAAATAATAGCTGAAGCAAGGTTTTACATTAGTAGTATCATTTTACAATAGTCTGCAAACTTGCAATCCTGTTATTTTAGATTTAGCATTTTAAGTCTAAAATTTCTTTAAAATTTGAGATGGTACCTAGTAAGATAATTTATTTAAATTGTCTTATTTTAATTCTCTAAGGTATTAGTGATTGTTTTTGTTTGGCAGGGAAAAATTAACTGATATATAATGTTTGGGCTTATAACCCCTCAAAGGATTTGTCTAAGGAAATTGTTCAAAAGAATGTGCTTAAAACTTTATTTCCTTAAACAGTATGAGAATAACTTTTAGTTAAAACATCACATTTGTAGCAGTGCTTTCAAGAGGCCCAATGCTACAAAAGGCTATCTAATAAAAATATGGGTATATTTGTCATGGCTTAACCAATCATGGAAAATCATACTATAAAATTGAATATATGTGCTGAGTTATGAAATGTGCCTTTTAAAATAGAGTTAAGTTTTCTTCTCTTGTTCTGACCCAATTCATGATGTGACTGTGAACATTTTAAACACCTGTAACCCCTAAACATATACCTAAATATACAAGACACACACCTGATTATACTATTGTGATGATTATACAATATTTATTTTAAATATTTATTTTAAATGTTAGCATACACCCATGTAATTTAATACTTTATAAACATACATTGATGATTATATTTCTATTTGTTGAATGATTTAGCAATTTTTGAGTAAATTATTTAGCAAATTTCCTCCTATTAGATACTTGATGTTGGGAGAAAAATCTAAGACATAGCTCTATGCTAAGAAAAATAAATTTCAGCAAATATTTGATGGTAAAAATGAATATATTACTGAGATACTATCAGAGATTAAGATGAGTTGAATGACTAGGATTGTATCATCCTTTTCCACTTTCACTTATTCAATAGAGTCAGAAGAAACTTCCTAATCCATGAGATGTCATTTCCTTTGCTCCTTCCATTCCCTTTATTAACATTCTCTTACTAGTGGAAAGGCCTATCATTTCAGGAAAAGCCTGAGGTTTGAAGCTAATGATTCCTTGAATGTCAGATTGAGTTTATTCTTCAAAATAGACAGTTTCTTTAAAATTTGAGATGGTACCTAGTAAGATAATTTATTTAAATTGTCTTATTTTAATTCTCTAAGGTATTAGTGATTGTTTTTGTTTGGCAGGGAAAAATTAACTGATATATAATGTTTGGGCTTATAACCCCTCAAAGGATTTGTCTAAGGAAATTGTTCAAAAGAATGTGCTTAAAACTTTATTTCCTTAAACAGTATGAGAATAACTTTTAGTTAAAACATCACATTTGTAGCAGTGCTTTCAAGAGGCCCAATGCTACAAAAGGCTATCTAATAAAAATATGGGTATATTTGTCATGGCTTAACCAATCATGGAAAATCATACTATAAAATTGAATATATGTGCTGAGTTATGAAATGTGCCTTTTAAAATAGAGTTAAGTTTTCTTCTCTTGTTCTGACCCAATTCATGATGTGACTGTGAACATTTTAAACACCTGTAACCCCTAAACATATACCTAAATATACAAGACACACACCTGATTATACTATTGTGATGATTATACAATATTTATTTTAAATATTTATTTTAAATGTTAGCATACACCCATGTAATTTAATACTTTATAAACATACATTGATGATTATATTTCTATTTGTTGAATGATTTAGCAATTTTTGAGTAAATTATTTAGCAAATTTCCTCCTATTAGATACTTGATGTTGGGAGAAAAATCTAAGACATAGCTCTATGCTAAGAAAAATAAATTTCAGCAAATATTTGATGGTAAAAATGAATATATTACTGAGATACTATCAGAGATTAAGATGAGTTGAATGACTAGGATTGTATCATCCTTTTCCACTTTCACTTATTCAATAGAGTCAGAAGAAACTTCCTAATCCATGAGATGTCATTTCCTTTGCTCCTTCCATTCCCTTTATTAACATTCTCTTACTAGTGGAAAGGCCTATCATTTCAGGAAAAGCCTGAGGTTTGAAGCTAATGATTCCTTGAATGTCAGATTGAGTTTATTCTTCAAAATAGACAGTTTCTTTTTTCAATGAAAATACATACTTGCATCAGTCACATAAAATTATAACTATAATCTTTATCTATTTATTTGTTTTGATGGACCGCATTACCAATCATCCCACAGAACTTTATCTCTGAAAATCCTTCTTTGCTTCCTAGATGTTTATTTCTTTTTAATTTTAAAATGCCATGCCTCCGTTCTGCTAAAGAGTTGTGTGAATAGCACAGAATATGACCATCAAAATTTCTTACATTGTCAATAGATGAGTGTCATCAAAAATTGATATGCACAAAACTGTGATAAAAAATCTAATACTTGAATTTTAAAGTCACAGGATGAAAAGTTCTCTAGTGAACAGACCCGCTTCACCGTGAGAGTCAGTAGAGTAGAGGCTGCCTGTGTGTGTTACGTAGCAGGCATTCACAGCTCACAAATGTGTCAGTGTCATCTGGGGGAAATTTGTCCCCTTGACTTTGGGTGGGATTCGGGACCATTAGACTCACTTGCTCTCCTTTCTGTATAGAATCACGGGAACACCAGCGTCTGCATCTCTGCCACAGTCAGTTAAGTGAGTGGTGGGCACGCGACCACAGCTCTGTCTTGCACGCGTCTCCCAGAGTTCTGAGTTTTAAGTAACTCAAGCACAGGGTGATTCACGCCTGGCCTCTCAGCAACGGCCGTGGCAACAGCACCCAGCGCGTCCTCTGGAACTTCAGTCGTGTCTTTCTCTCTCCACCCCACGGACTGTGTTGCCCACCAGACTCCTCTGTCCACAGGATTTCCCAGGCAGGAATACTGGAGTGGGTTTTCATTTCCTTCTCTGGAGGATCTTCTCGACCCTGAGATCTAACCCGAGTCTTCTACACGGCAGGCATATTCTTCACTGACTGTGTTACCAGGGAAGCCTGACACTTTCACTTATTCAATAGAGTCAGAAGAAACTTCCTAATCCATGAGATGTCATTTCCTTTGCTCCTTCCATTCCCTTTATTAACATTCTCTTACTAGTGGAAAGGCCTATCATTTCAGGAAAAGCCTGAGGTTTGAAGCTAATGATTCCTTGAATGTCAGATTGAGTTTATTCTTCAAAATAGACAGTTTCTTTTTTCAATGAAAATACATACTTGCATCAGTCACATAAAATTATAACTATAATCTTTATCTATTTATTTGTTTTGATGGACCGCATTACCAATCATCCCACAGAACTTTATCTCTGAAAATCCTTCTTTGCTTCCTAGATGTTTATTTCTTTTTAATTTTAAAATGCCATGCCTCCGTTCTGCTAAAGAGTTGTGTGAATAGCACAGAATATGACCATCAAAATTTCTTACATTGTCAATAGATGAGTGTCATCAAAAATTGATATGCACAAAACTGTGATAAAAAATCTAATACTTGAATTTTAAAGTCACAGGATGAAAAGTTCTCTAGTGAACAGACCCGCTTCACCGTGAGAGTCAGTAGAGTAGAGGCTGCCTGTGTGTGTTACGTAGCAGGCATTCACAGCTCACAAATGTGTCAGTGTCATCTGGGGGAAATTTGTCCCCTTGACTTTGGGTGGGATTCGGGACCATTAGACTCACTTGCTCTCCTTTCTGTATAGAATCACGGGAACACCAGCGTCTGCATCTCTGCCACAGTCAGTTAAGTGAGTGGTGGGCACGCGACCACAGCTCTGTCTTGCACGCGTCTCCCAGAGTTCTGAGTTTTAAGTAACTCAAGCACAGGGTGATTCACGCCTGGCCTCTCAGCAACGGCCGTGGCAACAGCACCCAGCGCGTCCTCTGGAACTTCAGTCGTGTCTTTCTCTCTCCACCCCACGGACTGTGTTGCCCACCAGACTCCTCTGTCCACAGGATTTCCCAGGCAGGAATACTGGAGTGGGTTTTCATTTCCTTCTCTGGAGGATCTTCTCGACCCTGAGATCTAACCCGAGTCTTCTACACGGCAGGCATATTCTTCACTGACTGTGTTACCAGGGAAGCCCCTGAACTTGATATTATCCCTGCCTTAATTGCAATGTAGGAAAGAGAAATAAATATTTAAGCAGTAAAGTAAAAATGAATATGATAGGCATCATGGTAGTTGTTGGGGGTGGGAGGAACATTTTATAAAGGCAATGATCCGTCCTCACAGAGCACGGTCGTAAGATTTACAGCAGATCTGTTAACACTGAAGAATCTGAGGTGTTTTCCAGGCAGCAAAATAAGGGCGCTGTTACAGGAAGAAGCAATACTTTGACATAATTTTTAAGCATTGAAACACATGGCTGTATGTTGGATGAGGAATTCGATGATCATGGGTACAGATTAGAATAAACGTTACATGAAAAACAGAGGCCAAAGAATAAAGATGGATGAAAATAAATAAATGAAAAACCAATAAAAAGGCCAAAATTAAAAAAAAAAAAAAGTGACGTGAGAAACATCCTGTAAGAAATGGGCCAAGGCCAGATCTTAGAAAGTATCAGATGTCACAGTAAGAATTTAGATGTTTTTGTTATGTCTAATAAGAATATGTGAGTGGTCTTTAAAAAACACACTAACAGAATCAGAACTCTTGGAAGATTTTTATTGATAACAAGTTGTAATAGTATACTGAAAAGAGGATAAAATTATGCATAATCTTAGCCACGGTAGCTAATACTACATTTGATGTTTTCAGCCTAGAAAGTCTAAGAGATCAAATGCAGAGTCTGCCCAGGCAGTTAGGGGCTTTTAAATTATGTATAATATTGCTTGTTATGTAGACTGTTGGGTGTTTCTGTGCTTGTGGAGTTAGCTCTCGGCCAAATGATTGTGTAGATAAAAATCTGTCTTTTATCTCTGCATTCTCCCACATGCCCTCTCCTCCTGGGCCCCTTCCTAGAGTTCTTAGTGAGATTATACTCAGAAGTGTTATCCATGCCTGCCTGCAAGCCCAGGGTCATCCTCAGCCGGCCCACCTGTTTACTTCACTGACAGCAAATATTGATACAATTTAAAAAGACACTTCAAATAATAGTAAATGAGATGTTAAAATAGTTTCCCATCTGGATTTTATGTATTTTAACAGCTATTATCTATATTTGTGTTACTAACTTGAAAAGAAATACTAATTGCTGAAATTTCAGGTGTAGCATATAAAATATTATCCTATTAATATGAGAACTTGGGAGAGAGAATTCAGAGAGCCAACTGACCTCGAATTTTTGTTTCTTTGTTTACGACTTTTCAATTTTCTGAGATGTCTGATTCTTCATTCTTTACTGAGGCTAAAGAAATGTCTTCAAATCTTTCATGATCAGTTATGGTTATTTTTCTGACACAGCATGGCAGACAGAATGACAGGGACTAGAAGAAGAAATATAATAAAATAGAAGTTTGGAAATAAGTGATGGAAACAGTATAAAAATTACCCTCCATTGGTCTGCTTGTTCTTTGGGATTCATTTTTTAACTCTCTCTGCATTTGTTGCAGCATGTAAGCTAACTATACAAAAAAGAAATTGAAAATATAATTAAAAACTTGGGATCCATGATAAAAAAAAAAAGGTAACTGCTGTGTTGCTGTGTTTACCCATTTCTCTTCCTTTAAATTTTCTTGTGGCTTTGGTTGTTGCTGTTCAGTCTCTAAGCTGTGTCTGACTTGTGGCTAAAATGAGCAGTTTTACTACCACTAAACTCTTCATTGTTTATTCCCTGCAGATGTACTCTGTATCACTAAAAGGTAGAATAAAAATAATGCTGATAATGCAGAAAGTAATCTGCTATGATTTCATACAATAAAAGCATTGGGGGTTAAGATCAAGATATAAACATATAGTATTTTGGTATGTTTTTTAATAGGAATTGTATCATATTATGTATTGTTGCAAAACACTATGACAGGCTTCCGTGGTGGTCCAATGGGTAAGGACACCGCCTTGCAGTGCAAGGGGCGCCGGTTCAATCCCTGGCCTGGGAAGATCCCACGTGCCGTGGAGCGGCTGGACCAATGTGTCCAACTACCAAGGCAGCACTCTGGGGTACATGTGCCCAGAGCCAATGCTCTGCTGCTCTGCAGTGACAGAGGCCACTGTGATGGGAGGCCCACACAGGCCAAAACACAAAGATAAATAAATGAAAGACAACAGAAGTGGCCAAAAAAAAAAAAACCCACTATGACATTGTCTTACATGTTCACAGTAAAACTGTTATCATATTTTGTTTTACCAGTTCACATGGGTGATCTACTTAGATACATGACCGATGATTTGATTAAAATAGAAGAGCTATCATGAAAGACCTAAATAATCACTTTGCTATATAACAATAACTCAGCATCATTAGGTCTTTCATGATTGTGTTGACTCACATTTATTATATTTACAGAATCAAATGGGGCATTTTCTGCCCAGTTACTAAGGAAAGAAGAATTTAAAACATTATAAGTATAGCATTTCATTAAATGATCTTAGAATTCTTTGAAATTGAAGAATCACAGATCTTTTTTTTTTTTTTGGCCACTTCTATTGGTCTTTCATTTATTTATCTTTGGCCTGTGTGGGCCTCCCATCGCAGTGGCCTCTCTCACTGCAGAGAGCCGGCTCTGGGCGCATGCGCTCCAGAGCTCCGGCTCGGCAGTTGGACACATGGGTCCAGCTGCCCCGTGGCACGTGGGATCTTCCCAGGCCAGGGATCGAACCGGCGCCCCTTGCACTGCAAGGCGGTGTCCTTACCCACTGGACCACCAGGGAAGCCCCACAGATTTTTTTTTAATGTACACTTCCTGTTTTGATAGCCAACCTACAATGTAAAACAAGAAGCATTTTAATCAATGGATACGTCATGTATTTTACTTTCTTTAGATGTGTTGTCACACCTGTTTGCAATTGGAAGTGTTACATTTAGACCTAAATTATGCATATTTACTAAGAATCAGTCCTAGGAGGACGTACCTAGACAAACTTTGAACTAACAGCTTTGTTCTCAATTTTCCTAAAAATACAATTCCAGGTGGCGCAATGGTAAAGAACCCACCTCCAATGCAGGGGACACGGGTTCAATTCCTGGGTCAGGAAGATCCCCTGGAGAAGGAAATGGCAGCGCACACCAGTGTTCCTGCTGCAGAATGCGTGGGCAGGGGGGCCTGCTGGGCTACAGTCCACGGGGTCGCAAAGAGTCAGACACGACTGAGCGACGGTGCACAGATGATCCAGTTATCCTTCTTCACATTTGAAGTTAAATTTTAAAAAATGTTTGGTTTAAAAAGTTATCCATATCTGAAATTCCTTTAGGTTTAAAATGAGACTTTACTCTCTACATGACTCCAGGCTAGTAAGATCTTACCAGCAAAGTCACTAAACATGGAGAGTGCATATCCCCAAAGTTAGGACAGCTTACGTCACAATTTAATTTTGTGTTAATGTGACTCTTTCCAAAAATGCAGGAACCGTTACTTCCTACAAGAGCAAGGCTGTGTCTCATCAATTGTTTAATCACTGACATGAACAATGAATGGTATATAACAGATGCCTTATTAATATTTTGTGACTGAATACACAATCATTGTTTTCCTGATTTACCCATGTATTTCAGAAATTCATATAAACATCATAAGCAGTTTTTTCTAATGAGTGCATAAACCTCTTTTTATAATTATCTATATAACTAATACACCTTTAAAACTATTTCCAGTATGTATCCATTGAAAATATGTGATATATTTTAAATGGCTGCTTCAAATGTACACATTATTAATTTAGCATATAGAAGTAGATTCCTATTGCTTTTTATTCATACTCATTTATTACATGAAATATAATAAATATTTATAAGTATAGTTCTCACTGATAGGAAATATTGATATTTTTAAGACATTCTTTTATTCAGTCTGTCATATTTAAGATGCAAATACTTTAGTTCCAAGACATACCTGGCAAGCAAATAGTGTTTATCTGATCTTTCTTTAGCTGCATTTATTAGGATTCAGAATTGAAATTCTCTGAGATTTTCTATCTCTATGACAGCTATTTTCTTCCCTGACGTGTCTAAGAATTTGTCTGGTCATAGACTTAATTCAGTTTTGCATTTTCCCCTCATCCTTTCACTGCTGGGTAGACTGACAGATCTGTTTTCCCTAGATTTATGCAAAATCTGGTGAAATGCATTGAATAGAAGGCTCTGGGCTGATGCTCACAGGCATCAGGAAACTTCTAGGCACCTCTCAAGAACTTACCCTGTGGGATCTTCACTGTCATGACTCACTGAGAGTCTGGCCCATCATGAGTGGGACAAAGTACAAGATGACAACATTTAAAACAAGATTTCAGGGCTTCCCTGGTGGTCCAGTGGGTAAAGAGTCTGTCTTGCAGTGCAAGGGGCACTGGTTCAATCCCTGGCCTGGGAGGATACTGCATGCCACTGAATGCCTGGAGCCATGTGTCCAACTAGGAACCAGAGCTCTGGAGCACATGTGCCCAGAGTCAGTGCTCTGCAATGAGAGAGGCCACTGCAAAGGGAAGCCCACACAGGCCAAAGAATAAAGATAGATGAAAATTTTGTGTTAATGTGACACTTTCCAAAAAAGGAGGAACCGTTACTTCCTACAAGAGCAAGGCTGTGTCTCATCAATTGTTTAATCACTGACATGAACAATGAATGGTATATAACAGATGCCTTATTAATATTTTGTGACTGAATACACAATCATTGTTTTCCTGATTTACCCATGTATTTCAGAAATTCATATAAACATCATAAGCAGTTTTTTCTAATGAGTGCATAAACCTCTTTTTATAATTATCTATATAACTAATACACCTTTAAAACTATTTCCAGTATGTATCCATTGAAAATATGTGATATATTTTAAATGGCTGCTTCAAATGTACACATTATTAATTTAGCATATAGAAGTAGATTCCTATTGCTTTTTATTCATACTCATTTATTACATGAAATATAATAAATATTTATAAGTATAGTTCTCACTGATAGGAAATATTGATATTTTTAAGACATTCTTTTATTCAGTCTGTCATATTTAAGATGCAAATACTTTAGTTCCAAGACATACCTGGCAAGCAAATAGTGTTTATCTGATCTTTCTTTAGCTGCATTTATTAGGATTCAGAATTGAAATTCTCTGAGATTTTCTATCTCTATGACAGCTATTTTCTTCCCTGACGTGTCTAAGAATTTGTCTGGTCATAGACTTAATTCAGTTTTGCATTTTCCCCTCATCCTTTCACTGCTGGGTAGACTGACAGATCTGTTTTCCCTAGATTTATGCAAAATCTGGTGAAATGCATTGAATAGAAGGCTCTGGGCTGATGCTCACAGGCATCAGGAAACTTCTAGGCACCTCTCAAGAACTTACCCTGTGGGATCTTCACTGTCATGACTCACTGAGAGTCTGGCCCATCATGAGTGGGACAAAGTACAAGATGACAACATTTAAAACAAGATTTCAGGGCTTCCCTGGTGGTCCAGTGGGTAAAGAGTCTGTCTTGCAGTGCAAGGGGCACTGGTTCAATCCCTGGCCTGGGAGGATACTGCATGCCACTGAATGCCTGGAGCCATGTGTCCAACTAGGAACCAGAGCTCTGGAGCACATGTGCCCAGAGTCAGTGCTCTGCAATGAGAGAGGCCACTGCAAAGGGAAGCCCACACAGGCCAAAGAATAAAGATAGATGAAAATAAATTAAAAAAAAAAAAAAAAACAATAAAAGAGGCCGGAATTAAAAACAAACAAACAATATTTCAAAGAAAAGCAGTTGCTCCAACGGAATCCTGACATGAGTTTTCCTGAATCCACCCCCAGTGGGTTTAGAAGGCAGGTGAGATGCTACTCTAACAACGCAGGGAAAGAAATGGTGGCCTGCCTGAATGAAATGACGGCTGTGGAGATACAGAGAAAAGGCGAGGCTTGATAGTGATTCAGGAAATGGCATAATCAGGACTCGATGTATTCCACGGGTCACAGAAGTTACAGGAGAAAAGACGTGTCCGTGATGAATTCCAGACTTGTGATATAGTTCCCTTCATGACTCATCTAACAGTAAAGGACAAGTGATGTAGCCACAAGGTCACGAAATACAGCTCATGGGCGTTGATAAAATTCTCTTCTCTATAGTGCCAGACATCATAAATGGACATGTTGGAAACAGGAATCCTACTAGATTATTAGGTTGGCAAGACAGTGGGCTTCTGAAAGGATTCCAACAGTTTCTTAAAGAAGAAACATTGAGAGAAGAAACATTGAGCGAGCGGGAGGAAGCCTGCTCTAGAACAACAGGTCAAGTCATGAAGGTGGTCCGGGCCGAGTGTTCAGTCACGTCCCAGCCGGTGTGATCGAACAGACTGCGGCCACCATGCTCCTGTGTCCACGGCATGTTCTCCAGGAAGCAGTACTGGAGTGGGTGGCCACGTTCTTCTCTAGGGGACATTCCTGACCCAGGGAGTGAACCTGTGCCCCAGTGGCTCCTGCCCCGCAGGCAGTCTTCACCGCTGAGCCACCCAGGAAGCCCAGTAAAGCTAAGAGCTGAGACAATCAAGCCTCAAGGCTGTTTTCTCTCCGGAAACACCCCGCCACCCTCTCAGCGCTCAGGGCTGGGAGCTGCGCTGCCGCATGCGCAGGACTCAGCGCTTCCCGCCACAGCACCGCTGATCTCAAAGTGCTGGCCTCAGTACCCCGTTAGAATCTTAAAAGACATTGAGAACCTCAAAGAGCTATTGTTTATATAGACGATATCTCTTCATACTCCCTATCTTTCAAATTAAAACCAAAATATTTCTAAAAGACACAGACACATGACACCATATTTCCCATCAAAGTGAAAGCGTTAGTCACCCCGACCCCGCGACCCCGCCGCGGAACTCTCCAGGCAAGAACACTGGAGTGGGTAGCCTTTCCCTTCTCCCGGGGATCTTCCTGACCCAGGGATTGAACCCAGATCTCCCACACTACAGGTGGATTCTTTACTGTCTGAGTCACAACTACGCATCCAGAAATTATATCCTTAATTTTATCTAACTGATGTCAGTATACATAAAAGAAGAATTTCTTTAATAACTTTTTCAAACTTAATTTACTTTTGTGATATAAACTAATTTTTGATAGAGCTATATGTCACAGCCTGCAAAGTGAAAACCCAAAGTGTGTCTATGTGCCTCTGTGTATATTGCCCTTTATATTTTCAATTGAGGAAAAACTGTTTAAATTTTCCACATACTAATGTTAATGTTGATATTAATATTGATAATATTAATATCATTTAAAAAAACACCTAACAGAGCTTGTTTTTACCTAGCTTTGCCTATTCTTATTAGTAGGACCTTAATTTCTGGATATCAATTTAGAAAAAAGACAACGGTTACTATTGCTTTATTAAAAATTTGTAAATCTGTTAAGAATTACTTATGAGGGCAACACTCATCACTTCTGTAAACACACATTTACTGAGCACCTACTCTATGATACACATTTTCTAAAAACTTACTAATAAGAAAAATCATCACAACACTTCAGCTCACAAAACATAACCTAGTTGAAGAGACAGACATTAAACTAATGATTACGCAAATAAAGACATAATTATTATAGCATTTGTGTGTTCCTCGACACACCCTCTGGAATGAGAATCATACACGTTTACTTTATAGAGAATTTAAATGTTATTATATATTCAATATTGTAAACAAAATGTAAAGAGGTCACGGTATCAATTTTGAATTCTTAGGAGACTTGATACGAGAGCTGATAATAGGCTTTAGTCAAACATTTGGGGTCTTTTCTCTGTGTTTTAATTTTTGTTGTTCACTTGTCTGCTAGTATTCTGCTTTATTATTGATATTTTTTACCCATTGCCATCAGAGATTTCCTTGAAATATGGTTTATATTTTAACACAGGTTCATGGCAGGCTAAATTTAACAAATGAAAAAGCAAAGAAATCTCTACCATGCTCGATGTTTGTGTCTATTAACACATTTCATACTCCTGACTCCCAGTATCCTATAGAGCTATCGTTTATCACGGATATACATTAGCATACATTCAGAAATAGCAAATGGAATTTGGAATCCTAAACTACATTTCTAACATGTTATAACAATGTGATCTTAAAGTTTCTGAACTCATTGAAAAATTGTGGTAGTGCATGGTAATAAATAAACTCCAGTAATCAGAACCTCTTTTAGTATCTATTCATTGCCCTATTAGAGACTGTATCAAGTTCCAATTTCTCAAACAGACAATTTACCATTTCCTAATATTACCACTGATAAGTCACTTAATCCTTAACTAACTTGATCCAACATATTAAGCCTGCTTTCAGGGGCTTAAACTTTGAGAGATGACATCAGGAATATGCTGTGGGGTAAGGAGAGCATACCACGGAAGGAAAGCGATAAATCCAAGGATTCATTGTCAAGATGGGAACCTCTGTGGACAGCGAGGACTCCGACTCCTGGAGAACCTCCAAGATGCTGTGAAAGAGCAAGTACTGATTCATGGCTCTCAAGTCACCTTTCAGCGACCTCTCCTTCTCACACTTGCTCCTGACTGAATGGCTGAGCAGACACTGGGGCAACACTCATCACTTCTGTAAACACACATTTACTGAGCACCTACTCTATGATACACATTTTCTAAAAACTTACTAATAAGAAAAATCATCACAACACTTCAGCTCACAAAACATAACCTAGTTGAAGAGACAGACATTAAACTAATGATTACGCAAATAAAGACATAATTATTATAGCATTTGTGTGTTCCTCGACACACCCTCTGGAATGAGAATCATACACTTTTACTTTATAGAGAATTTAAATGTTATTATATATTCAATATTGTAAACAAAATGTAAAGAGGTCACGGTATCAATTTTGAATTCTTAGGAGACTTGATACGAGAGCTGATAATAGGCTTTAGTCAAACATTTGGGGTCTTTTCTCTGTGTTTTAATTTTTGTTGTTCACTTGTCTGCTAGTATTCTGCTTTATTATTGATATTTTTTACCCATTGCCATCAGAGATTTCCTTGAAATATGGTTTATATTTTAACACAGGTTCATGGCAGGCTAAATTTAACAAATGAAAAAGCAAAGAAATCTCTACCATGCTCGATGTTTGTGTCTATTAACACATTTCATACTCCTGACTCCCAGTATCCTATAGAGCTATCGTTTATCACGGATATACATTAGCATACATTCAGAAATAGCAAATGGAATTTGGAATCCTAAACTACATTTCTAACATGTTATAACAATGTGATCTTAAAGTTTCTGAACTCATTGAAAAATTGTGGTAGTGCATGGTAATAAATAAACTCCAGTAATCAGAACCTCTTTTAGTATCTATTCATTGCCCTATTAGAGACTGTATCAAGTTCCAATTTCTCAAACAGACAATTTACCATTTCCTAATATTACCACTGATAAGTCACTTAATCCTTAACTAACTTGATCCAACATATTAAGCCTGCTTTCAGGGGCTTAAACTTTGAGAGATGACATCAGGAAGAAGCTGTGGGGGTAAGGAGAGCATACCACGGAAGGAAAGCGATAAATCCAAGGATTCATTGTCAAGATGGGAACCTCTGTGGACAGCGAGGACTCCGACTCCTGGAGAACCTCCAAGATGCTGTGAAAGAGCAAGTACTGATTCATGGCTCTCAAGTCACCTTTCAGCGACCTCTCCTTCTCACACTTGCTCCTGACTGAATGGCTGAGCAGACACTGGCAGGCAAAACTCCAGCCAGAGGAAGAGGAATTCACAGAGGAACTGAGCACGTTTCCCTCCACCCACAGGTGGCTGCCATTGCAACAGCAGAGCCCGAGATTCATCAGGCGGATGTGAATTGGGCACAGGTGATTCTGGGTGGATGTGGCTTCCCCGGGGGCTCAGTGGTAGCAAACCCCCTTGCCAATGCAGGTGTGTCAGTGTTACCTGGTACAGTATTTACGTGTGCCATCTGATGTCCCTCACTGCTGCCGTATGTTTGGCTTTAAACTTGGACTGGTAAAATGCGATAGTATGTGGTAAGGTTAAAAATTGATTATATTTTTAACACTTGTACTTCATCCTCAAATAAACACTTCGCTCACTGAAAACTAGGGCAGGAGACAGTCATCTACCTACAGACTGCAGAAACCCACAGGTAAACCTGCCGGTATTGCTGGTGATCATTAATTATAAACATGACATTCAGGAGGCCAATCTAGATTGAACCATGCTTCACAGTCTGTTTAGGCTGAGACAGTGATATTTAAATTAAAATCTATCCTTGAAATACCACATGGCAAAGCTTCATTCATACATGATACATCAGATCTCTTCAGGTGCATCTAGTGACTTCCAGGTAGAGCTGCATAAAAGATCACCAGCTATCAGTTCTGGAGACAGTAACAACCATGTGTGACCCTTGAAGGCATTAATTAACATTTCTGGATTCCAATTTCTCATGCGCGCAAAGAAAACAAATGAATAGCTCTGACCAGCTAGGCTG
Source organism: Tragulus kanchil (assembly GCA_022376925.1). Classification (NCBI taxonomy): domain Eukaryota; kingdom Metazoa; phylum Chordata; class Mammalia; order Artiodactyla; family Tragulidae; genus Tragulus; species Tragulus kanchil. Next base: position 164,875,875 of record JAIOJX010000003.1, on the reverse strand, counting down.
ATTGGGAGGCTTCTATTAGTTAATATTTATAAAGGCCTTAGAACTACATCAACTACTTACTAACTACTGTGCATTAGGCCAGGGGTTCCCAACCTCTAAGCCCTAACAACTGATGATCTCGGGTGGAGCTCATGTAATAATAATAGAAATAAAGTGCACAATACACGTGATGTTCTTGCATCATTCCCAATCCCTCCCCTCCACCCTCAGTCCATGGAAAAACTGTCTTTCCACAGCAGTAGCTTCTGGTCCCAAAAAGGCTGGGGTCCACCGCATGACATTAAGTAATATACTAAAGATGTACCTTTTTCAGAAGCAAAATATTATGAAAATACTTATAAATCAGGGTGAACGCATTAAAAGAGAGGGCCGGTCCACTTGCTAGAGGTCACCAGACCCTCTGAACAACTGCATTTGGCACATCACAAGGGAAATTGTCCTGGGCAATGAATGAACAAGTATTGGGATATGATCAACCTTTACACACGAGTCAGAAAAAGTACAGGAACTACATGCCCAAAGTCACTATTTTTAGTTTTCCCTCTCTCACCTCCCTAGCATACTTCCGCTTCAGCTCAGCTGTGTCCCTAATAAGTTAATGGTATAAAATAACATCGTCATATATTCTTTAAAAATTATCTTTTTTTCTTTAGTATTAGCTAAAGTTTTTCTAACGAGGTGAACCTGAATTTGCTACTTTGCAAAAGACAAGGAGGATACCAGCCTCACAAAGGGAATATACACTCACACACAGGAAGACAGAACTGTCCAAAACCACCAAGAGGAGGACCGAGGACAGAGTCCCAAACAAATGCTTCTCCAATACAAAGGGCCCTCGACATCAGACACACACCAGAACCATTCGGCAACATGCCCCAATAATCGTCTGTGCTCACAAAAGGTCCTCCATGGTCGTCACACACTAGAACCAGTTGCCAACAATGCCCAAATGATACTCTGTTTCACAAATCCTCCACGGCAGACACGCATCCCAACCAGGTGGCAAAATGCCCCCGTGCCGCTCGCAAAGCGTCCTCAACTCCAGGGCCGGAGCAGCACACTGCCTGCTCTCAAGAGCAGGCAGCCCGGTGCTCACCCGCGGACTCACCGGTCCCGGAGCTCCTCTGCGGTCCAGAAGCAGCTTTCTGTTCCACGAAGCAAAGCCTCACTGGGCCGCAGGTGCCGAGCGGAGAAACAGGAGAAGCCTCCAAAGAAATGGCTTGGGCCGCTGCTAGGTACGTCCCGCGCCACCAGCCACAAGCAGGGGGGGCCCCGGCGCCTCCCGCCAAAAGGGCGGCGCATGCCCCTGTCTTTCCACAGCAGTAGCTTCTGGTCCCAAAAAGGCTGGGGTCCACCGCATGACATTAAGTAATATACTAAAGATGTACCTTTTTCAGAAGCAAAATATTATGAAAATACTTATAAATCAGGGTGAACGCATTAAAAGAGAGGGCCGGTCCACTTGCTAGAGGTCACCAGACCCTCTGAACAACTGCATTTGGCACATCACAAGGGAAATTGTCCTGGGCAATGAATGAACAAGTATTGGGATATGATCAACCTTTACACACGAGTCAGAAAAAGTACAGGAACTACATGCCCAAAGTCACTATTTTTAGTTTTCCCTCTCTCACCTCCCTAGCATACTTCCGCTTCAGCTCAGCTGTGTCCCTAATAAGTTAATGGTATAAAATAACATCGTCATATATTCTTTAAAAATTATCTTTTTTTCTTTAGTATTAGCTAAAGTTTTTCTAACGAGGTGAACCTGAATTTGCTACTTTGCAAAAGACAAGGAGGATACCAGCCTCACAAAGGGAATATACACTCACACACAGGAAGACAGAACTGTCCAAAACCACCAAGAGGAGGACCGAGGACAGAGTCCCAAACAAATGCTTCTCCAATACAAAGGGCCCTCGACATCAGACACACACCAGAACCATTCGGCAACATGCCCCAATAATCGTCTGTGCTCACAAAAGGTCCTCCATGGTCGTCACACACTAGAACCAGTTGCCAACAATGCCCAAATGATACTCTGTTTCACAAATCCTCCACGGCAGACACGCATCCCAACCAGGTGGCAAAATGCCCCCGTGCCGCTCGCAAAGCGTCCTCAACTCCAGGGCCGGAGCAGCACACTGCCTGCTCTCAAGAGCAGGCAGCCCGGTGCTCACCCGCGGACTCACCGGTCCCGGAGCTCCTCTGCGGTCCAGAAGCAGCTTTCTGTTCCACCGAAGCAAAGCCTCACTGGGCCGCAGGTGCCGAGCGCGGAGAAACAGGGAGAAGCCTCCAAAGAAATGGCTTGGGCCGCTGCTAGGTACGTCCCGCGCCACCAGCCACAAGCAGGGCGGCGGGCGCCTCCCCGCCATCCCATCGCGTTGTCATGGCCACGAGGCTGCCGGGAAGGCAGGAGGCCAAGGTATCGCGAGAACACAGCGGCGCACGTGAGCGCCAAACGCTGCAACCGCAGGTGCGGCCCGAGTGCTTCCAGCTCTGAAGTCAATGGAGAGGCAAGGTTGGTGGAAACAAATGTTTGCTTTGTTTCAGGGACACAGGCCGCCTCCTTCCCGCCGCCGGGTGGCTGGAGCTTTTATAGACGGAGGGAGGGCGGGGGCGACGTGCAGAAACCGCACTGGCCGCTCTAAGAGTAACCTTGAAATTGGCCGCATCATGGTCTGACCGGTGTCGTTTTGATTAAGGACTGTCAGTCTCCAGTTCCAGGGTTGGTTTGTTCCCATTTCTTTGAAGCAAGCTTTCAGAATTGTGCTAGCTTGTATTGTCAGTACAATCTGGTCATTATGTCATTAACCTGTTCCACCTGGTGGGGTTTTCGGTAAAAGACCGCTCACAGGATATGACTCAGAATATTACCTATTATTACCTATAGCCCTTGAAGAGGAGCTAAGTTTAACGACTAAACTGTTATTATTTATTTTTGTTGCACGGTTTTCCTTTGTTTCTGCATGTTGTTCTCTGATTAAACTTATTCTTTGGCTAAAGTTTTTCTGCTGACTTCCATCAGAGAACAAAGACCATCGGGTCCTACTCTGTTTCATTATGAGAAACTAAATTCCCTATATCATCTGTCACGATGCAAGTGATTTTGCCAGTTGCTTTTCCGAAGTCTAATTTTCTAAAAAAAAAAAAAAGAGAGATTTTGTTCATTTATATTTTCTTTGACTAGTACCTATTTGAAATTGCCCCAAGTAGGGACTTGCTTTATAAGCCATGCGGAGTCTTAAAAATTGTTCTTTGTTGCTTGAGGAAGAGTGTGTTTACCGGCTCACCGGTCCCGCGAGCTCCTCTGCGGTCCAGAAGCAGCTTTCTGTTCCACCGAAGCAAAGCCTCACTGGGCCGCAGGTGCCGAGCGCGGAGAAACAGGGAGAAGCCTCCAAAGAAATGGCTTGGGCCGCTGCTAGGTACGTCCCGCGCCACCAGCCACAAGCAGGGCGGCGGGCGCCTCCCCGCCATCCCATCGCGTTGTCATGGCCACGAGGCTGCCGGGAAGGCAGGAGGCCAAGGTATCGCGAGAACACAGCGGCGCACGTGAGCGCCAAACGCTGCAACCGCAGGTGCGGCCCGAGTGCTTCCAGCTCTGAAGTCAATGGAGAGGCAAGGTTGGTGGAAACAAATGTTTGCTTTGTTTCAGGGACACAGGCCGCCTCCTTCCCGCCGCCGGGTGGCTGGAGCTTTTATAGACGGAGGGAGGGCGGGGGCGACGTGCAGAAACCGCACTGGCCGCTCTAAGAGTAACCTTGAAATTGGCCGCATCATGGTCTGACCGGTGTCGTTTTGATTAAGGACTGTCAGTCTCCAGTTCCAGGGTTGGTTTGTTCCCATTTCTTTGAAGCAAGCTTTCAGAATTGTGCTAGCTTGTATTGTCAGTACAATCTGGTCATTATGTCATTAACCTGTTCCACCTGGTGGGGTTTTCGGTAAAAGACCGCTCACAGGATATGACTCAGAATATTACCTATTATTACCTATAGCCCTTGAAGAGGAGCTAAGTTTAACGACTAAACTGTTATTATTTATTTTTGTTGCACGGTTTTCCTTTGTTTCTGCATGTTGTTCTCTGATTAAACTTATTCTTTGGCTAAAGTTTTTCTGCTGACTTCCATCAGAGAACAAAGACCATCGGGTCCTACTCTGTTTCATTATGAGAAACTAAATTCCCTATATCATCTGTCACGATGCAAGTGATTTTGCCAGTTGCTTTTCCGAAGTCTAATTTTCTAAAAAAAAAAAAAAAAGAGAGAGAGATTTTGTTCATTTATATTTTCTTTGACTAGTACCTATTTGAAATTGCCCCAAGTAGGGACTTGCTTTATAAGCCATGCGGAGTCTTAAAAAAATTGTTCTTTGTTGCTTGAGGAAGAGTGTGTTTTAAAATTGTCCCAAAAAAACCACACCAGTTCCTGTAGCCAAATGTACTCATCGATAGGCTGGAACTTGTCACTAAGATGGAATAGGAAATAGATCACCTTCTTGTATCCTGAAAAGCAATCACGCAAACTAATCTGGGGAAGACATGGAGAATTAGGAAAGACAAAGACACTTCAAGTGTATTAACCTTCACCAAGAGGGATAGTCAACAGCCTTCAGGAACAGCGGCGATGGCAATAACAATGGTATTTACCACTTATCTTTAATTAAAAGTGAAGAAGTAGAGCTATTGAATATACAACATTCAGATGAGACAGACATTTAAGTAGCAGAATGAGGATTGAAACCCATGCTCACTCCACAGCTTTTAAGCAATATTCTACTCAAATGGCAGGTAGAGAGATTTTACACACATCATCAACAAGGACAGGAAGATTGTAGAAAAAAGATAGGTACCATGTTGGAAAGTTTTATGTTGGGTAAAGAAACTTCCAGAATTGACCAACCGGTGCTTCTCTTTCATCTGTGAGGTAGTTTTTAAATCATCTGCTGTGAGTGAAGATAAGCCAGAAACCATACATTCAGAGTTGATAGATTCAGCCCAGTTTTATGATATCTCTTCAGCTGCACTTTGTCAAAACCCTGTAGACAGGGAACAAACAGGCATCTAGACTCAGTTCTGATACAAGGTTTTGACTCAAGCAGGAAAACAAAGAGGCAATTTGATAGAATCTGGTTCAATGTTGGGTGGAAAAAAGAAATCTGATGGCCAGGACCATTAAAGCAAAAAAGTGACTTATATAGAAAGAAATTAAAGTTTCACTGGACTAGAAGTGCCAGTTTATTGATGAACAGGTATCCTGGGTTTAATAATTCTAAGGGACTGTGAAAATAAAGGATGTTGTGTTTCCTTCTGAAATCGTTTTTCAACCCTCTGGACTGTACGTAGCCCACCAGGCTTCTCTGACCATGGGCAAGAATACTAGAGTGGGTTGCAATTTCTTGCTCCAGGGGATCTTCCAAACCCAGGGATCAAACCTGCATCTCCTACGTGGCAGTTGGATTCTTTACCACTGAGCCACCTAGGAATCCCAAAAAATATATACGTACCCACAGAGAATAGGTAGTTAGGAGCACTTCTACGTGTGACTAGGTCAACCAGTTCCTGTAGCAAAGCTCATCGATAGGCTGGAACTTGTCACTAAGATGGAATAGGAAATAGATCACCTTCTTGTATCCTGAAAAGCAATCACGCAAACTAATCTGGGGAAGACATGGAGAATTAGGAAAGACAAAGACACTTCAAGTGTATTAACCTTCACCAAGAGGGATAGTCAACAGCCTTCAGGAACAGCGGCGATGGCAATAACAATGGTATTTACCACTTATCTTTAATTAAAAGTGAAGAAGTAGAGCTATTGAATATACAACATTCAGATGAGACAGACATTTAAGTAGCAGAATGAGGATTGAAACCCATGCTCACTCCACAGCTTTTAAGCAATATTCTACTCAAATGGCAGGTAGAGAGATTTTACACACATCATCAACAAGGACAGGAAGATTGTAGAAAAAAGATAGGTACCATGTTGGAAAGTTTTATGTTGGGTAAAGAAACTTCCAGAATTGACCAACCGGTGCTTCTCTTTCATCTGTGAGGTAGTTTTTAAATCATCTGCTGTGAGTGAAGATAAGCCAGAAACCATACATTCAGAGTTGATAGATTCAGCCCAGTTTTATGATATCTCTTCAGCTGCACTTTGTCAAAACCCTGTAGACAGGGAACAAACAGGCATCTAGACTCAGTTCTGATACAAGGTTTTGACTCAAGCAGGAAAACAAAGAGGCAATTTGATAGAATCTGGTTCAATGTTGGGTGGAAAGAAATCTGATGGCCAGGACCATTAAAGCAAAAAAGTGACTTATATAGAAAGAAATTAAAGTTTCACTGGACTAGAAGTGCCAGTTTATTGATGAACAGGTATCCTGGGTTTAATAATTCTAAGGGACTGTGAAAATAAAGGATGTTGTGTTTCCTTCTGAAATCGTTTTTCAACCCTCTGGACTGTACGTAGCCCACCAGGCTTCTCTGACCATGGGCAAGAATACTAGAGTGGGTTGCAATTTCTTGCTCCAGGGGATCTTCCAAACCCAGGGATCAAACCTGCATCTCCTACGTGGCAGTTGGATTCTTTACCACTGAGCCACCTAGGAATCCCAAAAAATATATACGTACCCACAGAGAATAGGTAGTTAGGAGCACTTCTACGTGTGACTAGGTCAACAAATTCCAAAGTGGGACCATGTTCATGTGTGGATACATTTCAGTTCAGGGACAGGTCATAGGAGAAGAGGCCTAGAAACTGAGAGGCTACACCTGTGAAAGTGTCATGGGCCTGAATAGTAAATCTCTTGAAAAAGTAACTGGATAGTAATAAAAATGGAGACATTAGTATTAACAGTATTTGTCAGTGAGTGAGGGGAATAGACTTGAGTTTGCGAGATGCCATTAAATTGGAGCAAGGAGACTGTAGGTGTAAATAAAATGACAAAGAGGTGCAGACAGTGGACTTTGGGAGTTCATTAACTTTCAGGAGATCCACAGAGAAATGTGACTCACAAGATATTAGCAATGTTTAGAGAAGAGCCTGGTAATCGTAATTATGTGATATTTTAGGAGAGAACCAGTCCGAGGTAGCTCAGAGATGAAAAAAGACGGGTGATTTTGTCAAGATATTTAAGCTCCTTTGTATTATTTTTTCATTTGGGCTTTGGGAAAGGACTTACCTATATATAAATAGCAAAGATGCTGCTGTCTCATAGGGTTGACTATTTCTTCTGAGTCAGAAATTACCTAGCTCGGAAATGCTGTCCCTCATAGCCACAGGAATGACAGAGCTGAGCAGTAATGGAGCCTTCCGCAAGAGACTGCTGGTTCATAAACAGCAGGGATGAGTGTTTTTATATTTTAAAAAGTAATAAAACCTGTACCTTGTTTGACCAGGGAAAGGTGAAGTAAATATTTTGAATGAATGAATGAAAAAAGAGTAGAAGTTTGTCCATTGTTACCTTCCTTTGCAATGACAAAGGAGCAATGCATGTACCAGAACTAATTGGATGATACAGAATATAATGTTAGTATAGAGATGTGTTCTGTGCGCTCAGTTGTGTCTGACTCTAAGTGACCCTGTGGACTGTAGCCTGCCAGGCTGCTCTGTCCGTGGAATTTTCCAGGCAGGAATACTGGAGTGGGTTGCTATTCTCTTCTCCAGGGGATCGAACCAGTGTCTCCTAGGCCTCCTCCACAGGCACATTGGCAGGCAGATTCTTTACCACTGAGCCACTTGGGAAACCCAGAATAGAAATAGTTTCATTCAATAGAATATGCTATATGCTGTATCAAAAATTAAAATATTTTGAATTTTAGGTCTTGCATCCAAAATACTCATTGAAAATGAATTTTCAGCACCACAGGGTATTGGAAGAAAAAAAAAAAACTGGTTATTCAAGATTTTCAGAGAATGCCTATGTCTCTCTGCCTATGATTTTTAAAATAAAGGAAAACTCTCAACGGGAGAAACACTTCTGTTCTTGAAGTCCCCAAAAGCTGAGACTTGGAAGCGGATTCTGTCCTCAGGCTTCTCAAACCCCACATCCACTAGAGAGGCGTGAAAAAAAAGAAAAAGGACAGAACTCTAATTTGTATCAGTGTTAAGTACTTTGATATATTACCTTCGAACCGCATTTCCTTTTTAAGGGAGAGAAGTCAGAGAAAAATCAAATAGGCCCCTCAAAGAAGGGGTTATTAAGAAAAAGTGAAATAAGAGAGAGTGAGTTACAGCAGAGCAACATTGCTGCAGGGTCTTCCATTTGTATGCCAGTGGATTCCTTAAAGGAGCCTTTGTGAACAGATGACTGACAGAGATTTGCATTTAATTTCCTTGGAGGCACAGAAAATCCTAAACCATCCGTTATTTTAGGGCACAGTGATTGATCAATTAATAATTGAATTCACAAAGACAAGACATAATCTTAGTTCAGTGGAATAGTTGATGAACAGTCAAAATATTTTTTTCTCCCCAACAGATTCCTAAATGCCATTGACAATGATTCACACTTTGCCAGGAGAAAGGGCTTTGGCAAGGCTATTCCACGGAGCACTTAGCTCCCAGGATGTGACAGCTGGAACAACAGCCATCCTCTTCTGACACAAAAACATTTTGACATCAAGAGATAATCTGCATTAACTAGAGATGCAATGAGTTCACAAAATATTGGCATTCGTAAACAGTCGGGGGGAACTGAGAACAGGGGCCTCTGTTGATCGGCAGGACCTTTACCATGAAGGCTGCCTTTCTCATCACCCTTGAGAGTAAAGGACGCAGCAATTTGCAAACAAGCCTTCTACACCTGGCAACAGCTAGCTGCCGTGGGGCCCTTAAAGAAAATCATCCTTAAGAGACTTTTCAGTGAAAGCATCACCATACAATGCTCACATTTTCTCTTTAGCCTTTTCTTCTACTACTTACATTCACTTATATTCCAGATTTCTCTTTTTTTTAATTTTTATTTAGAGGATAATTGTTTTACAATAGTTTTCTGCCATACGTCAACATGAAGCAGCCATAGGTATACATATGCCCCCTCCCTCTTTATTTATTTTCTTTTTACAGAATTTTGTTGCTTACTGCCAAACATCAGCATGCATGCACCTCAGGTCCACCTCAGCCTCCACGGCATCCTTCTCCTTTGGCTTTAATATTTCCCAGCATCAGAGTTGTTTCAAATGAGTCATCTCTTCCCCTTCATGTCGTTTACTTTCTAATGAGAAGACGTGGCAAAAGTCACATAAACAGAGGTGTAAAGATGAATACCAGTGTAAATGGCTGTGAATAATGTGTAAAAATAGGTCTAAAAAAGACTGTGGGGCACAGTGAACTCATGAAAAAACAGAGAATAGACATAAAGACGTTGTGGAGACCGAACAGTGGGGGGGGAGCATGGAGGAGTAACATGGAAACCTATACTGTCATGTGTGGAAAAGATAGCTATTGTCATTGTGCTAAGGGAATAGGAGTACCTACAACCACTTGGGGCGATGGTCTGGAGGGATGGGGGGGGGGAACTGGGTGGGGGGAGTGTCCAGGGATATGCATATGAATGATCTGGGAACATACATGTTGGTGAACAACAAAACTCTGTAAAATCTTTAAAATAAAGGAAAAAAATAAAATTAAAAAAAAAAACTGTGGGGGATCCTCTCTGAAAATTACAAAATTTCCTCTGAGAGAAAATACCAATCCAAATCAAGCCTGATCTGTTAATATTATGAATGCTTGTGTCCAGAAGAGGACTCTTTGAAAACCATCCCATACCTAAATTACGCAATTTATAAGACACTTCAGGAATCATTAATGCCTCTGAAAAGGCAGTCTTTGTATATGCTACTTTAACTTAATTCTTTGAGCCCAACAAACTTGCAGTTGAGATCCCCTCATTGAGATTCATATTTTATAGCCATTCCTTCAATGAGCTTATAGAATAATTGGTACGGATGGCAGAGAATTTATGACATACAACCCATCAAACATTTTATCAGGCATAAATAAAAATATAAGTCAGGGTTTAATATGGTTTCAAAACCCATTTTATATTATTTAAGAGGATAATTGTTTTACAATAGTTTTCTGCCATACGTCAACATGAAGCAGCCATAGGTATACATATGCCCCCTCCCTCTTTATTTATTTTCTTTTTACAGAATTTTGTTGCTTACTGCCAAACATCAGCATGCATGCACCTCAGGTCCACCTCAGCCTCCACGGCATCCTTCTCCTTTGGCTTTAATATTTCCCAGCATCAGAGTTGTTTCAAATGAGTCATCTCTTCCCCTTCATGTCGTTTACTTTCTAATGAGAAGACGTGGCAAAAGTCACATAAACAGAGGTGTAAAGATGAATACCAGTGTAAATGGCTGTGAATAATGTGTAAAAATAGGTCTAAAAAATACTGTGGGGCACAGTGAACTCATGAAAAAACAGAGAATAGACATAAAGACATTGTGGAGACCGAACAGTGGGAGGGAGGCATGGAGGGAGTAACATGGAAACCTATACTGTCATGTGTGGAAAAGATAGCTATTGTCATTGTGCTAAGGGAATAGGAGTACCTACAACCACTTGGGGCGATGGTCTGGAGGGATGGGGGGGGGGAACTGGGTGGGGGGAGTGTCCAGGGATATGCATATGAATGATCTGGGAACATACATGTTGGTGAACAACAAAACTCTGTAAAATCTTTAAAATAAAGGAAAAAAATAAAATTAAAAAAAAAAACTGTGGGGGATCCTCTCTGAAAATTACAAAATTTCCTCTGAGAGAAAATACCAATCCAAATCAAGCCTGATCTGTTAATATTATGAATGCTTGTGTCCAGAAGAGGACTCTTTGAAAACCATCCCATACCTAAATTACGCAATTTATAAGACACTTCAGGAATCATTAATGCCTCTGAAAAGGCAGTCTTTGTATATGCTACTTTAACTTAATTCTTTGAGCCCAACAAACTTGCAGTTGAGATCCCCTCATTGAGATTCATATTTTATAGCCATTCCTTCAATGAGCTTATAGAATAATTGGTACGGATGGCAGAGAATTTATGACATACAACCCATCAAACATTTTATCAGGCATAAATAAAAATATAAGTCAGGGTTTAATATGGTTTCAGACCCATTTTATATTATGATCTATTAAAATCCCCTATGAAGGAGACCACCAATTTTTATGGATTCTGATTTTTTAATGATTTATTCAGCCCAAAAGGAAAAAATAAGATTATAGAATAGCCCCAGAAATCTTTAGTCTTCAAGAAATAGGCTCAAATGCAAGTCTCTGAACTACATTATGAAAAAAAAAAATACATATAGAACTATGGCATGGAATGATTATCTTAGAGACATCTATTCCAATTCAAGTAAAATGATGTGAAAGAAGAAAGGCAAAAAGAGATCACAAAGCTCCTTGAAAGAGAAGACTTACAGTGCAAGGAAAATAGAGTCACTTGTATTGCACTTGTGTACCGGTGACGAACAAGGCGTGAGAATAGTGATCAGGCAGTGCTGGGAACAGCTGCAGCTCCCACAGGTGGAATGTGGTCAGACCACATTAGACTAGTTTACTCATTGTCTGCTCTATAATCTTCACCTTAAACAGATGCAAAGTACACCTCCGAATAGCTTCATCAGCATGCATTTGTAAAGACCCAAGAATATAAAAATCTTTAGGCTGTAGTTTGCCATCCTCACTGAGCCTCTTTGGCAATATAGGAAGGCAAGTTTAGGATATCCTTGCTTCTGCAACAGTGAAGGTGTGTAAGAAAAAATGATATTTATTTTTACTATTTTTCAGTGTAATGTTGGGCTTCCCTGGTGGCTCGGTGGTAAAGAATCCTCCTGCAATGCAAGAGACCCAGGTTTGATCCCTGAGTCAGGAAGATCCGCTGGAGGAGGAAATGGCCACCTACTCCAGTATGCTTCCTGGGGAATCCCATGGATGGAGGAGCCCGGTGGGCCACAGTCCAAGGGGTTGCATGAGTCAGAGAGGCCTCAAGGACTAAACAACAACATGTATGGAAATAACTGATTTCCTGAGTGGAGTGCTGAATGCTTGTTATGTTGACCGATGGAATATGCCAAAGAACCCTGTGAAATAGTAGGCCTCTGGTTCTCTTAATTAGGGTGGGGTGCTGGGGCGGAGCCTACAGGAGGCAGTGTGTTTGGGAGAAACAAGCAGTGCCCTGGCATTTCACAAGTGTTACGAATCATCCTCTTTACGCTGAATCCTTCACATCTGAGAGAAAGCTACGGCTAACTCCATATGCCAATATGGACGTTGAAACACGTTCAGTCACGTTACTCCGAAGTTCAGATTTCAGTTTTCCCTTGACAAGTTCATGCTGTCCCAATACAGAGGCAAGACATAAGAAATGCATTTTTGTTAGTTGTGAGTCAGCTAGTTGGATTAAAAGGAGGAAATGGAGATCATCAGTGAAAAATTGAACAATCTCATAGTTTTGATTTCTGTCTGGCATACTTTTAATTTAGCCAGCCTTATTTCTGAGTATGTACAGAACTAAATATTTTTCAGTGCTAATGTGTTCTTAGAAAATCAATCAAAAAAATCTAAAATAGGTTTTTCCCTCTTTTTTGTTTCATTTTCATTCTCAATTTTGAGAAACATTGTTGCTTTTCTTCATTATATGAAGAACCTCAATAGTTTCCCAGGCAAATTGTCCCACATTTTGGGCAGCCACAGTTTTACCCACTTGATATTTACTGATCGGATTTGTAAGTGTCCTATTTTCTGGCTTGTGTTAGGTTTATTCTGCAAATTAGGAAATTGAACACCATTATCATCTTTCTGGTCATTGCGAGTGCAAAATTCCCATATTCTTCCTAAAGAAAATAAGAAAGAAAGACAAAAAAATGAAAACGAAAAGGACAGGAAGGGAAGAAAAATATTAAAAAAGTAAGCAGACAAATAAGCGTTTACTATTTTCTGCTTAGTTTTTTTTTTCTTTTCATAAACACAGTGATTAATTAATTCTTGTCATCACCTGGTAACTGCTAGATTAAGCTTGCTCAAGAAAGCAAACGCTAAAGTTACCAAAGCACCTGTAAATCAATATTCTACCACTGAGAGTTTTGTCCTATATGTAGAAAATATATTAATTGGTCAAAAGCAGAATATATTCATAGTATTGAGGATTGAAGTGAAAGTGTTAGTTCCTCAGTCTCTGACTCTTTGTGAGCCCGTGGACTGTAGCCTCCAGGCTCCTCTGTCCATGGAATCCTCCAGGCAAGAAAACCGGAATGGGTTGTCATTCTCTCTCTAGGGGATCTTCCCGACCCAGAGATTGAACCCGGGTCTTCTGAATTGTAGGCAGAATTCCTTACCTTCTGAGTCAACTGGGAAACCACCAGGGAAGCTGAGGATGAAAACTCTCCCGTGTTTATGGAGTCATGTCCTTAGAGAAGGAGAGGCTCTGTATTCACAATCAACCAATGTTTATGCAGAAGAAAACCAAAGATTTTTCTTTTGCTACTTTGCAAAGACTTACATAATCACATAATCTCAGGTTAATTTTGAAGTTCTGGAGTTCTTTATTTTTTAATCAATATCTAATCCAACAAAATAAAAATCACCAGTTATTATAAGCATAAAATTGATGGATTAACCCTAGTTGCCTAATAATTAAGTATACTGAACACAATATTGGACACTATACTTAGAACTTGACCTTGAACTCTCATTTGTGGATTATTATTGTAAAATGCTAACTCTTTCTTAAGATAAATGAGCAGTTCTCCTCATGTAAAAAAAAATACTGTTCGATACATACTTGTGTGTTTGCCATGTCACTCCAGTCCTGTCTGACTCTGAAAGTATTGGGCTGTAGTCTGCCGTGCTCTTCTGTCCACGGGGATACTCCAGGAAAGACTATTGGAGTGGGTATTCCCTTATCCAGGGCATCTCCCTGGTGCAGGGATCAGACGGGAGCCTCTTACGTCTCCGGCACTGGCAGGTGGGCTCATTACCACTAGCGCCACCTGGGAAGCCCAATGTTCAATACGTACATGTAGACCCAATTCTGGTATAAATTTCCTAAGAATAAAATTAAATAAATCATAATTTGTTCAAACTGCATTTCAAATTCCCACTCCCCATCTTTTGATCAACCACACGGAAAGTAATCTGGAAAAAAAACAAAAAAGAAACAAATTTGAAACTTACGTTTCATGAGAATATAGATAACAACAAAATGATAAACTATGTTGAATTGAAGCTTTATCTTAGTCATAACAGTTTTCTTTAAATGAGAAGTATTTACACACACACTTTGTATTGCTAACAGCTTTTTTTTTAAAAAAATGTATAAAACGAACATAGTCTAAAACCTTACCTACCTGACCACAGGGAATTCATGTTCCTTACTGACTCATTCTCCATCCTGAAAATTTCTGAACATGCCAGAGTTTTTCTGCAAATCTGTCCTCATCGTCACCTGTCACCTTTCATTGAAACGAGTTTTCCTGTGCTGGGCATACTATTTCAGTCTCAAAACCAAAGCTGTATTTCTGCCCCAAGATAATGTCCCCAAGTGTGCATGGAAGGTGTTTCCTTTAATTTTCCTAAACCCAGCCAGCATAAGCCTCCACTAACCAGAAAAATTTGAATAATGGTGTGAAAAAAAACACAAGATCCCCACAGAGACTTTAAACTGATTTAAAAAATAACAATTATTTTGATTTTATAACATAGATTGAGTCAACAAGTTTATCATCTTGACTTAAATACATAGAAAACATGACAAAAAAAATAAAACCAGGACCACAGGCTTTGCAGAACTGTGATCCCTGACTGGAGAAATACATAAGATGAATCATGATCATTTTTTCTCTTTTAAGATAAATGAGCAGTTCTCCTCATGTAAAAAAAAATACTGTTCGATACATACTTGTGTGTTTGCCATGTCACTCCAGTCCTGTCTGACTCTGAAAGTATTGGGCTGTAGTCTGCCGTGCTCTTCTGTCCACGGGGATACTCCAGGAAAGACTATTGGAGTGGGTATTCCCTTATCCAGGGCATCTCCCTGGTGCAGGGATCAGACGGGAGCCTCTTACGTCTCCGGCACTGGCAGGTGGGCTCATTACCACTAGCGCCACCTGGGAAGCCCAATGTTCAATACGTACATGTAGACCCAATTCTGGTATAAATTTCCTAAGAATAAAATTAAATAAATCATAATTTGTTCAAACTGCATTTCAAATTCCCACTCCCCATCTTTTGATCAACCACACGGAAAGTAATCTGGAAAAACAAAAAAGAAACAAATTTGAAACTTACGTTTCATGAGAATATAGATAACAACAAAATGATAAACTATGTTGAATTGAAGCTTTATCTTAGTCATAACAGTTTTCTTTAAATGAGAAGTATTTACACACACACTTTGTATTGCTAACAGCTTTTTTTTTAAAAAAATGTATAAAACGAACATAGTCTAAAACCTTACCTACCTGACCACAGGGAATTCATGTTCCTTACTGACTCATTCTCCATCCTGAAAATTTCTGAACATGCCAGAGTTTTTCTGCAAATCTGTCCTCATCGTCACCTGTCACCTTTCATTGAAACGAGTTTTCCTGTGCTGGGCATACTATTTCAGTCTCAAAACCAAAGCTGTATTTCTGCCCCAAGATAATGTCCCCAAGTGTGCATGGAAGGTGTTTCCTTTAATTTTCCTAAACCCAGCCAGCATAAGCCTCCACTAACCAGAAAAATTTGAATAATGGTGTGAAAAAAAACACAAGATCCCCACAGAGACTTTAAACTGATTTAAAAAATAACAATTATTTTGATTTTATAACATAGATTGAGTCAACAAGTTTATCATCTTGACTTAAATACATAGAAAACATGACAAAAAAAATAAAACCAGGACCACAGGCTTTGCAGAACTGTGATCCCTGACTGGAGAAATACATAAGATGAATCATGATCATCCCAGCTTTGGCTTTAAAGTAATCAAATACCAGACTGGCAATAGATATTCAAACTATGCTGGCAGTCATTTTGAGTTTAGGAAACAAGGTTTGGAGCTGGAAGAGATCAAATTGGTTAGAATTTGTGTTACAAAATATAAGAAAGAAGGTAACTGTAGAGAGAGAAACAGAGGTCAATATTTGTTTGAACAAATATTTATATGCAAGTCAGTGACAGAAAAACACTGACGCTCAGGAAGTAATAACTGAAATTCAGCTGACAGAATTATTCTTGGAGCTCACACATGGCTAGGATTAGTTCCTATTCTAACCCTACTCAGAATGGAAAAAAAAAAAAATTAACAAACAAACAAACAAAACATACAATGGATGGAACCTCAGGCAGGGTCTTCAAAGTATATCATCTTAGTAGCAGCACTGACTTCTCATTTAAATAGAATCTGTTCTGAATGCCCTACTAAGCATAAAGTGAAATTTGAAAGGATAGAAACTGATCTAGTGTAAGCCAAGAGTGAGCCAAACCGTCGGCTAAAATACTCCAAGGCAGGTAAGAAAATCCAGAAGCGGAAGAGCCAAAAGGTCTCGGGAAGGCAGAGAAGAGTTAGTGGGAATTCAGCGCCCTGTCCTAGCTCTTAAATGCTGAGGAACGCCTTTTAAAATCTCTGCACTCCCCCTGGGGTCCTTCCTCCTCCTCTTCTGGGAGCTTCCATCCACCCGGCTTCTTTTCAGTCTTCACCTGCCCCGGGCCCCCGTTCCTCCACCCGCGGGCAAACCCACTTCCGTCAAAGCGCCGCGGGTGTTCAGTCCAGTTGCTCAGCCGCGTTTGGCTCGGCAGCCCCCTTGGCTGCCGCCCACCAGGCAGCCCCCTGCCCTTCACCGTCTCCTGGGGTCTGCTCAGACTCACGCCGTGGACTCAGTGATGTCATCCAGCCAGCTCGTCCTCTGTCACCCCTTCTCCTCCTGCCCTCAGTCTTTCTGAGCGGGCTTCCCCTGGTGGTCCAGTGGGTAAAGACACCGCCTTGCAGTGCAAGGGGCGCCAGTTCGATCCCTGGCCTGGGAAGATCCCACTTGCCGCGGAGCAGCTGGACCGATGTGTCCAATTACCGAGCCGGAGCTCTGACGCGCATGCACTCAGAGCCAGTGCTCTGTGACAACAGTGGCCACCGCGATGGGAGGCCCATAGGAGCCAAAGATGGATGGAAATAGAGAAATGAAAGACCAATAGAAGTGGTCCGCCCATCCCCCTCCCTCCCCACCCCACCCTCCAAAAAAGATAAATAAAAAAAATAAATAAATAATAAAAAAAAATCTTTCTGAGCATCAGGCCTCTCTGAATGAGTTGGTTCTTCACATCAGGTGGCCACAATATTGATGCTTCAGCACCAGCATCAGCCCTTCCCGTGAACATGCAGGGTTGATGTGTGAACATGCAGGGTTGATGTCATTCAAGAGACTGTAGATTTCATGTTAAGATGAAACTAAACTAATGGAGAATTTTATCATAAAACCAGCAACCACTCTTTGAAATATCTCCTTTAGACATTTCTCCGGTGTCTACAATTATGGGATTACCTGGGAAAATGTCCCCTTTCCCTCCTGCTGCAGCTCAGTCTCTCTCCCCTGCCCCATCACCCTTCCGCCCTCCCTCCATCTCTCCCCTCTGTGCCACCTCTCCTTCCCTTCCCCTACCCTCTCTTCAGTCAACCTGCCAGTCACTCCTAAGACAAGACAAGAAAGGTCCCAAATTTAGAAAGTGAGTATAGTTCTTCCCTCTTATTATATCTATAGAACTCTATTATTTTTGCTACTACTGAAAAAAATAAAAGGTAGTTAAGTCTTCTTGATGACTTCCAGCTCCTCCAATGGACTTCTTTCTGAGCACAGAATCATTGTCCCCATCATCTTGGTCCCCTCTCCAAAGGAAAGCACCAACTCCCCTACCTCCAGTTTCCATCTGGCATGGTGTTCAGCAAGTGGTCTCCTTGGAAAGATAAAAACAATGTCAGTAGAACAAAACACAAGAAAACAGCCATTGGAGAGGGTTTTGGGCCTTCCTAGGTACCCATGGCAGGAAAATATCCACATTTGAATATTTTAGAATTTTTGTGATCATTTCCTTTCTTTTCACCCCCCTTTAGCCATGTGATAAGGCCTGTGTGATTTTAATTCTCTGACCAGGGATCACGCCCATGCCACCTCCATTAGGAGAGCAGTGTCTTAGCCACTAGAGCACCAGGGAAGTCCTCTCCTCCTTTTAAACTTTTTGATTAGGCTTCTGTTTATTCCAAATTTTATTCATTACTTTAAGCCACAGCAACTTTAAAGGCATTATGGGTTTTCAGCAAACACCCTCCCAGGGAGAAAATATGAAGTCAGAGATATCTTTGGATCAGGGCGAATAAAGATGGGTTTTTCAAGTCGGATCTTCCAGGGAAGAAGCAGACAGGTGAAATCATAATAATTCTTTGGAAATGAGACTTTCTAACTGTACCAGCTCCACATTGCCCCCTAGATACTGGGAATGTTAGGCTATTTTTCAAGACGATTGCTGAGCTGGTGATGGAGTTTGAGGTTAAAGCAAGTTAAATTGCCCCAAAGCTGAGCATTCTGAATGAGACTCAGCTCCTGCTTGAATAAATGTTCTCAGGCTGTTCCATATCTTTAGTTAACTTCCAAAGTTCTGAAAAAGTTTTCTCAGGATTTTTTTTTTTTTTCTTTTGCCATTTATTGTTACTTTTATAGAGGGGTGAATTCCCTCATCGCTCAGTCAGTAAACAAACTGTCTGCAATGCAGGAGACTGGGATTCGATCCCTGGGTGGAGAAGAGCCCCTGGATGAGGATATGGCAGCTCACCCTGGTATTCTTGTCTGAGAAATCCCATGAACAGAGGAGACTGGCGGGCAACGATCCACGGGGTCGCAAGAGTCAGACACAACTCAGGGACTAAACCACCACCAAATGCTCAGAGGGCTGCCCTGGAGGCTCAGTGGTAAAGAATCCACCTGCCCATGCAGGAGCTGTGGGTGTGATCCCTGGGTCAGGAAGAGCCCCTGCAGTGGGAAATGGCAGCCCGCTCCAATATTCTTGCCTGGAGAGTTCCACAGTCAGAGGAGCCTGGAGGGCTACCATGCGTGGGGTCACGAAAGAGTCAGACACAACTTTGTGACCGAAAAACAACCACCACGAAATTTTCGAGGTTCTTCCTTGGCCAATTTTCCTGGCATCACCCAATTTTCTTCTTTGAAGCTATTATTAAAGTTATTATTATTTGACATCTTTTTGTTGAATCATCATCACTGTAAACTTTCAGTGAGTAAAAATGTATTTCTGAATTTCTATGTGTTTGATATTCTCCCAGGGTAATTTACTGTTAGCAAGTTTCAATCTGATTTTGCCTATTGGGAAAGTATTTTATTTTTTTAATATTTACTTTTCAGCTGTACCAGATCTTAGTTGCAGCATGCAGGAGCCATCTCCTGACTAGGCATCAAATCTGGGTTTTCAGCAAACACCCTCCCAGGGAGAAAATATGAAGTCAGAGATATCTTTGGATCAGGGCGAATAAAGATGGGTTTTTCAAGTCGGATCTTCCAGGGAAGAAGCAGACAGGTGAAATCATAATAATTCTTTGGAAATGAGACTTTCTAACTGTACCAGCTCCACATTGCCCCCTAGATACTGGGAATGTTAGGCTATTTTTCAAGACGATTGCTGAGCTGGTGATGGAGTTTGAGGTTAAAGCAAGTTAAATTGCCCCAAAGCTGAGCATTCTGAATGAGACTCAGCTCCTGCTTGAATAAATGTTCTCAGGCTGTTCCATATCTTTAGTTAACTTCCAAAGTTCTGAAAAAGTTTTCTCAGGATTTTTTTTTTTTTTCTTTTGCCATTTATTGTTACTTTTATAGAGGGGTGAATTCCCTCATCGCTCAGTCAGTAAACAAACTGTCTGCAATGCAGGAGACTGGGATTCGATCCCTGGGTGGAGAAGAGCCCCTGGATGAGGATATGGCAGCTCACCCTGGTATTCTTGTCTGAGAAATCCCATGAACAGAGGAGACTGGCGGGCAACGATCCACGGGGTCGCAAGAGTCAGACACAACTCAGGGACTAAACCACCACCAAATGCTCAGAGGGCTGCCCTGGAGGCTCAGTGGTAAAGAATCCACCTGCCCATGCAGGAGCTGTGGGTGTGATCCCTGGGTCAGGAAGAGCCCCTGCAGTGGGAAATGGCAGCCCGCTCCAATATTCTTGCCTGGAGAGTTCCACAGTCAGAGGAGCCTGGAGGGCTACCATGCGTGGGGTCACGAAAGAGTCAGACACAACTTTGTGACCGAAAAACAACCACCACGAAATTTTCGAGGTTCTTCCTTGGCCAATTTTCCTGGCATCACCCAATTTTCTTCTTTGAAGCTATTATTAAAGTTATTATTATTTGACATCTTTTTGTTGAATCATCATCACTGTAAACTTTCAGTGAGTAAAAATGTATTTCTGAATTTCTATGTGTTTGATATTCTCCCAGGGTAATTTACTGTTAGCAAGTTTCAATCTGATTTTGCCTATTGGGAAAGTATTTTATTATTTTTTTTAATATTTACTTTTTCAGCTGTACCAGATCTTAGTTGCAGCATGCAGGAGCCATCTCCCTGACTAGGCATCAAATCTGGGTCTCCCCCGTCAGGAGCATGGAGCTTTAGCCACCAGACCACCAAGGAAGTCCCCAGTAAACTATTTTATAGAAAACAGTAGAAAAAAATCTCAACAGCATTGTCCATTGGTTTGGTTATGTTAGAAGGACATGTGATGTCCTTTGGTGATGTTAGAAGGACATGCAAACGTTATTAATGTTCGAATATAAGTACTGTGTAAATAAGCCTAATCAGAGTAAACATTGAATGAGCCATTACAGAAGTAGTGACATTTCTGTCAAGGAAAGCTTTGGATTTTGTGAAAAGGAGCTGAAATTAATGTGGTATATTAAGTAAAAAGATAAGGATTAGTCTCTCAGTTTCTCATTGTAGTTACTTCTAACAATCGACTTCTTTCCAGTGGCGAAATAATGCTATTTTACACTTCTTTGCTCAGAGATATTCTAAGTATAAAATGTTTGCACTCATGGAAATAAAGATACTGTATAATTTTAAAATAATGTATTTACCACATCAGAAGATACAGCATTTCTACTCAAATATTTGCTTTTAGCTAATTTTCTATACTCATTACAATATTTTAAAAATGACTTTATATATAATTCAAGTAGCTCACAATAAAGAAAACTTATTTTCATTATGATTATATTTATTTATTTATATTTATATGCATTCTATACTCATTACAGATATTTTAAAAATGATTTCATATATAAGTCAAGTAGCTCGCATAGTATCCACCACGACACAACTTTGTGACGAAAAACAACCACCACGAAATTTTCGAGGTTCTTCCTTGGCCAATTTTCCTGGCATCACCCAATTTTCTTCTTTGAAGCTATTATTAAAGTTATTATTATTTGACATCTTTTTGTTGAATCATCATCACTGTAAACTTTCAGTGAGTAAAAATGTATTTCTGAATTTCTATGTGTTTGATATTCTCCCAGGGTAATTTACTGTTAGCAAGTTTCAATCTGATTTTGCCTATTGGGAAAGTATTTTATTATTTTTTTTAATATTTACTTTTTCAGCTGTACCAGATCTTAGTTGCAGCATGCAGGAGCCATCTCCCTGACTAGGCATCAAATCTGGGTCTCCCCCGTCAGGAGCATGGAGCTTTAGCCACCAGACCACCAAGGAAGTCCCCAGTAAACTATTTTATAGAAAACAGTAGAAAAAAATCTCAACAGCATTGTCCATTGGTTTGGTTATGTTAGAAGGACATGTGATGTCCTTTGGTGATGTTAGAAGGACATGCAAACGTTATTAATGTTCGAATATAAGTACTGTGTAAATAAGCCTAATCAGAGTAAACATTGAATGAGCCATTACAGAAGTAGTGACATTTCTGTCAAGGAAAGCTTTGGATTTTGTGAAAAGGAGCTGAAATTAATGTGGTATATTAAGTAAAAAGATAAGGATTAGTCTCTCAGTTTCTCATTGTAGTTACTTCTAACAATCGACTTCTTTCCAGTGGCGAAATAATGCTATTTTACACTTCTTTGCTCAGAGATATTCTAAGTATAAAATGTTTGCACTCATGGAAATAAAGATACTGTATAATTTTAAAATAATGTATTTACCACATCAGAAGATACAGCATTTCTACTCAAATATTTGCTTTTAGCTAATTTTCTATACTCATTACAATATTTTAAAAATGACTTTATATATAATTCAAGTAGCTCACAATAAAGAAAACTTATTTTCATTATGATTATATTTATTTATTTATATTTATATGCATAACCTCAGAATAATTTTCTTAAAGCACAGTGGGTGCCTCGCATGCATGATTTCATTCTGACCTGCATTCCTCTGGAGCATTCATCTGCAGATGAATTACTAACTACATGAAGAAACAGATGAAGATCTCCTAGTGAAGGTCCACTGTACAGAGCGGCTCATGAGCTCCTGGTCCGCAGGAAGGAGGCCTGAGTGAGTGTCCTGTCAGAGGAAGGCGGCGGTGGACAGACGGGGGATAAGTCGTGAGAGGCGGCAGCAAACACAGACACAAGGCCTCTCCTGACGAGGGGAGGTCGCAGAGAAATGGCCTCTGTAGAGAAGCCTTGCAGACTGAGTCCTTTCAAAGTCCTTCTGCAGTTGTCTCGCAGGTAGTTTACTTTCTGGTGTGTCTTAGTTCCAAGCCATGGTAAAATAGAACAGGTGAATAACTTTTTAAAAATATATTTGACGTTTATGTTTTATTTATTTATACTTTATTGGCATAGAGTTTCTTTGCAGTGCTGCGTCCGTTTCTGCAGTGCAGCAGTGTGGGCCAGCTGTGTGGACACCTGTGTCCCTCTCCTCAGAGGCCAGCCCTCCTCTGGACGCCCGTCATCAGGGGCGTGTGCATGTCTGACTCTCTGTGGCCCCCTGGACAGTCGCTCACCAGGCTTCTCTGTCCATGGCATTCTCTAGGCAAGAATCCTGATGTGGACAGCCGCTCCATTCTCCAGGGGATCTTCCAGACCCAGGGATCAAACCTTGGGTCTCCTGCATGGCAGGCAGATTTTTGACCACCTGAGCCACAAGGGAAAATTCATAGTTTCTACTAATAAGAAACAATGAACTACTGATACATGTAAAAACAAGGGTGAAACCCAAAGTAAGTACTGGGTTGGCCAAAAAGTTAATTTAGGCTCTTCCACAAGATGTTACCAAAGACGTGAACAAACTTTTTGGCCAACCCAACGTGCTGACTAAAAGAAAACAGACACTAATGAGGACATAGTCTATGATTTCATCTGTATGGAACTCTAGAAGAATGTACGCTGATCTACAGTGTCAGAGCAAATCAGTAGTCACCTGGGGAGGGAAGGGAAACAGGAGGGGCCAGAAGGAGGGATCACAGACGAGCATGTGGTTCTTTCTCCAGGAAGCTCCCCGAAGGAATCAGGAATAAGCTCATTTTGGAAAAACCTCTGAGTCATCTGAGGGCTACGTGATCTTCTGGTGTTTCCTTAAATACTCAGAGGTCTCTGATGACTAACCTGAGTTGTCAGTCAGTGTTTTGGGCAGGGAAGCAAGTTCATGCTTAGTTTTCATGCAAGAAGTAAAACTCCAGGGTCATCTATGGTGGGCCTGGGAAGAGAAAGTGTACAGCCCTTGGAGCTTCTTAAGCAGAAACTACATCACTTCTGGAGTACAGATTGATGTATACTCCAACATGACCTTCTGGCTGGCTGGTAGACCTTAGGGTTCCCAATTTAGTTTGAATAACTGAATCCTTGTTTCTGAAGGTATGGCTTAGAGTAGCTCTCCTGTCTATTATTAATTCAAGTCACTGGCCATTTTTTTTTTTTTTTGTCCCTGCAAAATGACTGATGACAGAAATGTGGAAGAGATCCACATGTGGGTGGACATTCACATGCAAGATGCAGGAGCTGGGAGCATCCCTGGCTGCTTCTGATGGTTTCGTTTTTACATTAAGGAGAATATTGATCAAATTGTAGGCTGAATCATCGTTTGGGAGAAACATCCAGGAGGGTTTCTTTGGGAGGAAGGCTCCGGGTGATTTTGGGGCAGGGGGCACTTCTATTGATCTTTCATTTATTTATTTCCATCCATCTTTGTTCTTTGGCCTGGTGGGCCTCCCATCGCAGTGGCCTATTTCCTTGCAGAGCACTGGCTCTGGGCCCATGCGCACCAGAACTCCAGCTCGGTAGTTGGACACATCGGTCCAGCCGCTCTGCAGCTCATGGGATCTTCCCAGGCCAGGGATCGAACTGGCGCCCCTTACACTGCAAGGCGGTGTCCTTATCCACTGGACCACCAGGGAAGCCATGGGTGATTTTATTTTGAAAAGTAAAGCAGATGTATGCCTCTTCTTTCCCTATACCTCATGTGCTCTAAGAGTTTCGCTCTTCAGGTGTCTAGATTGTTGTTGCTTTCTCCCTTCACCGTCACAGAATCCCTGTGACCCGTCCTGAAAGATAATCTTAGTTCTAATGAAGTATTAAAATCTTTTTGTCTCTCTCTCTTTTTTTAACAGAGACATCGATGGTTTACTCTCAAGGGGATCTCATAACAAGGGTCCTGAAGCAAGTGATACCCACCCTGTCCTGCCGATGGTGGGCAAGAGGAGGCAGCAGTCTTCACTACTCAGGGGAGGAGGAGGCTACCATTTATAGGGGGAATTACATCAGGTGAGCTCACCAGCTGCCAGGGGCTAATCTGCCTCCTAACTAAGAGGCTTGGATGGTTATGTGAGCAAATCAGAGAGCGATCAAACAGGGGACGGCCGTGTGTGCTTGCCTGGGGCTGGTGGAATCCAACATGACTTAAAACATCTCTGAATCAGTCACCTTTTTTCTTTAGCTTTGCATTTAGAAGTGAACAGTGATAAATGTGCACTACCCTTTAAAAATAGAATTTGCTACTATGTAGCTCAGGGAACCTACTCAGTGCTCTGTGGTGACCTAAATAGGAAGGGCATCCAACAAAAAGGGGATATACGTATAGGCACAGCTAGGTCACTTTGCTGTAGGGAAGAAGATAACACAATGCTGTAAAGCAACTATAGTCCAATAGAAATCCACAGTAGCGTTGGCTCCCCTCGCATCCAGGCTGGATGGGCACTGGTACGTGTATGGGTGAGTCCTGTCATTGCACGCCTGACACTGTCACAGCCTTATTAGTGCCTGTAACCCGATACAAAACAAAAGTGAAGAAAATACGTAAAATCACTGAAGAAATAAAAAATATACTTTGCTTATCCAGTAAGAAATAAAAGTGCTCGGGCTTCCCTGGTGGTCCACTGGGTAAGGACACCGCCTTGCAGTGCAAGGGGCACCGGTTCGACCCCTGGCCTGGGAAGATCCCACGTGCCGTGGAGCAGCTGGACTGATGTGTCCAATTACCAAGCCGGAGCTCTGGAGCACGTGCGCCACTGCGATGGGAGGCTCACACGGGCCAAAGAACAAAGATGGATGAAAATAAAAGACCAGTAAAGAGTGGTCCACCCGCCTCCCCTCTCTCCCCCCCCAAAAAAAGAAATAAAAGTGCTCTCATCATTATAAGTAATTTAGCAAACTGTGTCTTTGACTGATTATATATATCCCTAGTTTATTTTTTTAGAGATACATTTTTATCTCTGTCAATTCAATTTGATGCAATTCCATATAAGTCAGTTCAATCAAATAAGCAATTTTAAAGCAACCAACTTGGGTATATTTATTGTTAAAACAGAAATTACTCAGTTATCTCTCAGTTATCATGTTCTTAATGTTGAGGGAAGGTTCTACATACTAAAAATAACAGAGTAAGAATATTAAGAAAAGTATATAATAGATCCTGTAGACCAGTTTACAGAGATTATAAAACTGAATGAAGAGAAACTTACTTTATTGATATCATTATCTAGAAAATCTTGGTAGCAATTTGAATGTTGGACTCTCATTTTAAGAGACTATATAGTTTGAACTAAAAGAAGTAACCTATAATCCCCAAGATAGATTATATCTTTGTTTTAAGCAAGCTAGCTTTCTATCAATATATCCATCACTACTCCATTTGGACACTGATATGCCCACTTATCAATTATGATTTTCTGGTTAAAACTATATAGAGATAAACCAATTTAATTGCTCTTAAAGTATTGGGGCTTCCCAAGAGGCGCTAGTGTAAAGAACCTGGCTGCCAGTGCAGGAGACATAAGGGACAGGGGTCCGATTCTGGGTGGAGAAGATCCCCTGGAGGAGGGCATGGCAGCCCACTCTAGTGTTCTTGTCTAGAGAATCCCACGGACAGAGGAGCTTGGTGGGCTACAGTCCATGAGGTCGCAAAGAGTCGGGAATGACTGAAGCAACTTAGGATGGATGGAATCTAAAGTATAACGCATATAAAAGAGGTGCTTATGTAAATACAGATTACACTGTCTGCACATCTAGCAGTTATTCTGAAAGTTGTTAAATGGTAATATATGAAAAGTGCACTAATGGACAAAGGAGGCTGAATCTGATTTCCGTGTCCATTCTGCACAAGGAAGAAGCTTTTCCATTCTTTGTAATTTGGCGGTTTGCAGACCTAGCTTTCCCTGAAAATGATAGACCATGCCTGCCAAAACATTATAAAGCCTTCTTGACCAGTAAAGAGTGGTCCACCCGCCTCCCTCTCCCAAAAGAAATAAAAGTGCTCTCATCATTATAAGTAATTTAGCAAACTGTGTCTTTGACTGATTATATATATCCCTAGTTTATTTTTTTAGAGATACATTTTTATCTCTGTCAATTCAATTTGATGCAATTCCATATAAGTCAGTTCAATCAAATAAGCAATTTTAAAGCAACCAACTTGGGTATATTTATTGTTAAAACAGAAATTACTCAGTTATCTCTCAGTTATCATGTTCTTAATGTTGAGGGAAGGTTCTACATACTAAAAATAACAGAGTAAGAATATTAAGAAAAGTATATAATAGATCCTGTAGACCAGTTTACAGAGATTATAAAACTGAATGAAGAGAAACTTACTTTATTGATATCATTATCTAGAAAATCTTGGTAGCAATTTGAATGTTGGACTCTCATTTTAAGAGACTATATAGTTTGAACTAAAAGAAGTAACCTATAATCCCCAAGATAGATTATATCTTTGTTTTAAGCAAGCTAGCTTTCTATCAATATATCCATCACTACTCCATTTGGACACTGATATGCCCACTTATCAATTATGATTTTCTGGTTAAAACTATATAGAGATAAACCAATTTAATTGCTCTTAAAGTATTGGGGCTTCCCAAGAGGCGCTAGTGTAAAGAACCTGGCTGCCAGTGCAGGAGACATAAGGGACAGGGGTCCGATTCTGGGTGGAGAAGATCCTGGAGGAGGGCATGGCAGCCCACTCTAGTGTTCTTGTCTAGAGAATCCCACGGACAGAGGAGCTTGGTGGGCTACAGTCCATGAGGTCGCAAAGAGTCGGGAATGACTGAAGCAACTTAGGATGGATGGAATCTAAAGTATAACGCATATAAAAGAGGTGCTTATGTAAATACAGATTACACTGTCTGCACATCTAGCAGTTATTCTGAAAGTTGTTAAATGGTAATATATGAAAAGTGCACTAATGGACAAAGGAGGCTGAATCTGATTTCCGTGTCCATTCTGCACAAGGAAGAAGCTTTTCCATTCTTTGTAATTTGGCGGTTTGCAGACCTAGCTTTCCCTGAAAATGATAGACCATGCCTGCCAAAACATTATAAAGCCTTCTTGAATGTGTTCGTCATTTGGCAAGAAAATAAAAAACATTCTGCCAAAAATAAAGTGACACCGGATACACAGAGATAAGTGGGTTATTGAAGCATGCTTTTTTATAGAGGATGCTTGCCGTGGGTGGGAGGGTTGGATTTGAAGCTTTGGTTAGTTATGTCCTGAATGTTCTGAAGTTAGGAAAAAAGTTTAGACCCATTCTGAGTGCTAATCAAAGAGCTCAATGGTAAAGAATCTGCCTGCCAATGCAGGAGACATCTCTGGGAAGATCCCCTGGAGAACGAAATGCCAAAGACTCCAGTACGCTTGCCTGGGAAATCCCATGGACAGAGGAGCCTGGCAGGATGCAGTCCATGGAGTTGCAAAGAGTCAGGCATGACTTAGCAAGCGAACAACAACAAAAAAGTTATAAGCATAACAGTAAAGGTCCATAAATGCAAGACCTATGTAATATGGAGCTTGAAACAGACACCCCACTCAGAGGAGCCCTGACAAAATTACCATCATCCAAACATAGAACACAAACAGAAGGATAATAACATCAACAATGGTAATGAAAAGAGAAGAGGTTGGGGGCCAGAGATGAGGGCTGGGAGGAAAGTCACCTGTACTTGAAAAACTGTAAGGAAAAGCCAACCAGTTCTCTTTAGGTGTTCGACAAATGAATAGAATCCTCTCAAGTGGATTTTAAAACCCAGACTAGTAATTTAACTTCAAACAATTCTAACTTCCTAGTGAGCCCAGACTGCTGAGAAAAATCAATTACATTTTCTCCGTGGAAAAATGCAGTTTAATTCAAAGAATTCTCACACCAAACTCACTGTTGAAAAACTGCCAAAATATACAAGGAAAGAAGCCACCATATGTAAATACCAGTAGAAACAACAGAAAACAGAACTGTGCTCACAAACCCCATGTAGATGAGACTGGACCCAAGGGAGACACTCGATACAAGTGACGTGTTCCATAAATAAACTAAAGGAGTAAAGATACTCAAATAATGTTTCCTAACTATAAAATATTTAGAGCCAAGAATAAAATATTTCAAAATAAAAATGTCAATCATCAGGCTTCCCTAGTGGCTCAGTGGTAAAGAATCTGCATGCCAATATAGGAGACAGGGGTTCCATCCCAATCCTGGAAGATCCTACATGCCTCACAGCAGCTAAGCCCATGGACCACAACTACTGAGTCTGTGCCCTGGAGCTGGGGAGCCACGACTGCTGAGCTCATGCACTGAAACTACAGAAGCCTACGCACCCTAGAGCCTGTGCTCCAAACAAGAGAAGCCACCACAGTGAGGAGCACCGAACATAGAGACGATGATGGGGGTTGATGAAGGAGTCAACGAATCATTCCCAAAGGCTTAAAAAAGAGCACGACATTCACCTTTGCAGTTTGGAGTAGAAGGTCATCTTTATTACCTAGCAGCAATATGATGGACCCATTTGTTCCGTCCAGCAACTTGGGGAAAGTAGCTAATGAGCCTGCTGATTGGCTGTGGATATCTCCTGGAAAATTGCTGAAAGTGTTCTTCATTTAGTGGGGCTCTATATTATAAGACAAAGATAGAAAGAGACCATCTACAAACAAACTCTTCCATTTGCAAGCCAAATGTTAATGGACATAGGAAAACAGTAACTTGTTGGGAGATGAAAAAAATAATCTTTTTCTCATCTTCAGTCTCACCGCCAGCAGAAGATCCT
The DNA here is from genome assembly GCA_022376925.1 of Tragulus kanchil. Taxonomy (NCBI): domain Eukaryota; kingdom Metazoa; phylum Chordata; class Mammalia; order Artiodactyla; family Tragulidae; genus Tragulus; species Tragulus kanchil. Next base: position 164,846,350 of record JAIOJX010000003.1, on the reverse strand, counting down.
CAAAGTAAAGAACCTGGACATATGGATCAAGTAAAATGTGCAGTATGTGGCTGAGAGATTCTCTTCTAAGAGCCTTGGAAGATTGCAGCAGAACCTGGTTGACCTTCTCAGCTACACAAAAAGATGACTCCAATTCTTCAGGGTCTCATCTACTCAGTCGGGGCAGGATGAGAGTAGCAGCTCCAGATCACAGATCTTGGGAAGAATTATGGACATGCCTTTGGGAACATGAAGTGAAGAGTGAATCCAACTCAGATTCACACAAAGCTGAAAAAGACTTGAGATTTATTGTACTGACAAATCAGCCGTCAGATTGGACTGAGACACTGCAACACTTCAGGACACGTTCTCTGGTTCCCAGAGTTGTTTATCAGATGCTACCCATGATGGGAATTTTATGACATATCGGGAAGGAGGGGTCAGAGATCTGTGCCATCTGGGATCGATGCTTTAAGGTCTCAGAGAGCATATTAAAATCTGAGATGAGCAGTGACTTTTTCATACAAGAGAAAAATCATTTTGGACATTTCACATCTTCAGGGCATGCAACAGGTTGCATGTTGTCAGTCCTTTGCTTCAATGAAACGTGAAAAGTTAAGTGTTAGGTAATTTAAAAAAAAAAAATTCTAAGTAATATGTGCTATTTTTGTAACTCATATACTTGTCACATTGTGTTTTTGACATGTTCCTCAAGGTCATAAAAATATACAAAAATACTTGGGCTTCCCTGGTGGTCCAGTGGGTAAAGAGTCTTCCTTTCAGTGCAAGGGGCATTGGTTTGATCCCTGGCACAGGAAGATCCCACATGCGGCAGAGCGACTGGACCAGTATGTCCAATTACGAGCCAGCACTCCGGAGTGCCTGTGCTCAGAGCTGGTGCTCTGCAACGAGAGAGGCCACTGCGATGGGAGGCCCACACAGGCAAAAGAATTAAGATGGATGAAAATAAGTAAATGAAGGGCCAATTTAAAAAGACCANAAAATTTTAAAAAAGTTTGTTCACTATTTTAACTAATCCTAACAGGAATAGAAAGATAGGATATAGTACCAATAAATGAATTAACATAATTAAAATGAGTGAAAATATTTGTATGAATGTATGTGTTAGAGAGACAGAGAGAGTGGTAGGATTATGAGCACAGATAGCCAAGGCCCTTTCTCTAGCAAAAATTGCAGCAGAACCTGGTTTTGACCTTCCCTTCCCAGCTACACAAAAAGATGACTCCAATTCTTCAGGGTCTCATCTACTCAGTCGGGGCAGGATGAGAGTAGCAGCTCCAGATCACAGATCTTGGGAAGAATTATGGACATGCCTTTGGGAACATGAAGTGAAGAGTGAATCCAACTCAGATTCACACAAAGCTGAAAAAGACTTGAGATTTATTGTACTGACAAATCAGCCGTCAGATTGGACTGAGACACTGCAACACTTCAGGACACGTTCTCTGGTTCCCAGAGTTGTTTATCAGATGCTACCCATGATGGGAATTTTATGACATATCGGGAAGGAGGGGTCAGAGATCTGTGCCATCTGGGATCGATGCTTTAAGGTCTCAGAGAGCATATTAAAATCTGAGATGAGCAGTGACTTTTTCATACAAGAGAAAAATCATTTTGGACATTTCACATCTTCAGGGCATGCAACAGGTTGCATGTTGTCAGTCCTTTGCTTCAATGAAACGTGAAAAGTTAAGTGTTAGGTAATTTAAAAAAAAAAAATTCTAAGTAATATGTGCTATTTTTGTAACTCATATACTTGTCACATTGTGTTTTTGACATGTTCCTCAAGGTCATAAAAATATACAAAAATACTTGGGCTTCCCTGGTGGTCCAGTGGGTAAAGAGTCTTCCTTTCAGTGCAAGGGGCATTGGTTTGATCCCTGGCACAGGAAGATCCCACATGCGGCAGAGCGACTGGACCAGTATGTCCAATTACGAGCCAGCACTCCGGAGTGCCTGTGCTCAGAGCTGGTGCTCTGCAACGAGAGAGGCCACTGCGATGGGAGGCCCACACAGGCAAAAGAATTAAGATGGATGAAAATAAGTAAATGAAGGGCCAATTTAAAAAGACCAAAAAAATTTTTTAAAAAAGTTTGTTCACTATTTTAACTAATCCTAACAGGAATAGAAAGATAGGATATAGTACCAATAAATGAATTAACATAATTAAAATGAGTGAAAATATTTGTATGAATGTATGTGTTAGAGAGACAGAGAGAGTGGTAGGATTATGAGCACAGATAGCCAAGGCTTTTCTCCTTGTCTGTAAGAATCTAAGTTTCAAGTGGCCGAGTCTTATTTTCATAAAAAAAGACAACAGGACACACTTTTTTGTCAATGAGGCATAAAGTAATTGTGCTGTGAAGGTCTCTATGAAACTTTTTACTTTTCTGATGTAAAGACAAAGAGTTGTGTCTTCATGATTCCTCTTTATCCTGCCAAGAACAGGCACATAAACCTGGAGGTGCAGCAACCTTCTTGCTACCATAATGCAGTAAACATGAGGAGAAAAGTCAATGTCGTGAGGAGGCTAAAGCAGAATGAAAGAGAGCCTGATCTTCTGATGGTTGTGTTGAGTGGCCAAACCACAACGGAGGCTGCCCAGCCCCCGGGTACTGATATGTGGGGAAGAAAAGAAACACCCATGTGTTTATTCTACTTCAAATCAGGTTTTCTGTTCCTTGCAGTTAAACACATTTCTTACTTATACATATATTTAGAGAGAAAATCATTGAGTATTGATTCCTGTTTTTATTATTTAGCTCAGTGAGAGCAGTGGTTGCTTTATTGAAAATGTGAACCAGAAACAACGTATGTTTTTGTCCTCCTTTCCTTCTTTTTCTGTTTGCTTATTCATACTGCAAAAGTGCAAGTTTCCATTAGATTATTAATTTAGGTCGTCCATCTTTGATCTGCTCTCGTAGTTTAAATCTTATCTCTGTTATGACCTAGTGTTGCCCAATTGATAAATGACACTACTTTTTTCCAGGTTTCAATCCTTAAAAGAACTTTAATTCCTCTCTTTACCTCTGCTTTTTTCAGCAAATTCTGTTTCCTGCATCTTTCTACCTTTCGAGACTTCCACTGGTGGGCATTCTAATTTTTGCCATCATCATCTGTTTCAGCACTATGGGACGTGACTTTTAATGACATTTTCTGTCTCTGCTCTTGACTCCTATGGAGGTGGAGGTGGTAATTTAGTTGCTAAGTGATGTTCAATTCTTTCTGACCCCATGGACTGTAAGCCCACCAGGATTCTATGTTCATGGGATTCTCTGGGCAAGAATACTGGAGTGGGATGCCATTTCCTTCTCCTCTTCCAAACCCAAATATCAAATCCACACCTGCTAGACTGCAGGTGAACGGTTTTTTTGTTTTTTTGTTTTTTTTTTTAATTTTTGGCCACTTTTATTGGTCTTTCATGTATTTGTTTTCATCCATCTTTGTTCTTTGGGCCTCCCATTGCAGTGGCCTCTCCTGTAGCAGAGCACCAGCTCTGGGCACATGCGCTCCAGAGCTCTGGCTAGTAACTGGACACATCAGTCCAGCTGCTCCATGGCATGTGGGATCTTCCCAGGCCAGGGATCGAACCGGCGCCCCTTGCACTGCAAGGCGGTGTCCTTACCCACTGGACCACCAGAGAAGCCCACAGGTGAACTCTTTAAGGCCGAGCCATTAGGAAAGCCCATCTCGACTCCTATGCTATTATTTAACAGTACAGTCCTTTTATACCAGAAACCAGGTAACATCACTGCACTACCACAAGCCTTAGTATGATTTCCCCTTTTTGATAAAGGTAAATAAAGCAGTCTCGCCATAAACTCTAGTAAAATCTGGTCCTTGCAGTTAAACACATTTCTTACTTATACATATATTTAGAGAGAAAATCATTGAGTATTGATTCCTGTTTTTATTATTTAGCTCAGTGAGAGCAGTGGTTGCTTTATTGAAAATGTGAACCAGAAACAACGTATGTTTTTGTCCTCCTTTCCTTCTTTTTCTGTTTGCTTATTCATACTGCAAAAGTGCAAGTTTCCATTAGATTATTAATTTAGGTCGTCCATCTTTGATCTGCTCTCGTAGTTTAAATCTTATCTCTGTTATGACCTAGTGTTGCCCAATTGATAAATGACACTACTTTTTTCCAGGTTTCAATCCTTAAAAGAACTTTAATTCCTCTCTTTACCTCTGCTTTTTTCAGCAAATTCTGTTTCCTGCATCTTTCTACCTTTCGAGACTTCCACTGGTGGGCATTCTAATTTTTGCCATCATCATCTGTTTCAGCACTATGGGACGTGACTTTTAATGACATTTTCTGTCTCTGCTCTTGACTCCTATGGAGGTGGAGGTGGTAATTTAGTTGCTAAGTGATGTTCAATTCTTTCTGACCCCATGGACTGTAAGCCCACCAGGATTCTATGTTCATGGGATTCTCTGGGCAAGAATACTGGAGTGGGATGCCATTTCCTTCTCCTCTTCCAAACCCAAATATCAAATCCACACCTGCTAGACTGCAGGTGAACGGTTTTTTTGTTTTTTTGTTTTTTTTTTTAATTTTTGGCCACTTTTATTGGTCTTTCATGTATTTGTTTTCATCCATCTTTGTTCTTTGGGCCTCCCATTGCAGTGGCCTCTCCTGTAGCAGAGCACCAGCTCTGGGCACATGCGCTCCAGAGCTCTGGCTAGTAACTGGACACATCAGTCCAGCTGCTCCATGGCATGTGGGATCTTCCCAGGCCAGGGATCGAACCGGCGCCCCTTGCACTGCAAGGCGGTGTCCTTACCCACTGGACCACCAGAGAAGCCCACAGGTGAACTCTTTAAGGCCGAGCCATTAGGAAAGCCCATCTCGACTCCTATGCTATTATTTAACAGTACAGTCCTTTTATACCAGAAACCAGGTAACATCACTGCACTACCACAAGCCTTAGTATGATTTCCCTTTGTGATAAAGGTAAATAAAGCAGTCTCGCCATAAACTCTAGTATCTTACATAATCTGGTCCTGAAACGATTCATTCCCTGAGCCATTTCGCTCCATTATGTTTCCCCACCACATGTTCATTAAACACACTGAGTTTACTGATTTTGTTGAGGAGGAACAAGTAAGGAAATGAGAGGTATTACTCCAATGGAGTACCCTTCTCAGGGAAAAATGAAGTCAAGCAAAAAGAGATTCTCTGTTGTCCAGAGACTTTTTTTTTTTTTCAAATAATTTTGGCCTCTTTTACTGGTTTTTTATTTACTTATTTTCATCCATCTTTGTTCTCTGGCCTGTGTTGCCTTCCCATCACAGTGGCCTCTCTTGTTGCAGAGTACTAGCTCTGGGCACATGGGCTCCAGAGCACTGGCTCATAATTGGACACACCGGTCCAGCCACGCTGCAGCATATGGGATCTTCTAGGGCTAGGGATCGATCGAGCCTGTGCCCCCTGCACTGCAAGGTGGACTGTTTACCCACTGGACCACCAGAGAAGCCCACAGGTGAACTCTTTAAGGCCGAGCCATTAGGAAAGCCCATCTCGACTCCTATGCTATTATTTAACAGTACAGTCCTTTTATACCAGAAACCAGGTAACATCACTGCACTACCACAAGCCTTAGTATGATTTCCCTTTGTGATAAAGGTAAATAAAGCAGTCTCGCCATAAACTCTAGTATCTTACATAATCTGGTCCTGAAACGATTCATTCCCTGAGCCATTTCGCTCCATTATGTTTCCCCACCACATGTTCATTAAACACACTGAGTTTACTGATTTTGTTGAGGAGGAACAAGTAAGGAAATGAGAGGTATTACTCCAATGGAGTACCCTTCTCAGGGAAAAATGAAGTCAAGCAAAAAGAGATTCTCTGTTGTCCAGAGACTTTTTTTTTTTTTTTTTCAAATAATTTTGGCCTCTTTTACTGGTTTTTTATTTACTTATTTTCATCCATCTTTGTTCTCTGGCCTGTGTTGCCTTCCCATCACAGTGGCCTCTCTTGTTGCAGAGTACTAGCTCTGGGCACATGGGCTCCAGAGCACTGGCTCATAATTGGACACACCGGTCCAGCCACGCTGCAGCATATGGGATCTTCTAGGGCTAGGGATCGATCGAGCCTGTGCCCCCTGCACTGCAAGGTGGACTGTTTACCCACTGGACCACCAGGGAAGCCCCAATCAGGAAGCTTTTAAGAGCATGAATGTAGTGAAATAAATACACTTCATCCCATGACACAGTGTTCAATAATAGTATTTCAGGGTCAAAGTCAATATTAAGTTGATTGAATGTAATTACTTCAGGTTGCTTGTTCTCTACAATATAATGTTTCTTAAATTAATAAACTTGAGTTTTAGAACTGTTTTACATTTACTGAGAATTAGGTAGGTAGAAGAGAATGCTCACACATAACCTCCTCTCCCCTGTCACTGTTTCCTCTCAGAATCTTGCTTTGGAATGGTATGTTTGTTACAGTTAATGAACCACTATTGATGTGTTACTATTAACTGATGCCTGTATACAGTTTCTATCAGATTCATTGCAGTGTATGGTCTTACGGGCTCTGAGAAATGAATGACATTCTATTTTAAGACCTAAGTCTTCCTGCACTTCAATTATTCATCCTTTCCACCTGTCCCCAAGTTCCTGACATTCACTAATCTTTTTTTGTCTCTGTAGTTTTGCTTTTTCCGGAATTCTATATATTTGGAATCTTAGAGTTTATAGAATTTTCATACAATTTTCTTTCCCTAAGCAATACATATTAAAATTTTCTGGGTGTGTGTTTTTTTTTTTAATTTTGGCCTCTTTTTTACTGTTTTTTTTTATTTATTTATTTTCATCCATCTTTATTCTTTGGCCTGTGTAAACCTCCCATTGCAGTGGCCTCTCTCACTGCAGGGCACTGGCTCTGAGCACATATGCTCCAGAGCACTAGCTCGTAATTGGACACACCGGTCTAGCCTCTCCATGGCACATGGGATCTTCCAGGACCAGAGATGGAACCAGCGTCCCTTGCATTGAAAAGCAGACTCTTTAACCACTGGACCACCAAGGAAGCCCTCTTTGTGTGTTTTTGTAGTATTATAGCTCACTTCTTTTTCTTACTGAATAATATCCTATCACTTAGATGTAACATCATTTGTTTTATCCACTCATTTTTTCAAGGGCATGTTGATTGCATCCAGTTTGGGTCAAAAGCTTATACATCACCAGCACTTGATATTTTATTTTCTTCTTATTTTAACCATCATTTATTTTCTTATAACCTTTCTAATAAATGTGACATGATAGCACATTGTTTATTTAGGTTGCAGTTACCCCAATCAGGAAGCTTGTAAGAGCATGAATGTCGTGAAATAAATACACTTCATCCCATCACACAGTGTTCAATAATAGTATTTCAGGGTCAAAGTCAATATTAAGTTGATTGAATGTAATTACTTCAGGTTGCTTGTTCTCTACAATATAATGTTTCTTAAATTAATAAACTTGAGTTTTAGAACTGTTTTACATTTACTGAGAATTAGGTAGGTAGAAGAGAATGCTCACACATAACCTCCTCTCCCCTGTCACTGTTTCCTCTCAGAATCTTGCTTTGGAATGGTATGTTTGTTACAGTTAATGAACCACTATTGATGTGTTACTATTAACTGATGCCTGTATACAGTTTCTATCAGATTCATTGCAGTGTATGGTCTTACGGGCTCTGAGAAATGAATGACATTCTATTTTAAGACCTAAGTCTTCCTGCACTTCAATTATTCATCCTTTCCACCTGTCCCCAAGTTCCTGACATTCACTAATCTTTTTTTGTCTCTGTAGTTTTGCTTTTTCCGGAATTCTATATATTTGGAATCTTAGAGTTTATAGAATTTTCATACAATTTTCTTTCCCTAAGCAATACATATTAAAATTTTCTGGGTGTGTGTTTTTTTTTTTAATTTTGGCCTCTTTTTTACTGTTTTTTTTTATTTATTTATTTTCATCCATCTTTATTCTTTGGCCTGTGTAAACCTCCCATTGCAGTGGCCTCTCTCACTGCAGGGCACTGGCTCTGAGCACATATGCTCCAGAGCACTAGCTCGTAATTGGACACACCGGTCTAGCCTCTCCATGGCACATGGGATCTTCCAGGACCAGAGATGGAACCAGCGTCCCTTGCATTGAAAAGCAGACTCTTTAACCACTGGACCACCAAGGAAGCCCTCTTTGTGTGTTTTTGTAGTATTATAGCTCACTTCTTTTTCTTACTGAATAATATCCTATCACTTAGATGTAACATCATTTGTTTTATCCACTCATTTTTTCAAGGGCATGTTGATTGCATCCAGTTTGGGTCAAAAGCTTATACATCACCAGCACTTGATATTTTATTTTCTTCTTATTTTAACCATCATTTATTTTCTTATAACCTTTCTAATAAATGTGACATGATAGCACATTGTTTATTTAGGTTGCAGTTACCAAAAGACTGATAATGTTGGGCCTCTTTTCATGTTTAATTGTCATCTGTATATCTTCTTTGGTGAGGTGTCTTTTCAGATATTTTGCACATTTTAAATTGGGTTGGTTGTTCTCTTTCTGAGTTTGAGTTCTTTGTACATTTTGTTTTTAAGTCCTTTAATGGATAATGTGTTTTCCAAATATTTTCCCACTAGTGTGTGACTTGTCTTTTTCTTTTCTTCACAGTGTCTTATAGAGCAGAGGTTATTAATATTAATGAAGTCAAATTAATCATTTTCTTTCATGAATAATGGTTGGTTGTGGTTTAAAAATTCATTTCTAACCTCAAATCTATCTGTAAAGTAAAAAAGATAAGAGACTAGGCACTCTAACCTTGAAAACTTGTATAATTTTAGGAAAAAAAGCAAAGGTGTAAATTTCAAAATTAAGTATAATTGAGACTTTTTGAAATGGAAAGAATTGTATGAAAAGAGAATAGGATTATGTATTAGATTCCAAAAGCTGCCTTAAGGAATACCACCAAATGGGTGGCTTAAAACCACAAAATGCATTCTCTCATACTTCTGGGGAACAGAAATCTAGAAGCCATCTTTCTGTGTCCTTATACTGCAGAAAGAAAGAGGAGCTCTCTTGGGTCTCTTTTATAGGGGAATTATTGCCGTTCATGTGGGCCTCTCTCACTGCAGGGCACTGGCTCTGAGCACATATGCTCCAGAGCACTAGCTCGTAATTGGACACACCGGTCTAGCCTCTCCATGGCACATGGGATCTTCCAGGACCAGAGATGGAACCAGCGTCCCTTGCATTGAAAAGCAGACTCTTTAACCACTGGACCACCAAGGAAGCCCTCTTTGTGTGTTTTGTAGTATTATAGCTCACTTCTTTTTCTTACTGAATAATATCCTATCACTTAGATGTAACATCATTTGTTTTATCCACTCATTTTTTCAAGGGCATGTTGATTGCATCCAGTTTGGGTCAAAAGCTTATACATCACCAGCACTTGATATTTTATTTTCTTCTTATTTTAACCATCATTTATTTTCTTATAACCTTTCTAATAAATGTGACATGATAGCACATTGTTTATTTAGGTTGCAGTTACCAAAAGACTGATAATGTTGGGCCTCTTTTCATGTTTAATTGTCATCTGTATATCTTCTTTGGTGAGGTGTCTTTTCAGATATTTTGCACATTTTAAATTGGGTTGGTTGTTCTCTTTCTGAGTTTGAGTTCTTTGTACATTTTGTTTTTAAGTCCTTTAATGGATAATGTGTTTTCCAAATATTTTCCCACTAGTGTGTGACTTGTCTTTTTCTTTTCTTCACAGTGTCTTATAGAGCAGAGGTTATTAATATTAATGAAGTCAAATTAATCATTTTTCTTTCATGAATAATGGTTGGTTGTGGTTTAAAAATTCATTTCTAACCTCAAATCTATCTGTAAAGTAAAAAAGATAAGAGACTAGGCACTCTAACCTTGAAAACTTGTATAATTTTAGGAAAAAAAGCAAAGGTGTAAATTTCAAAATTAAGTATAATTGAGACTTTTTGAAATGGAAAGAATTGTATGAAAAGAGAATAGGATTATGTATTAGATTCCAAAAGCTGCCTTAAGGAATACCACCAAATGGGTGGCTTAAAACCACAAAATGCATTCTCTCATACTTCTGGGGAACAGAAATCTAGAAGCCATCTTTCTGTGTCCTTATACTGCAGAAAGAAAGAGGAGCTCTCTTGGGTCTCTTTTATAGGGGAATTATTGCCGTTCATGTGGGCTGGGGCTCTCAGGACCTAATCACCTCCCATATGCCCCACCTCCAGATATGATAATATTGAGAGTCAGGATTTCAACATATGAATGGAGGAAGTCACAAACATTCAGTCTCTAACAATTAAGATCCACCCTCATTGAAACTGCATATGCAAAGACAGGGACTTCTCAGGTGGGTCTGTGGTAAGGACCCTGCCTGCCAATGCAGGAGACCCTGGAGATGTGGGCTCAGTTCAGTCTCTGTGTAAGGAAGATATCCTGGCGTAGGACAGGACAACCCACTCGAGTATTCCTGCTGGAAATATCTCCTGGACAGAGGAGCCTGGGCGTCTACAGTCCCTAGGTTCGTAAAAGGGTCAGACATGACTGAGTAACTATGCACCCAAGTGCATGCAAAGACTAATGGCATGTCCAAATAGGGTCACACTCCAAAATTCTAGGTAGACTACAATTTGAGGAGGAAATTATTCAACCCAGTGCAAATCAAAGATAGAAATAATAGAAATAATAAATCAAACCAATAATACAAATTAAGTAAATAATATAAATCAAAGATAGCAATAGGCACTTTCATTAGAACATACAAAAAGTAAAATTATTTAAAACCAGTGGGGATGGTAATAAAACATTTTAAATGAATTTACTGAAATCTCCATAAATACAATCATCCACATTTTGTATTTAAAATTTAGTTTTACCAATGAGAAAACTTTTTAAGTGACTTTAGCTGATACCTGAATTCTCTCTATGAAGGTGGTTGTGGTTATAACATGAGCCAACTGTGACATGAACCAAGATCCATGGAAACTTTGAGCACATCCTGTACTGTGTAGGCAGCTGGGAAAATGACAAATGACGTGTCTCCATATCCGTGCCCTTTGCACTGGTCTATCACATCATGAGAAAATTCCAGAGGGCGCCACTGTAAGGAATACCACCAAATGGGTGGCTTAAAACCACAAAATGCATTCTCTCATACTTCTGGGGAACAGAAATCTAGAAGCCATCTTTCTGTGTCCTTATACTGCAGAAAGAAAGAGGAGCTCTCTTGGGTCTCTTTTATAGGGGAATTATTGCCGTTCATGTGGGCTGGGGCTCTCAGGACCTAATCACCTCCCATATGCCCCACCTCCAGATATGATAATATTGAGAGTCAGGATTTCAACATATGAATGGAGGAAGTCACAAACATTCAGTCTCTAACAATTAAGATCCACCCTCATTGAAACTGCATATGCAAAGACAGGGACTTCTCAGGTGGGTCTGTGGTAAGGACCCTGCCTGCCAATGCAGGAGACCCTGGAGATGTGGGCTCAGTTCAGTCTCTGTGTAAGGAAGATATCCTGGCGTAGGACAGGACAACCCACTCGAGTATTCCTGCTGGAAATATCTCCTGGACAGAGGAGCCTGGGCGTCTACAGTCCCTAGGTTCGTAAAAGGGTCAGACATGACTGAGTAACTATGCACCCAAGTGCATGCAAAGACTAATGGCATGTCCAAATAGGGTCACACTCCAAAATTCTAGGTAGACTACAATTTGAGGAGGAAATTATTCAACCCAGTGCAAATCAAAGATAGAAATAATAGAAATAATAAATCAAACCAATAATACAAATTAAGTAAATAATATAAATCAAAGATAGCAATAGGCACTTTCATTAGAACATACAAAAAGTAAAATTATTTAAAACCAGTGGGGATGGTAATAAAACATTTTAAATGAATTTACTGAAATCTCCATAAATACAATCATCCACATTTTGTATTTAAAATTTAGTTTTACCAATGAGAAAACTTTTTAAGTGACTTTAGCTGATACCTGAATTCTCTCTATGAAGGTGGTTGTGGTTATAACATGAGCCAACTGTGACATGAACCAAGATCCATGGAAACTTTGAGCACATCCTGTACTGTGTAGGCAGCTGGGAAAATGACAAATGACGTGCTCTCCATATCGTGCCCTGCACTGGTCCACATTGAGAAAATTCAGAGGGCGCCTACTAGTAAACTGTCTTAATCAGTTCTCATCACTGAAGTCAATTTTGGAGTATAGGTAGCATCAAGGAGCCTATTTTGTACTAGACTTCTAGTGTTTATTATCATAATTGGTTCATTCTTCCTAAAATAAGTTAACAGTAAGCACGATGGGTCTGTTGTGAGTAAAAATCTTATTTTTGGCTTTGTACATGTTTGTCAGTTGTCTGTCATAGAAACGATCACTTTTATCACTGTCATGTACAAAACAGCAGACACGTGGAAACAAACTCACAAAATTGTATAGACTATTTCATATTGAAAAGAGTAATTCTTGATCTAATATTTTTTTCCTTGTCTGCCCATCATGCCTCTTTTTTATCGTGGTGGCCTCTCTTGGTGCAGAGCACTGTCTGTGGGTGCATGCGCTCCAGAGCGTTGGCTCCCAATTGGACACACCGTGCCAGGGATCGAACCGGTGCCCCTTGCACTGCAAGGCAGACTCTTTAGCCACTGGACCACCTAATATTTATGCATGAATTCTTGGAGGAAATTTAAGAAATTAAGTACTAATAAAATTGGATGAAATGTTCTCCTTACACACAGCCTCTCACTCTCTCTCACAGTTGCTCAGTCATGTCTGACTCTTTGTGACCCCATGGACTGTAGCCCATCTGACTCTTCTGTCCACGGAGGTCTCCTGACAAGACTACTAGAGTGGGCTGCCATTTCCTTCTCCACTTATACACAGTCGTGGGATTTTAAATAGTTCTGATTTTGAAACATTCAAAATGTCAGTACAGCTGCTGCTGATTACAAAATATTAATGCTTATGACAATTTCCCCCATTTATGGAAGAAATTGTACATATCAGAATTTCTGTGATGCTAGAATGAAAATGGGTAAGAAAATTTCCAGCAATTCAATGTTAGGAGCTAAAACACCAAGTGGGTATAAATTGTCCATATCCACATACAGAGAGAAGCATCATGTGATGAATAGATTATATTTTAAAGCTAGACTGAGCCAAGTGTTCTCTAAGCTATTTCTCTTCAAACTTAGTATTTACTCTGCAGGGTTGGAAGGATTTAAGAATATGAAGTGAAGCCACCAAGACTGTGGCTAACAGTTTGAATGTTCAGGGAAGATGTGTGCTTAGTTGGAAGGTGTCCTCATGAGCCCCCGGAGTGCCTTATGAGTCTTGTATTGATTTTCCTCCTGCTAAAGGAGAAAGGTCTAGGAAAAGATTTCTGAGATTCCTGCATCGTCAGGGTGCAAAATAATATTTAGGTACAGACAATAAAAACCACTTCACTGAAGTGTTTACAGATGAATGTGGAAGTCTGTTGTGTTTTCACAGAAGAATATCTTATATCATGCCTTTTCCTCACTTTATAGATATGTTCATTGTAATTATATATCAATCATATTGTGTTTATTAAAACAATTTTAATACTTCATTACATCCCTCCACCTAACTCAGAGAAGGTAGCACTACGACATTTTGTAAACCAAGGGACTAGGTGCATTTTGACCACATGTTAAGGGTTAATAAGAATTAGTTGAAGAACAAGTAAATAATTAAAATGTCAGTGTGAATATAAAGTCAAATCTATAATGCGCCCAGAGCGTTGGCTCCCAATTGGACACACCGTGCCAGGGATCGAACCGGTGCCTTGCACTGCAAGGCAGACTCTTTAGCCACTGGACCACCTAATATTTATGCATGAATTCTTGGAGGAAATTTAAGAAATTAAGTACTAATAAAATTGGATGAAATGTTCTCCTTACACACAGCCTCTCACTCTCTCACAGTTGCTCAGTCATGTCTGACTCTTTGTGACCCCATGGACTGTAGCCCATCTGACTCTTCTGTCCACGGAGGTCTCCTGACAAGACTACTAGAGTGGGCTGCCATTTCCTTCTCCACTTATACACAGTCGTGGGATTTTAAATAGTTCTGATTTTGAAACATTCAAAATGTCAGTACAGCTGCTGCTGATTACAAAATATTAATGCTTATGACAATTTCCCCCATTTATGGAAGAAATTGTACATATCAGAATTTCTGTGATGCTAGAATGAAAATGGGTAAGAAAATTTCCAGCAATTCAATGTTAGGAGCTAAAACACCAAGTGGGTATAAATTGTCCATATCCACATACAGAGAGAAGCATCATGTGATGAATAGATTATATTTTAAAGCTAGACTGAGCCAAGTGTTCTCTAAGCTATTTCTCTTCAAACTTAGTATTTACTCTGCAGGGTTGGAAGGATTTAAGAATATGAAGTGAAGCCACCAAGACTGTGGCTAACAGTTTGAATGTTCAGGGAAGATGTGTGCTTAGTTGGAAGGTGTCCTCATGAGCCCCCGGAGTGCCTTATGAGTCTTGTATTGATTTTCCTCCTGCTAAAGGAGAAAGGTCTAGGAAAAGATTTCTGAGATTCCTGCATCGTCAGGGTGCAAAATAATATTTAGGTACAGACAATAAAAACCACTTCACTGAAGTGTTTACAGATGAATGTGGAAGTCTGTTGTGTTTTCACAGAAGAATATCTTATATCATGCCTTTTCCTCACTTTATAGATATGTTCATTGTAATTATATATCAATCATATTGTGTTTATTAAAACAATTTTAATACTTCATTACATCCCTCCACCTAACTCAGAGAAGGTAGCACTACGACATTTTGTAAACCAAGGGACTAGGTGCATTTTGACCACATGTTAAGGGTTAATAAGAATTAGTTGAAGAACAAGTAAATAATTAAAATGTCAGTGTGAATATAAAGTCAAATTCTATAATGTTTTCTTGGAATTAATTCTGTTTAGGCGGTACACATGTGTTCTGTGCATACGTCCTAGTCTGAAATCCTTAAACACGTGCAAATCTTTACTTGCTGGATTGTTACAAGATCTGCCTAAAACGTGGAGTAAGGTTGGCTCTTACAGTGATTTCCCAGGTGGTCCAGTGGTTAAGACTTCACCTTCCAGTGCAGGGAGTACAGGTTCCATCCCTGGCCAGGAGCTAAGATCCCAGATGCCTCACAGAAAACCAGAACGCAAAACAGAAGCATTGTAACAAGTTCAATGAAAACTTTAAAAATGGTCCATATCCAAGAAATTTTTTAAAAAATATACTGAAAAGATGGCTCTCATAACCATAATGGCACTGAAAGATTAAGTGCTCATTCTTAACTATGACTGATTGAGACATATACTGATTTGGAATAAAGAAATAAATTTATTTGATTAAGGTATAAAGAAGGATTGTGAATAATCTTATTTTAACTATATATCACTATTGAAAGTCCTCAGGGGCTTCCCTGGTAGCTCAGTGGTAAAGAGTTTGCCTGCCAATGCTGGAGACACAGGTTTGATCCCTGATCTGGGAAGATCGCCATGCTGCGGAGCAACGAAGCCCGTGAGCCACAGCTATGGAGCCTGTGCTCTAGAGCCTCAGAGCTGCAACTATGGAGCCCATGTGCCTCAACTACTGAAGCCCGTGTGCCCTCGAGCCCAAATTGCACAACAAGAAAAGTCACCGCAACAAGAAGCCTGCTCACCTCAACTGAGAGTAGCCCCCACTCCCTGCAACTAGAGGAGAGCCTGTGGCAGCAGTGAAAACCCAGAATAGCCAAAAATAATTTAATTAATTAATTTAATCAAAAAAAGAAAGTCCTCAGTGAATTTATATGGTTCAGTAAGAGGTATTGTAATCTGCAGCCATATTTACAATCAGATACTAATTGTAGCTTATAAATTTAAAGATACCAAGTAAGTTCCCAAGTATTCTTTTTTTTTCTTTTTCCAAGTATTCTTAATGATTAAGTATTATGTTAAAGATTTGGAACCCCTGTAAATATTTTTTGTTTTCTTCGCTTGTAAGGGAACCTTGTTTTATGTTAGAAACATCTAATCAATTGTAATATGCATAAGGATATTCTTGATGTGTTTGCATTAACAAACCTTAACAGAGAAACATTATTTTTTAAAATAAAACAATTTGATTTTAAGAATGATTTGATTTTAATGCTACTGGGGAAAAAATTAAAATAGTACTTTGTAATTGCAGTTTGTACTTTTAACTTAAATTTGTTTTATATTGAGAGATATGAAGTTAAAACTTATGTTTGACCTGTTTACAAAACTTTATCCATTAGTTCTTTACAGGGAGAAATGAGAACTTGGCTTTAGCATTTAGCCAGAGGTATGGTTATACACCTAATGGTCCCTAAAGGTACGCTTTCCTGCTCCCAAATGAAAAGCTGGGTCTCCTTGACCTGTTTACCAGTGAGAAAATACTCATTTATTAATGTACTTGTCAATAGCTGTACTTATAATACATAAAGTTTAGAATTTACCTTCAAGCCTTTACATTTAAAGAGTATGAACAAAATAGATGTTTATTTTTATAAATGGACATGGGGTTTGATTTTCTTTATAATCCTTTTAGTATAAAATCCAAAAAATATATTTCCATTAAAATATGATTCACAAACATTTGTCAACAGTATACATTCTACTGCAAATGCTGAGATCAAAATGTTCATGGTTATGTGGGAAGATCGCCATGCTGCGGAGCAACGAAGCCCGTGAGCCACAGCTATGGAGCCTGTGCTCTAGAGCCTCAGAGCTGCAACTATGGAGCCCATGTGCCTCAACTACTGAAGCCCGTGTGCCCTCGAGCCCAAATTGCACAACAAGAAAAGTCACCGCAACAAGAAGCCTGCTCACCTCAACTGAGAGTAGCCCCCACTCCCTGCAACTAGAGGAGAGCCTGTGGCAGCAGTGAAAACCCAGAATAGCCAAAAATAATTTAATTAATTAATTTAATCAAAAAAAGAAAGTCCTCAGTGAATTTATATGGTTCAGTAAGAGGTATTGTAATCTGCAGCCATATTTACAATCAGATACTAATTGTAGCTTATAAATTTAAAGATACCAAGTAAGTTCCCAAGTATTCTTTTTTTTTCTTTTTCCAAGTATTCTTAATGATTAAGTATTATGTTAAAGATTTGGAACCCCTGTAAATATTTTTTGTTTTCTTCGCTTGTAAGGGAACCTTGTTTTATGTTAGAAACATCTAATCAATTGTAATATGCATAAGGATATTCTTGATGTGTTTGCATTAACAAACCTTAACAGAGAAACATTATTTTTTAAAATAAAACAATTTGATTTTAAGAATGATTTGATTTTAATGCTACTGGGGAAAAAATTAAAATAGTACTTTGTAATTGCAGTTTGTACTTTTAACTTAAATTTGTTTTATATTGAGAGATATGAAGTTAAAACTTATGTTTGACCTGTTTACAAAACTTTATCCATTAGTTCTTTACAGGGAGAAATGAGAACTTGGCTTTAGCATTTAGCCAGAGGTATGGTTATACACCTAATGGTCCCTAAAGGTACGCTTTCCTGCTCCCAAATGAAAAGCTGGGTCTCCTTGACCTGTTTACCAGTGAGAAAATACTCATTTATTAATGTACTTGTCAATAGCTGTACTTATAATACATAAAGTTTAGAATTTACCTTCAAGCCTTTACATTTAAAGAGTATGAACAAAATAGATGTTTATTTTTATAAATGGACATGGGGTTTGATTTTCTTTATAATCCTTTTAGTATAAAATCCAAAAAATATATTTCCATTAAAATATGATTCACAAACATTTGTCAACAGTATACATTCTACTGCAAATGCTGAGATCAAAATGTTCATGGTTATGTTGAAATCCACATTCAGTGAACCCAACTTTTCAGAAAACCAAAATGCAGCAAACGTCAGAACTGCCTGGGAGCCTTTGCATCAGCAAACAATCATATTTATCATTTTATTTGATTTTAATTAACTTATGAATTTATCACAGTCTGAATAACCTATATATTATACCTGGGTAAAATATGTAAAAATTAAGGTATGGACCAAACCTTTATGGTAGTCAGTTTCTTTGCAAACGCTGATGAGTTCCCCATGGAAAGAAGTGTTTTAGTCTGACAGTATAGTTCAGTCCCTGTTCAGCTAAGTAGACAGTATAAGAATCTTGCCCTGAGTATTAAAATTTATGCTCAAATGAAAGTTTTTTCAGTCCATATGTTACATCTTAACGATGAAATCATAACTCATTATTGCATTTTCAGACAACTTGATATTATTGAGTTACAATAAACAATCTTTTGTTTTACTTTCCCATACTAATATAGACATATTGATTAAACAGATTTCAATAAATATAATCAAGTTTAAACCCAACTCTGAAAAGTAAAAATAAGCTAAATAAATAAATAAAAATAAAAATAAACAAATATTACAGCAAAATGTATAAACACAGCAATCAAGTCCCTAGGTTTATCCACAGTCTGACACTCTTCATCCTATAGTTGAAATCTAGATACAGCTCAACTGAAAGATTTTGTTTTCATTAGTCTTAATTGTATAATAAAGAAGGATCACAGAGGAAGAATTTTGAAAATCTTTATTTTAAATAATTTAAAAATTTTTCACAAGCCATTTAGATAGAAATATTTTTAAAGTATTACCGATCTATATCTACATGTGTCTATCTGTAGCTTTGTTTTATCATCGGGCCCCAGGTCTTCATTCCTGCTGCAGTCAAATATAGACTTTGGGTGACATTCTCCAGAAGAATCTGAAGAATCATAAGTGGATACTCTGTAATACTGTTCCTGAGAACTGTTAGTTCTGTTGCATTTTCTTCATTTGACATTCTGCAAAATCCTACTGTCTTCATTTGCACGATAGAATCGAAAGTTTGTGGAGACTTAGGCAACTTTTCTCTAAAATCTACCAATTCATTAAATAGTTGAGATTGGAATGAAGGTGGTTTATGATACAGTAAATCAAAAATGAACAGTTCTTGGGTCTTCCCTGGTGGTCCCGTGGGTAAGGACAGTGCAAGGGGCGCTGGCTCAATCCCTGGCCTGGGAAGATCCCATGTGCTGCGGAGCGGCTGGACCGATGTGTCCAACTACCAAGCCGGCGCTCTGGAGTGCATAGGCCCAGAGTTGGTGCTCTGCAGCGACAGAGGCCATTGCAGTGGGAGGGCTACACGGGCCAAAGAACAAAGATGGAAATAAATGAAAGACCAATAGAAGTGGCCAAAAAAAAAAAAAACAGTTCTCCATCGGCACCTAGAAAGCAGCTTATCCTGGGGCTTTGGAATTTCCTTTGTTTGATCTCTTTATTAGGCTTTGTGGTTAATGATACTTTCCATATGATAAACTCCCTTCTGGCTTGATAAAGTTGTATGATGTTACTAAAGGCCAAATATTAGGCTGGTCAAAGAGTTCCTTCAGATTTTTTCTTTCCTTTTTTTTTTTTTAAAATTCTTTGTTTTAAAGGTTTTACAGAGTTTTGTTGTTCACAGACATGTATGTTCCCAGATCAGTCATATGCATATCCCTGGTCCCCACCCCCCCAGTTCCCCCCATCCCACCCCTCCGGACCATTGCCCCATGCCATTGTGAGCACTCCTATTCCCTTAGCACAATGACAATAGCTATCTTTTCCACACGTGATAGTATAGGTGTCCATGTTACTCCCTCCATGCCTCCCCATCCCTATTTCTTCCACACAATGTCCCTATGTCTATGCTCTGTCTGTTTTTCCATGAGTTCACTGCGTGTGTTATCAAGACCATCCTACTAGATTCCATATATGTGTGTTAGTATACTGTATTTGTCTTTCTCTTTTTGACTTACTTCACTTTTTATGATAGGTTCTAGAGCCAGCCACTTCATTAGGACTGAGTCTTCTGCATTTCTTTTAACAGCTGAGTAGTATTCCATTGTATATATGTACCAGAGCTTCTGGATCCATTCATTCGTCGATGGACATCTAGGTTGCTTCCATGTTCTGGCTTTTTTCTTAAGATGCTATGGAAAACATGAACAGACCTTTTGACCAACCCAATATAAACATGACTTGTACATTCTCCAGACAAGAACACTGGAGTGGGGAGTCATTCCCTTCTCCACTGGATCTTCCCAACCCAGGGACTGAACCCAGGTCTCTAGCACTGCAGGCAGATACTTTACCATCTGAGCCACCACAGGAAGCCCAGTATATACTCAGTGTGTTTAACAACACTTTCAATTTCATATAAATCTGATTTCCATAATATACTTCTTGTTAAATTCAGTTTAAAACCCAAGTCCAACAAGCATGTCCTGAGTGCATAATCTATGATAAACTTTATGATAAATGCTAGAAATAAAAAGTTTCATATGATCGAACTCTTTCTCTCGTAGTGTCTCACTTTTAGTTGGGTAGGAATAAGTTTATGGGCCAGGGAATTCTCCAGGCAAGAATACTGTAGTGGGTAGCCTTTCCCTTCTCCAGGGGATCTTCTCAACCCAGGATTTGAACCAGGGGCTTTCCTGCAATGCAGGCAGACTCTTTACCGGCTGAGCTACAAGGGAAATGGGCAAGAGTAAATACACTATAGGATAAGTATTATCCTATATTAAACTGAATATGGATGAAGAGCTTAAAGGTTGTTACTGAGAACTTTTAAGGTGTTTGATTATAACATAGCAATGATACCAGTATACAGTCTGCCGTTGCATTAATATTCTCATCCTGTCAAAGCCGACCATGTAGAGTTCTTTTACTTTGGTTCAACTGAAAGTATGTTGGTCAAAGTCATCCTTATTTTTACCAGATGTAGCTATTTTACTTTGTCCTATTTTACGAAAAGATAAGTTTGTTGTTGAATATTTAGTATTTTCATTCCATTATATATGTCTTCAGGCCAGAAGACATAGATACAATATAGTTCACTGCGTGTTATCAAGACCATCCTACTAGATTCCATATATGTGTGTTAGTATACTGTATTTGTCTCTTTTTGACTTACTTCACTTTTTATGATAGGTTCTAGAGCCAGCCACTTCATTAGGACTGAGTCTTCTGCATTTCTTTTAACAGCTGAGTAGTATTCCATTGTATATATGTACCAGAGCTTCTGGATCCATTCATTCGTCGATGGACATCTAGGTTGCTTCCATGTTCTGGCTTTTTTCTTAAGATGCTATGGAAAACATGAACAGACCTTTTGACCAACCCAATATAAACATGACTTGTACATTCTCCAGACAAGAACACTGGAGTGGGGAGTCATTCCCTTCTCCACTGGATCTTCCCAACCCAGGGACTGAACCCAGGTCTCTAGCACTGCAGGCAGATACTTTACCATCTGAGCCACCACAGGAAGCCCAGTATATACTCAGTGTGTTTAACAACACTTTCAATTTCATATAAATCTGATTTCCATAATATACTTCTTGTTAAATTCAGTTTAAAACCCAAGTCCAACAAGCATGTCCTGAGTGCATAATCTATGATAAACTTTATGATAAATGCTAGAAATAAAAAGTTTCATATGATCGAACTCTTTCTCTCGTAGTGTCTCACTTTTAGTTGGGTAGGAATAAGTTTATGGGCCAGGGAATTCTCCAGGCAAGAATACTGTAGTGGGTAGCCTTTCCCTTCTCCAGGGGATCTTCTCAACCCAGGATTTGAACCAGGGGCTTTCCTGCAATGCAGGCAGACTCTTTACCGGCTGAGCTACAAGGGAAATGGGCAAGAGTAAATACACTATAGGATAAGTATTATCCTATATTAAACTGAATATGGATGAAGAGCTTAAAGGTTGTTACTGAGAACTTTTAAGGTGTTTGATTATAACATAGCAATGATACCAGTATACAGTCTGCCGTTGCATTAATATTCTCATCCTGTCAAAGCCGACCATGTAGAGTTCTTTTACTTTGGTTCAACTGAAAGTATGTTGGTCAAAGTCATCCTTATTTTTACCAGATGTAGCTATTTTACTTTGTCCTATTTTACGAAAAAGATAAGTTTGTTGTTGAATATTTAGTATTTTCATTCCATTATATATGTCTTCAGGCCAGAAGACATAGATACAATATAGTCAAAGGATTTCTTATATAATTGAATCTATTACAAAAAGATCATATTAGTATTTAGCAAAATATTGTTCTCTTTCTTAAATTATTTAATTCCTTTCCAAAGGAAAAACAAGATGCTATAGGCAAATTGTCTACAATAGCTTCATCATTTTCGCCTGTAGAGGATCAGAAGCAGGTTTATACTGCACATTTTTGAAACATTTATGAGGAAATAATGAGAGAGCAAAGGTTTATTAGCTCTCACATTAAAAGCAAACCAAGTATAGTATATTATATTTCATATTCCACTGAATTAAATCACAAGATTTACTTGGGATTGAGCAGGGATTCTGAAGACATGTTGTTTAGAGAAATTGTCCTGTATTAATTTGCCATCTAAATGATGTCACTGAAATAAAAATACTTCAAATAAATTGAATCCACAAGTTCCTATTTAAATAAGATACCAGAAGGCCAAGGGAAAGTTGTATGGATAGTTATAAGAGAAAGGAATGATCATATGTTTGAGATTACAAATACACACACCTGTGTTATTATTCTTACCTAGCTTTAACTTACTCTGCATCAAAAGCTGTTACCTCCTGAAACTGAGATCTTAAAACCAGATTATAGAATGTACCTTGAAGCATCTCCCACCACTTATGATTTTTCTTCTTTAATTTCAAAGACTTGGCCAAGTTCAATATGTCATGTATGTTACAAATAGAAACAGTTTCACAGATAAAAAACCGAATTCTTCACCGTCTCACACGGCACTTTTTCTTGCTTCTTGATACAAACAAGCTGATACCAGTATACAGTCTGCCGTTGCATTAATATTCTCATCCTGTCAAAGCCGACCATGTAGAGTTCTTTTACTTTGGTTCAACTGAAAGTATGTTGGTCAAAGTCATCCTTATTTTTACCAGATGTAGCTATTTTACTTTGTCCTATTTTACGAAAAAGATAAGTTTGTTGTTGAATATTTAGTATTTTCATTCCATTATATATGTCTTCAGGCCAGAAGACATAGATACAATATAGTCAAAGGATTTCTTATATAATTGAATCTATTACAAAAAGATCATATTAGTATTTAGCAAAATATTGTTCTCTTTCTTAAATTATTTAATTCCTTTCCAAAGGAAAAACAAGATGCTATAGGCAAATTGTCTACAATAGCTTCATCATTTTCGCCTGTAGAGGATCAGAAGCAGGTTTATACTGCACATTTTTGAAACATTTATGAGGAAATAATGAGAGAGCAAAGGTTTATTAGCTCTCACATTAAAAGCAAACCAAGTATAGTATATTATATTTCATATTCCACTGAATTAAATCACAAGATTTACTTGGGATTGAGCAGGGATTCTGAAGACATGTTGTTTAGAGAAATTGTCCTGTATTAATTTGCCATCTAAATGATGTCACTGAAATAAAAATACTTCAAATAAATTGAATCCACAAGTTCCTATTTAAATAAGATACCAGAAGGCCAAGGGAAAGTTGTATGGATAGTTATAAGAGAAAGGAATGATCATATGTTTGAGATTACAAATACACACACCTGTGTTATTATTCTTACCTAGCTTTAACTTACTCTGCATCAAAAGCTGTTACCTCCTGAAACTGAGATCTTAAAACCAGATTATAGAATGTACCTTGAAGCATCTCCCACCACTTATGATTTTTCTTCTTTAATTTCAAAGACTTGGCCAAGTTCAATATGTCATGTATGTTACAAATAGAAACAGTTTCACAGATAAAAAACCGAATTCTTCACCGTCTCACACGGCACTTTTTCTTGCTTCTTGATACAAACAAGCTGATACCTAAACAATTTGGTTGTTTTTCTAAGTTAAATAATAAAAGAAAGCAAACTGCTATCTTAAAATAATTTATCAAAATCAGTGATAAGACACTGTTAGAATGACTAAATCCAAGATAATGATAATATCAATTGCTGGTGCATATATAGAAAAAGGCAGAATCTCATTCACTGGCAAAGTGATACACTCCTTGGGGGCGGGGTAAGGGCAGTTTGGCAGTTTCTTACCAAATTCAACATAGTCTTGTCCTATGATCCAGTTAATGTGCTTCCGGATTTGAAAATTTGTGTCCACAAAAATGTCTGCACAGTAATGTTTACAGTAGCTTTACTGGTAATGCCAAACAAACAGAAGTTCAAGATCCTCTTCCTGGGTGAGTGGATCAACGATAAAACCATAAGATGGGCTAGAGGTCCTTAGAGAAATGCAGACATTTCGAGGCCTGGGGCAGGAAAGTGAAGTGGTTAACCCCAAGTGTGTTATGCCTTCAGAAAATAAATGTTAAGGCATGCAGCACCCCCAACACACACACACACACATACACACACACGCACACACACACAGAGTCTGGTAGATATATGTCAAACATCACAAAAGCAAAGAGCTCCCAATGGCCAAAGCTTTAAGAACTTTTAGCCACAAAACAAAGTAGCTCTGGGTCATAACTGCAAATACACAGGTGCCGTGGTAAAGAATCTGCCTCCAATGCAGGAGGCACAAGAGACATGGGTTTGCTTCCTGGGAGGGGAAGATCCCCTGGAGAAGGAAATGACAGCCCACTCCAGTGTTCTTGCCTCTTCCTACCTCCTCCTCGGTCAGAACCACGCCAAGCATTGAGTCACCCGCACGGCTTAATGCTCCGGGCCGCCACCCTGACAGTTCTCATGTAATTATTACTGTGGTCTTGTGTTCCTTTGGATTAAATACAAATAGTATCAAAAACTGATTTCTGGAACCTAAGCCATCTGTGACAAACTGTTTCTTTCATCAAAACTGGTAATTCTGAACTTAATGTGATCAACTTTTTGTCTGTGGTTGATTTTATATAAACATCTGTGTTTGTTGAATGTCAAGTTGATACCTTCTTCTAGGTAGCCTGCTGTTCATAATGCCAATTTTCAGTGGTATATTTTAAGCTTTTTTTTTTTTTTTTTAGTAAGAGCAGGCTTATTCATTATTTTTCACCTATAGAATGTCCCAGTGCCTGGCTAAAGTCATGGAGGAGGCCTCAGATGCATTTTTATTTAGCCAGTGTGTCCATTTAGCACGTCCTCTGCGGTTCTCAGCTCTGTCCTTTGGATCAAAGAGAACAAGGGCCTCAGTAAGTGAAGCGATGGTTCGCCTGGGCCTTCCAGCCCCCAGGGGTCCACATGCCATTTTCAGAAACAGCACTGTTGGCCACACCTACCTCCCAGCGTTCCTTTCCATCTGGACTGTTTCCTTTACCCACTGTTTCTAGAACAGTGGCCCTGCCTATGGACAATATACTGAGAAAGGATGGGAAGTTCATGCCTTTGAGTTCAACTGTTTGCCAGGTAACTAAAATGGCCTTTTTTTAGGAGGTAATTAAACTTACACTTGGTTTTAAGATGAAGAGCCCTCCTCTTCTAATGGAATTCTATTACCTGTTCTTGAAATGGAGCAGGACCATTGGGTCCCTCTCCCTCCCCATCCCATGCAGCCTATATGTTGTTGCTGGAAAAACTTTAGCCAATAAATCAGTTAAATTGGGTGAGAACATGCAGAAATAAAGGAAAACCTTACAGCAAGACTAAATAACAATAGTTTACTCACTGAACTTAGTCACGGAATCATAACTGCAAATACACAGGTGCCGTGGTAAAGAATCTGCCTCCAATGCAGGAGGCACAAGAGACATGGGTTTGCTTCCTGGGAGGGGAAGATCCCCTGGAGAAGGAAATGACAGCCCACTCCAGTGTTCTTGCCTCTTCCTACCTCCTCCTCGGTCAGAACCACGCCAAGCATTGAGTCACCCGCACGGCTTAATGCTCCGGGCCGCCACCCTGACAGTTCTCATGTAATTATTACTGTGGTCTTGTGTTCCTTTGGATTAAATACAAATAGTATCAAAAACTGATTTCTGGAACCTAAGCCATCTGTGACAAACTGTTTCTTTCATCAAAACTGGTAATTCTGAACTTAATGTGATCAACTTTTTGTCTGTGGTTGATTTTATATAAACATCTGTGTTTGTTGAATGTCAAGTTGATACCTTCTTCTAGGTAGCCTGCTGTTCATAATGCCAATTTTCAGTGGTATATTTTAAGCTTTTTTTTTTTTTTTTTAGTAAGAGCAGGCTTATTCATTATTTTTCACCTATAGAATGTCCCAGTGCCTGGCTAAAGTCATGGAGGAGGCCTCAGATGCATTTTTATTTAGCCAGTGTGTCCATTTAGCACGTCCTCTGCGGTTCTCAGCTCTGTCCTTTGGATCAAAGAGAACAAGGGCCTCAGTAAGTGAAGCGATGGTTCGCCTGGGCCTTCCAGCCCCCAGGGGTCCACATGCCATTTTCAGAAACAGCACTGTTGGCCACACCTACCTCCCAGCGTTCCTTTCCATCTGGACTGTTTCCTTTACCCACTGTTTCTAGAACAGTGGCCCTGCCTATGGACAATATACTCGAGAAAGGATGGGAAGTTCATGCCTTTGAGTTCAACTGTTTGCCAGGTAACTAAAATGGCCTTTTTTTAGGAGGTAATTAAACTTACACTTGGTTTTAAGATGAAGAGCCCTCCTCTTCTAATGGAATTCTATTACCTGTTCTTGAAATGGAGCAGGACCATTGGGTCCCTCTCCCTCCCCATCCCATGCAGCCTATATGTTGTTGCTGGAAAAACTTTAGCCAATAAATCAGTTAAATTGGGTGAGAACATGCAGAAATAAAGGAAAACCTTACAGCAAGACTAAATAACAATAGTTTACTCACTGAACTTAGTCACGGACCTTTAGTTCCTCCTCAGTGGCTATAGATAAAATTCTGGGCCATATCCTGTGAGCTGACTTACAGACTGAAGCCCCACCAGGTGGAGGCCATTAACAACAGGATGACCAGCCTGTAGCTGTGTTATCTGCTGCCTCTCTTCTAAGACCTGGCCTGAAGGAAACAGAAACAGCTGACCCTAGAGCTGAAGATCAACTGTACATGAAACATTCAAGATGATGCTGATCAGACCTCTACTTGGCCAGTCTCAAGGTGACCTTCGGAGCTGCCGGCTGTTTCTGCGTGTAGCCTCCTCCCACCACCTATGTAAGTTCTTGCCATGATGGTCAGTGCAGGGGAGTCGGCCTTCGGAAAAGACTCAGCCCCTCCCCCAGCCCCTGCTTGCTAGTCTCTGAAAAACACAAGCTTTCCTTCCCACCAGCCTCGCCTCTTTATTGGTTTTTGAACCAGAGTTACCAGACCCTGGGACCTTTAGTTATAGCATTTGGTGCACACAAGGGGCTCATGTATTCTCGCGCCGTCTAGTGTGTTCTTGAGACATCGCCGCCTCCCACGTTTCTAAGCAGAGGCGTGGCCATCATGACGCCCCAGGATGGTGGGAGCCCGCTCGGGTTGTGGCTTGGTGGCCCCCAGAGCGGGGGTTGGGAGGATGCTCCTTGCAGGTGCAGAAGCCATCTATTTCCAAGAGAACCTCCCTGTTTCTCCCCTGCTCAGCACTGGCTGCCAACTAACGCTTTTCCTTGGTCAGAAAGCTCCACGATCAAGTAAGTCCACCGGGCAAACGTTTCTGAGCACTGAGGTTCACTTGGGCATCTTGCTAACCCTCTGACGTATGTCTGACGTCAAGGCCTGCAAAATATCTGTGACAGCGCTTCTTTGTACTTGTTTATGTCTCATGACTTTCCTCTGCTATGTCGTGCATGTGTGCTGTCCAACTCTTTGTGACCCTGTGTACTTCAGCCCATTGGGCTCCTCTGTCCATGGAATTCTCCAGGCAGGAATAGTGCTGTGGGTTGCCATGCCTTCCTCCCAGGATCTTCCTAACCCAGGGATCCAACCTGAGTCTCCTGTGGCCCGTGCATTGCAGGCAGATTCTTAACCTCTGAGCCACAAGGAAAGTCCCTCTGATGCAGATGAATAGCAATTATATGAACAGAAAAGTAGGCTGAGCACCAGCACCAAAGAACGTGGACAGCCCCGGAGCAGGCAACTGACCACTCTGGCAATGAAAAACATTGATTCACAGTGCTTTCTATGGAAAGATTTACAATTAAAGGGGGAAAATGATAGTAGAGGCTGAGGTGTGGGCAAGTCATTCTGGTTTATACATGATTTAATTTGAACTTTAATTTGAATAAGCATCACCATTTCAATGGACATGAATGTGAGCAAACTGCAAGAGACAGTGAAGGACAGACAGGTGTCCCGCTTCTCACACTGTCGGCCGAATGCAGGGCAGGCAGGGTGTGAGCGGGAAAGCTAGAGGAAGGCTCGAGGAGACGGCCGACGTGCTTATTCTCTCAGGCCAGAGCAAGGGGGCTTTCCTGGGAGGGGGCTTACCTACTTGTGCAGCACAAGAGTGGCTGTGGCCACGCGGGTACAATGTGATGTGCGGGCGCAGTGCTGTAGGCGGTCCCAGCCGGGACATCGCCTGCGAAGTCACTGTTGACAGATCGCAGGGCAGAGGGCATGAGAGCGCGGAGCGAGAGAGCCTGATGGACGCCGTCTGGTTCATTTCCCCACGTTCCGCCCTCGTCCTGCCGATGGTGTAGGTTCTGCCCCTGCGGCATCTTCCTTCCTAGCGCCGGCGGCCACCGACGGCCTCCACATCCTGCAGCAACAGTAGAACAAGCGAGCCTGGCAGGATGCAGTCCACGGCGTCGCAAAGAGTCACATACGACTGAGCAACTGAACAAGAACCAAATTGGAACTTTAACAAAAGACAACCTGTGACCTATTATCCATACACTGTACACCTGCTTGTGATAATTACTAGACATCCCCGTGAGGATGCTGCCAGGGCCATGGCAATGCTCAGCCTCGAAATCAAACAAGAGGAGCAGAGCAGTGGCGGAAACCTGGACGCAATGCTGATGGAGGGAATATAGTCTGTAACACTGGAACAGCTTCACAGGATGAGGGAAACGGATCTTACCGAACGCATAGAAACATCGAGTCTCTATGCTGTGCAGCTGAAACTAATGGAACATTATATGTTAATCAGAAAAAAGGCAAAGGATTGTGTGTCTCGTCATTATTAAAAACATCAGCTACATCAGTTTAAAGGTCATGCTGAGTGAAAGCCTGATTCAGTTTGATTTTAAAAGTAATAACTGAATTAAACTATTAAGTGCGTGAGTACTTAGTCCTGTCCAACTCTTTGCAGCTCCATGCACTGTAGACCGCCAGACTTCTCTGTGCACAGAATTTTCCAGGCAAGACAATTACTGGAATGGGTTGCCATCGCCATCTCTAGGGGATCTTCCTGACCGAGGCATTGAGCCTGGGTTTCTTGTATCTCCTGCATTGGCAGGCAGATTGTTTACCCCCTGGGGAGTCCAAATTAAACTAAGATGAACTTTAAAAACTCTATGGTTATTTTTGTGGGAGAAAAATACTGTGGAGGGCTTCTTATTGACACCCTCCTAGTTCTTTGTGTCTTCTGTTGTATCAGAGCTATAGCTGGGTCTGTGACATCGTCCCTCTTCAGTAGGCTGCCCAGTGACTCTCTGGCTTGCCTTCTAGGTGACTGTGTGCTGGTCTCGGCCGGCAGCAGGAAGGGAGGGATGATGTTTCTGCAGTTATGTCTCTTCCTGCTGTCTTGAATCACCATGATTTCCCATAGGAACATTGCATTAGAAAACTTGGACCAGCGATGCTCAGTGATTCACCTTGAGAGCTAGTCACCAGCTCTTTCTTGCCAACAGTTCCAGTGATTTTTATAAAGTCTTCTACTCTGGACTAACTCTCTCACTGATTAAACTACCAAGAGTGCTTTTTATTTCTTGCACTATACTCTGTTTGATGGAGATAGGGAGTGTCCACACCCTGTCTGAACAGTGCAGGATGGAAAAGTAGGTTCATACAACTAACAAACTGAGGAAGATGAAAGGAAAACCAGTTCTACCTGACATCAAACTGCATGTTTTTTTTTTTTAATTCTTTGCACAGGGAGATAGGAGTTATAATAAATGTATTATATTTATTATTATTATTATTATTATTAGATTCATTTATTTACTTGGTTGTGCCAGGTCTTAGTTGCAGCCTGTGGGATCTAGTTCCTGACCAGAGATGAACACAGGTCCCCTGCACTGGGAGTGTGGAGGCTTAGCCTCTGGACCACCACAGAACTCCCAATAAGCCAAAAGATGGTTCAGTTTGATTTTAAAGTAATAACTGAATTAAACTATTAAGTGCGTGAGTACTTAGTCCTGTCCAACTCTTTGCAGCTCCATGCACTGTAGACCGCCAGACTTCTCTGTGCACAGAATTTTCCAGGCAAGACAATTACTGGAATGGGTTGCCATCGCCATCTCTAGGGGATCTTCCTGACCGAGGCATTGAGCCTGGGTTTCTTGTATCTCCTGCATTGGCAGGCAGATTGTTTACCCCCTGGGGAGTCCAAATTAAACTAAGATGAACTTTAAAAACTCTATGGTTATTTTTGTGGGAGAAAAATACTGTGGAGGGCTTCTTATTGACACCCTCCTAGTTCTTTGTGTCTTCTGTTGTATCAGAGCTATAGCTGGGTCTGTGACATCGTCCCTCTTCAGTAGGCTGCCCAGTGACTCTCTGGCTTGCCTTCTAGGTGACTGTGTGCTGGTCTCGGCCGGCAGCAGGAAGGGAGGGATGATGTTTCTGCAGTTATGTCTCTTCCTGCTGTCTTGAATCACCATGATTTCCCATAGGAACATTGCATTAGAAAACTTGGACCAGCGATGCTCAGTGATTCACCTTGAGAGCTAGTCACCAGCTCTTTCTTGCCAACAGTTCCAGTGATTTTTATAAAGTCTTCTACTCTGGACTAACTCTCTCACTGATTAAACTACCAAGAGTGCTTTTTATTTCTTGCACTATACTCTGTTTGATGGAGATAGGGAGTGTCCACACCCTGTCTGAACAGTGCAGGATGGAAAAGTAGGTTCATACAACTAACAAACTGAGGAAGATGAAAGGAAAACCAGTTCTACCTGACATCAAACTGCATGTTTTTTTTTTTTTAATTCTTTGCACAGGGAGATAGGAGTTATAATAAATGTATTATATTTATTATTATTATTATTATTATTAGATTCATTTATTTACTTGGTTGTGCCAGGTCTTAGTTGGAGCCTGTGGGATCTAGTTCCTGACCAGAGATGAACACAGGTCCCCTGCACTGGGAGTGTGGAGGCTTAGCCTCTGGACCACCACAGAACTCCCAATAAGCATATTTTTACACAATGAACAATCTGATTTTACAAGTTCTGATGAGGAATGTCAAGTAGGGGGAACAATTTACAGGGCTAAGGATCACCTCAGTTCCAAAACAATATCTTAAGAGTGTCTGTTGTACTTTGAAAGTAACATTTGACACACAAGGTGTTGGAAACTTTATTTCCTCACAAAACAAAGCCGAGCAGCTATTGTCCTTTGTGAGAACCTCCTTCATTCCGTGGCTGAAGCATGGCATGCTACCGTCCATGGCTTCACAAAGCGTTGAACATGACTGAGTGACTCGACTTCCACTTCCACAATTCTATAAGATTTTCCCTCATTTATTTTGAACCTCTTTCATTAGGTACATAAATGTTTAGGATGATTATATCCTCTTGATGAATTAGCCCTTGATCATTGTGGAAAATAATCCCTCTTTATTCCAGTAATAGCCTTTGACATGGAATTTACTTAATCTGTTATTAATATAACCACTGAATGGTCCTTAGCTTCCTCATAACATGGCATTCATTCCATCCATTTACTTTTAAACATTTTGTACGTTTATATTACATTATATACTTACATTAAAGGGGTTTTTTAGGCAGTCTGTATTTGGTTCTTGCTTTTATCTAATCTGATGATCTTTCCTATGGTACCATGCAATGTGATTATGATTCTTACAGATTTTGATTGAAATGGGCAAATATATTTAAAGATAACCCAATGAGGAAAATTTATATGTACGTATATAGTAACCATGTAAGGTGCGTCTAATTCCAGGTGGCCTTTCATGCTTCGTGGAGGAATAGTCTTCTTGTGATGAACTGTTTTCGCTTTTGACCTTTTTTTACAAAGTGATTGGAGATAGGGAGTGTCCACACCCTGTCTGAACAGTGCTGGATGGAAAAGTAGGTTCATACAACTAACAAACTGAGGAAGATGAAAGGAAAACCAGTTCTACCTGACATCAAACTGCATGTTTTTTTTTTTTAATTCTTTGCACAGGGAGATAGGAGTTATAATAAATGTATTATATTTATTATTATTATTATTATTATTATTAGATTCATTTATTTACTTGGTTGTGCCAGGTCTTAGTTGCAGCCTGTGGGATCTAGTTCCCTGACCAGAGATGAACACAGGTCCCCTGCACTGGGAGTGTGGAGGCTTAGCCTCTGGACCACCACAGAACTCCCAATAAGCATATTTTTACACAATGAACAATCTGATTTTACAAGTTCTGATGAGGAATGTCAAGTAGGGGGAACAATTTACAGGGCTAAGGATCACCTCAGTTCCAAAACAATATCTTAAGAGTGTCTGTTGTACTTTGAAAGTAACATTTGACACACAAGGTGTTGGAAACTTTATTTCCTCACAAAACAAAGCCGAGCAGCTATTGTCCTTTGTGAGAACCTCCTTCATTCCGTGGCTGAAGCATGGCGTGCTACCGTCCATGGCTTCACAAAGCGTTGAACATGACTGAGTGACTCGACTTCCACTTCCACAATTCTATAAGATTTTCCCTCATTTATTTTGAACCTCTTTCATTAGGTACATAAATGTTTAGGATGATTATATCCTCTTGATGAATTAGCCCTTGATCATTGTGGAAAATAATCCCTCTTTATTCCAGTAATAGCCTTTGACATGGAATTTACTTAATCTGTTATTAATATAACCACTGAATGGTCCTTAGCTTCCTCATAACATGGCATTCATTCCATCCATTTACTTTTAAACATTTTGTACGTTTATATTACATTATATACTTACATTAAAGGGGTTTTTTAGGCAGTCTGTATTTGGTTCTTGCTTTTTATCTAATCTGATGATCTTTCCTATGGTACCATGCAATGTGATTATGATTCTTACAGATTTTGATTGAAATGGGCAAATATATTTAAAGATAACCCAATGAGGAAAATTTATATGTACGTATATAGTAACCATGTAAGGTGCCTCTAATTCCAAGTAGCCTTTCATGCTTCGTGGAGGAGGACCACTCACAGTGATTGGAGGAATAGTCTTCTTGTGATGAACTGTTTTCGCTTTTGCATATCAGAGAAAATATTTTGCTTTTGTTTTTGAAAAATGTACATGCAGATTTCTCATTTGAAAGTTTTGTTTTTATTTGTGTTGCTATAGCTGTTCGGGAATGCTTAAAGTTAATAACCCACTGTCATTCAGGTGGCATTATTATGGAAGAGAGCAATTGTCTCTCTCCCTTTCCTTTGTTCCTCTGTCTAAAATGCTTTCTCTCTGGCCATTTTTAATCTGCTTTTGTCATGATTTTTATGCAATTTGATGATGGTCAGTGCTTCATCGTTATTTTCTTCGTTTTTTTTTTTTTTTAAATCTTTTTGGGGGGTGAGGTGGGGAGGGAGGGGGGCGGGCGGGCCACTTCTATTGGTCTTTCATTTATCTATTTTTTTTTTTTAAGATTTATTTATTTATTTTATTTTGGGCGGGGGTCGGGTTGGGGAGGGAGGGGGGCGGGCCGCTTCTATTGGTCTTTCATTTCTCTATTTTCATCCATCTTTGTTCTTTGGCTCCTGTGGGCCTCCCATCGCGGTGGCATCTGTCGTCTCAGAGCACCGGCTCTGGGCGCATGCGCTCCAGAGCTCCAGCTCAGTAATTGGACACATCAGTCCAGCCGCTCCGCGGCACGTGGGATCTTCCCAGGCCAGGGCTCGAACCGGCACCCCTTGCACTGCAAGGCGGTGTCCTTACCCACTGGACCACCAGGGGAAGCCCCTCATTTATCTATTTTAATCCGTCTTTGTTCTTTGGCTCCTGTGGGCCTCCCATCACGGTGGCCTCTGTTGTTGCAGAGCGCCGGCTCTGGGCGCATGTGCTCCAGTGCTCCGACTCGGTAATTGGACTCATCGGTCCAGCCGCTCTGCGGCACGTGGGATCTTCCCAGGCCAGGGATCAAACCGGCACCCCTTGCACTGCAAGGCGGTGTCCTTACCCACTGGACCACCAGGGAAGCCCTATTTTCTTCGTTTTATGTTGCCTCCCTGAACTCCTTTGTTCTCAGAGTTCCTGTTATTCATTAAAGTTAT
Source organism: Tragulus kanchil (assembly GCA_022376925.1). Classification (NCBI taxonomy): domain Eukaryota; kingdom Metazoa; phylum Chordata; class Mammalia; order Artiodactyla; family Tragulidae; genus Tragulus; species Tragulus kanchil. Next base: position 164,811,939 of record JAIOJX010000003.1, on the reverse strand, counting down.
AAACGGGTAGCCATGATTTCCTCAAGTGTTTCTTCTCCCTATATTCCCTCCTTCTGTCTCCGTTGCACATACACTAGTAACTTAAAACTGTCCCTTAGGGTTTTCGTGTTCTGTTAATCCTTTTTTTGTAAGCATTTTCCTTGTTTCTAGTTTGTTTTTTTTTACGTCATTTTCTTTTTCTGTATTGTTGTTTCTTCAAGTTCATTAATGTTTCCTCTTTGTTCTAAGCCCACAAGGTGCATTATTTTTCGTCTCAGCCACTGCTATGGTTCTCTCTAGAAGTTACACCTTGTCTTTGTTACAGCTTTCAATTCTCTTCTCTACCTCTGTGAACATAAGAATGCACTTACAACAGTTCTTAAGTCCCTGTCTACTAATTCTGTCAGCTCCATCTCATATAGCTCTGCTGTATTGATGGTTTTGTTCTTATTGTGGCTTGTGCTTCCTGCCTCTTAGGATGCCCAGTAATCAGTATCCTGACTAGTATTCTACCCTTCACACTGAAGAGTATAGTTTTCCACTCTGGCCAGGGGGAATACAAACTATTCCTGGTTCTTTGGAAGCTTTAGAGATTATTACCTGTAATTCTTCCCAGTGGTTATTTCCACTGAGTAGCTCCTTCACGTGCAGGATCTGGTCCGTTCTTGACTGGAGACCTAAGAAGGATCTCAGCACGACTCCCGTGTGTTCTCTGCCTCTTGCTGTGGTCTGTCTCTCTTTGTCTCTGCAGTTCTCTCCTCTCTGGTTCTCATCCCTGCAAACTCCAGCCACCTTGGCTCCTTAGATTAACAGCTTCTGCTCCTCTCCTGACAAGTGACTGCAGGATCCACCTAGGGTTCCTTGTGCTGCCCAGGGACCTGAGCACTCGCTTGAGGCAGTAATTTGGGCAATCTTAGGACTCACACTTTTTAGAACTGTTTCTCAGGAAATGCTCTCCTACACTGCTGAGATCCAAAGTCTGCATCAATTTTTAAAAACATTTTGTTAGTATTTTTTTCTTTCGTTTTTAGCAGTTTCAGTTGAAGGATGAATTTGGTCAGTGCTACTCGATTTGGTCAAGAGTTAAAGCTTTATTTTTTAAATTGTATCTTAGGATGATTTTTTAGGTAACATGGCAGAATATTAATTGATTTTCCTCAAGTGTTTCTTCTCCCTATATTCCCTCCTTCTGTCTCCGTTGCACATACACTAGTAACTTAAAACTGTCCCTTAGGGTTTTCGTGTTCTGTTAATCCTTTTTTTGTAAGCATTTTCCTTGTTTCTAGTTTGTTTTTTTTTACGTCATTTTCTTTTTCTGTATTGTTGTTTCTTCAAGTTCATTAATGTTTCCTCTTGGAGCGTTTGTTCTAAGCCCACAAGGTGCATTATTTTTCGTCTCAGCCACTGCTATGGTTCTCTCTAGAAGTTACACCTTGTCTTTGTTACAGCTTTCAATTCTCTTCTCTACCTCTGTGAACATAAGAATGCACTTACAACAGTTCTTAAGTCCCTGTCTACTAATTCTGTCAGCTCCATCTCATATAGCTCTGCTGTATTGATGGTTTTGTTCTTATTGTGGCTTGTGCTTCCTGCCTCTTAGGATGCCCAGTAATCAGTATCCTGACTAGTATTCTACCCTTCACACTGAAGAGTATAGTTTTCCACTCTGGCCAGGGGGAATACAAACTATTCCTGGTTCTTTGGAAGCTTTAGAGATTATTACCTGTAATTCTTCCCAGTGGTTATTTCCACTGAGTAGCTCCTTCACGTGCAGGATCTGGTCCGTCCTTGACTGGAGACCTAAGAAGGATCTCAGCACGACTCCCGTGTGTTCTCTGCCTCTTGCTGTGGTCTGTCTCTCTTTGTCTCTGCAGTTCTCTCCTCTCTGGTTCTCATCCCTGCAAACTCCAGCCACCTTGGCTCCTTAGATTAACAGCTTCTGCTCCTCTCCTGACAAGTGACTGCAGGATCCACCTAGGGTTCCTTGTGCTGCCCAGGGACCTGAGCACTCGCTTGAGGCAGTAATTTGGGCAATCTTAGGACTCACACTTTTTAGAACTGTTTCTCAGGAAATGCTCTCCTACACTGCTGAGATCCAAAGTCTGCATCAATTTTTAAAAACATTTTGTTAGTATTTTTTTCTTTCGTTTTTAGCAGTTTCAGTTGAAGGATGAATTTGGTCAGTGCTACTCGATTTGGTCAAGAGTTAAAGCTTTATTTTTTAAATTGTATCTTAGGATGATTTTTTAGGTAACATGGCAGAATATTAATTGATGGGACTGGAAACTTTTGACAGAGAAACAAATATGAGCGTAATTATGGGGAGAACATAGGATGCATGCTGGAGTCTCTTCAGAGTTTCAGGAGGTGGAACTGGGTGAGCAATAAAATGTGCTATTGGATCTCCCTCCCTTGCTTTCCTTATTCATATTATTGCTCGCTCTCTTTTTCTTTGACTTGAACTCTAATGAATCAGTGAGGCACAAACCTTTGTCCCAGGTTCTGTTTCTGGGGTGTAGAGAGAAAGATATTCAGTGATGATTTGTATGTGTGTGTGTATGTGTGTTTTCATGGTGGCCTCACTGGCAAAATGAAAAAGAATTAATTCTATGAATGTAGTTCTACTTTCTGAATCTTCAGCAGTTGTAATGACTTCAGGAGAACAATTTCACTTACCTGATACTTGACATCTGTGTCACAGAAAGAGTCTACACCACAAGAAGGTCACTAAAGATTTCTCATTGATTCAACTGATACATTAATAGAGCAAGAAATTTCTATATTACTAGTGACTAAAGCATCATTCATCATATTTTATTATAGCTTTGTCACTGTCTAACTCACCAGCCCTGAGCCTATTACAAAATAGTTGCTCAGTAAACATTTGCCATATACTTTTTCCACGTTTCAGTGTTCTTTGGGTTCCTGTTTCCCTGAGTTCTCCATATAATTAGGTAAGAACAAATCACTGAAAAACAAGTTAGGCAAAAGTAGGCACTGTCAAAGTTGGTGCTTTTATAAAGTACTGAGAATTACAAACTTATACTAGCAAAAGAGTTTAATTTCAGTGAAAATAACATTACCCAAAGAATATGGCTTTTAAACCTAGTTCTATAAACAAGTGCTAGTTTGGGGGTAAATTACTTAGAAGATAAATATCAATTTGATAAATGTGAACTGAGTAAATACTTTTATGTTAATATTCCATAGGGATTTTTTTCCAAGAGACTTTTAGTTTTAAATGCTTTAAAAATATTTAATGTCATCTTAAAATGGGTTGGGCTTCCTGGTAGCTCAGTGGTAAAGAATCTGCCTGCTAATACAGGAGATGCAGGCTGGATCCCTGGTTTGGGAGATCCCCAGAGGAGGAAATGGCCACCCACTCCAGTATTCTTGTTCAAAATCCCATGGACTGGAAACTTTTGACAGAGAAACAAATATGAGCGTAATTATGGGGAGAACATAGGATGCATGCTGGAGTCTCTTCAGAGTTTCAGGAGGTGGAACTGGGTGAGCAATAAAATGTGCTATTGGATCTCCCTCCCTTGCTTTCCTTATTCATATTATTGCTCGCTCTCTTTTTCTTTGACTTGAACTCTAATGAATCAGTGAGGCACAAACCTTTGTCCCAGGTTCTGTTTCTGGGGTGTAGAGAGAAAGATATTCAGTGATGATTTGTATGTGTGTGTGTATGTGTGTTTTCATGGTGGCCTCACTGGCAAAATGAAAAAGAATTAATTCTATGAATGTAGTTCTACTTTCTGAATCTTCAGCAGTTGTAATGACTTCAGGAGAACAATTTCACTTACCTGATACTTGACATCTGTGTCACAGAAAGAGTCTACACCACAAGAAGGTCACTAAAGATTTCTCATTGATTCAACTGATACATTAATAGAGCAAGAAATTTCTATATTACTAGTGACTAAAGCATCATTCATCATATTTTATTATAGCTTTGTCACTGTCTAACTCACCAGCCCTGAGCCTATTACAAAATAGTTGCTCAGTAAACATTTGCCATATACTTTTTCCACGTTTCAGTGTTCTTTGGGTTCCTGTTTCCCTGAGTTCTCCATATAATTAGGTAAGAACAAATCACTGAAAAACAAGTTAGGCAAAAGTAGGCACTGTCAAAGTTGGTGCTTTTATAAAGTACTGAGAATTACAAACTTATACTAGCAAAAGAGTTTAATTTCAGTGAAAATAACATTACCCAAAGAATATGGCTTTTAAACCTAGTTCTATAAACAAGTGCTAGTTTGGGGGTAAATTACTTAGAAGATAAATATCAATTTGATAAATGTGAACTGAGTAAATACTTTTATGTTAATATTCCATAGGGATTTTTTTCCAAGAGACTTTTAGTTTTTAAATGCTTTAAAAAATATTTAATGTCATCTTAAAATGGGTTGGGCTTCCCTGGTAGCTCAGTGGTAAAGAATCTGCCTGCTAATACAGGAGATGCAGGCTGGATCCCTGGTTTGGGGAGATCCCCCAGAGGAGGAAATGGCCACCCACTCCAGTATTCTTGTCTGCAAAATCCCATGGACAGAGGAGCCTGGCGGTCTACAGTCCATGGTATTGCAAAAGAATCAGATACAACTTAGCAACTAAACAACAAATAAAATGTGCACATACCTTGAAATATACTAATTTATAGAATCAAGTAAATTTAGTTATTAGATGAAAGCATCAAGAAAACTATAATGAATATCTCCCTAACTCTAAAATTGGGACACTAGTCTAAATCACCTGGGTACTTATCCAAATTGTTGCCTCTCAGCCCTTGAGGGCTTTGCCTAGATAGGGGTGATAAGAACACAATGTGTAAATAGCAACCATCTCTCTAGAACAATGGCATCTCATCACCATGAGCTTTGGAAATCAAGGTTTTCTGGATGGTCTGTCTGGGAATAACTTTTAAATTAACAGCCGAGCTTTTAATTTTTTGAGTGACCCCAGCACCCATTAGGACAACTGGATCTATTTATACTCCCTGCTGTCCTGGTTTCACATAATTCCAATTCTGCCTGAAGCCCTAATGAATACTGCAGTGGCTGTTTTGCACCTTTGAAGTCCACGCCATCATGGAGGGACAAATTGGAGACCTGAACTTAGGTTTACTCCACATTTGGGGGCCTGATAAGCTAGAGACCATGTAATTACAGAAAACACAGCTATCTTATCTTTAGAGAGCACGGACCCTCTAGAAGTTTCTCAGTCCCTTAAAAATGGCAGTGGGACAGACTGTCCATATGTTTAAATTAGTTTATTTATTTTAAGTGAAATATAGTTGATGTGAAATATAGTGGTGTGCAACTTAAGCTGTACAGCTAACAGTGTGAATCAGATACACAATGTGTATGAATTCATTCATTATATGTGTATATTATACACATATGTTTTTTTTTTTCAGATTATTTTCCCACGTAGTTATTACAAAATATTTAGTTGAGTTCCCTGTTGAATCCAGTAGATCCCTGGAGGCTGTCTATTTTATATATACTAGTGTGTGTATGTCACTCCCAGATTCCCAATTTATCCCATCTCCCTATTTTTCCCCTTTGGTAACCATAAGTTGCTTTTCTGTGTTTCAACTCTTGTTTCTTCTCCTCCTCCTCCCCCAGCCTCTTCCACCCCTCCTCTCTGCCTGCTTCTCTCCCCAGTCCTCTCCTTCTTCTTTAGGATTTCACAAGGTATGAAATAGCGGAGGTCTGTGCGGGGGTGGTTTGTTTCCTGAGATGGACAAGAGAAGAAGGGCCTTTCCTAATACACTTTAGTGTGGCAACCTCATATTTTCTTTATTAGATCAGGCTATTTTTAGTAAATTTCCATAAAGAAAATGAAGAAAATAAACATAATGTTCACTGACCTCTCCTGGGTTTCAGACCTGGCATTTGTTCCTTCCATGTAGGAGGAATGTCTTGTGGGGTTCTCCCTCACTATGCGTTAGAAATCATAGTTTTATTTTCCACATGAGAAAACTGAGATCAGAGTGTTATATGATTTGCTTAAGATCACAGAATAAATTTGTTCATGAGACTAAGTATTATCAATTGGGAATTTAAATCTAATTTTTTAAATTGAAGAACTCAGGCTATTTTTTATTAATAATAAAGTATGCAGCCTGCCTCTGATCATCTCTATTGAGCAAAATTAAAATTGTGCTATAACTTCTAGATTTCCATAAAACTAACTAAAATAACATACATAGCAATTCATCCCAGTCATTAGATAACTATACCAGAATTTTGCACACTCTTTTTCTGATATCTGCCACTTATTAAGCACAGGATAAGTTCAAATTTTAAACCGTTACCACACAGACAGATAAATATTTACATTGCTTTGGCGTCAATTTGCAGACCTGAACTTAGCTAACAGTGTGAATCAAAAAATATCACAGAAATGTTTCTCAGTCCCTTAAAAATGGCAGTGGGACAGACTGTCCATATGTTTAAATTAGTTTATTTATTTTAAGTGAAATATAGTTGATGTGAAATATAGTGGTGTGCAACTTAAGCTGTACAGCTAACAGTGTGAATCAGATACACAATGTGTATGAATTCATTCATTATATGTGTATATTATACACATATGTTTTTTTTTTCAGATTATTTTCCCACGTAGTTATTACAAAATATTTAGTTGAGTTCCCTGTTGAATCCAGTAGATCCCTGGAGGCTGTCTATTTTATATATACTAGTGTGTGTATGTCACTCCCAGATTCCCAATTTATCCCATCTCCCTATTTTTCCCCTTTGGTAACCATAAGTTGCTTTTCTGTGTTTCAACTCTTGTTTCTTCTCCTCCTCCTCCCCCAGCCTCTTCCACCCCTCCTCTCTGCCTGCTTCTCTCCCCAGTCCTCTCCTTCTTCTTTAGGATTTCACAAGGTATGAAATAGCGGAGGTCTGTGCGGGGGTGGTTTGTTTCCTGAGATGGACAAGAGAAGAAGGGCCTTTCCTAATACACTTTAGTGTGGCAACCTCATATTTTCTTTATTAGATCAGGCTATTTTTAGTAAATTTCCATAAAGAAAATGAAGAAAATAAACATAATGTTCACTGACCTCTCCTGGGTTTCAGACCTGGCATTTGTTCCTTCCATGTAGGAGGAATGTCTTGTGGGGTTCTCCCTCACTATGCGTTAGAAATCATAGTTTTATTTTCCACATGAGAAAACTGAGATCAGAGTGTTATATGATTTGCTTAAGATCACAGAATAAATTTGTTCATGAGACTAAGTATTATCAATTGGGAATTTAAATCTAATTTTTTAAATTGAAGAACTCAGGCTATTTTTTATTAATAATAAAGTATGCAGCCTGCCTCTGATCATCTCTATTGAGCAAAATTAAAATTGTGCTATAACTTCTAGATTTCCATAAAACTAACTAAAATAACATACATAGCAATTCATCCCAGTCATTAGATAACTATACCAGAATTTTGCACACTCTTTTTTTCTGATATCTGCCACTTATTAAGCACAGGATAAGTTCAAATTTTAAACCATTACCACACAGACAGATAAATATTTACATTGCTTTGGCGTCAATTTGCAGAATGAAATGGTTGCTGTTGTGCAGTTGCCGAGTTGTGTTCAACTCTCTGCAGCCCCCACAGAGTGTAACCCCGCTGCCACCCTGGAATTCTCCAAACAAGAATACTAGAGTGGGCAGTCATCTCCATCTCCAGGATACTGTCCTGACATGAGGACTAAACCCACATCTCCTGCATCAACAGGAAGATTCTATACCATCTGAGCCACCAGGGAAACCTAAATAAAACAAGCTAAGCTACTGGGCTTCCCTGGTGGTCCAGTGGGTAAGGACACCGCCTTGCAGTGCAAGGGGCGCCAGTTCGATCCCTGGCCTGGGAAGATCCCATGTGCCGTGGAGCGGCTGGACCGATGTGTCCAATCACCGAGCCGGAGCTCTGGAGCGCATGCGCCCAGAGCCAGTGCTCTGCAGCAAGAGAGGCCACTGTGATGGGAGGCTCACGTGGGCCAAAGAAGGAACGATGGATGAAAGGAGATAAATGAAAGACCAATATAAATGCCCCCCCCCCCGCAAAAAACAAGCTAAGCTACCATAAGTAGGGAAATTATAGTTAGCTATCATACATAGGGAAATTATATAAAAAGGGTAGGTCACAAAATAAATCAAGAAATTTTCATTTATGGGATAAATGTTTAAAAATTAATAATTTCTTAAAGTGGCATTGCCTTTAGAGGACAACATAGAATAGTTACACATTAGAATAATTAACTTCAGTCATGAGGACCCTGAGCGAAGATACTGGGGAAAGATGGGGTTAAGGAAGCTTCACCTCAGAAGAGCTGCGGCAGAGATGGAGCCGTGCCCTCCTGGGAGAAGGTGGGGAAGCGGGAGGGCCGCCAGTGCCTGCTGTGACTGTGGAGCTGCCGTGGGAGTTCCTCTACGAGTAACCTTGCGAGCACAGCACCCGTCGTCTCTGCTCTAAATCCCCGAAACCACTTGGCTCCTGTGGCGCTTAGGGATGGCAGTAGGTCTACGCAGGTGCGACACTGGAGTCTTTCTTTTCAATTTTTCTCCTGCATTAGAGGAGCCATGAGAATTGAGAAAATAACCAGTGGGTGTTTGTTTGTTTATTTATTTACTTTTTTAAAATTTTGGCCTCTTTTATTGGTCTTTCATTTATTTATTTTCATCCATCTTTGTTCTTTGGGCTGTGTGGGCCTCCCATCGCGGTGGCCTCTGTTGTCTCAGAGCACCGGCTCTGGGCGCATGCGCTCCAGAGCTCCAGTTCTGTAGTTGGACACATTGGTCCAGCCACTCCGCAGCATGTGGGATCTTCCCAGGCCAGGGATCGAACCAGTGCCCCTTGCACTGCAAGGTGGACTCTTTACCCACTGGACCACCAGGGAGGCCCTCGTTTATTTTAAACTTACACAACTGTGGATCACTGGGCTGTTCACAAGTACCTCCCTTTCCTCCCTTAGACACGTGGTAGGATCACATCTCCCCTCACTGCATCCCTGAACACAGCTGCTGGGGGCCAGTGAAATATGAGGAGAAGTGGCAGGAGTCACAGTTACGTAGAAGCCCTTAAGAGCTCAAACTAATTCAGCCTGTATTCTCTGCCTCCCTTTAGCTCAAATAAAAGCATGTCAAGATGAAACTCCATAGCTTACTTCTCCAAGGGGTGAGGGTTGGGGGAAAACAGAAAAGAAAGAAAAAAGAAACATGTATTTCTGTGGTAAGTTAAGATACTCTTGGCTCTATTTGGTTTTGTAGCATAAAAAGCCTATCGTCATTAACACAGAGATACAACACAGAATACTGATAAAGAAATCAAAGTAACAACAACAGAAATATTAACGTTTTGCTTTGAATTTTTTCTTCAATCCTCAGAAAAAGGAGGAAAAAAGAGAGAGGAAAAAAATAGCCGTCGTCTTAAAACTGCTATATTTTTCAGTATGCACATGGTGCTTTAAAGTTAAAAATATAATTCAACAGGCCCCCTACAAACTCATAACTTTCAACTGGTAGTATAAGATGAATTAAAGGCATATTTCCCACCTGGTACATGTGTTGTTCATTTCTGAGGGCATTCTCAGAGTGATAAAGAAGATTAAGTCACTTTGATGTTTTGATTTAATATACATTGTGCTTCCCTGGTGGCTTAGATGATAAAGAATCTTTCTGCATTGCAGAGGGGAATGAGCAACATGGACTTTGTTTGTTTATTTATTTACTTTTTTAAAATTTTGGCCTCTTTTATTGGTCTTTCATTTATTTATTTTCATCCATCTTTGTTCTTTGGGCTGTGTGGGCCTCCCATCGCGGTGGCCTCTGTTGTCGCAGAGCACCGGCTCTGGGCGCATGCGCTCCAGAGCTCCAGTTCTGTAGTTGGACACATTGGTCCAGCCACTCCGCAGCATGTGGGATCTTCCCAGGCCAGGGATCGAACCAGTGCCCCTTGCACTGCAAGGTGGACTCTTTACCCACTGGACCACCAGGGAGGCCCTCGTTTATTTTAAACTTACACAACTGTGGATCACTGGGCTGTTCACAAGTACCTCCCTTTCCTCCCTTAGACACGTGGTAGGATCACATCTCCCCTCACTGCATCCCTGAACACAGCTGCTGGGGGCCAGTGAAATATGAGGAGAAGTGGCAGGAGTCACAGTTACGTAGAAGCCCTTAAGAGCTCAAACTAATTCAGCCTGTATTCTCTGCCTCCCTTTAGCTCAAATAAAAGCATGTCAAGATGAAACTCCATAGCTTACTTCTCCAAGGGGTGAGGGTTGGGGGAAAACAGAAAAGAAAGAAAAAAGAAACATGTATTTCTGTGGTAAGTTAAGATACTCTTGGCTCTATTTGGTTTTGTAGCATAAAAAGCCTATCGTCATTAACACAGAGATACAACACAGAATACTGATAAAGAAATCAAAGTAACAACAACAGAAATATTAACGTTTTGCTTTGAATTTTTTCTTCAATCCTCAGAAAAAGGAGGAAAAAAGAGAGAGGAAAAAAATAGCCGTCGTCTTAAAACTGCTATATTTTTCAGTATGCACATGGTGCTTTAAAGTTAAAAATATAATTCAACAGGCCCCCTACAAACTCATAACTTTCAACTGGTAGTATAAGATGAATTAAAGGCATATTTCCCACCTGGTACATGTGTTGTTCATTTCTGAGGGCATTCTCAGAGTGATAAAGAAGATTAAGTCACTTTGATGTTTTGATTTAATATACATTGTGCTTCCCTGGTGGCTTAGATGATAAAGAATCTTTCTGCATTGCTGGAGACCTGGGTTCGATCCCTGGGGTCAGGAAGATCCCCTGGAGAAGGGCATGAGAATCCACTCCAGGACTCTTGCCTGGAAAATTCAATGCAAAGATGAGCTTGGCAGGCTACAGTACATGGATCTGAAAGAGTCAGGCACGATATATATCATGCCCTATGCAACTGCCTGTAGTATTTTGTGTTAATTTTTTTAAGACTGTAGTCCAATGGAATAAGAGAATATTCTGACATTTTTTCCGTTAAGGATTTCATCCTGGCAACCATCTGAGATTTAATCAAATCAGATGCATGATAGCACGATCCATCATGCATAACCCAGAATTCTGCTATGATCTTCAGTAGCTTTTCAGCCTCCAAAACTTAACCTGAAACTATGTGTTCAACATTCAAACTAGGTGTGAATATTTGCTTTTAATGCAGCCATTTCCCAAGGAAAGCAAGTAAATGAAATTTCAATTACATTCTTTCCACAAGGCATTTCTCCTGATACTTCCTTGTACAGTACAAGCTCAGAAAGCACAGGAGGATTTTTCAGCAGCGCAAATCCACCAACAAGTCTATTACCTACTAAATGAAGCATAAAATGAACAGATCCTCCTAAGCCTGTTAGCCATATCATTGTTGCTAATACTACAGGCATAATAATGAACAGGACACCACTGAGCTGCATATACGGTAGGCAGTGAAAAAGAAAGAGGAAAAACAAACAGAAGGAAATGACGGTGAACAGATTCAATCACCAGTGATTCATTCACTTAGACAAATGTGAAACCCTTGACGGGGTAAATGAGAATTCATATATTCTCGAAGATCACCTAAAGGCACAAGACAGTGCCAACATCGATTATTTCAATCAAACAAACAAACAAAAACAGCCAAGATACATATGAGTGCAAAGGAAAGAGAGAGAACAAAATAGAAAGTTTGGTCCTTAAACAGCAGATGGATCTGTACGGGGTGTGGAATTTCTTTACTGATGATTGATTTTTGTTATAAAAGAGACAATGTATAAATACTGTCTGCAGCCATGAAATTGGAAGACATTTGCCTCTTGGAAGGAAGTCTATGACGAATCTAGATAGCATATTAAAAAGCAAGGACATCACTTTGCTGAAAAGGTTTATACACTCAAAGCCATGGTTTTTTTCCAGTAGTCATGTACAGATATAAGAGTTGGACTGAAAAAGGCTGAGCACCAAAGAATTTACATTTTGAATTGTGGTGCTGGAGAGGACTCTTGAGAGTCCCTTGGACTGCAAGGAAATCAAACCAAATCTAAAATACCTATTTATTGAAATTGCTGAAGCTGAAAGACTTTGGAATAAATTCTGACATTTTTTCCGTTAAGGATTTCATCCTGGCAACCATCTGAGATTTAATCAAATCAGATGCATGATAGCACGATCCATCATGCATAACCCAGAATTCTGCTATGATCTTCAGTAGCTTTTCAGCCTCCAAAACTTAACCTGAAACTATGTGTTCAACATTCAAACTAGGTGTGAATATTTGCTTTTAATGCAGCCATTTCCCAAGGAAAGCAAGTAAATGAAATTTCAATTACATTCTTTCCACAAGGCATTTCTCCTGATACTTCCTTGTACAGTACAAGCTCAGAAAGCACAGGAGGATTTTTCAGCAGCGCAAATCCACCAACAAGTCTATTACCTACTAAATGAAGCATAAAATGAACAGATCCTCCTAAGCCTGTTAGCCATATCATTGTTGCTAATACTACAGGCATAATAATGAACAGGACACCACTGAGCTGCATATACGGTAGGCAGTGAAAAAGAAAGAGGAAAAACAAACAGAAGGAAATGACGGTGAACAGATTCAATCACCAGTGATTCATTCACTTAGACAAATGTGAAACCCTTGACGGGGTAAATGAGAATTCATATATTCTCGAAGATCACCTAAAGGCACAAGACAGTGCCAACATCGATTATTTCAATCAAACAAACAAACAAAAACAGCCAAGATACATATGAGTGCAAAGGAAAGAGAGAGAACAAAATAGAAAGTTTGGTCCTTAAACAGCAGATGGATCTGTACGGGGTGTGGAATTTCTTTACTGATGATTGATTTTTGTTATAAAAGAGACAATGTATAAATACTGTCTGCAGCCATGAAATTGGAAGACATTTGCCTCTTGGAAGGAAGTCTATGACGAATCTAGATAGCATATTAAAAAGCAAGGACATCACTTTGCTGAAAAGGTTTATACACTCAAAGCCATGGTTTTTTTCCAGTAGTCATGTACAGATATAAGAGTTGGACTGAAAAAAAAGGCTGAGCACCAAAGAATTTACATTTTTGAATTGTGGTGCTGGAGAGGACTCTTGAGAGTCCCTTGGACTGCAAGGAAATCAAACCAATCAATCCTAAAGGAAATCAACCCTGAATATTTATTGAAAGGACTGATGCTGAAGCTGAAAGTCCAATCCTTTGGCCACCTGATGTGAAGAGACGACTCACTGGAAAAGACCCTGATGCTGGGAAAGACTGAGGGCAGGAGGAGAAGAAGGTGATAGAGGATGAGATGGTTTGATAACGTCATCAACTCAGTGGACATAAATTTGAAAAACCTCTGGGAGATAGTGGAGGCAGAGGAAATAGGCATGCTGCAGTCTATGGGGTCTCAAAGAGTTGCACACAACTGTAGCAAGTAAGCACACACATGCATCTAATATACAGTATTCTAGTTTCTGATACAGGTCACTTAGCGTCTGTCATATGTTTTTAGCATATTTTGGCTAGTTGCAAAATCACAAATTTTGAAACTATGCGCTCACAGCAATTTTAAATAATAAAAATTTCAAAAAATAGCTAATTTGGAATTTCCAGAGCGGAGGAACTAGATATCATTTCAACAGAATTTAACCAAATAGATTACGTATTTATTTCAGATAATATTTCTTAAGAGATCTATGGATTCATGATAGATTTCCAGATGTTCATTATTCAGTGACTATATTTCTAAAGTTTTTTGGAAATGAAAACAGGACATACTTAGTGGGGTATTTCAAGTAAAAAATTTGCCAGGATAATGTACTATGTCAACTTGATTCTGAGTCAACAGAGCAAAGACGGTTTACACTTGAAAGTGTTGCTTCACTGGACAGGACAATTTATTTGTGGTACAGAAAAAGTCCTTAAATGAATGAATTTTTAAATGACATTTGAATAGCTATAATTTTAATAGTTTTAAATGACAAGGAAATCTTTCAGAAATTTAAATATCTCATAATCCTTTGTAAAACTCCTCCAAGAAATATATGAGAATTGAGGACCTCAAATGCACTACCTGTTGTCCCTAAATATCACATATGTTAAACTCAGAGAATTATTTTGGTTATTCTAACAACAGTTCCCATAAATAAATTCCCCCATAGAATGTTATTAGTAATTCTATTCCTATAAAACTGCCTTTTTAAAGCCCATCAAAATATTTAGAAAATTTTAGGTAACACCTCTTAAAAACTAAACTATATTTACTTATATACACATTTTTTAAAGCACACAAGTCATTTTGCAAAAGCCATATTAACATTTCCACTGATGATTATGTCTGCATAGTCTGACCATCTTTAGATAGAAAGACTGAGGAAGAATATGCTGTTTCTTGAATTATAAATGATCATCAATGTATCATATTGTTATCATTATATTTAGTGTTTCATACCTTCCTTAGAGGAGACCCAACTGAGAAAAAGTATTTTCAGAAAGTTTTCTCAGTGTTTTTGGTTTGTTGCCAAGTGCACATAAACAGACTCGGGTGAGCCCAGATCTAGACCAAAGATATTTTATAGGTATGTAGGAGTGTAACTCATGCTCCTGATTATAGAGGGAAAAAAGATCACTAGAAGCAATTGTGTCTGAAGACAGGCTCAGGAAAGAAACACTGCGATTCCATGTGGACCCTCTCCCTGGTCTGGAGGCTGTAATCTTGTAATCCCAAGAGTGGTCAGGAGTGCAGCTGGAGCATCTCGGCATCCGCCTACCAAACTGGGTATTTTTGTGTGGCCTTACGGAGTCCTGGTAACAGAAATGTGCCCAACAAGGCCATCTCTACCTGTGACACCAGCTGCTGTATTTTATAATCAGTAATTTCTTCCGAAGGCAAAACTGATTTTTTCTTTTTTTTTTGCAATAGGAGTATTTTTTAGAAAATAAAATTCAGGTGTTGCTGTTGTTTAGTTGCTAGGTCGTATCTGACTCTTCTGCAAATCCATGGACTGTAGCCTGTTGCAAATCTGTGGACTGCAGCCCACCAGACTCCTCTGTGCAAGAATGCTGGAGTGGGTTGGGCTTTTCTTCTGCCATGTCCTTCGGTCACCCTCTTCTCCTCCTGCCCTCCATCTTTCCCAGCATCGGGGGCTTTTCCTTATAAAGATGCGCCTTTCAGTGCAAGCTATAAAAATCAAAAGTCCAATGGAAAGTATGGCAAACTGGACTATATACACATGAAATATTTTAAGAAGAAAATGACTACACAGGTAGTTTGGACAAGACAGAGAAATGCTGTGTGCACTTTTGCATTTTTAAGATTGACTGTTCAATAGGTTTTCATATTTAACAGCTAACACTAACACACTGACAGATCTCCGAATGTATCAACATTTCATTATTAAGATTTCATTATTAAGATTATTAAGATTTATTTTCATTATTAAGTTTTCAGAAGCAGAACCCATGGGAGAGTCCACTCCTAAATTTTAAGGTATATTTTGAAACCCATTTTATGAAGTTTGTTTAGATTATGCATGTCAGGAAAGCAAGTAGAGTCTCAGGCTTGCTCAGTTTCTGCCCCACAGCAGGTGTCAATAAATATCTGAAATAATGAATGAATTCATCTGGGTGTAGAAAGTGCTTTCTCTCTAGGTAAATGTAGCACTTCATTCTTTTCCCAGTTAATAAATATGCTGTTTAATGCTTCTGATTTATTTTCTGCTGGAAAATTCTTTTTAATCTTGAATATATAAATGAAAATGTGTATCAAATTTGATTGAATGAATCCCACAAGAACATTCCTTATGTATTTGAAAGAGGGATAAGGGAGAAAAAAAATCATGAATAGGGTTGATGTGTTTTACTAATTGTTTTTTCTTAGCAATTCAAGGAGAAAAGATCTGAAACTGACAGGGAGCCATATGTTGATCTTTGTTGAACGTTGATGAACTATTTCTTTGTTCTTTTTTTGCTCGTCATGCATGAGAAGAGAAACAAAACTGATACTTGTAATACAATATTTTCAAAAACATGCCATGGAAAAAACTATGAGCTAATACAATAATTTTTCGTCGTGAAAAACTGATCATAAAAGCACATGATGCTCTGTTTCTCTCAGCATCCTAATAAAAACCACATTTTCATGCGTTACATTCTACTAGGTAAGCTTGAGACAGTGTTGCTTAAGGAATCCCTCTGCAGATTTTTACCGCAGTTAACCTGTATGTCACTTTATTATGAAAACAGTTTGAATAAAAATTTCCAACATAATGAAACTAACCCTCATCATGTGTCCAATGGAAAGTATGGCAAACTGGACTATATACACATGAAATATTTTAAGAAGAAAATGACTACACAGGTAGTTTGGACAAGACAGAGAAATGCTGTGTGCACTTTTGCATTTTTAAGATTGACTGTTCAATAGGTTTTCATATTTAACAGCTAACACTAACACACTGACAGATCTCCGAATGTATCAACATTTCATTATTAAGATTTCATTATTAAGATTATTAAGATTTATTTTCATTATTAAGTTTTCAGAAGCAGAACCCATGGGAGAGTCCACTCCTAAATTTTAAGGTATATTTTGAAACCCATTTTATGAAGTTTGTTTAGATTATGCATGTCAGGAAAGCAAGTAGAGTCTCAGGCTTGCTCAGTTTCTGCCCCACAGCAGGTGTCAATAAATATCTGAAATAATGAATGAATTCATCTGGGTGTAGAAAGTGCTTTCTCTCTAGGTAAATGTAGCACTTCATTCTTTTCCCAGTTAATAAATATGCTGTTTAATGCTTCTGATTTATTTTCTGCTGGAAAATTCTTTTTAATCTTGAATATATAAATGAAAATGTGTATCAAATTTGATTGAATGAATCCCACAAGAACATTCCTTATGTATTTGAAAGAGGGATAAGGGAGAAAAAAAATCATGAATAGGGTTGATGTGTTTTACTAATTGTTTTTTCTTAGCAATTCAAGGAGAAAAGATCTGAAACTGACAGGGAGCCATATGTTGATCTTTGTTGAACGTTGATGAACTATTTCTTTGTTCTTTTTGCTCGTCATGCATGAGAAGAGAAACAAAACTGATACTTGTAATACAATATTTTCAAAAACATGCCATGGAAAAAACTATGAGCTAATACAATAATTTTTCGTCGTGAAAAACTGATCATAAAAGCACATGATGCTCTGTTTCTCTCAGCATCCTAATAAAAACCACATTTTCATGCGTTACATTCTACTAGGTAAGCTTGAGACAGTGTTGCTTAAGGAATCCCTCTGCAGATTTTTACCGCAGTTAACCTGTATGTCACTTTATTATGAAAACAGTTTGAATAAAAATTTCCAACATAATGAAACTAACCACATGAAAACATCATGTGTAAAAAAACTACAAAATCCATTCAGAAAAGTCACCACATATCAGTTATATAATAAGCCTAGAGTTGAAGGGCTCTCATCATGTCTGTATGTGCACCTGCATGTGTTTTCTTTTTCCTGCAATTTCCCTCCTCACTTCACGTCTATTTTATCTCTTCTATCCCTAGTCTAGAACAAAAATATGATACCATGTGAGGAAAAGGTGCTTTAATAAAATATAATCTTACTGCTTAAATGTCAAAGAATATCAAGGTTGTTTCAAAATATTGCAGAGAAAATAAGAAAGGAAATGTGTTTTGGTTGTGTAGGTAAGCCCAGCTGATCAGTTTCATTTTCTGCTTGTCTTCATAGGCACTGCTTCCCACACTATCCTGTGCGGAGAGCTGGCAGCTGGATGCCCATCAGACACACAACAAAGAGGATACAGAGGGCTTCAGTGTGAGTGATAAAGCAGGAAGTAAATAATACTTCTTGTACATCGTCCCTGAAATATTTAGACTGTTGTACATCAGGATGGTAAGCTCAATGTATATAAAATCAACTTAAGTATTTGAAGTGGAAGAGATGGCCTGGAAGTCAGGCTACCTGGATAGCATCCTTAGAAGGACTTTCAGTTTGGGATTTCATCCAAATCTCACTGTGTTGTCTTAATTCTCATCTGAAAAATGTGAATTCTTACACATGGTTGTCAAATTTCATATGAACAGACTTTTTCAAAAAGACAGATATCCTTTATTATACTGAATTCTGTTTATAAATATTAAATGTGTGTCCATGGTTGCCAAGTCCCTTCTGCAGTGTCCGATCCTTTGTGACCCTATGGACCTTGGCTGGCCAGGCTGCTCTGTCCATGGGATTTTCCAGGCAAGAATACTGGCGTAGGCTGCCATTTCCTCCTCCAGGGGATCTTCCCGACCCAGGGATTGAACCTGCCCTTCCTGTGCCTGCTGCACGGCAGGCAGACTCTTTACCACAGAGCCATGGGGGACACGTAAGCATAAGTGATGCCACCTTGAATTCTCAGGAAAAACTAACCTGCAGAATGAAACGATGAAGTAATCCATAAAAGAACTAAGGGAGCCCTGATAGACTGGTTTTTCAACAGAATTGCCAGCTACATAAAATAGCTATACTCATCTCTTTATTACAGCACATACATAATAAAGGTACGAAATACCAATTTTTGAAGATTTCCTGAAACACCAATGCCCTTCTGTGCTTCTCAAATCTCAGCGTCATTCAGCACAGGTCGTCACACTTTGACTTAATTGCACAAATAATCACGAAGCAAAAAATGTGACCAGAGTCAATAAAACATTTAAGAGCATTCCAGAAGGTTGATACAGAATATTTTCAGATATTGTCTCCCTCCCTCTAGTCAACTTCTCTCCTTTGCTCATTTTTTAATGTCCTACCTCATGTTCTCATCTGTGACTTCACCACAGGTGAAAGGGATGAAGTAGTGAAATATGAAATAAGACATCCCTGGGCTTGTATCCTGGTACTAACAGTACCAGCCTTGGATTTCCTCGGTGGCTCAGATAGTAAAGAATCCACCTGCAGTGCAGGAGACCCAGGTTTGATCCCTGGGTCAGGAAGATCCCTTGGAGAAGAGAATGGCAACCCACTCTAGTATTCTTGCCTGGATAATTCCATGGACAGAGGAGCCTGGGGGGCTACAGTCCATGGGACCACAGAGAGTTGGACACAATTGAGCAACTAATACTTTCACTTTCACTAACAACTTACTCAGGACCAAAATATATGAAAATGTAAACACATTTAGTTCTATGATTTGCTGAAGATAATCAGATTTATCAATCGATGTAACAGAATTAACCAGTCCTCTCTTGAAAAACTTACATTCTAAAACTACCCACCCACCACTTTTTTTTTGCCTAATTACTCCTTGGAAGAATGTCTCAATCAGATATTTGTTTGGATTTTGGATTCTGTCTACCAGTCTTCTTCAGATTTTTGAAATTTAATTTCTGTTGTGCATGTGTGTTCTTCAGTCTTTTCTTTGGAGGACTATATAAATACTGAAAATAAAAGACAAACTGAATTTTATCACCAGAATAGTCTGGTGCAATGGGGACACGTAAGCATAAGTGATGCCACCTTGAATTCTCAGGAAAAACTAACCTGCAGAATGAAACGATGAAGTAATCCATAAAAGAACTAAGGGAGCCCTGATAGACTGGTTTTTCAACAGAATTGCCAGCTACATAAAATAGCTATACTCATCTCTTTATTACAGCACATACATAATAAAGGTACGAAATACCAATTTTTGAAGATTTCCTGAAACACCAATGCCCTTCTGTGCTTCTCAAATCTCAGCGTCATTCAGCACAGGTCGTCACACTTTGACTTAATTGCACAAATAATCACGAAGCAAAAAATGTGACCAGAGTCAATAAAACATTTAAGAGCATTCCAGAAGGTTGATACAGAATATTTTCAGATATTGTCTCCCTCCCTCTAGTCAACTTCTCTCCTTTGCTCATTTTTTAATGTCCTACCTCATGTTCTCATCTGTGACTTCACCACAGGTGAAAGGGATGAAGTAGTGAAATATGAAATAAGACATCCCTGGGCTTGTATCCTGGTACTAACAGTACCAGCCTTGGATTTCCTCGGTGGCTCAGATAGTAAAGAATCCACCTGCAGTGCAGGAGACCCAGGTTTGATCCCTGGGTCAGGAAGATCCCTTGGAGAAGAGAATGGCAACCCACTCTAGTATTCTTGCCTGGATAATTCCATGGACAGAGGAGCCTGGGGGGCTACAGTCCATGGGACCACAGAGAGTTGGACACAATTGAGCAACTAATACTTTCACTTTCACTAACAACTTACTCAGGACCAAAATATATGAAAATGTAAACACATTTAGTTCTATGATTTGCTGAAGATAATCAGATTTATCAATCGATGTAACAGAATTAACCAGTCCTCTCTTGAAAAACTTACATTCTAAAACTACCCACCCACCACTTTTTTTTTGCCTAATTACTCCTTGGAAGAATGTCTCAATCAGATATTTGTTTGGATTTTGGATTCTGTCTACCAGTCTTCTTCAGATTTTTGAAATTTAATTTCTGTTGTGCATGTGTGTTCTTCAGTCTTTTCTTTGGAGGACTATATAAATACTGAAAATAAAAGACAAACTGAATTTTTTTGTTACGCTCACCAGAATAGCGACCTGCTGGTGCTCAGAATCTCATAAAATAGTCACATATACAAAACTCAACAAGCAGTCTCTGACTGAGGCTTCTATTGTATTGGTTACCATATACAGGGCACCTAGTTATAATAAGCAGGCTCATTCTAAGAGAATACTGTTTTAAATAGCCCAGTGTTCTTGAAAATTAGAATTTTTCATGGGATCTGCTGTTTTATGATGGTTTACTCTTTCTTAATGACGAATCTGTATATTATTAATTTCTCCTCTTGCCTCCCTTTTATCTCTATTTCTTGTTCCATAATGCTGCCTTGAACGGTCTCATTGATCAATAGTCTCTACTGTCTCTTAATATCAGAACCTTAAATTATGTTCTTTAGTCTTCATTTCCCAGGTGGCTCAGTGTAAAGAATCTTCCCACCAGTGAGGAGATGCAAAACACTCATGTTCAGTCCCTGGGGCAGGAAGAGCCCCTAGACAAGGGAATGGCAACCTACTCCCGTGTTCTTGGCTGGAAAATCTGATGGACAGAGGAATCTGGTTGGCCACAGTCCATGGGCTAGAAAAGAGCCAACATGACTGAGTAAACACACACAATCACCCTCAGTCATGAGTGTTTTGTATTAGCTTGGTATCTCTCCAAACTCAGTAGGGACCGAAGCTTATTTACGATAACAAGTCAACATACCAACTTGCCCTTTTCTCTGCAGGGGTTCTGTGATCTGTGCGCTCCTTCATCCTGTGGTGGAGCTGCCTTTTGTCTCCATGCCTGTCTCAGCTGGAGAATCACCTTCATTTATTTCAGGCCGAGAGACGTTTGTGAAACTTTCAAAATGTGTGTCCCCCAAAGCCTCCGTCCCTAGAGTTTTTCCTCTCTCTCCCCTAAAACTTTGCTTTCCTCTTCTTTTGAATTTCCTAGGACTTCAGCTGCAAAAAAATTCCTCTTTAGGACTCAGCTGCAAAAATTTGCCTCTATTTCAGTGACAGTGAGTCCTCAGTGCTGCCAGCTCTGATGGTCAACATTTCCATTTTGTGCTACTTTAGTGTAGATGCTGCTGGATTTTGAAAAGCTTGAACTGCTCATAAAATCGTTCCCTTGATTTCTCCACCACGTCTGGATAAAGCTACAATCTTTGCTTTCATTTGTCGTGTTACGTGACCTTCCAAATTGCACCCAATGAAGCTCCTTATGAACCTATATGAAATATTTCAGATTCTGATAAAACTATTTTTTTTCCAAATAAATACTGCCATTATTAAGGGCTTTACTTTTCTAAGTAAGGTAATCTCCTCTATTGGTCTATTCCTACATCCCAATTCTTGTGTGTGTTTACAGTTTTCCAAACCATTCTTCTCTGATACTCACTGGATGTCCTATACTTCAGTTAATTTCCGATACTAAGGGTTCAAAACCATAAGACTTTCCTCACTTCAGATGCCAGCCAAAATGGGGTCTCCAGGCTACCATACTTTTATCTTTTGGCCTGTTCTAAATTTTCTTTCTAATAATTAGTGATGCCCTTTGGGGGCAGGAAGAGCCCCTAGACAAGGGAATGGCAACCTACTCCCGTGTTCTTGGCTGGAAAATCTGATGGACAGAGGAATCTGGTTGGCCACAGTCCATGGGCTAGAAAAGAGCCAACATGACTGAGTAAACACACACAATCACCCTCAGTCATGAGTGTTTTGTATTAGCTTGGTATCTCTCCAAACTCAGTAGGGACCGAAGCTTATTTACGATAACAAGTCAACATACCAACTTGCCCTTTTCTCTGCAGGGGTTCTGTGATCTGTGCGCTCCTTCATCCTGTGGTGGAGCTGCCTTTTGTCTCCATGCCTGTCTCAGCTGGAGAATCACCTTCATTTATTTCAGGCCGAGAGACGTTTGTGAAACTTTCAAAATGTGTGTCCCCCAAAGCCTCCGTCCCTAGAGTTTTTCCTCTCTCTCCCCTAAAACTTTGCTTTCCTCTTCTTTTGAATTTCCTAGGACTTCAGCTGCAAAAAAATTCCTCTTTAGGACTCAGCTGCAAAAATTTGCCTCTATTTCAGTGACAGTGAGTCCTCAGTGCTGCCAGCTCTGATGGTCAACATTTCCATTTTGTGCTACTTTAGTGTAGATGCTGCTGGATTTTGAAAAGCTTGAACTGCTCATAAAATCGTTCCCTTGATTTCTCCACCACGTCTGGATAAAGCTACAATCTTTGCTTTCATTTGTCGTGTTACGTGACCTTCCAAATTGCACCCAATGAAGCTCCTTATGAACCTATATGAAATATTTCAGATTCTGATAAAACTATTTTTTTTCCAAATAAATACTGCCATTATTAAGGGCTTTACTTTTCTAAGTAAGGTAATCTCCTCTATTGGTCTATTCCTACATCCCAATTCTTGTGTGTGTTTACAGTTTTCCAAACCATTCTTCTCTGATACTCACTGGATGTCCTATACTTCAGTTAATTTCCGATACTAAGGGTTCAAAACCATAAGACTTTCCTCACTTCAGATGCCAGCCAAAATGGGGTCTCCAGGCTACCATACTTTTATCTTGTCTGGCCTGTTCTAAATTCAGGGGTGTGATTTGCTTTTCTCTAATAATTAGTGATGTTAACCATCTTTTTCTGTGCCTGTTGGCCATCTGTATTTTTTCTTTAGACAAATACCTGTTTAGGTCTTCTGCCTGTTTTTTTTTTTTTTTTTTTTTTAATTTTGGCCTCTTTTATTGGTTATTTATTTATTGTCATCCATCTTTATTCCTTGAACTGTGTGGGCCTCCCATTGCATCAGCACTTCTTGTTGCAGAGCACCAGCTCTGGGTGCATGCACTCCAGAGCAGTGGCTCATAATTGGGCACACCAGTCCAGCCGCTCCACAGCACTTGGGATCTTCCCAGGCCAGGGATCGAACTGCATGATGGACTCTTTATGCACTGGACCACCGGGGAAGCCCCTGCCTTTTTTCAATTGGGTTGTTTAGTTGTTGTTGAGTTGTGTGACCTGTTTGTATATTTTAGAAATTAAGCCCTTATCTGTTGTATCATTTGCAAATATTTTCTCCCAGTCTGTAAGTTGTCTTTTCATTCTGTATACTGTTTCCTTTGCTGTCCAGAAGATTTTAAGGTTGATAAGGTCCTACTTGTTTATTTTTGTTCTTATTTCTATTGCCTTGGAAGACTGGCCTAAGAAAATATTTGTATGATTTATCAATATGTCAGAGAATGTTTTGCCTATATTCTCTTCGGGGAGCTTTATTGTGTCATGTCTTATGTTTAAGTTTTTAAGGCATTTTAAGCTTTGTGTCAGGTGAAAGGGTGTGTTCTAACTTCATTGATTTACACGTACCTTTCAACTTTCCCACACCACATGGTAAAGAGACCATCTTTTTCCCACTATATATTCTTGTCTCCATGATGTCACAGTTGCTTCCTTTGATGACTAGCTCCCATCCTGAAGTTGTCTAGGGGCCTGACCAAGGGTCACTCATCAGCATAAACTCAGGGATGGTCAAAAGGAGCTCAGTACATATAACAAAGACACTCCTATCAATCAGGACATTCCAAGGGTTTTAGGAGCTCTGTGCTAAGAACTGATAACAAAGACCACGTGTACAGGTTTTTATTGTTTTAATTGTACCACAATTCCTTTGAGACTTATTCTATATGTTTTTTGGAATATACTAGTTTTATAAACTTGGAGTGATGAGCATTAATTTTAACAAATTGGAGAGAAGTAGTCGTTGAACTCTGCTCATGGAAAAATTAAATTAAAAAATACCAGGCACATAAAATTCATCAATGAAAACAATTATAGTTATCTTACGGGATAATTATAAGAACATGTGTGCATTTTTATCCTTTTGCTTGAATAAAATGGCAGTCAATAATCTGGCACCTGGAAATAATGTCTGTATTGTAAGAAATACTTTCTAAAAATACTATTCAGTGACATTTCTTCAGGGATCTCTAAATACTAAACTTTATATATTACGTCCCGGTTCTTGGGGTCTAACTGGTTCACCTCTGTAAGTAGGTTAGCTTAAGAAAGGGGAACCGTGAACAGCAGCACTTTTTAAAGGTCATCACCCCTCACCTTTAGACTTTGATGTCCACACACGAGTTTGTTCTCAGGCATCGGCTTCTTGCCCTCTGCTGCACTATTCAGAGTTACTTCTGAGTGGCTACTGGCTTCCTGGAGTTTGCTGCTGGAGGTTTGTCCCTGTGCATGGACTATGGTGGTGACGGTGTCTTTCGTCTCTAAAATGGTTCTGGATTTCATTTGTAACTCTGATCTTAACAATTTCCAATTTGACACTTGGGAAACTCCTCAGTGAATAAAATTCCAGTGGCCTCGCCAAGGCATGTCTTTTTCTTCAATGCTAAGTCCAAGACATAAATCACAAAAAAGGCATTCGCTTATTTTTCAATATAACTCTTTTCCACAGATAGGAACTCTTTGGTACTAAGGTTATATCTTTGTCTTTTTACTACGCCAGACTTAGCATAGAGCTTAGTGCACTGTTATCGCAAAAACCAACAGATGGGTAAATATACAGATTTCAAATATGAGAAGTCCTCCTGTGATGCATTATTAAAGTCCTTGTTCTTTCCCCCCCCCAGACTTTAAACTTTTAATTTTGTATTGGGGTATAGCTGATGAACAATGTTGTGGTAGTTTCCGAGGAAGAGCAAGAGGACTCAGCTGTATATATACATATAAACTGAAAGTCTACTGGGTTAGAAGTTCTGTCTTCAGACTGAATTGTGGACAAGAAGATTATGGTTAAGTAACGGTAAGAGAAACAAAATACTTATATAAAATATAGGAGCCTAGAAAGTATGCATGTTACTTGGGGAAAGAGTGGTTTTACTGATTACATTTGTTACCTAGGGGAGGTGGGGCTTTTCCTGGTAGCTCTGTGGTAAAGAATCCACCTGTAATGCAAGAGACAAACAATGCAGGAAATGCATGTTTGTTCCCTGGGTCCGGAAGATTCCCTGGAGAAGGGACTGGCAACCCACTCCAGTATTCTTGCCTGGGAAATCATAGGCAGAGGATCCTGTCCCAAGGAATCAGACAGGACTGAGCGACTGAGCACACACACACTTGGGAGAATGTCTTTTTATCCAACGAAAGTGAACCTCAAGAATTAATCATGTATTTTTCATAGTCCAAATCAAAATGTCAAAGATGGAAGTTATAAACTCTCTCCTTTCCCTCATAAATATATAAAAACTAAAATCCAATTAGCACTTGAACGAGTGGATCACTAAAAATGATAGCATCTCACAAATTACTTAAAATTATGAAGCATAGTGTAATAATTCACATTTTGGAATAAACTTTAGGTTCATCAGTCTGAACTTAAATCAGTCTTCGTTTTCCCCCTCTTTATATTGATTTTCAAGTTAGGGGTATTATCAGAGTAATTTCCATCCAACATAAATTTAATCTTAATTTTTCAGTGTAAAGTACTGCCAGTAGATAAGTTATATCCCTTTAGATTAGCTGCTAATTACTTCACAAATAAAATTCAAGTTGTTGCTGTCCGTAGATATAGCATATAAATTATAGTGCTCCTTGCTTTTGAAAAACCTATGCTATTAATGTGCTCATCTCAGGACACTTGTTTATTTCCCTTCATTATAAATGATTTATGCAGTTCATTAGATTGCGATAATTATCATTTAAGACTCATAAACCTCTTTTTTTGCAAACTTTGCTGGTGTTGATGAACTGTATACTGATTTAGAAGACAGGTTTGATAAGTTGTATATGTAGGATAATGAACCCATTCAAGTTATATAGATGCAATTTTATTTCTGGTGAAATCATAACTGGAGATGATTTAGAAAACAATTGTGTTTTACTGGGTATACTGGGGAACTACTGGAAAAGAAAAAGCTAATGCCAATTTTGGTTTCTTACCCACAGATTAAACTCAAAGCTGGAATTGGTAGTCAGGGTTTCCCAAACACTAAACGGAAATTAACTGAAATTACCTCTGACTCTTCTATCTTTTCAGACACTTGCAGTTATCATCGTGACAGCTGGTTTCATCCGTAACATGTAACAATCAGGAGGTTACAGCACCCGAATTTTTAAAATATATCCGAAAAGGTTAAATTCTTACCCTTTTAATTACATTTTGTTTTCATATTTTCCCCTTGGTTTTTTTCAGTGTCACCAAGATGCTTAAAGGGATCCACTCCAGACTTGGTCCCTCCAACAAAAATGAAATTAAGCAGCCATCAGGGAACAGAGGTAGCTCTGAGGTTGCTCAGGAGGCCATTTAACCAACTTCAGCCACACAGTGGGACACAAAGCCTGGGAAACACCGCACACAAAGGAAGGAGGAATAGCTTCTGGTCAGCAGTGTGGTCCCATCCCCCAGGCAGCTCCAATGAGCACAGAGAACTGAACTAGAAGGGGTTCCCCTCCCAGAGACAGGAGAGCAGGTGAATAAGCACCTCTTCCTGCTTTCCAGGCAGCCCCTCTCCCCTGCAGGGTCCCAAAGCTGAGTCACCCAGAGCAAGGAAGAAAAGCTGGGACTACCAGCTCAACCAGACCTGGGGGTGAACTCAGTTCTCAGTGAGCTGCATGGCAGAGGACCCTGCCGCCTTCTCCACTGAAGAAACCACAGGCGAGCCCAGCTGCCACGGACCATTCAGGGTTTTCTCCCCACAGGTATGAACACCTGCAGACGCCAGGCACTGCGTCCCTGCCTGGTCCCTCCCCTCATCCTCCCCACCCTCCCCACCCCTGCCATCTCAGTCTTGGGTCTCTGCAGGTGCACAAGTACAACCTGCCAGGTAGACAAAGCCAGCGATGGGCCCTGGCACCATCAAACAGGACGTGAGGATTTCCTCACAAGAATTTGGGGGGCTCATGAGAATTCAGACCATAGAAGCATTTACATCAAAATACACCTCCAAGGAGTGTTTGGCAGGAGTGATCCTAGAGACCACCATTTATAACTAGCAATAGAGAATCGAAGCAGCAATATAACTGAAAAACTATAAAAACATAGCCCAGCTAACTCAAACTAAATCCATCCTAATTTAGCTTCTCTAAATTTCTTCCCAGAGGGGATAGGGAGTGCCAGCCAAAATGGAAGTATGATAGGGAAATCGTTGTAGTATGTAAAAGGAAGTGATCTTAACTCATTGAAAATTCATTTGTTTTGAAAATTTACAGATGTAAACTTACATTTGTAATAAACTATGGACTCTTTGGGCTTCCTCTGAGCGTTTTGGATGGACTCCATGGAAGTAATGGCTTCCCCCATTGGCTAAGCAGGTGAAGAATCTGCCTGCAAACTGGAGACACAGGAGACCAGGTGCGACCCCAAGGTTGGCAAGGTCCTCTGGAAAAGGAAATGGCAACCCACTCCAGAATGCTTGCCTGGAAAATCCTGTGGACAGAGGAGCCTGGCGGGCTGTGGTCCATAGACTGCCAAGAGTCAGATGCAGCTAAGCACGCACAGGTCAGTTAGGATTCCTAAAGTTCGTTTCATTAGCTCTTGGTTATTATTTGTCAACTGAACTAATTGGGAGTGAATAGCTCCCTCTCCTGCTTTCCAGGCAGCCCCTCTCCCCTGCAGGGTCCCAAAGCTGAGTCACCCAGAGCAAGGAAGAAAAGCTGGGACTACCAGCTCAACCAGACCTGGGGGTGAACTCAGTTCTCAGTGAGCTGCATGGCAGAGGACCCTGCCGCCTTCTCCACTGAAGAAACCACAGGCGAGCCCAGCTGCCACGGACCATTCAGGGTTTTCTCCCCACAGGTATGAACACCTGCAGACGCCAGGCACTGCGTCCCTGCCTGGTCCCTCCCCTCATCCTCCCCTCCCTCCCCACCCCTGCCATCTCAGTCTTGGGTCTCTGCAGGTGCACAAGTACAACCTGCCAGGTAGACAAAGCCAGCGATGGGCCCTGGCACCATCAAACAGGACGTGAGGATTTCCTCACAAGAATTTGGGGGGCTCATGAGAATTCAGACCATAGAAGCATTTACATCAAAATACACCTCCAAGGAGTGTTTGGCAGGAGTGATCCTAGAGACCACCATTTATAACTAGCAATAGAGAATCGAAGCAGCAATATAACTGAAAAACTATAAAAACATAGCCCAGCTAACTCAAACTAAATCCATCCTAATTTAGCTTCTCTAAATTTCTTCCCAGAGGGGATAGGGAGTGCCAGCCAAAATGGAAGTATGATAGGGAAATCGTTGTAGTATGTAAAAGGAAGTGATCTTAACTCATTGAAAATTCATTTGTTTTGAAAATTTACAGATGTAAACTTACATTTGTAATAAACTATGGACTCTTTGGGCTTCCTCTGAGCGTTTTGGATGGACTCCATGGAAGTAATGGCTTCCCCCATTGGCTAAGCAGGTGAAGAATCTGCCTGCAAACTGGAGACACAGGAGACCAGGTGCGACCCCAAGGTTGGCAAGGTCCTCTGGAAAAGGAAATGGCAACCCACTCCAGAATGCTTGCCTGGAAAATCCTGTGGACAGAGGAGCCTGGCGGGCTGTGGTCCATAGACTGCCAAGAGTCAGATGCAGCTAAGCACGCACGCACAGGTCAGTTAGGATTCCTAAAGTTCGTTTCATTAGCTCTTGGTTATATTTGCCTCCGATTTGCAGTGAACCAAGCCAAAAAAATCAAAACTGAACAACTAAATACTGGGAAAGCAGAAAAAATAAAATTATCTCAACTGCTAATGTCTTCTGTTGCTTTGTTGCTCAAAGCTGCATGTGAATTACTACACAGAAAATCCATTAAGGATTCTTCTTGTAAAAAAATCTTATTTTTTTCCATCCTAAATAAACACTAATATTTAATCATACCAAGATTTTCTTCCAGGTACCATGAACTCTACTAATAACAAGGACCAACTGAATGATCTACCAGAAATTGACCCATTTTTCTTGCCCTTGAAAGCAATTTATGTAATATAGATGACATTGAAATGCTTGGATAAAAACATTAGTATCATTGAATCTACAAAATATACAGTTTATCTATGTTAATAATTTTCTCTAATTCTACTAAATTAAAAATGTTATCATCCTAGATACGCTGTGAAGAATATTAAAAAACCACACAAAGAAAAAAGATGTGGTTTAGATATATACCTATGCAATGCATGCCAAATGATTTTCCATTACATAATAACATATGATGAGAAAACAGACTCCTTATTAGGTGAAAATAATCAGTTTTAATATCTGGAAACTGTGTGTCAAGAATAACTGAAACTACGAGCTCATATTCCAACCACAGTCTTTTTATTCCCTTGCAAAAAATGCTGAGGATACTGAAACATGAATCCAAATATGGCACTGTGTATGTGTGTTCAGATGGAGCAACTTCTGTCCTAAGAACTGTAAGAGCAATCAATCAGAGACAAGAAGTTAAAAAGTCACATTGTAATGAATATATTTTAAAGGACTGAACTTTACCAAGGAAAGAAATCAATGCTGATTTTATATCTTTCTTACTCTCCTAAAGTTTCAATACTCAGTTAAAAATAGAAAATATACTTTTTGGATGACACATGAATTCTAAATTTTCATTCAATTGATGCTGATTAGATTTATGTTAACTGCAATGTGTATAGATTTTACCAGACAATCTTTCTTCTTGTATTTTGTTTGTGGACAGATTTGTACAATAGGAATTGTTTTAGCCTCATTTTCTGACAGACCAACTACTACCATGCAATTTAATTTTTCTCTCATATGCCAATATTTTTAACTATACAGTTAGGGCAAATCTACATTTTGAAATAAATGGCATTGGGAAAGCAGAAAAAATAAAATTATCTCAACTGCTAATGTCTTCTGTTGCTTTGTTGCTCAAAGCTGCATGTGAATTACTACACAGAAAATCCATTAAGATTCTTCTTGTAAAAATCTTATTTTTCCATCCTAAATAAACACTAATATTTAATCATACCAAGATTTTCTTCCAGGTACCATGAACTCTACTAATAACAAGGACCAACTGAATGATCTACCAGAAATTGACCCATTTTTCTTGCCCTTGAAAGCAATTTATGTAATATAGATGACATTGAAATGCTTGGATAAAAACATTAGTATCATTGAATCTACAAAATATACAGTTTATCTATGTTAATAATTTTCTCTAATTCTACAAAATTTAAAAAATGTTATCATCCTAGATACGCTGTGAAGAATATTAAAAAACCACACAAAGAAAAAAGATGTGGTTTAGATATATACCTATGCAATGCATGCCAAATGATTTTCCATTACATAATAACATATGATGAGAAAACAGACTCCTTATTAGGTGAAAATAATCAGTTTTAATATCTGGAAACTGTGTGTCAAGAATAACTGAAACTACGAGCTCATATTCCAACCACAGTCTTTTTATTCCCTTGCAAAAAATGCTGAGGATACTGAAACATGAATCCAAATATGGCACTGTGTATGTGTGTTCAGATGGAGCAACTTCTGTCCTAAGAACTGTAAGAGCAATCAATCAGAGACAAGAAGTTAAAAAGTCACATTGTAATGAATATATTTTAAAGGACTGAACTTTACCAAGGAAAGAAATCAATGCTGATTTTATATCTTTCTTACTCTCCTAAAGTTTCAATACTCAGTTAAAAATAGAAAATATACTTTTTGGATGACACATGAATTCTAAATTTTCATTCAATTGATGCTGATTAGATTTATGTTAACTGCAATGTGTATAGATTTTACCAGACAATCTTTCTTCTTGTATTTTGTTTGTGGACAGATTTGTACAATAGGAATTGTTTTAGCCTCATTTTCTGACAGACCAACTACTACCATGCAATTTAATTTTTTCTCTCATATGCCAATATTTTTAACTATACAGTTAGGGCAAATCTACATTTTGAAATAAATGGCATTGTAAGTCTCAAGCTCAGCTCTTCAGTTGGGAATTACTTTATTTGACTTCCATCTGGAGAGATGATATTTATCATCCATCTGAATCGCCATACTTTTATCTCTAACTGAATAATAAGAATATAATCTAACCATTCTGTAAATTTCAGGACATATATATGCCTTTGGCATGTTAATGGACTCTGGTAGAACTTTGGCTTTACTATTATAGATGAGTCAGAAAATGTCATCAATCAGAGAACGTGTTTGCAGTTGTCTAGGGACAGGGTGAAAAATATGTTTTAGTCCCATTCTATAACATCTATGCCAGAAGGTCACAGAAGTCTGAGGAGGTGAAGTTACCTGGCATTTATAATACTTTCATCTTGCTAAAGGAATCCACTTCTATTCTGCACTGTCCATCTGTGTTCTAGGCAGTGGTTTCTGATGGATGATTTCCCTCTGTAGTTCCCCAGATATCTTGACTCAGGTGATTTCTCCTATAGTTCTGAATATTAACTATGTATCACACTTGTCGAAATATCAGCAAACAACCCTAAAATGTAAAGCAAGCAAATAAAAAAAAACTAACACAGACACAGCATGCATGCACACACACACACACACACACACACACACACAAATCCATAGCACTGGAAACAAGTTGTGTACAGAAACAGCAAGAACTGAGTGTTGTCCTAAGATAACCATTCCAAATACAAGTGGAGACAAACCCTAGACAGCTAAATGTTAACCTGAAGAAAGTCGACATCTTTAAACATGACCCACACATGGTTTACTCATGTCCTCTTTCACAAAAGTAAATGTCTTTCATTTTCAATACTCTGATTCCAGGTAAAATAAGGCACTCTGGTTATAAGTAAAGGATATATAAAAATACCAGCAAGCACTTTAGGTACTTGAAGCTACTCTCTTCAGTTATTTATGGTAGGACCTGCAAAATACGTGCCCAGAGGGAAGTCAACAGGAATTTGGCCACAGGTGTTCTGTAAGACGACCATAAGGACCCCGTGGAAGTTCAGAGAATTATTCCAAGGTAGAAGACTCACACCTGATAACAACACTTATTAAAACACTTATAAAAATAATATATAGAATAGGTAAATGTACTTTAATTTTGACATGTTCCTGTACATTAGTAAAATATGACCATGACTATTGTCCTGAAATTTTGAAAGCTAGATTGTTCTTGGTAAAGAAGATAAAATATTTTCCCATTCTGTAAATTTCAGGACATATATATGCCTTTGGCATGTTAATGGACTCTGGTAGAACTTTGGCTTTACTATTATAGATGAGTCAGAAAATGTCATCAATCAGAGAACGTGTTTGCAGTTGTCTAGGGACAGGGTGAAAAATATGTTTTAGTCCCATTCTATAACATCTATGCCAGAAGGTCACAGAAGTCTGAGGAGGTGAAGTTACCTGGCATTTATAATACTTTCATCTTGCTAAAGGAATCCACTTCTATTCTGCACTGTCCATCTGTGTTCTAGGCAGTGGTTTCTGATGGATGATTTCCCTCTGTAGTTCCCCAGATATCTTGACTCAGGTGATTTCTCCTATAGTTCTGAATATTAACTATGTATCACACTTGTCGAAATATCAGCAAACAACCCTAAAATGTAAAGCAAGCAAATAGAAAAAAACTAACACAGACACAGCATGCATGCACACACACACACACACACACACACACACAAATCCATAGCACTGGAAACAAGTTGTGTACAGAAACAGCAAGAACTGAGTGTTGTCCTAAGATAACCATTCCAAATACAAGTGGAGACAAACCCTAGACAGCTAAATGTTAACCTGAAGAAAGTCGACATCTTTAAACATGACCCACACATGGTTTACTCATGTCCTCTTTCACAAAAGTAAATGTCTTTCATTTTCAATACTCTGATTCCAGGTAAAATAAGGCACTCTGGTTATAAGTAAAGGATATATAAAAATACCAGCAAGCACTTTAGGTACTTGAAGCTACTCTCTTCAGTTATTTATGGTAGGACCTGCAAAATACGTGCCCAGAGGGAAGTCAACAGGAATTTGGCCACAGGTGTTCTGTAAGACGACCATAAGGACCCCGTGGAAGTTCAGAGAATTATTCCAAGGTAGAAGACTCACACCTGATAACAACACTTATTAAAACACTTATAAAAATAATATATAGAATAGGTAAATGTACTTTAATTTTGACATGTTCCTGTACATTAGTAAAATATGACCATGACTATTGTCCTGAAATTTTGAAAGCTAGATTGTTCTTGGTAAAGAAGATAAAATATTTTCCCAAAAGAAATTATGGATAACCACACACACATACCCACAGATGGGTCAGGATATGTAACTGTTTTTATATACTTGATATAATTTCCCTTTCAACACAAGCAATAAGCATCATTTCAAACTCTCCCCTTAGTGCCTTAGTAATGCTTCTCTCTCAGTGGTCATCAGTATTTATGCATGCTGAAATAACTGAGCAAAGCAATAAAATTAGCTTAGTCTTTTTTTAAAAGGCTTGAAATCCCTATTTTCCTCCAAGTGAAGGGGAAAACATCTGTTCCTTCATGTTTTTTTTTTTTTTTAATTTTTATTTATTTATCTTTTGGAGTGTGGGGTGGGGAGAGAGGGGGATGGGTGGGCCACTTCTATTGGTCTTTCATTTATCTATTTTCATCTGTCTTTGTTCTTTGGCTCCTGTGGGCTTCCCATCGTGGTGGCCACTGTCGTCGCAGAGCACCGGCTCTGGGCGCACGTGCGCCAGAGCTCTGGCTTGGTAATTGGACACATCCGGTCCAGCCCCTCCGCGGCACGTGGGATCTTCCCAGACCAGGGATCGAACCAGCGCCCCTTGCACTGCAAGGTGGTGTCTTTACCCACTGGACCACCAGGGGAAGCCCCTGTTCCTTCATGTTTAAAAATTAAATGCCTATAGCTATGATGACTGAATTAGGAACTGATTGATTACTGATATTTTTCTATGTGTTAAAAGATAAACAGAGGCACGTGAACAATTTAAGCAATTTATTTGAGCAAAACCCCAATCACATCGGGTAGCATCTAAGCTAGCAGATATGAAGGAGCTCTGCACAGCCCAGAGTTTTACAGGCAGAAGAGAGCTGGAGCAAGGAAGGTACGCTTTGCAGAAAGCAGCACAGCTTGGTTTTTGCAGTCACTTTCCTCTAGCAGGTGCCGGGGAGTGTCCCGGGTGGGTGGCTCCTGACTGGTTGGTGGAAGATTCTCTTTCCTGGAGAACCAAACTGTCATTAAGTCTGTCTTGGTCTGGCTACTTGTGGGTTAGCCTAAGTGTCTCCATTTGGGGCCGAATGTCTTGTTTTTAACACTTGACTATGACTTTTCCTCAGAAGCTCAGTGATCACCCCTTACAGACCCTTACCCTGAAGGATTAGATTGGTAAGTACCACTGGCTTGCTGTGGTTTTCTCTTTGTGGTTCTTGCCTGGCTTTCCTCATAGTCTGTTCCTTTTGGTGGTTTGTAGGAAGTGGGCTTGGCTGTGGGTGGAACCAGCCTGCCTTAATCCCTGCAGAAGCCAACACAAAGCCTACTCATCTCCAGGAAGAATACATGCATTTATCCCCAGGTGAAGCTGCCTGCCACACTTTTGTTACACATGTATCCCCTGCCCCCACCCGCCCAACCAGGGCAACTGATAAAAAAAAAAAAAAAAAAAAGCCCAGAATTTCTTTAAGCTTTGCTTTTTATATCTTGGGCTTGACAACCCACTCTAGACTAAGCACTTTTTTTTTTTTTTGGAGACTAGTTCATTTTTATTCAAAGAGAGAAAGTTTTTCTCTACAGATCGCAGGCACAGGGCCCCGCAGCATCCTTGTGACCGGCTGTTGCGAATTAACGTTGTCAGCAGGCTTCCCAGGTGGTGCGAGTAGTGAAAAACCCTCCAGCCAAAGCGGGAGATTCAAGAGAGGCGGGCTCCGGCGCTGGGTCGGAAGATCCCTGAACCGACTCCAGCGTTCTTGCAGGAGAGCCCTTCCTGGAGACGAGCCTGGAGGCCTGCAGACCATGGGGTGGGAAAGGGTCGGCCACAACTGAGCGCTGCGCGCCGTGGTTGCCTGCCCGCGAGGTGGACCGGGCGGGGAGTGTTTTTTCTAAAGATGAAGGAATTTACAATTTATTTGAGCAAAACCCCAATCACATCGGGTAGCATCTAAGCTAGCAGATATGAAGGAGCTCTGCACAGCCCAGAGTTTTACAGGCAGAAGAGAGCTGGAGCAAGGAAGGTACGCTTTGCAGAAAGCAGCACAGCTTGGTTTTTGCAGTCACTTTCCTCTAGCAGGTGCCGGGGAGTGTCCCGGGTGGGTGGCTCCTGACTGGTTGGTGGAAGATTCTCTTTCCTGGAGAACCAAACTGTCATTAAGTCTGTCTTGGTCTGGCTACTTGTGGGTTAGCCTAAGTGTCTCCATTTGGGGCCGAATGTCTTGTTTTTAACACTTGACTATGACTTTTCCTCAGAAGCTCAGTGATCACCCCTTACAGACCCTTACCCTGAAGGATTAGATTGGTAAGTACCACTGGCTTGCTGTGGTTTTCTCTTTGTGGCTCTTGCCTGGCTTTCCTCATAGTCTGTTCCTTTTGGTGGTTTGTAGGAAGTGGGCTTGGCTGTGGGTGGAACCAGCCTGCCTTAATCCCTGCAGAAGCCAACACAAAGCCTACTCATCTCCAGGAAGAATACATGCATTTATCCCCAGGTGAAGCTGCCTGCCACACTTTTGTTACACATGTATCCCCTGCCCCCACCCGCCCAACCAGGGCAACTGATAAAAAAAAAAAAAAAAAAAAAGCCCAGAATTTCTTTAAGCTTTGCTTTTTATATCTTGGGCTTGACAACCCACTCTAGACTAAGCACTTTTTTTTTTTTTTGGAGACTAGTTCATTTTTATTCAAAGAGAGAAAGTTTTTCTCTACAGATCGCAGGCACAGGGCCCCGCAGCATCCTTGTGACCGGCTGTTGCGAATTAACGTTGTCAGCAGGCTTCCCAGGTGGTGCGAGTAGTGAAAAACCCTCCAGCCAAAGCGGGAGATTCAAGAGAGGCGGGCTCCGGCGCTGGGTCGGGAAGATCCCCTGAACCGACTCCAGCGTTCTTGCAGGGAGAGCCCCTTCCCTGGGCAGACGAGCCTGGAGGCCTGCAGACCATGGGGTGGGAAAGGGTCGGCCACAACTGAGCGTCTGCGCGCCGTGGTTGGCCTGCCCGCGCGCAGGTGGACCGGGGCGGGGAGAACCAGCGCCAGGTGAGCCGCTGCCAGGAGTGAAAGCTGTTAGAGGTTCCGCAGCCCGTGCGCCCAGGTCCACGCCCACGTCCAAGGCCAGTGGCTTCTCCGCCGCAGTTTGCTCGGAGCTCTTCTGGAACGAACACGCTCTCCTCTGCTCTCTGGGGTGAGTGTTTCCCTTGGTTTTTATCTTTTCCATCAGTCTGTTTTGCACCTTCTTGGAGGGTAGTTTTTCCACGTCCTGTTTTCCAATACCGGTACGGTTTTCCGCTTCCCTTTATGTTGGCTCACTGCTCTTTCATCTGGACCATGAGAGATACTGAAGGTAAGCAGACACACTGGTGGTTTTCTTTGATTCAAAATGTTTCCAGTGGCTTCTTTAGGGGCAAAACCAAACCAAGGGAGAAAACTTTGGTTAGTCCTGCTGACAGTTTTACAAAGTGCTGATAAAGGGTCTTAGATATTAAGAAATGCTTGCCACTGGAACCTTGTCAAAATAAAGGTTATCTCAGCTTTAGAGATGAGGATACTAAACCTTGAAATACTTTGCTGCTTGGCCTCCACTAGAAAGTGGATGAGCTGGGAGTTGGCCCAAGTCTTATGACTGAGAAGGCAGAAATTTATAATAAACAGAGTAAAAGCATTTCAACATACTGGATGAACTGAAAATATAGTTTTAAACTGCACAAAAAATCTAAGCTGCTGTAATTAGAATATACATTTGTTTTTCCATCTTGAATTGTGGTTGTGTTTTTACATAATTATGTTAAAAATTCAGAAATAGCAGACATAAAACTGCTGAATCATGGACATAGTAATTAGTGAAGATTTAGCGTGCAGACACGCAAAGCTGGAGACCTGGGAGCCCTCAAAACAAAGGTGGAGGGGGGCTCGGAGTTGGTTGGAACAGTATGCGCTGTGAAAAGGCAACAGCTGTGTATTCTCACAGCGGTGAGTTATAACATTAGTGTTTTCTTGATGGTAAGGAGTTGGTTGGCTTCTGTCAACTTGGGGGAACAACATAAGTTTTACGTTTATGTTAACAAGAAGTTTTTGGGTCTGCGCCGTGGTTGGCCTGCCCTCGCGCAGGTGGACCGGGGCGGGGAGAACCAGCGCCAGGTGAGCCGCTGCCAGGAGTGAAAGCTGTTAGAGGTTCCGCAGCCCTTGCGCCCAGGTCCACGCCCACGTCCAAGGCCAGTGGCTTCTCCGCCGAAGTTTGCTCGGAGCTCTTCTGGAACGAACACGCTCTCCTCTGCTCTCTGGGGTGAGTGTTTCCCTTGGTTTTTATCTTTTCCATCAGTCTGTTTTGCACCTTCTTGGAGGGTAGTTTTTCCACGTCCTGTTTTCCAATACCGGTACGGTTTTCCGCTTCCCTTTATGTTGGCTCACTGCTCTTTCATCTGGACCATGAGAGATACTGAAGGTAAGCAGACACACTGGTGGTTTTCTTTGATTCAAAATGTTTCCAGTGGCTTCTTTAGGGGCAAAACCAAACCAAGGGAGAAAACTTTGGTTAGTCCTGCTGACAGTTTTACAAAGTGCTGATAAAGGGTCTTAGATATTAAGAAATGCTTGCCACTGGAACCTTGTCAAAATAAAGGTTATCTCAGCTTTAGAGATGAGGATACTAAACCTTGAAATACTTTGCTGCTTGGCCTCCACTAGAAAGTGGATGAGCTGGGAGTTGGCCCAAGTCTTATGACTGAGAAGGCAGAAATTTATAATAAACAGAGTAAAAGCATTTCAACATACTGGATGAACTGAAAATATAGTTTTAAACTGCACAAAAAATCTAAGCTGCTGTAATTAGAATA
Organism: Tragulus kanchil; assembly: GCA_022376925.1. Taxonomy (NCBI): domain Eukaryota; kingdom Metazoa; phylum Chordata; class Mammalia; order Artiodactyla; family Tragulidae; genus Tragulus; species Tragulus kanchil. The sequence continues at coordinate 164,773,379 of JAIOJX010000003.1, read as the reverse complement.
TACATTTGTTTTTTCCATCTTGAATTGTGGTTGTGTTTTTACATAATTATGTTAAAAATTCAGAAATAGCAGACATAAAACTGCTGAATCATGGACATAGTAATTAGTGAAGATTTAGCGTGCAGACACGCAAAGCTGGAGACCTGGGAGCCCTCAAAACAAAGGTGGAGGGGGGCTCGGAGTTGGTTGGAACAGTATGCGCTGTGAAAAGGCAACAGCTGTGTATTCTCACAGCGGTGAGTTATAACATTAGTGTTTTCTTGATGGTAAGGAGTTGGTTGGCTTCTGTCAACTTGGGGGAACAACATAAGTTTTACGTTTATGTTCAGAGCCACTAACAAGAAGTGATCCAGGTTGTCTTGCTTGTCTTGCGAAATAAGCTAAATTAAGTTTTGCTTGTGTGAATCAAGTGGTTTTGTCTGCTCGAGAACTTTCCAAGTCTGGTCTCTGTTTGATTTTAATGATTGTAATTATTATAGTGGTTTCTCATTTTAAAAAACTCATTTTTACCAAAGAATAAATATTCAAAATATTGCTCTTACATTTTTATGCACTGGTTTTCACGTTTCCTGAGGACAAATTCACCAATATGGAAATTTCAATTTAAAAATTAAGAGGTCTAAACACTTTTTTTAAACTTGATAAAATAAAAATTGTCTTACATTGGAGTATAGTTGGTTTATAATGTGTGTCAGGTGTACAGAAAAGTGATTTATGCATATACATGTTTTTCAAATTTTTCTCCCATTTAGGTTATTAAAGAATATCGAGTGAAAATGGCTGTGCTGTTCAGCTGGTTCTTGTTGGTTTTGTTAAATACAGTGTAAGTGTGTTCATATGAAGTGTTTCCTATTAGATAACACATCGATTTTCAGATGTTTTGTTCTAATGAACTTCGGTCTCCTAGCAAAAATTCTGCTTATTTGGAGTCCTCTGGTCATCATGTCACATTACAAATAGTGCTTCATGAGCTGTCTTTCACTATCAGTCCATCTTAAAGTACAGAGTATAGGAGATGAGGTTTAACAGCTACTAACATTAAAAGATGAAAAACTTTTGTTGTCTTATGTGAAAAATTTGCATAAAAGCTAACAGAAATATGATACTGGGCTTCTAATAAGATTAGGATTTGATTCTTTTTGGTAATTAGAATATACATTTGGAATTGTGGTTGTGTTTTTACATAATTATGTTAAAAATTCAGAAATAGCAGACATAAAACTGCTGAATCATGGACATAGTAATTAGTGAAGATTTAGCGTGCAGACACGCAAAGCTGGAGACCTGGGAGCCCTCAAAACAAAGGTGGAGGGGGGCTCGGAGTTGGTTGGAACAGTATGCGCTGTGAAAAGGCAACAGCTGTGTATTCTCACAGCGGTGAGTTATAACATTAGTGTTTTCTTGATGGTAAGGAGTTGGTTGGCTTCTGTCAACTTGGGGGAACAACATAAGTTTTACGTTTATGTTCAGAGCCACTAACAAGAAGTGATCCAGGTTGTCTTGCTTGTCTTGCGAAATAAGCTAAATTAAGTTTTGCTTGTGTGAATCAAGTGGTTTTGTCTGCTCGAGAACTTTCCAAGTCTGGTCTCTGTTTGATTTTAATGATTGTAATTATTATAGTGGTTTCTCATTTTAAAAAACTCATTTTTACCAAAGAATAAATATTCAAAATATTGCTCTTACATTTTTATGCACTGGTTTTCACGTTTCCTGAGGACAAATTCACCAATATGGAAATTTCAATTTAAAAATTAAGAGGTCTAAACACTTTTTTTAAACTTGATAAAATAAAAATTGTCTTACATTGGAGTATAGTTGGTTTATAATGTGTGTCAGGTGTACAGAAAAGTGATTTATGCATATACATGTTTTTCAAATTTTTCTCCCATTTAGGTTATTAAAGAATATCGAGTGAAAATGGCTGTGCTGTTCAGCTGGTTCTTGTTGGTTTTGTTAAATACAGTGTAAGTGTGTTCATATGAAGTGTTTCCTATTAGATAACACATCGATTTTCAGATGTTTTGTTCTAATGAACTTCGGTCTCTTAGCAAAAATTCTGTTTATTTGGAGTCCTCTGGTCATCATGTACCATTACAAATAGTGCTTCATGAGCTGTCTTTCACTATCAGTCCATCTTAAAGTACAGAGTATAGGAGATGAGGTTTAACAGCTACTAACATTAAAAGATGAAAAACTTTTGTTGTCTTATGTGAAAAATTTGCATAAAAGCTAACAGAAATATGATACTGGGCTTCTAATAAGATAGGATTTAATTCTGGTATTCAAAGTGGATTCTTAATGTGTTAAACTGTACCCAGAGCATCAAGGCCAGTCCATGGTTTATAATAGTTACTCATAATGTAAAGAAAAAGCTAAATATTTGCTGTTCCCAATAGCATGGCTTTAAAAATACATGTTTTTTTCCCCAGGTGAATGAAATGGAGGTGAAAGGGTTTAAAATTTTCAAAAGGGTTTGCCACTTGGAATGTTAAGAACAGTTACTTTTTAACTGGAGAAAGGACGTGATACTCTTTAAAAATACACTATTTCATCCCAAGTGATAGAACTAGAAACAAAGATTGAAATTTAAGTGATTTGAGGTCAGTATGAGGAATAAGTTTGTAACAAATCAGACCACATAGAACATGTGCATCGGCAGTTCATGAATTTTCTGCCCCTTAATTGGAAATTCTGTGGCGTTTATGATGAGGGGTTGAATTTGGTGTAATCTTAATATTTTTATAACTGAGCTGCTCTCCAACAATTACCAAGGCAGGTTTTGGGACTCCTTAATCAACAGAATTGGTAAGCGCCAGAGGAGAAATCCAGGGGAAGCTTCAATGGGGCTCAGCTGTGGCACGAAGGGCCGAGAATCAGGAACACGTGTCCTCGCTGCTCCCTGAGTGAGCAGGCAGGTCCTGAGACGCGGTGAGGGTGGGGTGGACGGGTGAGCCGGGCCGAGGGCTTGGGTGGCCGGCCCTTGCTGGCGCTGCGTGCGGGAATCGCGCCCAGGACCCTGCTCTGCTCCTGGCATCCCAGAAGCGCCACGGGGTTTTGCCTTTCTTGTATCTTGTTTGTAACTTAGCTGCATGTGCCTGGGGCTGTCTCTGTTCCGCTGGTTTCTCTATTTGTGGCTCGTGGAGATGTGTGTCCAGGTGCAGGCTCTGCAGGGGGGGTCCTGGATTCCAGCCGGTCTCGGGGTCTCATAAGAACACGTTCAGCTAGCTCACGTTAGCCCAGATGGGAATCTCAGGTCTGTCGGCAGCACAAGTGAGAACCCGATGAGGACAAGGGAGGCGTGTTTTGAAAAACTGTATTTTAATAATCAACTAGATTTGTGTCTGAGTCTAAAAATGGAAGGACTTTGACACTTAAAAAGTCATCTAAGAGCTGGGTATTTGTTTTGGACTGTCAATATCCAGAAAAAGGAAAAAAAAAAGTGTGTGGAAAACAGATTTATTGTATTTTTTGTTATGAATCTGTCCTGAAGACAGACACGTCCACATAATTGGTTAATGGTCTCAATAAATGTAATTTGACTCAAAGTTAAATACATTAGTTTTTTGAGATGTACTAATGAGCTTTTTATCCAGCCAAGACTAAGCAAGTGTTCTAAAATCTGTCTCCAGAAAAAAAATCCTATTTGCTTTGTCATAATATACCAAGTCTCTTTTGTGGTTGATGAAAGAACAGTAGTTACTAAATGGCTCACCTCACTTTGATGGTAGATTGTTACCTGCTATTCACATGGAAAATAAACTACAAAGGCAGTAAAATGTGGACATGGTTTAAAATCCTACGTAGGAAAGGAGACAGTGGACTGGCGCATCTTTAGTAGGCAGGCCAGAGGCTGGAGAACTGCGGACTATTAATATCTATTCTCAAGTTGGCTGTCTGAACAACTTTGAACAATGGCCCTCGGGCGCTGGTGTGTCCTGTGCTCGACAGAGGCGGCCAAGCAGGCACGGGTGGGAAGTTCGTGGACTTTCAGGAAGAGAGTGAGTTCCGTTCTAGTGGCCTCGAGATCCCTTGAATCACAGTGATTGATATATTTTTACGGGGAGTCTCTGTAGTAAATGCATGCCTCCATCGCCCCATCATCCTTTAGGCCTATGCCCTGGAAAGTCCTAAACAAATGGAGTGGAGCGCCCCCGGAGGCAACCCTCCTAATGACACCACCGGCTCAGGCTCAGGCTCTCCAGGGAATTCCTAAGGCCGTGGGTGACCCAGGACAGCGCAGATGGGACTGACTTTTTGTGACAAGGACGCCAGTTTTCTCAGCTCCTTCCCTGAGCATGTGGCTGATTCCCCCGCTTACAGTTACCAGCTGTCCTTAGTACATCCTATCCCCTCGGGTCTCATAAGAACAGACTAGTCTACCAAGTGAGAACCCGATGAGGACAAGGGAGGCGTGTTTTGAAAACTGTATTTTAATAATCAACTAGATTTGTGTCTGAGTCTAAAAATGGAAGGACTTTGACACTTAAAAGTCATCTAAGAGCTGGGTATTTGTTTTGGACTGTCAATATCCAGAAAAAGGAAAAAAAAAAGTGTGTGGAAAACAGATTTATTGTATTTTTTGTTATGAATCTGTCCTGAAGACAGACACGTCCACATAATTGGTTAATGGTCTCAATAAATGTAATTTGACTCAAAGTTAAATACATTAGTTTTTTGAGATGTACTAATGAGCTTTTTATCCAGCCAAGACTAAGCAAGTGTTCTAAAATCTGTCTCCAGAAAAAAAATCCTATTTGCTTTGTCATAATATACCAAGTCTCTTTTGTGGTTGATGAAAGAACAGTAGTTACTAAATGGCTCACCTCACTTTGATGGTAGATTGTTACCTGCTATTCACATGGAAAATAAACTACAAAGGCAGTAAAATGTGGACATGGTTTAAAATCCTACGTAGGAAAGGAGACAGTGGACTGGCGCATCTTTAGTAGGCAGGCCAGAGGCTGGAGAACTGCGGACTATTAATATCTGTTCTCAAGTTGGCTGTCTGAACAACTTTGAACAATGGCCCTCGGGCGCTGGTGTGTCCTGTGCTCGACAGAGGCGGCCAAGCAGGCACGGGTGGGAAGTTCGTGGACTTTCAGGAAGAGAGTGAGTTCCGTTCTAGTGGCCTCGAGATCCCTTGAATCACAGTGATTGATATATTTTTACGGGGAGTCTCTGTAGTAAATGCATGCCTCCATCGCCCCATCATCCTTTAGGCCTATGCCCTGGAAAGTCCTAAACAAATGGAGTGGAGCGCCCCCGGAGGCAACCCTCCTAATGACACCACCGGCTCAGGCTCAGGCTCTCCAGCGAATTCCTAAGGCCGTGGGTGACCCAGGACAGCGCAGATGGGACTGACTTTTTGTGACAAGGACGCCAGTTTTCTCAGCTCCTTCCCTGAGCATGTGGCTGATTCCACTTCACATGACTTACAGTTACCAGCTGTCCTTAGTACAATCATAATTTTATTTTCATTTCCCTATGAACCATTTATTGTTCACGACTGTACCTCTTGTCAGGTGATTTTTTTTTCTTTTTCTTTTAAAATTTTATTTATCTTTTGGAGGGTGGGGTGGGGAGGGAGGGGGATGGGCAGGCCACTTCTGTCGGTCTCATTTCTCTATTTTCATCCGTCTTTGTTCTTTGGCTCCTGTGGGCCTCCCATCGCGGTAGCCTCTGTTGTTGTAGAGCGCCGGCTCTGGGCGCATGCGCTCCAGAGCTCCGGCTCGGTGATTGGACACATCGGTCCAGCAGCTCCACGGCACGTAGGATCTTCCCAGGCCAGGGATCAAACCGGTGCCCCTTGCACTGCGAGGTGGTGTCTTTACCCACTGGACCACCAGGGGAAGCCCAAGTGGTTTTTATTTGTTGGAAATTGTTGAACACCTCCAAATCCTTGATCTTGAACCTGCTGGAATAAAGTGAGAGCCCTGCTTCCAGGAGAGGAGACAAGGTGAATGACACCATGCCCCACCACACCTCTAACCCAATCCGGGCCTCATAGATGAGTGAGATTTTCCGGGATTTTAAAGGGAGTGGAATCATTATCAAGTGAAGCTATCCCCCAGCCAGTTTGCAAGTGGGGGGGCTTCAAAAGAAAAGGGAACAAACAAGGGCATCTTCACTGACTCCCAAAGGCTTCATTTTCTAGTTTCATAGCCCAGATATGTTCTCTGGGTTCTTATCCGAGTATTTCTTGCAAGTGGAATGTAAATCTGTGGATGCCAGAGGTGAGGATGCTGGGAGGTAGTAATTATTGGCCAGGGAAGTGGAGACAGACGGCCAGTGCCTCTCCTTTTGGAAAGTGGTAGCATCAGGGCAACTTGGTGGAAGCTGAAGACACACATCGCTGATCCCAGGATCGTCTGCATTTTCAAAGCATCTTAGTGACCTTGGGACTCCATCTGGACTGGCTGAGGAGTTTCTTTGCTCTGCCTGTTTCTCTCCTTCATAGAATGCCCCCCCTTCCCCGCCCCGGTCTGATCCAGGCAGCCTCAACTTGGACTGTTGCCCCATGCTCAGACGCAACTGTCAAACCACTTGTGTGTCCCGAATACGAGTGCTCTTCTGTGCTCATCTGCTTTGCCTTCTGTCTTTAAGGGTCTTTTGTCTGAAATCTTCTCAAGTCAGAACCCCCACCCTGGCCAGGGTCTCCTGCAGGTCCCTCCTCTGCTGTTTCAGTCCTTCAACACAGTTTGGTAGTTGACTGGTTTTTTTAGTTTCTTTGGGGTTTTTCTTCCTGTGGGCCTCCCATCGCGGTAGCCTCTGTTGTTAGAGCGCGGCTCTGGGCGCATGCGCCAGAGCTCCGGCTCGGTGATTGGACACATCGGTCCAGCAGCTCCACGGCACTTGGGGTCTTCCCAGGCCAGGGATCAAACCGGTGCCCCTTGCACTGCGAGGTGGTGTCTTTACCCACTGGACCACCAGGGGAAGCCCAAGTGGTTTTTATTTGTTGGAAATTGTTGAACACCTCCAAATCCTTGATCTTGAACCTGCTGGAATAAAGTGAGAGCCCTGCTTCCAGGAGAGGAGACAAGGTGAATGACACCATGCCCCACCACACCTCTAACCCAATCCGGGCCTCATAGATGAGTGAGATTTTCCGTGATTTTAAAGGGAGTGGAATCATTATCAACTGAAGCTATCCCCCAGCCAGTTTGCAAGTGGGGGGGCTTCAAAAGAAAAGGGAACAAACAAGGGCATCTTCACTGACTCCCAAAGGCTTCATTTTCTAGTTTCATAGCCCAGATATGTTCTCTGGGTTCTTATCCGAGTATTTCTTGCAAGTGGAATGTAAATCTGTGGATGCCAGAGGTGGGGATGCTGGGAGGTAGTAATTATTGGCCAGGGAAGTGGAGACAGACGGCCAGTGCCTCTCCTTTTGGAAAGTGGTAGCATCAGGGCAACTTGGTGGAAGCTGAAGACACACATCGCTGATCCCAGGATCGTCTGCATTTTCAAAGCATCTTAGTGACCTTGGGACTCCATCTGGACTGGCTGAGGAGTTTCTTTGCTCTGCCTGTTTCTCTCCTTCATAGAATGCCCCCCCTTCCCCGCCCCGGTCTGATCCAGGCAGCCTCAACTTGGACTGTTGCCCCATGCTCAGACGCAACTGTCAAACCACTTGTGTGTCCCGAATACGAGTGCTCTTCTGTGCTCATCTGCTTTGCCTTCTGTCTTTAAGGGTCTTTTGTCTGAAATCTTCTCAAGTCAGAACCCCCACCCTGGCCAGGGTCTCCTGCAGGTCCCTCCTCTGCTGTTTCAGTCCTTCAACACAGTTTGGTAGTTGACTGTGAGTTTCTTGAGGTTCCTAATCTTCCTTTGTTCATTTTTGTTTCCTTTGTTTCTGCCCCCGAACTGTGGGTGTTCTGGGAGGAACTATAATCACACGTGAGATTCCTTTTCCCGTAGCTTCATCTGCTCCAGTGCAGTGGCTCTGAGTGAGTCGTTCATCACCAGGTAGTCTGTTCACATCTTTCATTCACCATCTTTCCGGAAGTCCATAACCGCCGTCAGATCCCTCAGCCTCCGAGTCTGAGCACTCACGTCTGTAGGGGGATGGTAGCACTGATCCCACTCCTTGCGGTTTCCCGAGTGTTGTGTGTGTTCACATGTAAAGAATTGAGACTGATACCTGCCAACTATGTCACAAACGCATTACTGCTAGAATGTAGTGTCCACAAGAGCAGCAACTTATGCCTAAATACTATCTGATACGAGGATGGCCTCAGTAACCTGGACTGAATGATGAAAACATTTGCAGATGGAAGATGATGTCAGCAAGAACTATTTCGACATGGGGATGCTTTTCTTGTTGAATATATGGTGTTTACACTTTAAAAAATAGCCTTTGTTTTTACACTTGATTTTAGCCAAAAGGCCGAGAAGTGATTAAAAAAAATAAAAGCCTTTATTTTTAGAGTAGTCTTCAGTTCATAGAGAAATAGAGCAAAATTCTCATTGTCCCTTTCTTCCCAGGGGCACAGTTTCCCCTGTTTACATCTTACATTGTGGTATATAATTGAAGAAATATTAATGCAGGGTTATCTAAAGCCTATAGGTTACATTGGGTCTATGGCACATAGCCAATGTTACAGTTTCATACAGAACACCTTCACCACCGAAAAAGAACCCGTGTTCCACCCCCTCACTGCCCAGGAGACCATGCAGCTGCTAATATTGCTACTGCCTCTCTAAAATTGCCTTTTCCAGAACTTCCTAGTTAGAATCGTGCAGAATCTAGGCCACAGACGAGCTTCTTTCCCTTGGCGGTGTACACAGACGCTTCCTCCATCTTTTCATGGTCGAGATAGCCCATTTCTTGCCCTCACTGACTAGTGTTGTGTTTTCTGGATGTGCTGTGGCTTACTGACTCCCCTCTTGAAGGACATCTTGGTTGCTATCCATTTCTGACACTTATGAATGAGGCTGCTGTCAACGATCATGTACAGGTTTCTGCGTGAACAAGTGAACTCACTTGGGCAAATGCCTGGGGGCCTGACTGCTGGATCGGATGATAAGCCTCTGTTGGGCTTTGCAAGAATCTGTTGAACTGTCTTCCAACCTGGCTGTGCCGTTTGATTCCCACCAGGCGTGGATGAGCATTCCCGTGGCTCCCCTCCTTCTCCAGAATTCTGTGCTGCTTGTGTTTTGGCGTATAGTGCTAATAGCAGATACTTGTGTTTACATTAGAAGGGACTCCTTCCCATAAAACTCCCTCGAGGTCCACTGTGGCTCGTGCGCTTGTAGGGTGGCTGGTTGATGCTGATGGACGGGCAGGTCCAAGGCTGACCCTGGCCTTTGTTTCCAGCCCAAAGCTAAACCCGAGAGGAATCTGCCAGTCGAACAGCCTCAAGTGAGCTGTGCAGCGTCCATGATGGGAGCTGCATGAAAAGCTCCCTGATTTATCCTGGGAAGGGTGGGGCGCCGGCTGGAGCTGACCTTTGATCTCATCTCCTGTAGACGGTGCAGGGGTCCTTCACATCAGTCCTACTCACACAGCGCAGGAGAAGAGTGAGGACTGGGGGCCTGGAGCCCTGGTAACGTGGTGGATGTTCCGCTGTTTAATCTGGCGACCCCACGCCCGTCACTTACCCTGCAGATCCCACAGAGACCTGGACTGTGGGGTTTGTAAGATCCCCGTAAGCTCCAAAATGAGGCTTCTGGCTTCAGTCTGGACACAACTGGATCAGCACAGAAGAAAGGAAGGAGGCCCCGGCCCTCCCTCGGAGGCCGACGTGAGTTCATCAAGCAGAAAACCCTCTTGAGTGAGTTGTCAGTCTTTGAAGCAGCTGAGACTTGTGACAGGGTGGCCTAAGGTACATTTCTTTGGGGGAGATGCTGGAAACTTCTGAAAGGGGATCTTGCGTGCTGTCGACCTGAGGACGGGGACCACAGGGAGCGGGCGTCCGCGGCCAGGTCAGGGTTTGGCGGCTGGTCTGCAGCAGCCTCGGCAGCGGGGATTTTGGAAGTGGAGCGAAGCACACCCGTTCTGAGCGCTGTGATGTACCGAGATGCTCTGTCATGCTGAGAGCTTTTTTATTTTTCACTTAGAAGTGAGGTTAGAGGGACTGTATGACCAGCAAATTAAAAACTGAATGAGGTGAAGAGGGGCACTGGGAAGAGCCGGGGAGGGACAGAGAGAAGCCATTGTGGCGCGGCGTGGTTCTGCAGCAGGTCGCCAGGGCTCAGAGCACCTTTTAGGGGCCATGCAATCACCTCTCTCCCTTTGAGGCTGTGAGATATCGTTGGGAACAAAAGGCACATTTAACTTGAAGGAAATGAAAGGCGTCGCTCACACGCTCCTGTCTTGTGTGTATCTGTGTCTCCTTACATTTCCCGGGGAGCTAGTTGGTCTTTTGGAAAAGCCACTGGGGTGCAGGAAGCCAAATGGCTGGCAGTGAGCCCGGATGATTGCTACCAGCCCCCCGGGTCAGCGAGGTGTGCTGTATGCTCATCGTTGGCTTTAATACCTGTCCTTCATGGCCACAGAAGAGAAAGATCCTGCTCACCGGTTAGGCTATTTTCATCCTTCTGAAGTGGCCGCGTGAGCGTTTCTCAGTTTTTCAGCGCCCTGCCGGCGCCCTGCCCGTCCGGAGACCACACCGGCGAGGCCGCCTCACACTGGAGATGAAGCGGTGACGGGATCCACAAGCGTCCCGCTCAGATCCCCGCACAGGAGCCTCGAGATGCCGGGCTGTTCTAAGTGCTTCTCCTAGTGGGGGCCCTGGATCCAGTGAGACACTGGCCCCCACCTGATTAAAGCTCATGCATCACAGAAATGAACGTCCTGGGCCTGACCAGGCCAGCGAGGCAGCCCTTTCACACAGACGTCCTACCCACAGGATTTGTATGTTTACCAAATGTCTGTGTAGCTGGCAAATTGTATTTGAAAAGAATTCACTTGGCTGATACCTACCCACGCTTGTCAGATAGGAGGAAGGGCAACACCTTCATTTTAAAATGGCTGGGGATAAATGCGGCTTTAAAAGGCAAAGGATACATTGTAGTCACAGTCCCCCTAACTGCTCATTTTACGATTATTCACACATGTGTTTCATTAAACATTCATTCTAATTCCACAATAATTGGTGACAAGTATCTTTCCTCTCTTCGTACGCCTATTCATAATGATGCCCTTTAAGGGTATAGCTATATCCATAAATTTTGTCATTATTTACATATTATAGTTCAATAGATATTTGACTTAAGAAAATACCTTCTCAGTTCTACATTTCTCCATCCTTGCCTTTACTTACTAACACTTATGCAGCCTTTAGAAGCAGAAGATTTAAATATGCAAATTTAAGACAAAAGAAACACAACATGTTATTTACTTTAATAATTCATAAAATTCATAAAAAATCTAGATTTCAGTAAATTTCTGTGGCGTTGAGCAAAAGCATGTTCCTTCTGGATTAGCTGAACATTATGGATAGTGAAATTCTCAAGATTAATAGAAAAAAATGTTGAACTGTCTCCATATAAGAAAGAACATTGGGAAAATAGGAATATGATTTTTCTTAATATAACAAAAGATACAGTATATTGAGAAAAAGTGGAAGAAAGGGAACAAGGTTAATGTAGCATCCAGTAAAATGAAAAAAAGATTGTGTCTTATTAAAACACAATGATGCTCAGTGTTTAAAATGTAAACTAATGAAAGCAAATATTCCGGATATGCTACTAAACACCTCAACATCCAGCCCAAAGAGTTCTGATCACAGGATGGAGGAAGGGGGAGGGGAAGGGCCAGGAAGGACCTGCTGAGTCACTGGGTCCTGGTGGAGAAGGGCATCTTCAAGTCTCCTCCCTTAGGCCCTCCACACCTCACCTGTGCCTGCCTCCCAGGAGGGAGTTTCAGCAGGGACACCTGAGAGGTCTTGGTCCAGGGCCCTCCCTGCATCGAGGTGCCCAGGCACAGAGTGCAGGTCTTCTAAGAACAGGGCCTCCTGGAGGGTGGAGGACAGTGTCTTTAGGTGAAACTCCTCCAGAGTTGGTTGTGTGTTGTCTGTGCCAAGTCTGGTGTAGGGGTAGAGGGCAGGTGAGTCCTTGCAGATAGAGGAAGGGCAACACCTTCATTTTAAAATGGCTGGGGATAAATGCGGCTTTAAAAGGCAAAGGATACATTGTAGTCACAGTCCCCCTAACTGCTCATTTTACGATTATTCACACATGTGTTTCATTAAACATTCATTCTAATTCCACAATAATTGGTGACAAGTATCTTTCCTCTCTTCGTACGCCTATTCATAATGATGCCCTTTAAGGGTATAGCTATATCCATAAATTTTGTCATTATTTACATATTATAGTTCAATAGATATTTGACTTAAGAAAATACCTTCTCAGTTCTACATTTCTCCATCCTTGCCTTTACTTACTAACACTTATGCAGCCTTTAGAAGCAGAAGATTTAAATATGCAAATTTAAGACAAAAGAAACACAACATGTTATTTACTTTAATAATTCATAAAATTCATAAAAAATCTAGATTTCAGTAAATTTCTGTGGCGTTGAGCAAAAGCATGTTCCTTCTGGATTAGCTGAACATTATGGATAGTGAAATTCTCAAGATTAATAGAAAAAAATGTTGAACTGTCTCCATATAAGAAAGAACATTGGGAAAATAGGAATATGATTTTTCTTAATATAACAAAAGATACAGTATATTGAGAAAAAGTGGAAGAAAGGGAACAAGGTTAATGTAGCATCCAGTAAAATGAAAAAATGATTGTGTCTTATTAAAACACAATGATGCTCAGTGTTTAAAATGTAAACTAATGAAAGCAAATATTCCGGATATGCTACTAAACACCTCAACATCCAGCCCAAAGAGTTCTGATCACAGGATGGAGGAAGGGGGAGGGGAAGGGCCAGGAAGGACCTGCTGAGTCACTGGGTCCTGGTGGAGAAGGGCATCTTCAAGTCTCCTCCCTTAGGCCCTCCACACCTCACCTGTGCCTGCCTCCCAGGAGGGAGTTTCAGCAGGGACACCTGAGAGGTCTTGGTCCAGGGCCCTCCCTGCATCGAGGTGCCCAGGCACAGAGTGCAGGTCTTCTAAGAACAGGGCCTCCTGGAGGGTGGAGGACAGTGTCTTTAGGTGAAACTCCCTCCAGAGTTGGTTGTGTGTTGTCTGTGCCAAGTCTGGTGTAGGGGTAGAGGGCAGGTGAGTCCTTGGTCATTGCCGAGAGCTGGGAGTAAAGTATCAGTCACTCATAGGGTTTGACTCCGCAGCCAGACTCTTCAGTAAAACTACTCTGAAGTTTTAAAAAATGGAATGACAATTTTTTTTGTTATTTGGGAAGAAACTTTCAAACCTTGAAAAACAAATTTCAGTGTCAGAATATCACAATGGACATGACATCTTATTTTTAAATTTTAGAATAATTCTAAGGTCAGAAACGGAAAAGGATGATTATCATTATAAAAACGATAGTGTACTGTCGTAATTGGCAGGTGAATCATTACCTTTCCTCTGAGCTACACAAAGGATTGGACAGTTCTTTTTTTCCTGATAACTCTCTATAAATTCTAAAGGGGAAAAGAATGCTAGGACAATGTAAGTTTAAACATGTAAGAATGTCCTCATATATATATATATATTTTTAATGAAACCTCTTTATATTTAGACTGTGGAGAGTGATTATCTGGAGACAGATTGCACTGGTACAGAATAAATTGTGGTTAACTCGTTACACAATTTTAAAAACTAGTTCATTTGGGTTTCCAGTCTCCAAAAATATTTGCGTACTTTGAGGATGTGTTGATTCCACTTCCGGTACAGCAGTTCACTTGAGAGTTGCAGAAAGTATTGTCTAAACGAGCCACGGGATGACTTACCACCAGCTGTAACTTTCAGCCAGCCTGAGGAACATAAATGCATCATGATCTCCTGTGATTTTCTTGCCAGATTGCTTCACGTCTGCCCGTGTACCCTCACAAAAAGTAGATGTAGGGCATGACTTGATGACGCACGATGGCTCTCTGGAGGTATTCGGACAGTTCCTGTCGCCGTGTAAACAGCCTGATAACGGGGCTGCCCGCGGTGCTCACAGAGTCTGGACAGAGGTCCGTTTTCTGAGGTTTTCCTAACATTGAAGTAGGAAACAGCAGAGCGGCAGTGCTGTCACGGTGGAGGGGCTGGAAGAGGGAAAGCTACGAAGGGATTTTTTTGAATATTCACCCTATTAACTGAAAATAAAAGAGTTGTAGGTCATGATCATGATTCCTTCCTACCACCCTTCCTACCACACCCCTGGGTGTGTGGTCCTTTGAGAGGGGTTTTCAGGTTATCACATCAAAAATCTCATAATTCTCACAAAGCCTGCACAAAAATGGTATAAAGTCTAAAGAAAGGCAAGCATTTGTCTTGTGAAGTTAACATCATCTTCTGCAAGGAGAAGGTGGTTAACAGTTTTTCTTTCATGAAATCCTTTTTTTTTTTTGATGAGACATTAAAACTGCTCACAGTAAACTGCCCTCCTTCTGTGCTCGACAGTTGATTTCATGTCCTGCCCTGCATGGGGTGCCATCTCCCAGGATGCCCTGGCAGAGTTGCCAGGCTCAGCTAAAACAAGCCCCCCTTGCTCTGACACACACATCCAGCAGAGTTGTTTACCTGTCCTACCTCCTCTTAAGGGGATGCAAAATATCTGTCAGCTCTTGTAGTAAAATCAACTTCCTAACCACCCATGTCCAGGATGACTTGATAACCAATCCAGAATTTTCTGGGCATAAAAGACTTAGAACATCCTTTGAGCTAACACTGTATCATTCACTGTGAAGACAATTAATACTTTAACCTCATATAAGTCTTACAAGTAAACTATTTTATGTATCTTTTTGGAAATGACAACCTGAAAGTGAATCTATGCCCATTAAAAAAAAATTGAGTGTTTGGGCCTGCAACTTCAGTAATGAGCTATATTAATCAACTTGGTCTTTGTATAAGAAAGTAATAATCATGATCTCTTTTTCTGCTAGTAATTTTTATTCTCTTATTGATTTTACTGCAGTATTCTCTGCCATGAATCAATAGAAGCCTAAAATGTAGTCCCCAAACAGAAATTACTCCCTTTCCTTCAACACTTGACTCTGGTCTAATCTGAAATCAAGTTGAGAATTTCTATGTTCAATTTACAAGTCTGCCTAGAAGTACAAAGTCAAATATGTATAAGGCCAGAAACATTCTTTCTTGGCTAATCTTCTTTATTAAATCCTATTGACTAAAATAAGTTTTGACGGATTTTTACCAACCTTGTTCTGTTATTCCAATATACTTATTAAAAAAACAAACGAACAAACCCTTCTTCCTCTGGCCTCCACTTCTAAACCATACATATGCTATTCTCAATTATTCCCTAAACCTAAAGCAGACTGTAAATATTGCTCCATAATCTGTCACTGTTGGCTGTCCAAATCCACTGTCTTCGCCATACCCTTCTCCTATTTATACAATAGCCTTTAACAAACACCTGGTCCATGCTGAATGTTGATCTCACGGGGCTGATAGTCTAGGAGGAGAGATGGGCATCAAACAGAATCGCAGGATGAATTGTTTGGTATTATGCCTTGTTAAGCCAAACCTTGAGGGGCTTAACAGGGAAGGAAAAAAGTTGTGGTGACCATGGTGCTTTAGTGGAAACTGAGATGTTGGAAAGAGTTAATGAGGCAGAGGGGTGGTGGTCAGTTCAGGAGTGATGACCCAGTTATGGGAAGCCCTTGAGACACAAAAATAAAGACCAGACATAGCACCTTGTAGAGGACAGTGGTACCTAAGAGACTGGTGAGGATTAAGACTGGTTCACGCAGCAGGTGATGGGGGTAAGCTGAGGGTATAATGGTGCCTTCTATGGTCAGCAGGATGTTCTTAAGGTTTTAAGCAGAGAAGGAGAAGTTATATTTGGAAGTTAAAATATTCTGACTGCTAGTGGAGAAAACTTAGGGAGTGTGAATGGAGGAACCCAGGATACTGGGGGCTAGTGTAGGGTATTGGGGGGATGGTGGCGGCTGGGGTCCCTGTGGGAGTGTCAAAGGTGCACCAAGCTGGCAGATTGAGGAAGTGCTGAGGAAGCCACGCTGACAGCACCTGGAGGCAGTTAACAGGGTCTGACGGTGAAAAGCGGTTCCAGGAGGGGCTGGTCGGGTGATGCTGGCGCAGCATCGGGCTGCAGGGGTGCTGTTTCCTGGGCGGGGGACACAGGACTAAGGACAGCCTGCTGTGTGGTCTGTGTCTCTGGAGAAGACGGAAGGCATAGGCTCCTGAGGCTTCCCTGAAGTGGAGAAGCTTGGTTTATGTCTCTCCGTCCTCTGAGAACCCATATACCAGCTCACGCGTGTGACTGCGTGAGCTCAGTGGCTTCGGTCGTGTCCAGCTCTTTGTGACCCCATGCACTAGCGCCCACCAGGCTCCTCTGTCCACGGGATTTTCCCACCAAGAATAGTGGAGTGGGTTGTCACGCCCTTCTCCAGAGGATCTTCCCAACCCAGGGATTGAACCCACACCTCCTGATGGTAAAACCCAAGGAGGCCACTTGTAGCTGTATCATTGTTGTATCGGTGATGATAACAGCTGGGCATGTTCTAGGAGGAGAGATGGGCATCAAACAGAATCGCAGGATGAATTGTTTGGTATTATGCCTTGTTAAGCCAAACCTTGAGGGGCTTAACAGGGAAGGAAAAAGTTGTGGTGACCATGGTGCTTTAGTGGAAACTGAGATGTTGGAAAGAGTTAATGAGGCAGAGGGGTGGTGGTCAGTTCAGGAGTGATGACCCAGTTATGGGAAGCCCTTGAGACACAAAAATAAAGACCAGACATAGCACCTTGTAGAGGACAGTGGTACCTAAGAGACTGGTGAGGATTAAGACTGGTTCACGCAGCAGGTGATGGGGGTAAGCTGAGGGTATAATGGTGCCTTCTATGGTCAGCAGGATGTTCTTAAGGTTTTAAGCAGAGAAGGAGAAGTTATATTTGGAAGTTAAAATATTCTGACTGCTAGTGGAGAAAACTTAGGGAGTGTGAATGGAGGAACCCAGGATACTGGGGGCTAGTGTAGGGTATTGGGGGGATGGTGGCGGCTGGGGTCCCTGTGGGAGTGTCAAAGGTGCACCAAGCTGGCAGATTGAGGAAGTGCTGAGGAAGCCACGCTGACAGCACCTGGAGGCAGTTAACAGGGTCTGACGGTGAAAAGCGGTTCCAGGAGGGGCTGGTCGGGTGATGCTGGCGCAGCATCGGGCTGCAGGGGTGCTGTTTCCTGGGCGGGGGACACAGGACTAAGGACAGCCTGCTGTGTGGTCTGTGTCTCTGGAGAAGACGGAAGGCATAGGCTCCTGAGGCTTCCCTGAAGTGGAGAAGCTTGGTTTATGTCTCTCCGTCCTCTGAGAACCCATATACCAGCTCACGCGTGTGACTGCGTGAGCTCAGTGGCTTCGGTCGTGTCCAGCTCTTTGTGACCCCATGCACTAGCGCCCACCAGGCTCCTCTGTCCACGGGATTTTCCCACCAAGAATAGTGGAGTGGGTTGTCACGCCCTTCTCCAGAGGATCTTCCCAACCCAGGGATTGAACCCACACCTCCTGATGGTAAAACCCAAGGAGGCCACTTGTAGCTGTATCATTGTTGTATCGGTGATGATAACAGCTGGGCATGTTCTCACTGGAGAGTGTATCTATTACCCCTCTAGAAGTTTCCTCCAACTTCCTCTCTACCAACCCTGCTTGAGACTCGGAGCACAGACTCCCACAGTGATGAACAGAAGCCGCACTCATGGAGACTTCGTGATTCTAGTTTTCTTTTGTTACTGCACACATTCCAACAGACCAGCTGCACAGAGATGTGGGATTGTGACTTGTGTTCCGGGAAGCTTGCCTATAAGCCATTCAAGGAAACACATCTTCCAGGTACAGGATGAAGTGGCTCAGAGTTGAGCCTCTTGTCTGAGCTGGGGAGAGAAGTTTAGCGGTCCTCTGAAGACGTGGAAAATAATTTTATTGGATTACATAGTTATAAATATGGCTTAGACACTGTTCTACATGCTTTTACAAGCAGCAATGAATCACCAAAATAACCCCCTCCCCAAAGTGTCACTATTATCCCATGGACAGAACAGCCTACAGTTCATGAAGTCACAAAAGAGTGGACATGATTTAGTGACTAAAGAATATTATCTCCATTTTACAGGTGGGGAAAATGAGGCATGGAGAAATGACTATTTTAGAGGCACATAGCTAGGAACTGATGGAGCAGGGATTCTGCAGGCTAGCTATAAAATTCATGCTCTGAATCACTATGCTCCGCTGTCTAAGAGTCAAAATTAAAACCAAGCAGGGGCCTGAGGGTCGTCTTCCTAGGAGCCCTGAGTCACTCCTGCAGTTGTATCACTGGAGTGGTGATGAACCAGCAGCAAGCTCGATTCTTACTTGCTTCAGACAATGCACTGCTCTATTATCTCCTTATTTGTCAGAGATTAGACATCATTGTTGGCTCAGATGGTAAAGAATTTGCCTGCAGTGCAGGAGACCCCGGTTTGATCCCTGGGTGGGGAAGACCCCCTGGAGAAGGACATGGCAACCCACTCCAGTGTTCTTTCCTGGAGACTCCCAGGGACAGAGGAACCTGGCGGGCTACAGTCCATGGGTCACGCCCTTCTCCAGAGGATCTTCCCAACCCAGGGATTGAACCCACACCTCCTGATGGTAAAACCCAAGGAGGCCACTTGTAGCTGTATCATTGTTGTATCGGTGATGATAACAGCTGGGCATGTTCTCACTGGAGAGTGTATCTATTACCCCTCTAGAAGTTTCCTCCAACTTCCTCTCTACCAACCCTGCTTGAGACTCGGAGCACAGACTCCCACAGTGATGAACAGAAGCCGCACTCATGGAGACTTCGTGATTCTAGTTTTCTTTTGTTACTGCACACATTCCAACAGACCAGCTGCACAGAGATGTGGGATTCTGACTTGTTTTCCCGGGAAGCTTGCCTATAAGCCATTCAAGGAAACACATCTTCCAGGTACAGGATGAAGTGGCTCAGAGTTGAGCCTCTTGTCTGAGCTGGGGAGAGAAGTTTAGCGGTCCTCTGAAGACGTGGAAAATAATTTTATTGGATTACATAGTTATAAATATGGCTTAGACACTGTTCTACATGCTTTTACAAGCAGCAATGAATCACCAAAATAACCCCCTCCCCAAAGTGTCACTATTATCCCATGGACAGAACAGCCTACAGTTCATGAAGTCACAAAAGAGTGGACATGATTTAGTGACTAAAGAATATTATCTCCATTTTACAGGTGGGGAAAATGAGGCATGGAGAAATGACTATTTTAGAGGCACATAGCTAGGAACTGATGGAGCAGGGATTCTGCAGGCTAGCTATAAAATTCATGCTCTGAATCACTATGCTCCGCTGTCTAAGAGTCAAAATTAAAACCAAGCAGGGGCCTGAGGGTCGTCTTCCTAGGAGCCCTGAGTCACTCCTGCAGTTGTATCACTGGAGTGGTGATGAACCAGCAGCAAGCTCGATTCTTACTTGCTTCAGACAATGCACTGCTCTATTATCTCCTTATTTGTCAGAGATTAGACATCATTGTTGGCTCAGATGGTAAAGAATTTGCCTGCAGTGCAGGAGACCCCGGTTTGATCCCTGGGTGGGGAAGACCCCCTGGAGAAGGACATGGCAACCCACTCCAGTGTTCTTGCCTGGAGACTCCCAGGGACAGAGGAACCTGGCGGGCTACAGTCCATGGGTCACAAAGAGCTGAACACGACTGATGACTAACACGTTCACTTTCAACTGTCCACAGTAAAGACGCGTTGCCCAGATTTATTTCACAAAACACAGTAAAAACAAAAGGTATCTGTGTGAAGGGCAAGCGGTATTCATCTTCCATGTTGAAAACTCACTGGGAATCGAAAAGGCTCATCTGGAAACAGCTCGGCATTTTCCCCCAGTGCAGAGACCATCCTACAGCTTGTTCTTTCCAGTGCGCTTCTGGACGTTTGGAATTGACTTAGTTCTCTGGTGTGAGTTGTTCTCGTCAAAATTATTTTTCCATTCACTTATAGATGAAACATCCTCTAGTGAGAGCACAATGAACTAATTAAGTTCCTCTAAGAATTTAATTTCTAGGAAGGTTTTTACTTGTCTGAGGAGAAAGGGACTAGAATCTGAATTCCGTTCGGAGGAGGGGCTGGTCTGAGGAATCGGGTTGAGCCCCGCAGGCCCATGTACTGTAATTAGCTGTGTGAGGGGAGGGAATGAATTACAAATCCTGTTATAACAGGCATACGGGAAGCTTTGGGCATTAGGCTTCTTCCTGGTTCCTCTGTGCTCTGGTTGAGCATGGACTTTTCTGCTTACCCCTAAGGACAGATTATGGCTTCCCTGGAGGCTCAGTGATGAAGAATTGCCTAAGATGCGTTTGATCTCTGGGTCGGGAAGATCTCCTGGAGAGGGGAATGGCAACCCACTCCAGTATTCTTGCCTGGAGAATTCCATGGACTAAGGAGCCTGGCAGGCTGCAGTCCTGGGGGTTGCAGAGTCAGACATGACTGAACATCTAACGCATGTACACACACACACGCGTTTCTCAGAGTCACTGTGGGATGGCTGTGACACTGCAGGGGCCTGGCGTCCATGTCTTGTCTGCAAAGTTGATCCCGGTGCTGTCCTGCCTGTGTGTTGCTCAGTTATTTAAGGCCCTGAGAATTTCTTGACTTACTGTTCCTTGCTTTCCAGTATGTCTTGTCTAGTCCTAATGCATGACAGTTGTAGGTTTACCTTGATTTTCCAGGACCTGTGTGTTTCTGAGCTCACGGCTGTAGGTGTGGATTGATAGTTTTACTTTAAACTCAGTTCCACATAGAAACACGAGCAATTTTACCAAAATTTCAGGGGCATTCATAAGTGTCTCAAAAGTTAAGGAAAGACGATTCATTTATACCTTTGTTCACTTTGTATGTGTGAATTGTTGGAGGAAGAAAATTTTCCTTACTACTCTTCTGGCATTTTCTGGCTGATCTAAGAACTGAATTGACATCAGAAAGAATAACAAGAAAAAAAAAAAGAACAGGAAAAAATGAAACTTAGAAAAAAAATGATACACACATAGGAGAGACCTAGAAAAACTGAGTAATTCACCCAAATAGCTGAAATTCTCACCTTAACCATCTCCTAAAATCCAAAGAGGGTTGAAGAGAGTGATTTAGTAACATCAAGGTGGGAGGAAAGGAATTCACAGGGAGGAGGAAATGCATATATTTGGATGAAGGGTTCCCAGGCTGGGCAGAGACCATGGCGCGCAGTGGACTCCGGTCCCCAGGCCCTGCTGGGCTTCCCCGCTGCCCCTAGCCCACACTCCTGGCAGAGGCTCCGCTGCGGGCTCCAGTCCAGGCATTGGCATGTTACCTAATTCTTTTAGGCAGTTAGCAAGAATGTCAAAGATACTTCCTAAGGGTTTGGGGCCTTGATTGTTTTCAGCTTGAAATAATGCACAAACCAAAAGAGAACTCTTTGTGGTGGAAGAGGGTCCTACTAATTACCTGGAGGCTCAGTGATGAAGAATTGCCTAAGATGCGTTTGATCTCTGGGTCGAAGATCTCCTGGAGGAATGGCAACCCACACCAGTATTCTTGCCTGGAGAATTCCATGGACTAAGGAGCCTGGCAGGCTGCAGTCCTGGGGGTTGCAGAGTCAGACATGACTGAACATCTAACGCATGTACACACACACACGCGTTTCTCAGAGTCACTGTGGGATGGCTGTGACACTGCAGGGGCCTGGCGTCCATGTCTTGTCTGCAGAGTTGATCCCGGTGCTGTCCTGCCTGTGTGTTGCTCAGTTATTTAAGGCCCTGAGAATTTCTTGACTTACTGTTCCTTGCTTTCCAGTATGTCTTGTCTAGTCCTAATGCATGACAGTTGTAGGTTTACCTTGATTTTCCAGGACCTGTGTATTTCTGAGCTCACGGCTGTAGGTGTGGATTGATAGTTTTACTTTAAACTCAGTTCCACATAGAAACACGAGCAATTTTACCAAAATTTCAGGGGCATTCATAAGTGTCTCAAAAGTTAAGGAAAGACGATTCATTTATACCTTTGTTCACTTTGTATGTGTGAATTGTTGGAGGAAGAAAATTTTCCTTACTACTCTTCTGGCATTTTCTGGCTGATCTAAGAACTGAATTGACATCAGAAAGAATAACAAGAAAAAAAAAAAGAACAGGAAAAAATGAAACTTAGAAAAAAAATGATACACACATAGGAGAGACCTAGAAAAACTGAGTAATTCACCCAAATAGCTGAAATTCTCACCTTAACCATCTCCTAAAATCCAAAGAGGGTTGAAGAGAGTGATTTAGTAACATCAAGGTGGGAGGAAAGGAATTCACAGGGAGGAGGAAATGCATATATTTGGATGAAGGGTTCCCAGGCTGGGCAGAGACCATGGCGCGCAGTGGACTCCGGTCCCCAGGCCCTGCTGGGCTTCCCCGCTGCCCCTAGCCCACACTCCTGGCAGAGGCTCCGCTGCGGGCTCCAGTCCAGGCATTGGCATGTTACCTAATTCTTTTAGGCAGTTAGCAAGAATGTCAAAGATACTTCCTAAGGGTTTGGGGCCTTGATTGTTTTCAGCTTGAAATAATGCACAAACCAAAAGAGAACTCTTTGTGGTGGAAGATAGTGTTCCTCTAACATAATCAATTGACAATCAAATTATAACCACCCCATGGACAATAGCCCACCAAGCTCCTCTGTTCATGGGATTTTCCAGGCAGGAATGCTGGAGTGAGCAGGGTGTCATTTCCTTCTCTAGGACACCCCAACCCGGGGATTAAACCCATGTCTCTTGTGTCGCCTGTATTAGCAGGCTGATTCCTTACCACCTGGGAAGCCTCTGTTACACACATATCCATTCTTTTTCAAATGCTGTTTCCATATAGATTAATACAGATGATTGAGTAGGGCTCCTTGGGTTATACGGTAGGTCCATGTATGGTAGTGTATATATGTTAATCCTAAATTCCTAAGCTATCCCTTTTGCCCATTTCCCATTTTGTAACCATATGTTTTCAAAATCTCCGAGTCTATTTTGATTTTGTAGCTAAGATTAGTTGTATCATTTCTTAGGATTCTACACGTAAGTGACATCATATGATCTTTGTCTGACTTCATTTAGTGTGTTATCTCTAGATTCATTCGAGTTGCGGCATATGACATCATTTCATCACTTTTCTGACTGAGTCATACTCCATTGTGTGTGTGTACCACATTTTCTTTATCCATTCCTCTGCTGATGAACATTTAGGTAATTTGCCAATTGCAAACAGTGGTGCAGGGAACACTAGGCAGCATGTAGCTTTCTGAGAAATGGTTTCTCTAGGTATGTGTCCAGGAGTGAGATTCCTGGTAGCTCTGTGTTTACTTTTCTTAAGGAACCTCCATACTGTTAGATTCTGTTTCTTCTCTGATGTGGCTAGGATTTCCAAAATTATGTTGAATAGGAGTAGTTAAGGGAAATGAAGTCCAAGGCTGGGCAGAGACCATGGCCGCGAAAAAAAAAGGGTGGAAAAAACATCTTCACAGGAGGAGGAAATGCATATATTTGGATGAAGGGTTCCCAGGCTGGGCAGAGACCATGGCGCAGTGGACTCGGTCCCCAGGCCCTGCTGGGCTTCCCGCTGCCCCTAGCCCACACTCCTGGCAGAGGCTCCGCTGCGGGCTCCAGTCCAGGCATTGGCATGTTACCTAATTCTTTTAGGCAGTTAGCAAGAATGTCAAAGATACTTCCTAAGGGTTTGGGGCCTTGATTGTTTTCAGCTTGAAATAATGCACAAACCAAAAGAGAACTCTTTGTGGTGGAAGATAGTGTTCCTCTAACATAATCAATTGACAATCAAATTATAACCACCCCATGGACAATAGCCCACCAAGCTCCTCTGTTCATGGGATTTTCCAGGCAGGAATGCTGGAGTGAGCAGGGTGTCATTTCCTTCTCTAGGACACCCCAACCCGGGGATTAAACCCATGTCTCTTGTGTCGCCTGTATTAGCAGGCTGATTCCTTACCACCTGGGAAGCCTCTGTTACACACATATCCATTCTTTTCAAATGCTGTTTCCATATAGATTAATACAGATGATTGAGTAGGGCTCCTTGGGTTATACGGTAGGTCCATGTATGGTAGTGTATATATGTTAATCCTAAATTCCTAAGCTATCCCTTTTGCCCATTTCCCATTTTGTAACCATATGTTTTCAAAATCTCCGAGTCTATTTTGATTTTGTAGCTAAGATTAGTTGTATCATTTCTTAGGATTCTACACGTAAGTGACATCATATGATCTTTGTCTGACTTCATTTAGTGTGTTATCTCTAGATTCATTCGAGTTGCGGCATATGACATCATTTCATCACTTTTCTGACTGAGTCATACTCCATTGTGTGTGTGTACCACATTTTCTTTATCCATTCCTCTGCTGATGAACATTTAGGTAATTTGCCAATTGCAAACAGTGGTGCAGGGAACACTAGGCAGCATGTAGCTTTCTGAGAAATGGTTTTCTCTAGGTATGTGTCCAGGAGTGAGATTCCTGGTAGCTCTGTGTTTACTTTTCTTAAGGAACCTCCATACTGTTAGATTCTGTTTCTTCTCTGATGTGGCTAGGATTTCCAAAATTATGTTGAATAGGAGTAGTTAGAATGGGGCTTCCATGGTGGTCCAGTGGATAGAGACACTGCCTTGCAGTGCAAAGGGCACTGATTCGATCCCTGACCTGGGAGGATCCTGCATGCCAAGGAGCAGCTGGACCGATGTGTCCAACTACTGAGCCAGAGCTCTGGAGTGCAGGCGCGCAGAGCTGGTGCTCTGCGGCGAGAGAGGCCACTGCAATGGGAGGCCCACACAGGTCAAAGAAAAAAGATGGATGATAAATAAATGAAAGACCAATAGAAGTGGCCAAAAAAAAAAAAAAAAGGTGGTGCAAATGGACATCCTAGAAGTGGTTTTGATCTTAGAGAAAGTGCTTCCAGTTTTTCACATATGAGCATGAGGTCAGCTGTAGGTTTCTTATATATGGCTTTATTATGTTGAGGTATGTTCCCTCTCGTCTCTTTTTCTGGAAATCTTTTATCTTCATTGGGTATTGAATTTGTCAGAAGTTTTCCCTACATCTATAGGAATGATCATACGGTTTTTATTCAACTTTTAATGAGGTGTAGCACACTAATTGATTTATGGATATTGAAAAATCCTTTTATCCCTGGAATAAGCCCCATTTGATCACTTTTTAATGTATTGTTGGATTCAGTTTGCTAGTGTTTTGTTGAGGATTTGTGTGTCTGCGTTCATCAGTGATGTTGGTCTGTAATTATCTATTTCTGTGCTATGCTTTGTCTGGTTCTGGTTTCAGGTTGATGGTGGCCTCATAGAATCTGTTTGGGAGCGTTCCTCCCTCTGCAGTTTTTGGATTAGTTTCAGAAGGATAGGTATCAACTCTTATCTAAATGTTTGGTAGAATTCATCTGTAAAGTCATCTGGTCCTGGAATTGGTTTATTGGAAGTTTTTTAAATTCTGTTTCCCTTTAATTACTAGAGATTGGGTTCATATTTTCCAGTTCTTCCTAGTTCAGTCTTAGAAGATGGTACCTTTCTAAGAATGTGTTCATTTTTTTAAGTTTTCCATTTTACTGTTTTGCTTGTAGTAAATCTCTAAGGAATCCTTGTGTATTTCTGTGGTGTCCTTTGTAAGTTCTCGTTTTTCATTTCTAATTTTATCAGTTTGAGTCCTCTCCCTCTCTTCTTGATCAATCTGGCTAAAAGTTTACCAGAGAACCAGCTTTTAGTTTCATTGATCTTTTCTATTGTTTTATGTGTGTGCTTTTTCTTTTTGTACATGTACCTATTGCAGATTTATGGTTACCATGAAGTTTTGATAGAGCAATTTTTATATGTGTATATATATGTATAAATATATGTGTATATGTTTAAGTTGCTGGTCATTTAATTTCAAATGCATTCCCATTGTCTTGCATTTGTACTCTCCTCATGAGAGCTGGTTGTACTCTCATAATTGTGTGCAGATCATTTCATATCTTTAGTGTGTTTGCTTTTAATGGTGAGCTTTCCCATATGCAATCATTTATTTTAAAATATTACTTCCCATTTTCATTTGATTTACCTTTTCCAGGGTTTCTATTATGAGGTATTCACACCTATATGATTTTTTAACATGAAAATGTCTTTCAGAAGTTACTTGAAAAGGTTATGATGACTGAATTACTGTAATTTATACATTGTTGGCTGCCTGTCAGAAAGCAAACAAGGAGGGAGTTATTTTGTAATAACATCCCTAAACTATCTATTTTACTTAGCAGTATAGAACACTTATTTCTGAGGCCTTTTGAAAGCATTACTCTCTGTACAAATATAAAGACTGAACATAGGTAATCTTGAATTGCAAAAAAAATTATACTCAAGACATATCCACTTTTTTTGTATTTTGATTACTGATTTGACACAAATAGGACATAAATAGGTATTTTAATGATATCAGGCACAAATAGAAAGTGTTGCATAAAAGATGACTATTTTAATAGATGAAGTTTTATAAAAAAGGGAAGATAATAAATAGGGCATATTTTGCACCTAAACAATACAGTTGTTATCTATTCCCCAAATGATGGCTTTGCCTCTATGTTTTTTAGTTGACACAGATTTTTTTCCTATATTGAATAATATACATTGACCCATTTTTAACATAAGCATGACACATCAGCAATGGAATATCAGAAAATGGATATAAACAAACAATCCCTTTTATAATTGCACCAAAAAATAAAATAATTAAGAAAAAAGTCTCACCAAGGAGGTAAAGATTCATAGAAATTGAAAATATCCCATGTTCTTGGATTGGAAGAATTAATCATGTATAAAAAACCCTACTCTCCAAAACAATCTATGGACTTAATGCAGTCCCTATCAGATTTGGAGGAAGAGTATGACAACCCACTCCAGTGTTCTTGCCTGGAGACTTTCATGGACCAAGAAGCCTGGTGGGCTACAGTCCATAGGGTCACAAAGGGTTGGACACATTACTCATGACATTTTTTTTTTTAACCAAACTAGAACAAATAATCCTAAAATATACATGGAACCATAAAGGCCCTAGAGTTGCCAAAGCAATACTGAGGAAAAGACCACTAGTAAGGTAATACTTAAAATAAGAAAACCCTTTCACTTACCATATCATCAAAATAAATTTTTTTTAAATTAACAAAAACATGCACGATTTATAAATGAAAAGTGACTAAACATTGCTTGAAAACATAAGGCTATGAGGGCTGTGAAATGTTACTGTCTCAGGCTCATCTACTTCCTGTTATGCTCTGTTGGAGAAGTTTATATACCTAAAGGGTTTGTACAGAAAGAAGTTGATGATACTCACTTTGCTAATGTTTTGACCTTGTGAAAAGAATATCTGCTCTCAACCGGAAGTAGATTAGCTTACCTGCTGATATGTCGGCTTGGTCTCAACAGAGATGAAGGAGATTCTTGGCAACCTTCAGCAGGAGGTTCTACTGATTGCCCCAAATCAGGTGGAATAAATACCAACTTTGTTGTATCCAATTTACATATTAGACACACAATGCAGGAAAATGTGCCAGCCCTATATTCTGTTCACAGAGGCTAGAGGTGCTGGTCCCAGGGGTGGTGTTAAAACCTAGCCTTCAAACTGTGCCTCCCTCATCCCATACACACTACTCCTTGTGCATCTTTGTAGCTCAGATATAATACTTAAGTTGTCAGAAAGGAAAGTCATTCCCAGTCTCACAGAGTAAAAGCATTTGCTACACTAAGCCAATACTTAACAATGGACCAGGAAGCCAGTGATGCATGCATAGGCCGTAGAGTCCGATGAAATCGCTTTTGTTCCAATTTAATGGGCAGTTAATTTTCTTTAGATACTGCTTTTTTTTCTCCTGGAAATTAGAAGATCACAGAGTTACTCTGAACCTGAGGCCAATCCTCAGTATTAAATGAATGAGATACGGATCAACTATCTAATTAGGTAAACATGGGGGGGAAATGTAAGATTAGTTTTATCTATTCACTGCTATTATCTTAAAAGTCTACAGTGGTTTTCATTATCAGGGTAACACTAGCTTTTCTTACAAATGGAAGAAGTCCTCTAGTTTCTGTGTGTTTGTATGTAACTTGTGTAAAAACAAAAACAGGTTGACCAACATCACTGCAGTTTCTAGTTGTCATTGACACATCTGAGCTATAAGAAGAGAGGAAGATGCTACTGAAGATTCTTTAGTTGTTGAAAATAAATTTTTTTTAAATAAAAAAAACAAAAACATGCACGATTTATAAATGAAAAGTGACTAAACATTGCTTGAAAACATAAGGCTATGAGGGCTGTGAAATGTTACTGTCTCAGGCTCATCTACTTCCTGTTATGCTCTGTTGGAGAAGTTTATATACCTAAAGGGTTTGTACAGAAAGAAGTTGATGATACTCACTTTGCTAATGTTTTGACCTTGTGAAAAGAATATCTGCTCTCAACCGGAAGTAGATTAGCTTACCTGCTGATATGTCGGCTTGGTCTCAACAGAGATGAAGGAGATTCTTGGCAACCTTCAGCAGGAGGTTCTACTGATTGCCCCCAAATCAGGTGGAATAAATACCAACTTTGTTGTATCCAATTTACATATTAGACACACAATGCAGGAAAATGTGCCAGCCCTATATTCTGTTCACAGAGGCTAGAGGTGCTGGTCCCAGGGGTGGTGTTAAAACCTAGCCTTCAAACTGTGCCTCCCTCATCCCATACACACTACTCCTTGTGCATCTTTGTAGCTCAGATATAATACTTAAGTTGTCAGAAAGGAAAGTCATTCCCAGTCTCACAGAGTAAAAGCATTTGCTACACTAAGCCAATACTTAACAATGGACCAGGAAGCCAGTGATGCATGCATAGGCCGTAGAGTCCGATGAAATCGCTTTTGTTCCAATTTAATGGGCAGTTAATTTTCTTTAGATACTGCTTTTTTTTCTCCTGGAAATTAGAAGATCACAGAGTTACTCTGAACCTGAGGCCAATCCTCAGTATTAAATGAATGAGATACGGATCAACTATCTAATTAGGTAAACATGGGGGGGAAATGTAAGATTAGTTTTATCTATTCACTGCTATTATCTTAAAAGTCTACAGTGGTTTTCATTATCAGGGTAACACTAGCTTTTCTTACAAATGGAAGAAGTCCTCTAGTTTCTGTGTGTTTGTATGTAACTTGTGTAAAAACAAAAACAGGTTGACCAACATCACTGCAGTTTCTAGTTGTCATTGACACATCTGAGCTATAAGAAGAGAGGAAGATGCTACTGAAGATTCTGAGTGTGATCCGTGTTAATGGGAGGGTGGGGCGGAGTCCAAGGCTTGACAATATTTTATTTCAAAAAGCAAGGTCACTTTGGGTTGCTACCAATTCTAAGGATCAAGCCAACTAAACATCCCAATTAAAGGGTCTTCCCATTCGCAGAGACTGTAAGTCAAGAGTAGCTGTTTTGAGCTCAGCGCTGATAAACAGTAAGATGTCCAAAAGTTGATGTCTGGAAATTATGCATTTTACCCTCTTTCTGGCTAGAAATGGGAGGTGAAGTTCCAAAAAGGCAAGAAGGAGTAATGCGCACGCAAGTGCCTAGAATAAGGCTCTTGAGGTTGGAAAGATGAGAGCCAGGACAATGTGGGAGCCTTCACAGAGGGAGGAATGGGCTGTGTGTGAAGCATTGAGGTGACCGAGGTGACGCCCTGGAGGGTGGATGGGGAGTAGAGTGGGTGCCCGAATGCAGCCAGATCCATCAAAGGCTGCCGCTTAATCCAGGTGAAGGAGGGTGGCGGATTAGACGTAACGCTTGAAGTGGAGATAGAAAGACCATCTCGCTAATAAGAGGTTGACAGATGCACAGAACTGGGCACTGCTAAGGTAGAGCATACAGAGGTCAGTATAAGGTTGGCTTCCTCGCTTCTTGTTTATGAAACTTTTTAAATGATAGTAATTTATTCTGTGGTTTACATTAGTATGTTGAGAATACATAACAGAAACAGGTGCAATATGACAAGTGCAAAACAGAAAAGATACTGCTTTTTTCTCCTGGAAATTAGAAGATCACAGAGTTACTCTGAACCTGAGGCCAATCCTCAGTATTAAATGAATGAGATACGGATCAACTATCTAATTAGGTAAACATGGGGAAATGTAAGATTAGTTTTCTCTATTCGCTGCTATTATCTTAAAAGTCTACAGTGGTTTTCATTATCAGGGTAACACTAGCTTTTCTTACAAATGGAAGAAGTCCTCTAGTTTCTGTGTGTTTGTATGTAACTTGTGTAAAAACAAAAACAGGTTGACCAACATCACTGCAGTTTCTAGTTGTCATTGACACATCTGAGCTATAAGAAGAGAGGAAGATGCTACTGAAGATTCTGAGTGTGATCCGTGTTAATGGGAGGGTGGGGCGGAGTCCAAGGCTTGACAATATTTTATTTCAAAAAGCAAGGTCACTTTGGGTTGCTACCAATTCTAAGGATCAAGCCAACTAAACATCCCAATTAAAGGGTCTTCCCATTCGCAGAGACTGTAAGTCAAGAGTAGCTGTTTTGAGCTCAGCGCTGATAAACAGTAAGATGTCCAAAAGTTGATGTCTGGAAATTATGCATTTTACCCTCTTTCTGGCTAGAAATGGGAGGTGAAGTTCCAAAAAGGCAAGAAGGAGTAATGCGCACGCAAGTGCCTAGAATAAGGCTCTTGAGGTTGGAAAGATGAGAGCCAGGACAATGTGGGAGCCTTCACAGAGGGAGGAATGGGCTGTGTGTGAAGCATTGAGGTGACCGAGGTAACGCCCTGGAGGGTGGATGGGGAGTAGAGTGGGTGCCCGAATGCAGCCAGATCCATCAAAGGCTGCCGCTTAATCCAGGTGAAGGAGGGTGGCGGATTAGACGTAACGCTTGAAGTGGAGATAGAAAGACCATCTCGCTAATAAGAGGTTGACAGATGCACAGAACTGGGCACTGCTAAGGTAGAGCATACAGAGGTCAGTATAAGGTTGGCTTCCTCGCTTCTTGTTTATGAAACTTTTTAAATTATAGTAATTTATTCTGTGGTTTACATTAGTATGTTGAGAATACATAACAGAAACAGGTGCAATATGACAAGTGCAAAACAGAAAAGAAAAACAATATTTCCTGTAAATTTTACTTCTACAAATGCTTCCTAAATTTAATTTTCTTGGAAACTGAACCATGTTTTGTACTTCTGCTAACAGTTTTTCTGCCGAGGAAATATATTCTTTGAACTTCATAGTGTTTAAAGTTGGGCACAAAAATTTTATTAGGGTTTCTTTTACTTGATGTATTACTTGTTAAGATACAACTAAGCAAATTTAGAACCTCCTATCACCTGCAAATGCATTCTTAGTACTTCACAAAAATGTTAAATATCATTCCTAGGAATGAATTGCTTTAGATTTGCTAAATTCTTTTTCTGTTGGTCTATTTTTCTAGTATCCTAAAATAAATGATATACATTTGATTCCCTTTAAGAGAATTCTAATTTTCCAGTAGCAAGTGGTATAAATGATCTCATTTATTTTAGAGCATATAAAAGTATAATGCACAGGGCTGCCCTGGTGGTCCGGTGGGTGAAGAGTTCATCTTGCAGTGCCAAGGGGCATGGGTTCAATCCCTGACCCAGGAAGATCTTGCATGCCGTGGAATGGCTAAACCTGTGAACCGGTGTGTCCAATTATGAGCCAGCACTCTGGAGCACATGTGCCCAGAGCAGGTGCTTTGCAACAAGAGAGGCCACTGCGGTGGGAGGCCTACATAGGCCAAAGAATAAAGATGGATGAAAATGAAGAAAAGAATCAATAAAGGAGGCCAAAAAATTTTTTTAAAAAAAGTATTATGCACAACTATGACAGTACAGAACAGTTTTTCTTCATTCACTATTTTTCTTCAATTTGAGGCAGTCACTGGTCACAAGTTCCTAATTTATACAACTTCTCTTATCTGAAAATATTTTTATGATATTTGTGAATAATATAGTCCATGAACATGATAAGAAATCTAACTTCACTAACATAAAGCTAGGCAATTTGCTTAAATATTAATAATTGTAGAAATTAAACATCAAATTTATGTTTATTGATGCCAGTATGCATAGTTAGAATTTCACCCCAAAATTCAAAAATCAATTTCACCAATATTTGTAAGTATACCTTCTTATTTATTTGGTGTATATTTTAATGGTGATTTAATGGTGATTAAGGTATAATATCTTGTTTTCTAAGCAACAAACGGATAGAGCAGAAGATAAATTAATGATATAGTTTTTCCCCCTATTTAAAGCATTAACGTATTAAAGAATTTGTTTATTGATTTGTGTACGAGGCTAGTTTTATGTTTTAACATCGAATCCAGGGATGAAAAAACAAATATTTAGGGTTCCTGGCAGCAGAAGCTGCAAAGTTGAATGAAACAGGACGTGGTGAGCAGACAAATGTGGTACCACAGAGGACTGTGTTTCAGTGGAAGGGTTATTTCTAGTAATATTTCCTCTTGAACACTTAATGTTGATAGTAATTAGGAGAAGTAGGATAAAACCAAGCTATTTAAAAGAGAGCCTGTGTTCAGGAAGCTGAGTGATTATGATATTGGAAGGTTAATTTTTTGCAGGATTTGCCCTTTAAGAGAAGTCTGATTTTCCAGTAGCAAGTGGTATAAATGATCTCATTTATTTTAGAGCATATAAAAGTATAATGCACAGGGCTGCCCTGGTGGTCCGGTGGGTGAAGAGTTCATCTTGCAGTGCCAAGGGGCATGGGTTCAATCCCTGACCCAGGAAGATCTTGCATGCCGTAGAATGGCTAAACCTGTGAACCGGTGTGTCCAATTATGAGCCAGCACTCTGGAGCACATGTGCCCAGAGCAGGTGCTTTGCAACAAGAGAGGCCACTGCGGTGGGAGGCCTACATAGGCCAAAGAATAAAGATGGATGAAAATGAAGAAAAGAATCAATAAAGGAGGCCAAAAAATTTTTTTAAAAAAAGTATTATGCACAACTATGACAGTACAGAACAGTTTTTCTTCATTCACTATTTTTCTTCAATTTGAGGCAGTCACTGGTCACAAGTTCCTAATTTATACAACTTCTCTTATCTGAAAATATTTTTATGATATTTGTGAATAATATAGTCCATGAACATGATAAGAAATCTAACTTCACTAACATAAAGCTAGGCAATTTGCTTAAATATTAATAATTGTAGAAATTAAACATCAAATTTATGTTTATTGATGCCAGTATGCATAGTTAGAATTTCACCCCAAAATTCAAAAATCAATTTCACCAATATTTGTAAGTATACCTTCTTATTTATTTGGTGTATATTTTAATGGTGATTTAATGGTGATTAAGGTATAATATCTTGTTTTCTAAGCAACAAACGGATAGAGCAGAAGATAAATTAATGATATAGTTTTTCCCCCTATTTAAAGCATTAACGTATTAAAGAATTTGTTTATTGATTTGTGTACGAGGCTAGTTTTATGTTTTAACATCGAATCCAGGGATGAAAAAACAAATATTTAGGGTTCCTGGCAGCAGAAGCTGCAAAGTTGAATGAAACAGGACGTGGTGAGCAGACAAATGTGGTACCACAGAGGACTGTGTTTCAGTGGAAGGGTTATTTCTAGTAATATTTCCTCTTGAACACTTAATGTTGATAGTAATTAGGAGAAGTAGGATAAAACCAAGCTATTTAAAAGAGAGCCTGTGTTCAGGAAGCTGAGTGATTATGATATTGGAAGGTTAATCTCCCAGTTGATCATGAATGGCTTTCCTCTGTTCCTGGTTTTTTCCTATAATGTTCTCGTCCACTGGACTCTGACTTGATGATTACCATTTAACTTGCTTTGACCAAAGCAATACTTCCAAATTGGTTAAACTCTGGTTAAAAAAAAAAAAATTCAAATTTGAGGCTGTATTTTTTGCATGAGTGTGCTCCCGGCTTACTCTTCTGTTCGGTGGCCATGAGAACATCTTTGGACCAGTTATAGAACTTGTCATTATTTGACTGCTTGAAGAGATGTGAAAGTCCATGGGAAACATGTGAGTCATTTCCATCCTGCACTGGCTGACTGTGAACCAATCCCAACCCACTACATTAAGTGAAAGAACCCAGTCACGTCAGCACAGCTGCCCTCTAGCGTGGGAATGATCCCAGGTGACTCTGGAAGCAGCATCCGGTAAAACTATAGATGAATCATTGATGAACACTGTTGTGGTGAACTGAGCTCAAATACTGTTACAGAGCAACATCTAACTGAAATACATATGCCAATGAGTTTTTTAAAAATTAAGACGTGTAGTATTAAAGAACAGCCAGTATCTCAGTTCCTCCAAATTATGTCAGAGCAGAACAGCAACATGGTAGGAAAGTGGGAAGAAAGATCTGGGTATTTATAGGCCATCTTTGTTTTCTAACTGGCTTTTACTTCCTCATGATAGGAGATAGTTTTGAAACTTAGAACAAGGCTTCCAAGGAAGTTAGGGTGCAACCCTATGACAGAAACTGTGTTCATGATTATATTAGGTTGGCCCAAAAGTGTCTTTGGAAAACCTGAATGAACTTTTGCACCAATCCAGTATTTCAAAGAGATGGCTCCCAGATTCTTGGGAGCAACCGACCTGGATTGTAGTTAGCCAGAGCCTTTGAGAAGATTCATATACAAACCATTAATGTTGATAGTAATTAGAGAGAAGGCTGTGTTTCAGTGGAAGGGTTATTTCTAGTAATATTTCCTCTTGAACACTTAATGTTGATAGTAATTAGGAGAAGTAGGATAAAACCAAGCTATTTAAAAGAGAGCCTGTGTTCAGGAAGCTGAGTGATTATGATATTGGAAGGTTAATCTCCCAGTTGATCATGAATGGCTTTCCTCTGTTCCTGGTTTTTTCCTATAATGTTCTCGTCCACTGGACTCTGACTTGATGATTACCATTTAACTTGCTTTGACCAAAGCAATACTTCCAAATTGGTTAAACTCTGGTTAAAAAAAAAAAAATTCAAATTTGAGGCTGTATTTTTTGCATGAGTGTGCTCCCGGCTTACTCTTCTGTTCGGTGGCCATGAGAACATCTTTGGACCAGTTATAGAACTTGTCATTATTTGACTGCTTGAAGAGATGTGAAAGTCCATGGGAAACATGTGAGTCATTTCCATCCTGCACTGGCTGACTGTGAACCAATCCCAACCCACTACATTAAGTGAAAGAACCCAGTCACGTCAGCACAGCTGCCCTCTAGCGTGGGAATGATCCCAGGTGACTCTGGAAGCAGCATCCGGTAAAACTATAGATGAATCATTGATGAACACTGTTGTGGTGAACTGAGCTCAAATACTGTTACAGAGCAACATCTAACTGAAATACATATGCCAATGAGTTTTTTAAAAATTAAGACGTGTAGTATTAAAGAACAGCCAGTATCTCAGTTCCTCCAAATTATGTCAGAGCAGAACAGCAACATGGTAGGAAAGTGGGAAGAAAGATCTGGGTATTTATAGGCCATCTTTGTTTTCTAACTGGCTTTTACTTCCTCATGATAGGAGATAGTTTTGAAACTTAGAACAAGGCTTCCAAGGAAGTTAGGGTGCAACCCTATGACAGAAACTGTGTTCATGATTATATTAGGTTGGCCCAAAAGTGTCTTTGGAAAACCTGAATGAACTTTTGCACCAATCCAGTATTTCAAAGAGATGGCTCCCAGATTCTTGGGAGCAACCGACCTGGATTGTAGTTAGCCAGAGCCTTTGAGAAGATTCATATCACAAAAGGGCAGAGAAAGAATACACAATTACAAATTTGCTAAAGTACAGTCTCGAAGAGAATGGCAGAAACACATACGATAGGTCATCTGGACTGAAGGGCGAGTGGGCCAGAAAGGCCAGGGGCTTTCGGCAAGAAGAAGCCTGTATAAGGTTCAGTCAAGCTGAGGAGAAATATCAAGGCCTTCTTGGTCAGTGGAGATTGATTCTGAATTGCCTTATTGGCCTCAGTGTTCTAATTAAATCTTTATGTGTTTTGAGATAAGCTAAGGTTACAATCTCAAGTTATGATCACATTTATCACAGGAAGAAGGTATTGTGGATGGAGGGTACTCCTTTGGGAACATATGCTAAAAAATCTTTAAAAACTAGAAAACAAAATGGATAAATGTTTTCTCTGCACATAAAATTAAAAGCTTAAAGGCAAAGTTAGAGAGATGATCTTTACTATCATGGTTCAATATATTCATTAGTAGTCAACAACTTTGAATTATTTATCATGTATACCCCCTAATGACATTTAACATCATCAGTAAAGCAGACCCAACAATTTAATCCAGACACATTTGTTCAGTAATTACCTTACAATATACTATTATGAAATTTTCCATCTTTCCTACTCTTTTGTAACAATTCTATTTCTCTTCCAGAATTATCTTTAAATGAAGAATAACTGGGGTCAGTTGGTATTTTATCACAAGCTTTGAAAAACTCTGCCATAGTCTGTGAACACAAAAGTTATTTTCTTTTTTTTTACGTAGAACCTAGCAGCAGAACAGTAGGAAGGTGGAAAGAAAGATCTGGGTATTTATAGGCCATCTTTGTTTTCTAACTGGCTTTTACTTCCTCATGATAGGAGATAGTTTTGAAACTTAGAACAAGGCTTCCAAGGAAGTTAGGGTGCAACCCTATGACAGAAACTGTGTTCATGATTATATTAGGTTGGCCCAAAAGTGTCTTTGGAAAACCTGAATGAACTTTTGCACCAATCCAGTATTTCAAAGAGATGGCTCCCAGATTCTTGGGAGCAACCGACCTGGATTGTAGTTAGCCAGAGCCTTTGAGAAGATTCATATCACAAAAGGGCAGAGAAAGAATACACAATTACAAATTTGCTAAAGTACAGTCTCGAAGAGAATGGCAGAAACACATACGATAGGTCATCTGGACTGAAGGGCGAGTGGGCCAGAAAGGCCAGGGGCTTTCGCAAGAAGAAGCCTGTATAAGGTTCAGTCAAGCTGAGGAGAAATATCAAGGCCTTCTTGGTCAGTGGAGATTGATTCTGAATTGCCTTATTGGCCTCAGTGTTCTAATTAAATCTTTATGTGTTTTGAGATAAGCTAAGGTTACAATCTCAAGTTATGATCACATTTATCACAGGAAGAAGGTATTGTGGATGGAGGGTACTCCTTTGGGAACATATGCTAAAAAATCTTTAAAAACTAGAAAACAAAATGGATAAATGTTTTCTCTGCACATAAAATTAAAAGCTTAAAGGCAAAGTTAGAGAGATGATCTTTACTATCATGGTTCAATATATTCATTAGTAGTCAACAACTTTGAATTATTTATCATGTATACCCCCTAATGACATTTAACATCATCAGTAAAGCAGACCCAACAATTTAATCCAGACACATTTGTTCAGTAATTACCTTACAATATACTATTATGAAATTTTCCATCTTTCCTACTCTTTTGTAACAATTCTATTTCTCTTCCAGAATTATCTTTAAATGAAGAATAACTGGGGTCAGTTGGTATTTTATCACAAGCTTTGAAAAACTCTGCCATAGTCTGTGAACACAAAAGTTATTTTCTTTTTTTTTACGTAGAACCTCAACCTAAGTATACTGAGGAACACCCCTTTCCTTCACATGTTAAAATAAGTCCAAGATACTTAAACATGAGAACTCTTAATCATACTCAGAATATGACTCCATACCTACAAAACCTATCATTTTGCTTGTGTTTATAATTGATAAATGGAATAGTAAATAGCATAAAACTTATAACTGTGTCTTGGTGAAAAGTGGCCTAAGAGATCCAAAAAAGGAAAACACATTCTCAACCAAACATTTAGCACAGATGGAGCTAGGCACAGATAGTAACCTCGCAGGAAGGTGTGAGGTTGAAACACAGAGCTTTATCTGAGTTTCAAATGAATGAAAGTACATTTACCTGCTCAGGAATCAAGAGGCAACAAGTATGGTGCCTTTAGTTCAGATAAAAATACTTTAACACCAGGGCTTCCCTGGTGGTCCAGTGGGTAAAGAGTCCGCCTTGTTGTGCAGGGGGCACTGGTTCAATCCCTGGCCTGGGGTGGGGGCCGCCGATCCTGGGATCCCATGTGCTGCGTGCAGAGCGGCTGGACTGGTGTGTCCAATTGCGAGCCACACTCTGGGCCGTGCATGCCCAGAGCTGGTGCTCTGCACCAACAGAGGCCACTGCAATGGGGGACCCACACAGGTCAAACAATAAAGATGGATGAAAAATAAGTAAATCAATAAAAAGAGGCCAAAATTTAAAAAAAAGAAATACTTTTAACACCAAAAGGCTTCAGGAAGAAACTAAGGTCCTTTCAAACATTTGCAAATTAATGATATTTGACAAAAAATATATGAAGCTGAAATGGTATCATAATTAGCTTCCCTTTCTAAGAAAATGGAAGCATAGATTTCAGGAGTCACAGTCAGCATTGTAGAAATTAGATGCTTACGCTACATAGAAATTAGAACTCATTTTTCTGAGGGTTTTTAAGGAAAAAAATGACAACAAAATGATACTCTGTTTCTACATACCCTTGATCTTAGCCAAAAGGCCCAGAAGTGATGTATTTCTACCTACAAAGTTGACTGTATTGAACATTTTAACAAAAGCTGTCACGTGAATGAGTATTTCCTGGGAAGTGAGTAAGCAGAATTATTTTATGTTTCAAGTATTCCATGCCCTCACAAAAGAAAACTATAAGTATTTTAACTTTTCAACGAGTTTTTTTCCTGGTATGCAAATTTTTCAATCTGCCATAGTCTGTGAAAAGTGGCCTAAGAGATCCAAAAAGGAAAAAAACATTCTCAAAATACTCCATACCTACAAAACCTATCATTTTGCTTGTGTTTATAATTGATAAATGGAATAGTAAATAGCATAAAACTTATAACTGTGTCTTGGTGAAAAGTGGCCTAAGAGATCCAAAAAAGGAAAACACATTCTCAACCAAACATTTAGCACAGATGGAGCTAGGCACAGATAGTAACCTCGCAGGAAGGTGTGAGGTTGAAACACAGAGCTTTATCTGAGTTTCAAATGAATGAAAGTACATTTACCTGCTCAGGAATCAAGAGGCAACAAGTATGGTGCCTTTAGTTCAGATAAAAATACTTTAACACCAGGGCTTCCCTGGTGGTCCAGTGGGTAAAGAGTCCGCCTTGTTGTGCAGGGGGCACTGGTTCAATCCCTGGCCTGGGGTGGGGGCCGCCGATCCTGGGATCCCATGTGCTGCGTGCAGAGCGGCTGGACTGGTGTGTCCAATTGCGAGCCACACTCTGGGCCGTGCATGCCCAGAGCTGGTGCTCTGCACCAACAGAGGCCACTGCAATGGGGGACCCACACAGGTCAAACAATAAAGATGGATGAAAAATAAGTAAATCAATAAAAAGAGGCCAAAATTTAAAAAAAAGAAATACTTTTAACACCAAAAGGCTTCAGGAAGAAACTAAGGTCCTTTCAAACATTTGCAAATTAATGATATTTGACAAAAAATATATGAAGCTGAAATGGTATCATAATTAGCTTCCCTTTCTAAGAAAATGGAAGCATAGATTTCAGGAGTCACAGTCAGCATTGTAGAAATTAGATGCTTACGCTACATAGAAATTAGAACTCATTTTTCTGAGGGTTTTTAAGGAAAAAAATGACAACAAAATGATACTCTGTTTCTACATACCCTTGATCTTAGCCAAAAGGCCCAGAAGTGATGTATTTCTACCTACAAAGTTGACTGTATTGAACATTTTAACAAAAGCTGTCACGTGAATGAGTATTTCCTGGGAAGTGAGTAAGCAGAATTATTTTATGTTTCAAGTATTCCATGCCCTCACAAAAGAAAACTATAAGTATTTTAACTTTTCAACGTATTTTGTTTGAAAACAATTTTATTTACAACCAAATGTATGCAGTTTTATTAGTTCCCAATCTGAGACTGTGAATTGCTTTCTATGAAATGTATGTTTTCTACAGCATTCTTGGTGTAGAAATTTGATTGTCAGTAGAGATAGTTGCTTTTACTTGATCAATGGATTCTGCAAAAAATGCAGTGGGAGTTAAGAGTTAAGGGAAAGCTGACTTCGAGTCTATGATTGTTTGTGGACAATAAATAACAATAATTTGTATACCCATTCACTGGTGTTCTGACTTGAGGATGTGAATTGTCGTTGTTGAACTCTCATTTCCTTTCAGTCAGGGAATCCTTCATCCTGGTCTATGGAGCCATCTTTAAATGGCAAGGGGAAATAGAATAGACTAAACCAGGAAAAATGATCCATCTTTGTTACAAATGAGTTTGGAGTTTGAATATCATCTAAACGTGTAAAGGAAGCTGAAAAGTCATCAGTGTGTAGATGCTGGAAGATAAATAACAAACTGGAAAACATAATGTTGAGAAGAAAACAGTTTTTAGAAAAACTATTATAAAATAAAAGATGCATAATGTCCAATAGATATTTACATAAATAATAATGCACAGAATTTAATTGTTTAGAATTTATAGAAAAGAGAAATTCAACTGCAGATAGATGACAGTGACAATGTAGTATATTCAGGAAAAAAGTTAGACGACCTTGTAAATTTAGAGACGCTAGTCTGTGTAGAGTGTCTCAAAGGCCTCTCTCATAAAACCATGATTGTGTCTTTTAATAGTTAATCAGGATTGCATTTTAAATAATATATATTAAGAGTGTTCTGTCTCATCACCAGCTGTTATTCATTAAATTTTGCTGCAATATTAACATGGCCTATCTTATGTGAGTGAATTATCAGGCAAAATAACATTTATGCAAGGCATCATTACTAGAGGTAAATGAAATAATCACTTCATAAAAATATCATAAGATAAAGCAACTCAAAATTTATAGGTCCCCTAATAACTGAGCTTTATTATATAAATATAAAAAGGAGAAATAGACAAATCTATAATTCATTGAGATATATTAATATAGCCCCTGAAGTAATGAAGTGATCAAACACAAAATAGGATTAAAAACATAAAAACATAAAATGCAAAGTAACACAGACAGAATATTTGTATACAAATGGAAAGTTTTTGTAGC
Source organism: Tragulus kanchil (assembly GCA_022376925.1). Classification (NCBI taxonomy): domain Eukaryota; kingdom Metazoa; phylum Chordata; class Mammalia; order Artiodactyla; family Tragulidae; genus Tragulus; species Tragulus kanchil. The sequence continues at coordinate 164,732,157 of JAIOJX010000003.1, read as the reverse complement.
TATCCTTAAAAACTCTCACATAATTAAAAAACTATAGATTTCTGAAGATTGATTATATACAGATTAAAGACACTGGAGTCTATTTTTTTAATGGAAAAAAATCTATATGGCAGGAAATTAAGAAATGAAACAATAAGCTCAGTATATAATAATTAGGGTTTCTCTCTAAGCATAATTAGAATTGAGAAAAATAAAAAATAATAAAAGATACAACTAAAATAGTTTGAATTCTAATAAGACACAGTTGCACTGAAAATCAATGACTGAAAAATTAGTAAACCGAGAAGCTACAGAATTTAGATTGAATTTTATGATATAAAATAAATAAAATATCAGGTAATTTAATTGTTCTTAGTTCATGAACGCCAAATTATTATCACAGTCCTCTTTGATTTTTTATTGCATTGTTGAATTTTATGTAAGGGGCATTCATTACTTTTGTGATGAAGAAATACAAAGTCAAAACTATAGCATTATTACCAATAGTGAGTATGTTAGAATTGAGTCCTTCAAACATACTTCTAGTATAGATTTAATGAATCAGTGTAAGAAAAAGGACTAATAGAAAGATGAAAACTTACACATGATAACATTTATGCAAAAACCTAACATAATTTAGAGATTGGTAATTATTAGAATTTTGTGATTTTTCTGAATTAAAAGACAGCTCTCGTTTACATTTTCATACACTATAAAGAAGTAGACAGGAACGTTTTTAAGTTTCTTTTCCAATAACTAGAAATTAATTAGCTAATATTGAGAAGAGTTATGAATTGTAACAAAATGTGCAATTTATGTTGAGAAAAATTATAAAATTGAACAGTATAAACTTATAAATCATTAGAGGCATATGACAGCTTCATGAATAAGGCAATATCATACAGATATCTATTTCTTAACTAATCCATAAAATCTATAGAAAGCCTAATTTTTAATGGTTAAAGTTTGGCAAAAATATATACAAGAGAACAAAGGATAAAAACAACCAATATATTATTCCAGGATCAGGAAGGATGAAGAAATTCCCAGATAAATATCAGTAATATTTTTGAAGTAATATTAGGACTGAGACATAGGAAAACTGAAGGAATAAAGAGCTCAGAGAAACACCCAAGAATATATGGTAATTTGATTAGTGATAAAGCATATATTGTGAATTCAAGGTGAAGAAAATATTATGATAAAAAGCAAGTTAATACTTGAGAAATACCCTTTTTTCTGTCATGTTAAAATTGTTATGAAAATATAACTTTTGCCACTACAGCAAGCACTAGGATGCTGTTCTTTTACAATTTCCCTATGTATTATGTCTATATTTTTCTAAATATATGAATACATTTATCACATATAAATGATGGCTGCTTTGAGAAGTTAAATTCAGTAAGTTTTTAGTATTCTATATTCTGTAGTTTTTAAGTTTTATAAATAATGTTTTCTAAGATATGATGTTATTAATAGTAATTTTTTAAACCATTATAAAAAATGAATATATCATCAGAAAGCCTTATCTCTACCATCAAAATGATGCTCAACTGTATTAATTTTCAGATCAATCATATACATTTTATGTGATGAATGGAAAATTAGAAAGTTGTTTGGGCTGTCATTTCATGGGTTGTGTTACATTGAATTAAGACACTGAGCACAGATTCCTTTGGTCCTGTGGCCTCCCGACTCTGCATTTTCATAGGCACTGTTTCCAACTAAGACTTCTCTGTTGAAAAACAATCCCCACTTGGATATTGAGTGATATGCATACTGTTTTTCAAAGCGCCACAGATCAGAAGTCTTTCATGAGTTAAAGACTGTAAACTTTATGCAAGAAGTAGGACCCTTTGGCAAGACTTGGCATTGATACTTTGGGTGTTGGATGTTGACATCGTCTATTAATACTTAGTTTTACTTGAATCTAGATTTGTACGTTTTAAGATTCATTTGCCCAGAGGGTCCCATATATTAATAGAAAAAGTTTAATTATGAGTCAAAAATTTAAAGACAAAAGGAGTTGATTTTACTGGATCTAGTTAGAAATTCTAGGCATTCAAAATGTGTTCTGAAGGTTTTCAATGTCCCTATCTCCATGAAAAAGGAAAAACATATGTAAACAAAATGTTTAGCACTGTACTTGAAGCATTTAATTTTCCCTAAAATATCTGACTAATTAAACTTCCTACTTTATCAGTATATCAGTGGACAGCTGGTCTTAGTCTATAAAAGCATTAATTCGATGCACATAATAGTTGTTGGAGAAGGAAATGGCAGCCCACTCCAATATTTTTGCCTGGTGAATCCCATGGCCAGAGGAGCCTGGCAGGCTACAGTCCATGGGGTCACAAGAGTTGGACACAAATAAGCAGGAATATCACCAACAGTTCTTATAACCACCCAATGAGAAAAAAAATTCATTTTTATTCCCTGAAAATATCAGATTTTTTTCTAGCAATCTATTAAGCAACCCATTGAATTTATATTACCAAGAATAAAAATAAAATTAGCTTGAAAGATGAGGAGTATAATGGCCAAAGTTTACTGTGCTCTTCCGTATACGACTGGATGTTTCTTTTACTTTTAGATTATGTCAAATTTTTTGAATCAATCATATAAATGATGGCTGCTTTGAGAAGTTAAATTCAGTAAGTTTTTAGTATTCTATATTCTGTAGTTTTTAAGTTTTATAAATAATGTTTTCTAAGATATGATGTTATTAATAGTAATTTTTTAAACCATTATAAAAAATGAATATATCATCAGAAAGCCTTATCTCTACCATCAAAATGATGCTCAACTGTATTAATTTTCAGATCAATCATATACATTTTATGTGATGAATGGAAAATTAGAAAGTTGTTTGGGCTGTCATTTCATGGGTTGTGTTACATTGAATTAAGACACTGAGCACAGATTCCTTTGGTCCTGTGGCCTCCCCGACTCTGCATTTTCATAGGCACTGTTTCCAACTAAGACTTCTCTGTTGAAAAACAATCCCCACTTGGATATTGAGTGATATGCATACTGTTTTTCAAAGCGCCACAGATCAGAAGTCTTTCATGAGTTAAAGACTGTAAACTTTATGCAAGAAGTAGGACCCTTTGGCAAGACTTGGCATTGATACTTTGGGTGTTGGATGTTGACATCGTCTATTAATACTTAGTTTTACTTGAATCTAGATTTGTACGTTTTAAGATTCATTTGCCCAGAGGGTCCCATATATTAATAGAAAAAGTTTAATTATGAGTCAAAAATTTAAAGACAAAAGGAGTTGATTTTACTGGATCTAGTTAGAAATTCTAGGCATTCAAAATGTGTTCTGAAGGTTTTCAATGTCCCTATCTCCATGAAAAAGGAAAAACATATGTAAACAAAATGTTTAGCACTGTACTTGAAGCATTTAATTTTCCCTAAAATATCTGACTAATTAAACTTCCTACTTTATCAGTATATCAGTGGACAGCTGGTCTTAGTCTATAAAAGCATTAATTCGATGCACATAATAGTTGTTGGAGAAGGAAATGGCAGCCCACTCCAATATTTTTGCCTGGTGAATCCCATGGCCAGAGGAGCCTGGCAGGCTACAGTCCATGGGGTCACAAGAGTTGGACACAAATAAGCAGGAATATCACCAACAGTTCTTATAACCACCCAATGAGAAAAAAAATTCATTTTTATTCCCTGAAAATATCAGATTTTTTTCTAGCAATCTATTAAGCAACCCATTGAATTTATATTACCAAGAATAAAAATAAAATTAGCTTGAAAGATGAGGAGTATAATGGCCAAATTAAGTTAAATCATTACTGTGCTCTTCCGTGTTTTATTAAGGTCTAAAATGTGCAGATTAATTAGCATCTAGAGTAGTGGAGTATAATACAACAATTTGGTTAAAGAAAAGTCTTAACCAAGAGTAGTCTCACGATTTTAGGTATAAGAACCAATAAAAAATTTAGGGCATGTTCATACTTATGTCACAGATCTTTTTCTAAAAAACATGTATAATAACAATATTTGGGACAGATTCTCTCAAATTGGACTAAAAATTGTAAATAACATTTATTTTAAAAATTAAAACCTATGAAAAACTTGGATTTTGAAAGGACGGTATAACTCACTACAGTGAAAGGCAGTGAAGGGAAGCGGCATCATGTCAAGCCTGTGAGGTTCCATCTGAGTAAACTTTCTCAAAGAGAATCCTACATACTGAGTTGACCGAAAAGTTCTTTCAGGTTTTTCTGTAACATCTTATGGAAAGATTCTTCTTTAAACATTTTTAACTGTATATGTTGTGGCTTACTTTTTATGCTCTGAAATTCAAAGTTTTGACAAGTCTGGGCAATTCAGGTTTTTGAAAATGCTGTGTCACGAATGCACACAGGCGATGGCTTCCGAGTCATTTGACCACCCTAAATGTGTCTTTGCATCCTTGTCTCCAGCTACATGAAAATATGAGTGTTTCATTTTACTTGTGGCAGTCGTTTCAGAATGATCAGAAGAAAATTTTGCACTTAGCCTCATTTTTTATACTAGTATTTTCTTTATTCATATAGTGCTAAATATAAAGAAAAATCATTAAAGGTTTATGAGGCTTTTTGATCTTTTTGTTGGAAAAACCAAGATACTGTGTTGAATTGCAATAGACTGATTTGATCTAGGCAAAATGCATCATTGGGAGGGGCCAGTAAGTCAAGAGGTAAAGAATCTACCTGAAATGTGGGAGACATGGGTTTGATCCTGAAAGAAATAGCAATCCACTCCAGTATTCTTGCCTGGAAAATTTCTATAGACAGAGGAGCCTGTCAAGCTATAGTCCATAAGGTCACAGAGTCAGATGTGACAGAGCATGCACATGCAAAAGTATAACAGATTTATTTCTGATAAAATAACTTTTTATTGGAAAATTAATAGAACTTGTTAATGTATAAATGATTTAGATGAGGAAAACAACTCCATAATGAATTTATGAGTTATTTGATAAAAAATTTACAAATGCTAAGTAACAGTAACATAATATAGATGATATTTTTTTTTGCTCATTTATGGAAATTCAATAAAACTTGTGAACACTTTGTTTCAAATCTATTCCAGGTGTTAAAGATAGGGCAGTAAATATAACAGTATCCCTCCTAGTCTCATAAAGTTACAGGAAACAGTCTCCATAAGATTATTTCCTTTAGTGATAAGAACCATAAAGAAAATTTAAACCAGTGACAAATGCAGCAGGGAAAAAGTGATGTGGAAGCAAATCTAAGTAAAATAAAAATCTGAAAATCCATGCAACAAGGTTTGCTGCTTAGGAATGAAAAAACTGCACCCAGGGCCAGAATATTGTATTTATTTATTTGTTTATTTATCTTTTGGAGGGTGGGGTGGGAAGGGAGGGGATGGGCGGGCCACTTCTATTGGTCTTTCATTTCTCTATTTTCATCCGTCTTTGTCCATCCTGAACAAAACTGTATATGTTGTGGCTTACTTTTTATGCTCTGAAATTCAAAGTTTTGACAAGTCTGGGCAATTCAGGTTTTTGAAAATGCTGTGTCACGAATGCACACAGGCGATGGCTTCCGAGTCATTTGACCACCCTAAATGTGTCTTTGCATCCTTGTCTCCAGCTACATGAAAATATGAGTGTTTCATTTTACTTGTGGCAGTCGTTTCAGAATGATCAGAAGAAAATTTTGCACTTAGCCTCATTTTTTATACTAGTATTTTCTTTATTCATATAGTGCTAAATATAAAGAAAAATCATTAAAGGTTTATGAGGCTTTTTGATCTTTTTGTTGGAAAAACCAAGATACTGTGTTGAATTGCAATAGACTGATTTGATCTAGGCAAAATGCATCATTGGGAGGGGCCAGTAAGTCAAGAGGTAAAGAATCTACCTGAAATGTGGGAGACATGGGTTTGATCCTGAAAGAAATAGCAATCCACTCCAGTATTCTTGCCTGGAAAATTTCTATAGACAGAGGAGCCTGTCAAGCTATAGTCCATAAGGTCACAGAGTCAGATGTGACAGAGCATGCACATGCAAAAGTATAACAGATTTATTTCTGATAAAATAACTTTTTATTGGAAAATTAATAGAACTTGTTAATGTATAAATGATTTAGATGAGGAAAACAACTCCATAATGAATTTATGAGTTATTTGATAAAAAATTTACAAATGCTAAGTAACAGTAACATAATATAGATGATATTTTTTTTTGCTCATTTATGGAAATTCAATAAAACTTGTGAACACTTTGTTTCAAATCTATTCCAGGTGTTAAAGATAGGGCAGTAAATATAACAGTATCCCTCCTAGTCTCATAAAGTTACAGGAAACAGTCTCCATAAGATTATTTCCTTTAGTGATAAGAACCATAAAGAAAATTTAAACCAGTGACAAATGCAGCAGGGAAAAAGTGATGTGGAAGCAAATCTAAGTAAAATAAAAATCTGAAAATCCATGCAACAAGGTTTGCTGCTTAGGAATGAAAAAACTGCACCCAGGGCCAGAATATTGTATTTATTTATTTGTTTATTTATCTTTTGGAGGGTGGGGTGGGAAGGGAGGGGGATGGGCGGGCCACTTCTACTGGTCTTTCATTTCTCTATTTTCATCCAGCTTTGTTCTTTGGCTCCTGTGGGCCTCCCATCGCGGTGGCCACTGTCGTTGCAGAGCACCGGCTCTGGGCGCCTGGGGCCAGAGCTCCGGCTCGTAATTGGACACATCGGTCCAGCCGCTCCGCAGCACGTGGGATCTTCCCAGGCCAGGGATCCAACCGGCACCTTGCACTGCAAGGCGGTGTCTTACCCACTGGACCACCAGGGGAAGCCCCAGAATATTGTAAAAGAGCAGAGGGCAACTTTGCCAGGACGTGGTCCTTGGAAAGAGAATCAGTTCATAGAGGGATTCTCTTATGGCTTCCTCATGCTTATTAATCTCATTTACTAATATTTATCGATAAATACCTGTTTTTAAAACTGCATACTGTGATGACTAATTTTTTGTTTTTGTTCATTTAATAAACCACTTTCTCCTTGGTCATGACCGTAAATGTGACGTGATAGCATTTTCTTTACAGCAATATAACCTCAGTTTGACTCTGTATGAGTATACATGAGAAAAATCGTTTGGTAGTTCTGAATGAAACTTCGTGAAATGTTTGGGGCTTCCTGTGCAGTCTTAAAGAAGTGAATAAATGTAGCCAGCTCCCTTCTCTTCCCCTGCATGCAGGCCCACCCTCTGAAGCTACTGCCCCCTCTGTTACTTGAGGCCCCAGCTGTGCCCCATGCTGGGCTCTGCCACAGAACTCATGCCTGGCATACAGAGAAGGCTTTCTGTGTATTTTTATTCTGTAGGGGAAGGCGAAAAAGGAAGACCACAGATAAAAAGCAGAATCCCAGTGGGAGCCGAAAAGTTTTACCTGCTCTCTTGCAGATGCCAGTGAACACTTTGTTTCAAATCTATTCCAGGTGTTAAAGATAGGGCAGTAAATATAACAGTATCCCTCCTAGTCTCATAAAGTTACAGGAAACAGTCTCCATAAGATTATTTCCTTTAGTGATAAGAACCATAAAGAAAATTTAAACCAGTGACAAATGCAGCAGGGAAAAGTGATGTGGAAGCAAATCTAAGTAAAATAAAAATCTGAAAATCCATGCAACAAGGTTTGCTGCTTAGGAATGAAAAAACTGCACCCAGGGCCAGAATATTGTATTTATTTATTTGTTTATTTATCTTTTGGAGGGTGGGGTGGGAAGGGAGGGGGATGGGCGGGCCACTTCTATTGGTCTTTCATTTCTCTATTTTCATCCGTCTTTGTTCCTTGGCTCCTGAGGGCCTCCCATCGCGGTGGCCACTGTCGTTGCAGAGCACCGGCTCTGGGCGCCTGCGCGCCAGAGCTCCGGCTCGGTAATTGGACACATCGGTCCAGCCGCTCCGCAGCACGTGGGATCTTCCCAGGCCAGGGATCCAACCGGCACCCCTTGCACTGCAAGGCGGTGTCTTTACCCACTGGACCACCAGGGGAAGCCCCAGAATATTGTAAAAGAGCAGAGGGCAACTTTGCCAGGACGTGGTCCTTGGAAAGAGAATCAGTTCATAGAGGGATTCTCTTATGGCTTCCTCATGCTTATTAATCTCATTTACTAATATTTATCGATAAATACCTGTTTTTAAAACTGCATACTGTGATGACTAATTTTTTGTTTTTGTTCATTTAATAAACCACTTTCTCCTTGGTCATGACCGTAAATGTGACGTGATAGCATTTTCTTTACAGCAATATAACCTCAGTTTGACTCTGTATGAGTATACATGAGAAAAATCGTTTGGTAGTTCTGAATGAAACTTCGTGAAATGTTTGGGGCTTCCTGTGCAGTCTTAAAGAAGTGAATAAATGTAGCCAGCTCCCTTCTCTTCCCCTGCATGCAGGCCCACCCTCTGAAGCTACTGCCCCCTCTGTTACTTGAGGCCCCAGCTGTGCCCCCATGCTGGGCTCTGCCACAGAACTCATGCCTGGCATACAGAGAAGGCTTTCTGTGTATTTTTATTCTGTAGGGGAAGGCGAAAAAGGAAGACCACAGATAAAAAGCAGAATCCCAGTGGGAGCCGAAAAGTTTTACCTGCTCTCTTGCAGATGAGAAACCATCTCACTTGCTATTGACCGCCATGGCCGTGTTTATATTAGAGTAGCAAACTGATGTGGCTTTTCAAAAACAGTTCATTAGGGCATACTGATTTTATTGGTAACAATAATCTCTTGTCTCCCAAAGTACATAAGAGATCTCTCACTCCTTAAAGCAAAAGGGAAGGAATTGAATATGTAATCTGTTTGTAACAGAGTACTTTGAGATGTAGTTGAGTTCCCATTTATATTTAATAGGTTATGACGATATTTCTTATGAGTGATGTCCAATATGTATCAGGTTTTAAGTAGTATAGATCTCTGGAGATGCCCCAGACCTATCGAAATAATCTCCAGGCATGGATCGTCATGAATACTGAACTTTTAATATGCTTGTGAATTTTAAGTGCTTTTTGTTTGCAGAGATGGCTTTAATCTGCATATTTTAGCCCTATTCACAGATATTAATAAAAAGATCCATGTGATCTACATACTATGGAATTAATAATTAAATGACAAATTTATAATAAGACAAAATTGTGTTAGCATGTAGGAAAACACAGATTTTGTATCCTAATCAAGATCCTCTGTGTCTTAGTTCTAACACACATTCAGTGTGAAAAGCAAATCAATACAGTGGTTATTTCTTCAGCAAAGAAATATTCCAAATGGACAGATGTGGGAACAGTTTCTATGAATGTTGTGCCTCAAAATATATAACAAAGAAGCTTTCCTAGCCAGTGATAACCAAAAAATGTGCTATTCTTTAGTTCATTAATCATTGATTTATAAATTCACTGTAATTCAGAGCATTTCTTTGTAGTTTTGAAACATGTAATATTTTTTCTCCTAAAATTGTACTGAATATATGGTTAGGAGAGAGATGATGGCTCGGGTACAGGGAGGTACTATGGACTTAGTCCTGGAGGGTTTGCCCTGCCACACTCCACATCCCTCGATCTTCCATAAAGCATCAGTCTCCTCCAGGCAAACTTTGAATGATAAAGGTCATTGTATTAGAGACAACAAACTCAGTCACTGGTACATTGGCAGGTCTGTGATTAGCAGGAATTCAGAAAATATTAGTCTCTAGCAGAATAATTAGCATTTATAAATTGATCAGAAAGTGTAATCATTCATACCATCTAAAGACCTGGGTGTAAATACTGAACATAACAGAAAGATACAAGTTATTACATAATTCAAAAAGAAATTCACTATGGTAAAATGTGTGTTGTGCGGAAAGTCCAGACTTTTTCATTAAGCAAAAACCAAAGTTGGTCCTCCCTGGTGGTCCAGTGGGTAAACAGTCTGCCTTGCAGTGCAGGGGGAACCAGTTCAATCCCTGGCCCGGGAAGATTGCACATGCCACAGAGTGGCTGGAGCAGTGTGTCCAATCAGGAGCCAGCACTCTGGAGCACATGTGCCCAGAGCTGGTGCTCTGCAAAGAGAGAGGCCACTGCAATTGGAGGCCCACAGAAGCCAAACAATAAAGATGGATGAAAAATAAATACATAAAAAAACCAATAAAGAAGTCAAATTAAAAAAAGAAATAAAATTAATTTTTAAATAAAAAGAAATAAAGTAGAATTCAGGAATAATACAGTAAAGGGGATTAAGAACTATTAGGTGAAAAAAATAAAACAATATATTTCTAATTCCATGGGTGGATAATATTTACTTTTCACAGAGTTTAAAATAGAGATAAGAAATAAGGCAAAACTGGTGAAGGAAAAGATTAATGGTGAGTTTAGAGGACTAGAACTTGAAATATAATAAGCACAGAAAAGCAAAGTACTCTCTACATAACAAATTAAAAATGATTGCACTCATGTTGTAATGATTACAGACATGCAGAAAACTCATTGCATGGGTCATATTAAACCTTCATTTTCCAATGGAAAATATATGTTAGCTTTGTCTGGATGAGTCTTAGGTGGCTTTTCAATGGAGCAGTTCAAGTGCAGTCCACTGACCTTTGAGGTCCTCCGTATGTTTTAAGGACATCTGTAACTATAACCTCATTTTCATTAACCTAATATGTCCAATGTAGTTTTTACTTTTTTCATCATGTTAACATTTACAAAAACTGTCCCAAATTAGTGGCGGTAAATATGATACTACCCTAGGATCATTTAAATCAAGGGCACCAAAGTGTGCTCATAAGCATATACATATTTCAAATCTGCACACTTGAATTTTTTTTTAAAAAAAGCTAACTTTACTTATGAAGTCCTGAACCAAGCATCAAAAGTTACAAGTTCTACTAAATCCTGAAACTTTGAATATGATTGTGAGTTTTTGGTATGACCAAACATGAAGTATAGAACAGTCATTCTCAAAAATGAGCACATTCTTAAGAATGATGTTTTTTGAAAAACACTAGGAGACTAAGTTTAAAACTGAACCAAACGCCCCATTTTCTTGGAACACAGAAAAACTTAAGAATGACTGAAAGACAAATTACATTTATTCAACTTGTATATTCTGCAGAGAGTTTCTAAAAAATGAACCAACTGTGCTGTCACTCAAAGGAAAACCTGACAGTATTTGTTTTTGCTTATATAATTTGAGTTATTGGAAACAAGAGAGAGAGAGAAGATGTTTGGGAAAACTTGTATCTTCAACCAGAGATGTGACATTTTTCCTGAAACTTAAAATGTTTCTCATGAGATCCATAGAGATATTAAGAATGTAGGCTTTTTTTTTTTTACATTGTGTAATGAAATGTGTCAACATTTGCAAGATTTCCATAATTCACTGAAACTTTATTTTATAAATGAGCAATGCTTACTCATGTTATAAATCCAGCCATGGGGAAAAGACCCATTCACTGATATGGTCAGATCTTGCCCTTTGCAACTAGTCTCTATCAGTAAAAAACAAAAAACCATTTTGCGTTGGGAATGTAGACCAAAGAAGAATATCCAAAATTATTAGAAAAGTATAATATTTCTTCCTTTAAAACGACACATCAGTGTGAAACCATATTTTTCATCATATACTACTACCAAACAATAGATCAAAGTGAATAAAGAAGGCAGTCATGAAAATCCAGCTAACTTCTATTTAGTTGGTCCTTTATGTCATTTGCAAGAATGAAACTCAACACCACTTGTACCCTTAAGCTTTGCTACGTTTTGAAAACTAGTTATTTTCATGAAACTGTTTACATTTCTATTCAGTCTGTTAATATTTTAAATAGAGTAGTAAGAAGACATTCTGAAATTTCTCAGTTTTAATTGTGAACAAAGCAGCTCGGTGTCCAGGTGTGCTGAGGTCTTAAGGATGGACTATAGTAAGAAGCATCTCCTCAGTGTGAAGGGACCAGGGGACCAGCCTCCACCAAGAAGGGGCCTCACCCGCTGCTCAGTTTTGAGCATCCCCATTCTGCTTGGATGTCCACGTTCAGTCCCGTCAGACGAGCCTTCGGAGGTGTGTTCTGCTTTCTTAGACCTCAGTCTGCAGTCAAATATTGGAGGGCATCACCCCACCCAGCTTCTTTTTCCACACAGCAAAGCCCTCTCCAGTCCCCTCCACACAGGCTCCAACTGCTTCAGAGGGTCTGAACTTTGATTTCTGCCTCCTCTGCTCAGCAAGGCTCCTAGGCACCCTCCAGGTTCCTATTCTCTGTGGGTAGGAGATTGGTTCAAGACAAGAGATAGAAATTCTTCCAAACATTGTGTGTGTGAGTCACTCAGTCATGTCTGAGGCTTTGTGGCCCCATGGACTGTAGCCCACCAAGGCTCCTGTGTCCATGGGATTTCCCAGACAAGAGGAGTGGAGTGGGTTGCCATTTCCTCATTTGGGTGACCTTCCCAATCCAGGAATTGAACCTAGGTCTCCTGCCTTGCAGGCAGGTTCTCTACTGCCTGAACCTGAGCCACAGCTAAAGACGAGCCATTATCCCATCTCTACTGTCTAGATTTGTTGTTGATTATGGGAAGAGGAAGCTTTGGAAATTTCTAGCAGAAATCAAAGCTCTTTCACTTAAAAATACATCCCAGTGTGTCACCTCATCCTGGCTCATTGTATTTGGAGAATTTGGATCAAATAACCTATGTATATATGTATGAATAAATATACAGATAAACAAGGCAACAAAGAATCTATATTGAATGATGAAATAATTTCTCCTGATCTGAAGTTATGACTGTCTTTCTCTAACTTCCTCTACTGGTCATCCAATGGGAGGAGTAGGGGTGTATATAAAAGTTGCCTTTATTTTTTAATTTGAAATTAAGAAAACTTGGAGTAATTGAAAATTAAATATCTTAATTCCCATAGACTGATTTTAATGTTGAGTTCCCTAGATTGTCACACACATACACATTCTGAAATTTCTCAGTTTTAATTGTGAACAAAGCAGCTCGGTGTCCAGGTGTGCTGAGGTCTTAAGGATGGACTATAGTAAGAAGCATCTCCTCAGTGTGAAGGGACCAGGGGACCAGCCTCCACCAAGAAGGGGCCTCACCCGCTGCTCAGTTTTGAGCATCCCCCTTCTGCTTGGATGTCCACGCTCAGTCCCGTCAGACGAGCCTCGGAGGTGTGTTCTGCTTTCTTAGACCTCAGTCTGCAGTCAAATATTGGAGGCATCAACCAACCCAGCTTCTTTTTCCACACAGCAAAGCCCTCTCCAGTCCCCTCCACACAGGCTCCAACTGCTTCAGAGGGTCTGAACTTTGATTTCTGCCTCCTCTGCTCAGCAAGGCTCCTAGGCACCCTCCAGGTTCCTATTCTCTGTGGGTAGGAGATTGGTTCAAGACAAGAGATAGAAATTCTTCCAAACATTGTGTGTGTGAGTCACTCAGTCATGTCTGAGGCTTTGTGGCCCCATGGACTGTAGCCCACCAAGGCTCCTGTGTCCATGGGATTTCCCAGACAAGAGGAGTGGAGTGGGTTGCCATTTCCTCATTTGGGTGACCTTCCCAATCCAGGAATTGAACCTAGGTCTCCTGCCTTGCAGGCAGGTTCTCTACTGCCTGAACCTGAGCCACAGCTAAAGACGAGCCATTATCCCATCTCTACTGTCTAGATTTGTTGTTGATTATGGGAAGAGGAAGCTTTGGAAATTTCTAGCAGAAATCAAAGCTCTTTCACTTAAAAATACATCCCAGTGTGTCACCTCATCCTGGCTCATTGTATTTGGAGAATTTGGATCAAATAACCTATGTATATATGTATGAATAAATATACAGATAAACAAGGCAACAAAGAATCTATATTGAATGATGAAATAATTTCTCCTGATCTGAAGTTATGACTGTCTTTCTCTAACTTCCTCTACTGGTCATCCAATGGGAGGAGTAGGGGTGTATATAAAAGTTGCCTTTATTTTTTAATTTGAAATTAAGAAAACTTGGAGTAATTGAAAATTAAATATCTTAATTCCCATAGACTGATTTTAATGTTGAGTTCCCTAGATTGTTACACACTACACCATGTGACCACCAACACGGTCAAGAAGGGGCAACATTTTTATGAAATGCTCCTTTTTCATGTCAATTTTCTTCCTAGATCTGGAGAAACATGGATCTGTTTTCTGTTAATGTAGTTTTGCCTTTTCCAAAATATAAATGGCAACATACAGTCTGTGGTCATTTAATCTGCTATTTTTACCGAGCATTTTGCATCTGAATTGTATCTTTGTTGTTGTATGTATCATTTGATACTATCTTTGGAGGTAGTATTACATTGTAAAGATGAATCACTGCTAATTGATTCACTCACAATGTAAGGACATTTCGGTTGTTTCTCTTTCGGGGAGATTATGCATGGGGAGCTAAAAAACAGTCCAGTTTTTGTGTGTGAGCATACACCCTAAAGTTAGTTGCATAAATGTCTAATAGTGAGGCTGAGTCACATGGTGAGTTGATGTTTAAATATTTAAGAAACTTGCAGACTTTCTAATCGGCTGCATCATTTTGTACCAAATAGCCTATTTTAAGAGTTCAGTTGCCTACATTTGCCTCTAGCATTTGTATCGTAAGGTATTTAATTTTAGGTATTCAAGGAGTGTGAAGATGGTGTCTGCTTATGAGATTCTTTACCTTATTTCAAGAAGTCTTTTTTTCTTTTTTACATTTATTTTCTATATTTGGATATAGTTTATTTAAAATATTGTGATAGGGCTTCCCCTGGTGGTCCAGTGGGTAAGGACACCGCCTTGCAGTGCAAGGGGCGCCGGTTTGAGCCCTGGCCTGGGAAGATCCCACATGCCGCGGAGCGGCTGGACTGATGTGTCCAATCACCGAGCCGGAGCTCTGGAGCGCATGCGCCCAGAGCCGGTGCTCTGCAACTACAGACGCCACCACGATGGGAGGTACACAGGAGCCAAAGAATGAAGACGAATGAAAATAGAGAAATGAAAGACCAATAGAAGTGGCCCGCCCGCTCCCCTCCCTCCCCAACCCGATCCCCGCCCAAAGTAAATAAATAAATAAATCTTTAAAAAATAAATAAAATAAAATATTGTGATAGTTTCAGGTATACAGCAAAGTGATTCAGTTATACACACACATGTATATCCATTCTTTTTCTGATGCTTTCCTATTTAGGTTACAGAATATTGAGTTGAGTTCCTTGTCCTATACTGTAGGTCCTTGTTGATCATTTTATATATAGTGTGCATATGTTAATCCCAAACACCTAATTTAGACCTCCCCCACCTTTCCCCTTTGGGAACCATAAGTATGCTTTTTTTTTTTTTTCCCTTTGGCTGCGCTGGTCTTAGTTGCGGCATGTGGGATCTAGTTCCCTGACCAGGGATAGAACCCAGGACTCCCGAATTGAGAACACAGAGTCTTAACCGCTGGACCACCAAGGAAGTCCCAGTATGTTTTTGAAGTCTGTGAGTCTGTTACTGTATTTGTAAGCAAGTTCATTTGTACCAATTTTTTTTGATTCTACATACATGATATCATATGACATTTTTCTTTGACTCACTTAGTATGATCATCTCTAGGGCCCTTCTTGTTGATGTAAATGACATTTAAATATTTTTGTGGCTGAGTACTATTATATATTCAGTATACATGTACCACATCTTTATCCATTCATCTGCTGACAGATATTTGTCTCTTGGTAATAGTGCTGTGATGAACACTTGGGTGCATATATCTTTTCAAATTATGATTTCCTCTGGATGTACCAGGAGTGGAACTGCTGGATCATATGGTAGTCTTATTTTTAGTGTGTGTGTTTTTTTTTTTTTAAGGAACTTCCATACTGTTTTACGTCATGGTTGTACCAGTTTACATTCCCCCAAACAGTGTAGGAGATTTTCTTTTTCTCTACAACCTCTCCAGCATTTATTGCTTATGGGTATTTTGATGATGGCCCTTCTGACCAGTGTGAGGCGATGTCACATGATAGTTTGGATATGCATTTCTCTAACACTTAGGTTGGTAGGTGGTTGTTGCTGCTGCTGTTTTTGTATTGAGCTCTGTGAGTTGTTTGTATATTTTTAGAGATTAATCCCTTGTGGGTTGCTTCATTGTCTTCTTTTCTGTGGGTTGCCTTTATTTGGTTTATAATTTCCTTTGCTGTGAAAAATATTTTATATATTCATAAATGATCTAACAGGTTTTACAGTTAAACTCTAGGAAAGTAGAGATGAATGCCTATTTTTGCTATAAAATGATTGTAAAACAGTAGAATTGATACAAAGCATGAATAATAGTGATGCAAATACACCCCTGAGTTATACGAATGGCCAGCTTGTTGAGGTGGAAAAATAATATTCATGGATCATGAACATTTGTTACGGTTGGTTAGGCACAAGTCACACCATGTTGGCTTAGTTGAGGAAATATTCAGTGGATGTAATGCAAAGGACACAGCAAAGAGATTTAGACTTGAACCATTTAAGGACAAAAGTTGTTTTAATTATATCCAAAGCTAGTATACACAGTATGCAAGAGTGAGATTACTGGAAGGTCCCAGTATGTTTTTGAAGTCTGTGAGTCTGTTACTGTATTTGTAAGCAAGTTCATTTGTACCAATTTTTTTTGATTCTACATACATGATATCATATGACATTTTTCTTTGACTCACTTAGTATGATCATCTCTAGGGCCCTTCTTGTTGATGTAAATGACATTTAAATATTTTTGTGGCTGAGTACTATTATATATTCAGTATACATGTACCACATCTTTATCCATTCATCTGCTGACAGATATTTGTCTCTTGGTAATAGTGCTGTGATGAACACTTGGGTGCATATATCTTTTCAAATTATGATTTCCTCTGGATGTACCAGGAGTGGAACTGCTGGATCATATGGTAGTCTTATTTTTAGTGTGTGTGTGTTTTTTTTTTTTTTTTTAAGGAACTTCCATACTGTTTTACGTCATGGTTGTACCAGTTTACATTCCCCCAAACAGTGTAGGAGATTTTCTTTTTCTCTACAACCTCTCCAGCATTTATTGCTTATGGGTATTTTGATGATGGCCCTTCTGACCAGTGTGAGGCGATGTCACATGATAGTTTGGATATGCATTTCTCTAACACTTAGGTTGGTAGGTGGTTGTTGCTGCTGCTGTTTTTGTATTGAGCTCTGTGAGTTGTTTGTATATTTTTAGAGATTAATCCCTTGTGGGTTGCTTCATTGTCTTCTTTTCTGTGGGTTGCCTTTATTTGGTTTATAATTTCCTTTGCTGTGAAAAATATTTTATATATTCATAAATGATCTAACAGGTTTTACAGTTAAACTCTAGGAAAGTAGAGATGAATGCCTATTTTTGCTATAAAATGATTGTAAAACAGTAGAATTGATACAAAGCATGGATAATAGTGATGCAAATACACCCCTGAGTTATACGAATGGCCAGCTTGTTGAGGTGGAAAAATAATATTCATGGATCATGAACATTTGTTACGGTTGGTTAGGCACAAGTCACACCATGTTGGCTTAGTTGAGGAAATATTCAGTGGATGTAATGCAAAGGACACAGCAAAGAGATTTAGACTTGAACCATTTAAGGACAAAAGTTGTTTTAATTATATCCAAAGCTAGTATACACAGTATGCAAAGAGTGAGATTAAATACTTCTACGCAGTTGTGAGAGTAGGCAGTTGCTTTATATGTTAACAGAATTCTTTTCAAATTAGCCTTGAGATTTTAAGGATAGTAAGTAATAGAGTTATTCATTTAAAATAATTCTTACGTCTTTTTGTTTAATGATCATACCTTTTTAACGTCTGTTATATTTTGTAATACAAGTCAGCTTTATCTTTCACTGACAGAAATGATAGCAAATTTGGAAATACAGTTTAAAGTCTGAAGCAATTTAAATGGTAATTTATTATTTCTTGATATCCTAAGGAAAATCATTGTGTATGTGTGTGTATGTATTAGTTGTTCAATCATGTCTAACTTTGTGACCCCATGGACTGTAGCCAGCTAGGCTCCTCAGTCCATGGAATTCTCCAGGAAACAGGAGGGTGCCATGCCCTTCTCCAAGGTCTGTTCCCAACTCAGGGATCGAACCCTGGTCTCCTGCATGCTAGGCGGGTTCTTTGACATATGAGTCACCAGGAAAGCCCTATATATTCACGTAATAGAGAGCAACTACTACTTCATCACTAATTTAGGAAGGGTTTTAGCAGTGCATTCTCTCCCTTTGGAAACTGGCTGAAAGAAAGATAAGACAGGGCTTTAGAAGAAACCTTGTTAGAGAATTTGCTGCTTCTGTGTGTAAAACAGCAACAGTGCCTCCTGCCAGAACCCTGATAGATGTGAGCCATGACTTCACGTCTACTTCCCAGGCTTTTTATTCCATTCTGTAAGCGTTTCATCTCTGTGGTTTATGTTTCCCTAGCCTTCTGTCTTTTTTATTGTCCTTCTTCTGCTTGTCTGTCTTAATCTTGCTTTTATACCTTGCCGTGTCTCATCTCATTTTGCTCATCTTTTCTCTGTTCATTTTGGAGTGGGTACAGTGTTATCTGCATGTAAATGCAAAATTGAAAAGAAGAAAAAGTGAGTTGACTACAGTTGTGATTAATATACATACACAGACATGCCGTTTTTTGAAAATCTGTAAGCAAAAGACAAATATTAATCTTGGAGAACAATGTTCTTTTCAGTCCTCTTCACAGCCCCCAAACAAGTTATATGATGATGATTAAAGGATGACTGCCAACAAAGAGGAAGAAAGAGAAATAGAGCATCTGGTGGGGCTTTTTTGTTTTACAATGAAAATGACTATACATTATCAATCAATTTCTTCATCAACAGTAACCCTTTTCACTCCATGGAAAAATAATTCTTACGTCTTTTTGTTTAATGATCATACCTTTTTAACGTCTGTTATATTTTGTAATACAAGTCAGCTTTATCTTTCACTGACAGAAATGATAGCAAATTTGGAAATACAGTTTAAAGTCTGAAGCAATTTAAATGGTAATTTATTATTTCTTGATATCCTAAGGAAAATCATTGTGTATGTGTGTGTATGTATTAGTTGTTCAATCATGTCTAACTTTGTGACCCCATGGACTGTAGCCAGCTAGGCTCCTCAGTCCATGGAATTCTCCAGGAAACAGGAGGGTGCCATGCCCTTCTCCAAGGTCTGTTCCCAACTCAGGGATCGAACCCTGGTCTCCTGCATGCTAGGCGGGTTCTTTGACATATGAGTCACCAGGAAAGCCCTATATATTCACGTAATAGAGAGCAACTACTACTTCATCACTAATTTAGGAAGGGTTTTAGCAGTGCATTCTCTCCCTTTGGAAACTGGCTGAAAGAAAGATAAGACAGGGCTTTAGAAGAAACCTTGTTAGAGAATTTGCTGCTTCTGTGTGTAAAACAGCAACAGTGCCTCCTGCCAGAACCCTGATAGATGTGAGCCATGACTTCACGTCTACTTCCCAGGCTTTTTATTCCATTCTGTAAGCGTTTCATCTCTGTGGTTTATGTTTCCCTAGCCTTCTGTCTTTTTTATTGTCCTTCTTCTGCTTGTCTGTCTTAATCTTGCTTTTATACCTTGCCGTGTCTCATCTCATTTTGCTCATCTTTTCTCTGTTCATTTTGGAGTGGGTACAGTGTTATCTGCATGTAAATGCAAAATTGAAAAGAAGAAAAAGTGAGTTGACTACAGTTGTGATTAATATACATACACAGACATGCCGTTTTTTGAAAATCTGTAAGCAAAAGACAAATATTAATCTTGGAGAACAATGTTCTTTTCAGTCCTCTTCACAGCCCCCAAACAAGTTATATGATGATGATTAAAGGATGACTGCCAACAAAGAGGAAGAAAGAGAAATAGAGCATCTGGTGGGGCTTTTTTGTTTTACAATGAAAATGACTATACATTATCAATCAATTTCTTCATCAACAGTAACCCTTTTCACTCCATGGAAAAATAAGTACTTCAAGAGTTAGGAGCTATGCGAGAAGATAATAGATGGTGAAAAAATTATAAAACAGAAATAGATTTCCTAGTAAGACTTTAGAAACTTTACTTGAATACTATATTTTTGGGAAAAAAAAAAAGATTTTCAAGCCTGTCAAGTATTAGTATATATCCACTGGATATTTCACATTAATACTTATTTTTGGATGAAATACTTGGATTTTTCCAGAATACACCTAGAAATAGTGGATAATCAATTATGTTTAGTGACATCCCTAATATGTATTTTAATGTTCACGAATGACATTCACCAGACTCCTCTGTCCATAGAATTCTCCAGGCAACAACACTGCAGTGGGTTGCCATTCCCTTCCCTAAGACATCTTCCCCACCCAGGGACACTGGGAAAACAGAAGCTGTCATCAGACAAAAGGTTAAAGAGAAAGAAAGTGAGCCTAGACATGGCCATGCTAATCTTCTATGCCGGTCATTTAGTGTCTCATTTTCTAGTTCTCTGTTCATATTCCGGCTTATGTCCCCTTATTTAGACCTAATTTCATTTATCTACATAGGCTTGGAATTTTATACATTTATCTGATAGTCATTTCCACTATATTAAAAAAGAAAACCACTAATTGTACATTGCTGTAAATTTTTAAAAAAGATTAAAGCACACTCTCTGATTGTAAAATTTCAAAGCTTGTGGTCTTAATTAATGGCGTGTTGGGATGACCTGAATACTAAGTTCAATGGCTTATATAATATGGCAACTGAGGAACAGGCAATACAAATGCCGGAGCAAATTGCCATTTTAATATGACACGCCTCCTAAATTGCAGTTTCTTGCTTGAATTAATATACATACACAGACAGTCCGTTTTTGAAAATCTGTAAGCAAAAGACAAATATTAATCTTGGAGAACAATGTTCTTTTCAGTCCTCTTCACAGCCCCCAAACAAGTTATATGATGATGATTAAAGGATGACTGCCAACAAAGAGGAAGAAAGAGAAATAGAGCATCTGGTGGGGCTTTTTTGTTTTACAATGAAAATGACTATACATTATCAATCAATTTCTTCATCAACAGTAACCCTTTTCACTCCATGGAAAAATAAGTACTTCAAGAGTTAGGAGCTATGCGAGAAGATAATAGATGGTGAAAAAATTATAAAACAGAAATAGATTTCCTAGTAAGACTTTAGAAACTTTACTTGAATACTATATTTTTGGGAAAAAAAAAAAGATTTTCAAGCCTGTCAAGTATTAGTATATATCCACTGGATATTTCACATTAATACTTATTTTTGGATGAAATACTTGGATTTTTCCAGAATACACCTAGAAATAGTGGATAATCAATTATGTTTAGTGACATCCCTAATATGTATTTTAATGTTCACGAATGACATTCACCAGACTCCTCTGTCCATAGAATTCTCCAGGCAACAACACTGCAGTGGGTTGCCATTCCCTTCCCTAAGACATCTTCCCCACCCAGGGACACTGGGAAAACAGAAGCTGTCATCAGACAAAAGGTTAAAGAGAAAGAAAGTGAGCCTAGACATGGCCATGCTAATCTTCTATGCCGGTCATTTAGTGTCTCATTTTTCTAGTTCTCTGTTCATATTCCGGCTTATGTCCCCTTATTTAGACCTAATTTCATTTATCTACATAGGCTTGGAATTTTATACATTTATCTGATAGTCATTTCCACTATATTAAAAAAGAAAACCACTAATTGTACATTGCTGTAAATTTTTAAAAAAGATTAAAGCACACTCTCTGATTGTAAAATTTCAAAGCTTGTGGTCTTAATTAATGGCGTGTTGGGATGACCTGAATACTAAGTTCAATGGCTTATATAATATGGCAACTGAGGAACAGGCAATACAAATGCCGGAGCAAATTGCCATTTTAATATGACACGCCCTCTCCTAAATTGCAGTTTCTTGCTTGCTGATTCTCCATGGGACACCACACAATATCTTCACAGATAATTCCTGTCTAATATTTTAAGCTGCATGATATGACTAATTTATAGCATCTAATGTAATGTACTCTTTTTGAAAGACAAACATTGTGCTTTAAAATTTAATAACTCCTGCAGTTTGGGAGAATAACCATAAGAAAATCATTGAAAATACCTTTTCCTAATGTAGTGTATGAAATTAGTTAGATTGCAACTCATGTTATTCCATTAGGATAAATATACGTGGATTTATTTTCATATATTTCTATTTCAGAAAATGTGAATTAGTCAAGCAGTAGTTAGGAACAGTATGAATTTTAGCAGTACAATAGATTCATAAAAATCTATTGTTAGTGACTTCTGGTGACTTTAGGATATCAGTAAGAAATTTACCCTCTAAGAATTTATATTTTCTCCTAATTAGACAGGGCAAACCTAATCTCATAGGATCATTGTGAGCTAAAATGATGTGTGAAGTGCTGAACTCAACTTGTGTTGCACAGTGACTACAAGGGCATTTTCTCTTCTTTCACACCATGTCGCTACCTACACTTTGTCTCATTTCTTCCTCTTTTCTTTGTTCAATGTAAGTTCACACATCAAGCAAAGAAAGAGAAAAGAATAGCAGGGATCCTGCAGGAGCCAGCCCGGGACTCACAGGTGGTCCTCTGAACAGAGCTACTTCATATGTCCGTGCACAGCAGCAGGTGATCTTGAACTTGAGTTTGGAAGTAAACAATGGAATGAGCTGAACTGTGATGTCACATAAAATGGCAGGCATATTATTTCTGTGCCTCTGAGAAAATAACACTTGGGACTGTCCGGAGTTTGCAGGGCAATGATATTTCTAAACCACTAATTGTACATTGCTGTAAATTTTTAAAAAAGATTAAAGCACACTCTCTGATTGTAAAATTTCAAAGCTTGTGGTCTTAATTAATGGCGTGTTGGGATGACCTGAATACTAAGTTCAATGGCTTATATAATATGGCAACTGAGGAACAGGCAATACAAATGCCGGAGCAAATTGCCATTTTAATATGACACGCCCTCTCCTAAATTGCAGTTTCTTGCTTGCTGATTCTCCATGGGACACCACACAATATCTTCACAGATAATTCCTGTCTAATATTTTAAGCTGCATGATATGACTAATTTATAGCATCTAATGTAATGTACTCTTTTTGAAAGACAAACATTGTGCTTTAAAATTTAATAACTCCTGCAGTTTGGGAGAATAACCATAAGAAAATCATTGAAAATACCTTTTTCCTAATGTAGTGTATGAAATTAGTTAGATTGCAACTCATGTTATTCCATTAGGATAAATATACGTGGATTTATTTTCATATATTTCTATTTCAGAAAATGTGAATTAGTCAAGCAGTAGTTAGGAACAGTATGAATTTTAGCAGTACAATAGATTCATAAAAATCTATTGTTAGTGACTTCTGGTGACTTTAGGATATCAGTAAGAAATTTACCCTCTAAGAATTTATATTTTCTCCTAATTAGACAGGGCAAACCTAATCTCATAGGATCATTGTGAGCTAAAATGATGTGTGAAGTGCTGAACTCAACTTGTGTTGCACAGTGACTACAAGGGCATTTTCTCTTCTTTCACACCATGTCGCTACCTACACTTTGTCTCATTTCTTCCTCTTTTCTTTGTTCAATGTAAGTTCACACATCAAGCAAAGAAAGAGAAAAGAATAGCAGGGATCCTGCAGGAGCCAGCCCGGGACTCACAGGTGGTCCTCTGAACAGAGCTACTTCATATGTCCGTGCACAGCAGCAGGTGATCTTGAACTTGAGTTTGGAAGTAAACAATGGAATGAGCTGAACTGTGATGTCACATAAAATGGCAGGCATATTATTTCTGTGACTCTGAGAAAATAATACTTGGGACTGTCCCGGGAGTTTGCAGGGGCAATGATATCTGCTCCTCAACTTTGGCTAATGCTGTCGTCTGTTAATTGTGGTTGTGAGCCCCATGCGGGAGATCCGGCGAAGCCAGTGAAGTTCCACATTCAAGCTGGCATGAGAAAGAGACATGGCAAGAGACGTTAATGATACATAACAGAACAGTGATGTTGAGAACCAAGGAAAACACAGAATTCCTGGCCAATCACCCTTAAGAACCCACTCCTCCTTGAGTATGGACAAAGACAGATGAGGCTGTGTTTTAGAAGGCTTGAGCCGGGATATGTTTTTGAAGGACTGTAGGGATTATTTAAGACAGAAATGTAGTTTTTCACTGAACTCTGGATAACACCATTTAAGCATCTTTTAAGTAGTAAGTCATTATTAGGGTCCACAAGGCACTTACTGATGTTGCTTTTTATGACAAACAAAATTAGTTACATGTAATATTTAATCAAAAACTTGTTTGGCATAATTCCTGAAGGGTGCTTCCAGGAAGATGAGTAAAGAGTAATTTTAACTGCACAGTATGGTAGAAAGAACGCTGAGCAACTTGCCTGTAAGACTTTCAGAGGGAAAATGAAAGATTAAATTTAGCAAAATATATAGTTACTTAGATATAGCCTGATTAAAATAAAACTTGAATGTTTATACAGTAATTTTATATTCCATATTTGGTTTCAACATTTTTTTTTTAAATCCTTCTGAACTGTATCCCTATAGTTGAACTGTATCCCTATAGTTGGAATTCCAATTGCAGTATACAGTGCTGTATTTCCAAATCTGAAACAAATTTAAATCCATGAAGAGTAATATGTATAAGCTAAAGATTTTATTTTGTTACTATTCACATCTTTGTCATGTATTCTATAGTTTTTCTCTTTATTTTGAATTTTTTCTCAATTTATGTTATTTCATAAAACAAAGTATTTTTGCTCCCACAGATCAGATGACAAAAGTTAAAGGATTTTTCTAATTACATAGTAAATAAAAATACCTTGATTCTTTCCTGATTTGCAGCTGAACATAATTTTTTGCTGAATCACCGATGGTGAGATGTTTTATCACCTCTTGGCTGTAGGATTGCTGTGGATATATTCACTTCATAAATTTGATTATTTTCACATGTTTGTGATAGTCTATTTTTAAACTGGGCATTGTAAATCAGCCAGACGTTGACTTGTGAATACTCTGCAGCAATTGAATATACTGTTACTGTTCTTAATTCATAATAATCATGCCAATTATATCAGGAAAATAGAGTATTAAAGAGATGAAGTTATTCAAGCTGGCATGAGAAGGCATAAGAGACGTTAATGATACATAACAGAACAGTGATGTTGAGAACCAAGGAAAACACAGAATTCCTGGCCAATCACCCTTAAGAACCCACTCCTCCTTGAGTATGGACAAAGACAGATGAGGCTGTGTTTTAGAAGGCTTGAGCCGGGATATGTTTTTGAAGGACTGTAGGGATTATTTAAGACAGAAATGTAGTTTTTCACTGAACTCTGGATAACACCATTTAAGCATCTTTTAAGTAGTAAGTCATTATTAGGGTCCACAAGGCACTTACTGATGTTGCTTTTTATGACAAACAAAATTAGTTACATGTAATATTTAATCAAAAACTTGTTTGGCATAATTCCTGAAGGGTGCTTCCAGGAAGATGAGTAAAGAGTAATTTTAACTGCACAGTATGGTAGAAAGAACGCTGAGCAACTTGCCTGTAAGACTTTCAGAGGGAAAATGAAAGATTAAATTTAGCAAAATATATAGTTACTTAGATATAGCCTGATTAAAATAAAACTTGAATGTTTATACAGTAATTTTATATTCCATATTTGGTTTCAACATTTTTTTTTTAAATCCTTCTGAACTGTATCCCTATAGTTGAACTGTATCCCTATAGTTGGAATTCCAATTGCAGTATACAGTGCTGTATTTCCAAATCTGAAACAAATTTAAATCCATGAAGAGTAATATGTATAAGCTAAAGATTTTATTTTGTTACTATTCACATCTTTGTCATGTATTCTATAGTTTTTCTCTTTATTTTGAATTTTTTCTCAATTTATGTTATTTCATAAAACAAAGTATTTTTGCTCCCACAGATCAGATGACAAAAGTTAAAGGATTTTTCTAATTACATAGTAAATAAAAATACCTTGATTCTTTCCTGATTTGCAGCTGAACATAATTTTTTGCTGAATCACCGATGGTGAGATGTTTTATCACCTCTTGGCTGTAGGATTGCTGTGGATATATTCACTTCATAAATTTGATTATTTTCACATGTTTGTGATAGTCTATTTTTAAACTGGGCATTGTAAATCAGCCAGACGTTGACTTGTGAATACTCTGCAGCAATTGAATATACTGTTACTGTTCTTAATTCATAATAATCATGCCAATTATATCAGGGAAAATAGAGTATTAAAGAGATGCATTTTTAGAACTATCAGATAAATCCAGGGATGTTTAACAAGCAATTACAGATGACATTTTGCAGTTTTCACTCCCAGAAAGTTTATAGGATGTGACCAAGGAGACAAATGAATTTTAAATGAAAAGAAGGAAGACTCCTTTTCAAGAGCCATCAAAGAAGCAGTATCCAGAAGCACTGTCAGCTAGTTTTAATAGTTTCTATGAAAGGTCAAACACCAACTTGTGCTGTTATTTTTTTAAAAATAAAATGTGCTTCCTAGAGGCTAAATTAGCTGATAGAGAAATGTGTGAAAATAATATGGGATTTCATTTTAGAAATAAGCATGACAGATAACATGAAATGTTATCTTTCAGTGTTCTAATTGACTATGTGGACTTAATGAATATTGAATAAATCAACATTTTGATATATAAATGCTTAAATAATCGAATATCACATTTTGTTCTATAAACGAATGTAAGGGAACATGTTAATTGCCTACCTTTAATGAAGTAATTAATTTGGTCATTTATTACAAATTACTAAACTAAGAACCATTATTGTAGTATTAGTTATTTATATACCTTGTATGCTTTATCTCAGCCTGGAGTAATAAGAGTAACTTTATAATCAAGAAGCGGCGATTAGACCCTCGCATTAAGAGCACACAGTGCTACACGAGAATAATCATGGTAATAAGCTAAAGATTTTATTTTGTTACTATTCACATCTTTGTCATGTATTCTATAGTTTTTCTCTTTATTTTGAATTTTTTCTCAATTTATGTTATTTCATAAAACAAAGTATTTTTGCTCCCACAGATCAGATGACAAAAGTTAAAGGATTTTTCTAATTACATAGTAAATAAAAATACCTTGATTCTTTCCTGATTTGCAGCTGAACATAATTTTTTGCTGAATCACCGATGGTGAGATGTTTTATCACCTCTTGGCTGTAGGATTGCTGTGGATATATTCACTTCATAAATTTGATTATTTTCACATGTTTGTGATAGTCTATTTTTAAACTGGGCATTGTAAATCAGCCAGACGTTGACTTGTGAATACTCTGCAGCAATTGAATATACTGTTACTGTTCTTAATTCATAATAATCATGCCAATTATATCAGGGAAAATAGAGTATTAAAGAGATGCATTTTTAGAACTATCAGATAAATCCAGGGATGTTTAACAAGCAATTACAGATGACATTTTGCAGTTTTCACTCCCAGAAAGTTTATAGGATGTGACCAAGGAGACAAATGAATTTTAAATGAAAAGAAGGAAGACTCCCTTTTCAAGAGCCATCAAAGAAGCAGTATCCAGAAGCACTGTCAGCTAGTTTTAATAGTTTCTATGAAAGGTCAAACACCAACTTGTGCTGTTATTTTTTTAAAAATAAAATGTGCTTCCTAGAGGCTAAATTAGCTGATAGAGAAATGTGTGAAAATAATATGGGATTTCATTTTAGAAATAAGCATGACAGATAACATGAAATGTTATCTTTCAGTGTTCTAATTGACTATGTGGACTTAATGAATATTGAATAAATCAACATTTTGATATATAAATGCTTAAATAATCGAATATCACATTTTGTTCTATAAACGAATGTAAGGGAACATGTTAATTGCCTACCTTTAATGAAGTAATTAATTTGGTCATTTATTACAAATTACTAAACTAAGAACCATTATTGTAGTATTAGTTATTTATATACCTTGTATGCTTTATCTCAGCCTGGAGTAATAAGAGTAACTTTATAATCAAGAAGCGGCGATTAGACCCTCGCATTAAGAGCACACAGTGCTACACGAGACACAAAGGCCATTTCTTATTAACTCCTCAACTGTCAGCTCCTCCATAAGCAGGTTGCTTCTAGCTGAGAAGTGAAGCAATTTATGTACTTCTCTAGGTTTAAATATAAGATAAGGACTGTGATTTCCAAATAAAAACAAAGCATTTTAAGATACTGTTTTAGTATATTATTTAAAACTACATAGCCATGTACACCATATAATTTGCTGTAGAATAGTATAAATCACATTCGAATGTATAGACCATTATTATACTGTAATTTAAAGTGTTCCTAATCATCTGTGAAGTTCTATAATAGCCTGATAACTCCTACTATTTCAGAAGTTACTTCTTAATTTTTTCCCTTTTTTTATTCAAGTATATTTGATTTTAAATGTCGTATGAAATACTGCTGTATGGCAAAGTGCCGCGGTTATACATGTGAGTGAGAGTCACTCAGTCATGTCTGACTCCTTGCGACCCTGTGGGCTGTACCCCGTCAGGCTCCTCGGTCCCTGGGATTCTCCAGGCAAGAATACTGGAGTGGGTAGGTGTTCCCTTTTTCAGAGGATCTTCCCAGCCCAGGAATCGAACTGGGGTCTCCTGCAATGCAGGCAGATGTTTTACCAGCTGAGCTTTCAGGGAAGTGCAGTTACCAGGGAAGCCTATGGGTGCACATATAATGCATTCTTTTTCATATTCTTTTTCATTATAGTTTATCACAGGACATTGACAACACTTCTCAGGACTACTCAGTAGGAATTCTGTATATAACAGTTTGCATCTGCTAATCCCAAACTCCCAAGCCTCATTCTTTCCCATTGTCCACTGTCTTGACAACCATCAGTCTGTTATCTATGTCGGTGATTCTGTTCTGTAGACAGGTTCATCTGTGTCATATTTTAGCTTCCACACGTAAACGGCATCATATGGTATTTGCCTTTCTCTTTCTGACTGACTTAATATGATAACCACGCGTTGTATCCGTATTGCTGCAAATGGCACTATTTTGTCTTTTATGGCTGAATGGTATTCCATTGTATGCAAGTACCACGTCCTGTTTATCCTTTCACCTGTTCATGGACAAGTAGGTTGTTTTCATGTCTTGGCTATTGTGAATAGTGTCGCTATGAACATAGGGGTAATATGCATTTTTTTGATTTATTGTTTTGTGTGGATACATGCCCGGGAGTGGGATTGCTGGACCAACAATTCTGTTTCAGTTTTCTGAGGAGCCTCCATACTGTTTTCCATAGTGGCTGCACCAGCTTGCATCCCCACCAACAGTGTCGGGGGCCCCCTGTCCTCCATATCCTCCCCAGGATTTATTTGTAGACATCTTAATGATGGCCATTCTAACCAGCATGGCATGGTGCCTTATTATAGTTGGGGTATGTAGTTCTCTAATAATTAGCAACATTTAAGCATCTTTTCATGTACCTACGGGGCATCTATATTTCTTCTTCAGAGAAGTGCCTATTTAGGTCTTCTGTCCATTTTTCAACTGGGTTGTTTGGTGTTTTGTTATTAAAGTCACTCAGTCATGTCTGACTCCTTGCGACCCTGTGGGCTGTACCCCGTCAGGCTCCTCGGTCCCTGGGATTCTCCAGGCAAGAATACTGGAGTGGGTAGGTGTTCCCTTTTTCAGAGGATCTTCCCAGCCCAGGAATCGAACTGGGGTCTCCTGCAATGCAGGCAGATGTTTTACCAGCTGAGCTTTCAGGGAAGTGCAGTTACCAGGGAAGCCTATGGGTGCACATATAATGCATTCTTTTTCATATTCTTTTTCATTATAGTTTATCACAGGACATTGACAACACTTCTCAGGACTACTCAGTAGGAATTCTGTATATAACAGTTTGCATCTGCTAATCCCAAACTCCCAAGCCTCATTCTTTCCCATTGTCCACTGTCTTGACAACCATCAGTCTGTTATCTATGTCGGTGATTCTGTTCTGTAGACAGGTTCATCTGTGTCATATTTTAGCTTCCACACGTAAACGGCATCATATGGTATTTGCCTTTCTCTTTCTGACTGACTTAATATGATAACCACGCGTTGTATCCGTATTGCTGCAAATGGCACTATTTTGTCTTTTATGGCTGAATGGTATTCCATTGTATGCAAGTACCACGTCCTGTTTATCCTTTCACCTGTTCATGGACAAGTAGGTTGTTTTCATGTCTTGGCTATTGTGAATAGTGTCGCTATGAACATAGGGGTAATATGCATTTTTTTGATTTATTGTTTTGTGTGGATACATGCCCGGGAGTGGGATTGCTGGACCAACAATTCTGTTTCAGTTTTCTGAGGAGCCTCCATACTGTTTTCCATAGTGGCTGCACCAGCTTGCATCCCCACCAACAGTGTCGGGGGCCCCCTGTCCTCCATATCCTCCCCAGGATTTATTTGTAGACATCTTAATGATGGCCATTCTAACCAGCATGGCATGGTGCCTTATTATAGTTGGGGTATGTAGTTCTCTAATAATTAGCAACATTTAAGCATCTTTTCATGTACCTACGGGGCATCTATATTTCTTCTTCAGAGAAGTGCCTATTTAGGTCTTCTGTCCATTTTTCAACTGGGTTGTTTGGTGTTTTGTTATTAAATTGTAGGAATTACATGTTTATTTTGGAAATTAGCCCCTTGTTGGTTGCATTGTTTGTTTGCAAATATTTTCTCCCGTTCTGTAGGTTGTCTTTTTGTTTTATTTGTGATTTCCTATATTGTGGAAAGCTTGTGGATTTGATTAGGTTCCTTTTTAAAAATTTTTGTTTTTATTGCTATTGTCTTGAGAGACTGACCTGAGAAAACATTGGTACAATTTCTGTTGGAGAATATTTTGCCTATGTTTTCTTCTAGGAGTTTAATGGAGTCATGTCTTATATTTGTGTCCTTAAGCTATTTTGAGTTAACTTTTTGTATGGTGAAAGCACACATTTTAACGTCACTGATTTACGTATGGCTGTCCAGCTTTCTCAGCACCACTTGCTGAAGAGATGACTGTCTTTTTCCCATTGTATACTGTTTCCTCCTCTGTCAGAGATTAATTGACCCTAGGTGCATAGGTCAAAGTCAATTTTTATTTTATGGGCTGAAAAATAAAATGTAAAGCGAGTGAGCATTAATGGAATTTTAGAAACCAATTCAACTACCTCTAGTAAAACGGTCTGTTTCAAAAAAAAAAAGAGGGGCTTCCCTGGTGGCCCAGTGGGCAAGAATACCGCCTTGCAGTGCAAGGGGCACTGGTTCGATCCCTGGCCTAGGAAGATCCCATGTGCTGCCGAGTGGCTGGACCAGTGTGTCCAATTACCGAGCCGGAGCTCTGGAGCGCATGCACCCAGAGCCAGTGCTCTGCGATGAGAGTGGCCACTGCGATGGGAGGCCCACACAGGCCAAAGAACAAAGATAAATAAATGAAAGATCAATAGAAGTGGCCAAAAAAAAAAAAAAAAAAAAAGATTAAATGAAAAATACAAGGATAGAAAATAAAATATAAATGGGACACTTTAGTACCAGTAGACTTCTCTAAAATACACAAGATTTTAAGTATCCTGTGGTCTGCATACACTTGGTAGAAGCCGAAAGTAACTACATAATTTATGTGTTGCTAAAAGATATAAAAACACATTAACAAATAGAAAAATTAGCATTTTGGTAAAATGATTGAGGGCTTCCCTTGTAGCTTAGCTGGTAAAGAATCCCAGTTCTATTCCTTGTCTGGGAAGGTCTCCTGGAGAAGGAATAGGCTACCCATACCAGTATTCTTGGGCTTCTCTGGCAGCTCAGAGGATAAAGAATCCGCCGGCAAAGCAAGAGGCCTGGGTTTGATCCCTGAGTTGGACAGATCCCCTGGAGAAGGCAAAGGCTACCCACTCCAGTAGTCTTACCTGGAGAATTCCATGGCTTGTCCATGAGTTGCAAATACTTGGGCATGACTGAAAGAAGTCGGGTGTGACTTTCACTTTCAAAATGATTTAAATTATCTTCCTATGGACACATAGCTGATACCGCAATTCCCAGCTATCTAAAAGTTTGAATTGATTTTCATAAATCATTGTTCATATTCAATTCTGCCATTTAAAACTCTAATCACAAAAGGAGTGTTTTCTAGTTAAATTAAAAGGCTAATGTCTTTTCCATTGTATACTGTTCTCTCTGTCAGAGATTAATTGACCCTAGGTGCATAGGTCAAAGTCAATTTTTATTTTATGGGCTGAAAAATAAAATGTAAAGCGAGTGAGCATTAATGGAATTTTAGAAACCAATTCAACTACCTCTAGTAAAACGGTCTGTTTCAAAAAAAAAAAGAGGGGCTTCCCTGGTGGCCCAGTGGGCAAGAATACCGCCTTGCAGTGCAAGGGGCACTGGTTCGATCCCTGGCCTAGGAAGATCCCATGTGCTGCCGAGTGGCTGGACCAGTGTGTCCAATTACCGAGCCGGAGCTCTGGAGCGCATGCACCCAGAGCCAGTGCTCTGCGATGAGAGTGGCCACTGCGATGGGAGGCCCACACAGGCCAAAGAACAAAGATAAATAAATGAAAGATCAATAGAAGTGGCCAAAAAAAAAAAAAAAAAAAGATTAAATGAAAAATACAAGGATAGAAAATAAAATATAAATGGGACACTTTAGTACCAGTAGACTTCTCTAAAATACACAAGATTTTAAGTATCCTGTGGTCTGCATACACTTGGTAGAAGCCGAAAGTAACTACATAATTTATGTGTTGCTAAAAGATATAAAAACACATTAACAAATAGAAAAATTAGCATTTTGGTAAAATGATTGAGGGCTTCCCTTGTAGCTTAGCTGGTAAAGAATCCCAGTTCTATTCCTTGTCTGGGAAGGTCTCCTGGAGAAGGAATAGGCTACCCATACCAGTATTCTTGGGCTTCTCTGGCAGCTCAGAGGATAAAGAATCCGCCGGCAAAGCAAGAGGCCTGGGTTTGATCCCTGAGTTGGACAGATCCCCTGGAGAAGGCAAAGGCTACCCACTCCAGTAGTCTTACCTGGAGAATTCCATGGCTTGTCCATGAGTTGCAAATACTTGGGCATGACTGAAAGAAGTCGGGTGTGACTTTCACTTTCAAAATGATTTAAATTATCTTCCTATGGACACATAGCTGATACCGCAATTCCCAGCTATCTAAAAGTTTGAATTGATTTTCATAAATCATTGTTCATATTCAATTCTGCCATTTAAAACTCTAATCACAAAAGGAGTGTTTTCTCTAGTATAATTGGGGAGATAAATTAGGCACTAGGAGTTTATCATACATTACTCAGGTAAAATATGGCTAAGAAATATTGATGGTTTTCAATGTCATTTTGACTTGTATATGTCAATAGTATAATTTGCTTCCTTGATCAATATTTATCTGTTAATAAACTTGCCAAAGTACTTGCCTCAATAAAGGCTATTAATTTACCCCTTGAGAACATTTCCTTTTCTAAGTTTAAAAAAGCATACTGTCAATAAATTAATTAATTTGTAAAAAAAAAAAAAAAGTTCAAATAAGAGAAATAAGATTGGTAAGTTTACCACTCAGAATGAAAATGTTTTATCTAATATTCTTTGTCTCACTCTAAAGGAAGCTCAGAAATTCACATGCTTATACCTAATAAAGAGGTGAAAATGCAATTCAGAGAGATTCCAAACTAGGAAGACAAGAGTGATGAAGCATATAAACCCCCCAAAGTGTCATTAATGTGGGGTGTTTTTAAATGAGTTGTGAATTAAAGTCCCTTAAATGTTAGTGAAACAATTTGGAATGAGTCCACAGTAATTAATAAACCAACACAGATTTCAAAATTGGACAAGGGTTTTTATGCTATAATATCTCAGTAAAAGATGCAGAGCTGTTCAACATGTGAGTTCAAAAGTCAACTTTATAAATCCTTTTAAAAGAATGTAATTCACAAACTTCAAAAATGAGAGGTTTTCTACAGTTTTCTTTTGAAATCATTACTGTGGAAAGGGGGTAGGTAAAGCAGAATTATGTATGGGAAGTGGGCAAGACAAAGAATTTCTATAAATGCTTTTCTGCAAGGTCAATTTGAAAACATTTTTACATAAAGTATGTGTCATTTGGTTTTCTTTCTTACACTGTTGACTGACAAATGCACAATAGGAGAGCTGCAAGTTAACTTGCACTGGGGCAAAATAAGGGCTATTGCCAAGAACATAGGACCTCTGAGAACTCTGAAAAATTGCCCCAAAGAGACTGGGGAAAGGTCAGTATACATGTGATTTTGGTGAAATAACGCAGTATTTCGAATTCCCCTTTTTTTTGCAAAAATTTAATACATAAATCATTGTTCATATTCAATTCTGCCATTTAAAACTCTAATCACAAAAGGAGTGTTTTCTCTAGTATAATTGGGGAGATAAATTAGGCACTAGGAGTTTATCATACATTACTCAGGTAAAATATGGCTAAGAAATATTGATGGTTTTCAATGTCATTTTGACTTGTATATGTCAATAGTATAATTTGCTTCCTTGATCAATATTTATCTGTTAATAAACTTGCCAAAGTACTTGCCTCAATAAAGGCTATTAATTTACCCCTTGAGAACATTTCCTTTTCTAAGTTTAAAAAAGCATACTGTCAATAAATTAATTAATTTGTAAAAAAAAAAAAAAAGTTCAAATAAGAGAAATAAGATTGGTAAGTTTACCACTCAGAATGAAAATGTTTTATCTAATATTCTTTGTCTCACTCTAAAGGAAGCTCAGAAATTCACATGCTTATACCTAATAAAGAGGTGAAAATGCAATTCAGAGAGATTCCAAACTAGGAAGACAAGAGTGATGAAGCATATAAACCCCCCAAAGTGTCATTAATGTGGGGTGTTTTTAAATGAGTTGTGAATTAAAGTCCCTTAAATGTTAGTGAAACAATTTGGAATGAGTCCACAGTAATTAATAAACCAACACAGATTTCAAAATTGGACAAGGGTTTTTATGCTATAATATCTCAGTAAAAGATGCAGAGCTGTTCAACATGTGAGTTCAAAAGTCAACTTTATAAATCCTTTTAAAAGAATGTAATTCACAAACTTCAAAAATGAGAGGTTTTCTACAGTTTTCTTTTGAAATCATTACTGTGGAAAGGGGGTAGGTAAAGCAGAATTATGTATGGGAAGTGGGCAAGACAAAGAATTTCTATAAATGCTTTTCTGCAAGGTCAATTTGAAAACATTTTTACATAAAGTATGTGTCATTTGGTTTTCTTTCTTACACTGTTGACTGACAAATGCACAATAGGAGAGCTGCAAGTTAACTTGCACTGGGGGCAAAATAAGGGCTATTGCCAAGAACATAGGACCTCTGAGAACTCTGAAAAATTGCCCCAAAGAGACTGGGGGAAAGGTCAGTATACATGTGATTTTGGTGAAGGGGGGATACACGCAATCGAGCACAGAGGTTTTCCAGAAGGCTTTTGCTAGTCACGGGGAGCAGTCAACCACCATGAAGGATTTTAGTACTTTTTTAGATATGAGGAGATGAAAGAATTTGGCTCATAAAATCAGCTCTTGAAAATACCTGTCTGAGGACCTATTCTGCCAGTGTCTCCCAGAGGACAGAGTGACTCATTTCTGATCTCCACCCTGAAGACCTTTCAGAGGGGCGTGACTGTCGGAAGCTGCAGTAGCACATAAGTCAATCTTGGTCAGTGTGGATTTGCTCATTTACCCAGTTGTGTTTGGCCCTACAACTTCCTGGAATGCAGCCCACTAGGCTCCTCTGTCCATGGGATCTTTCAGGCAGGAATACTGGAGCAGGTAACCACTCCCTTCTCCAGGGGATCTCCCTGACCCAGGATGGTGCCCAGGTCTCCTGCAGGACAGGCAGATTCTTTACTGCTGGGCCATCAGGGACGCCCTCATAGAAGCAGATGGCAAGTGCCGATTTGTAGTTGACAACACAAGAATTCTCTTATGTTCCTGATGTTTCCATACAAAGAATATGGTCCTTATGTTTGCTAAATGGACTTTTAAAATTAATTCACAAAGCAAGCCCATTTTAAGAGATTGCTTGCAGAGTCTGGATAGGAATAAAGGGAACAATAAGGTTTAGCTAGGGAATCAGGGACTAATGTAGAAGAAAGTCCTATGGGACATATGTGTACCTATGGCAGATTCAGGTCACTGTGTGGCAGTAAACAGCACAATTCTGTTAATAATAAAGAAGAAGAAAGACCTGCCATGTCTTGGTCTGCCGGGGTACCACAACAGTGCAGGGAAGTTAGAGAGCTGGGCTGTGGGAGGCACACCCTGCTGGCCATAAGCAGATATGCAGCCACTGCCCAAAATGGCCACCTGCAGAGTGGGCAGGATCTGAGCTGTCCACAGTTCTCACTCCCCATCTCTAATCCACTGCAATTCTCTCCTATTGACTGGAAATCCACATATTAACATATTTTCCAAAGACTGGCAAAATAACATTTGTATTTCGTTTTTGTGGAATAATACCTTTGCCAATCCACGCCTACACTCTGAATGGATATAAATTGCCTTTGACCACTTCCTGATAATTTTCCAAAGACAGTGATGGTTATAATGTGCTAAGGCATTTTTAAATTGACATTATTCATCTTGAATTCTCAGGAAACACACAATAACCTGTTTCTTGTAGATATGGAAAAATGATTCATTCTTTTTTATTTATTTTTTTGAACAAGTATTAAGCTAATTTTATGAAATGGCCACAGCCAGCAGTAGGGGGAAAAAGGGGAGAGGAGAAAGGATAAAGTCATTCAAGTCTGCCAGCCATGACAAGGGTCCATACATGGGGCCTGACTGGGAGGGAGGCCACCCTCCTTCCTGTATCTCCCGCTGAGCCAGCAGAAAGTGGGGGCTAGGCCAGATGGGACCCTCCCCACCACACCCTTGTCGGGCTCCGGGACAGGCAATACTGGAGCAGGTAACCACTCCCTTCTCCAGGGATCTCCTGACCCAGGATGGTGCCCAGGTCTCCTGCAGGACAGGCAGATTCTTTACTGCTGGGCCATCAGGGACGCCCTCATAGAAGCAGATGGCAAGTGCCGATTTGTAGTTGACAACACAAGAATTCTCTTATGTTCCTGATGTTTCCATACAAAGAATATGGTCCTTATGTTTGCTAAATGGACTTTTAAAATTAATTCACAAAGCAAGCCCATTTTAAGAGATTGCTTGCAGAGTCTGGATAGGAATAAAGGGAACAATAAGGTTTAGCTAGGGAATCAGGGACTAATGTAGAAGAAAGTCCTATGGGACATATGTGTACCTATGGCAGATTCAGGTCACTGTGTGGCAGTAAACAGCACAATTCTGTTAATAATAAAGAAGAAGAAAGACCTGCCATGTCTTGGTCTCCCGGGGGTACCACAACAGTGCAGGGAAGTTAGAGAGCTGGGCTGTGGGAGGCACACCCTGCTGGCCATAAGCAGATATGCAGCCACTGCCCAAAATGGCCACCTGCAGAGTGGGCAGGATCTGAGCTGTCCACAGTTCTCACTCCCCATCTCTAATCCACTGCAATTCTCTCCTATTGACTGGAAATCCACATATTAACATATTTTCCAAAGACTGGCAAAATAACATTTGTATTTCGTTTTTGTGGAATAATACCTTTGCCAATCCACGCCTACACTCTGAATGGATATAAATTGCCTTTGACCACTTCCTGATAATTTTCCAAAGACAGTGATGGTTATAATGTGCTAAGGCATTTTTAAATTGACATTATTCATCTTGAATTCTCAGGAAACACACAATAACCTGTTTCTTGTAGATATGGAAAAATGATTCATTCTTTTTTATTTATTTTTTTGAACAAGTATTAAGCTAATTTTATGAAATGGCCACAGCCAGCAGTAGGGGGAAAAAGGGGAGAGGAGAAAGGATAAAGTCATTCAAGTCTGCCAGCCATGACAAGGGTCCATACATGGGGCCTGACTGGGAGGGAGGCCACCCTCCTTCCTGTATCTCCCGCTGAGCCAGCAGAAAGTGGGGGCTAGGCCAGATGGGACCCTCCCCACCACACCCTTGTCGGGGTCCTCGCGGATGGCGAGGGACCCCTTGGGCTCCAGGAGGTCGTGCATCTGCTCATTGTAGACCTCCAGGTAGTGATGAGCACCTCGAATGTCTTCTCCTCCAGGCAGGCCTCCAGTCTTCTGTACAGCTCCATGGTGGTCAGGGGCATGACGTCAGGGTTCCCCTCTCGTCCCAGCAGCTCCGTGGTGGTCAGGGACATGACATCAGGGTTCCCCTCTCGTCCCAGCCTGGTGCGCACCTTCCCGGCCCCGGTGGCCCCATAGGCAAACGCAGAACCATTGTAATCCCGCAGGAAGCTTCCAGGAGGCTGAGGCTGGTGTGCTGGCACGTGTCCTGCTGGGTGGCTGTCTCACCAAAGAGCCGGTCAAAGACAAACGTCAGGGCTTTGCTCTTCTTTTTGGAGCCGTCTTGGCCGCCGCCCCATTTCAGGCCAAGGAAGCCCCCATCAGGCTCCTGGGGGTCGAACACTAGCACCCGCAGGTCCACCACCTGGACCGTGGGCCGCCGCTGCCTCTCCAGCTCCTTCGAGTCGGGGACCGCACCCACACCACACTGGCCTCTACCACCGTCACCATGGCAACACCTTTAGAACGGCTGCTGGGGTTTCCTTCGTTGCTCCTTCCTGACTCTGACACACCATGATTCTCGTCCTTAAGCTCTAAGAGTAAGACCGTCTTCTGATATAATCTGTGCACCCCAGATGACGAGGCGCCCAGGTCCAGCAATGCAGTAGATGCTGCGTAATCTCTGTCCCTTAGTCGGTTCCCCGCCGCTAGTGTCGCCAATCGCTGCGAGGGCCTGCTCCTGCCGCAGCAGACCAGAAGCCCGAACCGCCATAGATCGCCCCTCCCAAGCACCCCACCAGAGCCAACCTCTGGCCCACACCACATGCTCAAATTCATGCTCCATTCTTTGAATGTACATTTCCTGGTTTTGGAGTCAAAATTAAATGTTCTTCCTGGTGTGCTTGAGCTGAAGGAACTTTCAAAAGGTGGAAGGTGCTTATATAAGAACTGCCAGCCATGACAAGGGTCCATACAGGGGCCTGACTGGGAGAGGCCACCCTCCTTCCTGTATCTCCCGCTGAGCCAGCAGAAAGTGGGCTAGGCCAGATGGGACCCTCCCCACCACACCCTTGTCGGGGTCCTCGCGGATGGCGAGGGACCCCTTGGGCTCCAGGAGGTCGTGCATCTGCTCATTGTAGACCTCCAGGTAGTGATGAGCACCTCGAATGTCTTCTCCTCCAGGCAGGCCTCCAGTCTTCTGTACAGCTCCATGGTGGTCAGGGGCATGACGTCAGGGTTCCCCTCTCGTCCCAGCAGCTCCGTGGTGGTCAGGGACATGACATCAGGGTTCCCCTCTCGTCCCAGCCTGGTGCGCACCTTCCCGGCCCCGGTGGCCCCATAGGCAAACGCAGAACCATTGTAATCCCGCAGGAAGCTTCCAGGAGGCTGAGGCTGGTGTGCTGGCACGTGTCCTGCTGGGTGGCTGTCTCACCAAAGAGCCGGTCAAAGACAAACGTCAGGGCTTTGCTCTTCTTTTTGGAGCCGTCTTGGCCGCCGCCCCATTTCAGGCCAAGGAAGCCCCCATCAGGCTCCTGGGGGTCGAACACTAGCACCCGCAGGTCCACCACCTGGACCGTGGGCCGCCGCTGCCTCTCCAGCTCCTTCGAGTCGGGGACCGCACCCACACCACACTGGCCTCTACCACCGTCACCATGGCAACACCTTTAGAACGGCTGCTGGGGTTTCCTTCGTTGCTCCTTCCTGACTCTGACACACCATGATTCTCGTCCTTAAGCTCTAAGAGTAAGACCGTCTTCTGATATAATCTGTGCACCCCAGATGACGAGGCGCCCAGGTCCAGCAATGCAGTAGATGCTGCGTAATCTCTGTCCCTTAGTCGGTTCCCCGCCGCTAGTGTCGCCAATCGCTGCGAGGGCCTGCTCCTGCCGCAGCAGACCAGAAGCCCGAACCGCCATAGATCGCCCCCTCCCCAAGCACCCCACCAGAGCCAACCTCTGGCCCACACCACATGCTCAAATTCATGCTCCATTCTTTGAATGTACATTTCCTGGTTTTTGGAGTCAAAAATTAAATGTTCTTCCTGGTGTGCTTGAGCTGAAGGAACTTTCAAAAGGTGGAAGGTGCTTATATAAGAACTGCCAAGGGCATGGGAGGCAGACACAGAACCATTTCAAGGCAACAACTTCTCAATATTTTACAGATTAGATTGTGGGAAGCAAAATGGCAACTAACAAGGAGAAGGTGGTTCTGGAGAGATGCATGATCCCCAGATTTTACTGCATATTCCAAATATCCAAAGCAATTCTGTTTGCAGAATGGAGCAAGTGTTTCTTCTGGGTCTAATCTGCATCACATTAGTGCATTACAGAAGAGGAGAGAGGCCCAATGACAGGTGTCTATTACACATTTGTCATATGACCTGTGTCGTTTTAGAGGTGATGTACTTTTGTTTTTAGATCAAAGAATTTTAAAAGCTTTTTATTTGAGTCTAGTTGGTTTATAATGTGCTAGTTTATGCTGTACAGTGAATCAGTTATACATCTCTCTACTATTTTAGATTCTTTTCCCATTTGGGCCATTAGAGTATTGAGTAGAGTTCCCTGTGCCTATTGATGGAAAATATAGTTCTCCATGTTTAAAATTAATGCCATGATGCAGTCAGTTACAAAACTGTGGATAGTTTCACAAAATATCAACTGTCTTATCCTCAAAAGTAGATGAACTGTGAAGTTTGTTTTTACAACTTGTTCTGTGCACTCTGAGTAGTTGGGTGTACTTGAGCAAGCATACATTCAAATAACAAAAATTCACAATCATTTCCTTAGGACTGGATGACATTAAATATAGTATAAAAATTTACATAACCCATCATGGTGAATGTAGGTTATTTATGCTTATTTAAGTATAGACATGGGAGAAGGAAATGGAAACCCTCTCAGTATTCTTGCCTCGAAAAAATCCCATGGACAGAAAAGCCTGGCAGGCTACAGTCCATGGGGGTTGCAAAGAGTCAGATACAACCTAGCAACTAAACAACAACAAAATGTAGATTGATACATATATATATGTGTGTGTGTGTGTGTGTGTATGTATGTATTCATGCATGCATAACTTTGGGTGAGGAGAGGCAGGAAAGACCACAGACACATAGAAATGTAAACTTGTGCAGATGAAACAGAACCAAAGAGCCAAAGAGAGACACCATTAAATGATAAATTTTGAGAAGGTTTATGCAAACCTCTGATATATACATACATACATATATACACACACACCTCTTGTGATTAACATATAAATGTGTTAATAAATACATATATCCTTAAAATGTTGTATGAGATAATATGTATACTGTTATATACCTATATTGATGGACAGTCTCTTATTCATGAAGCATAATAAAAAGGCAGACATGAGTTTTAATTTTTTTGTGTATCCAAAGTGTCGTTTTTAAAAAGGAGAGAGGCCCAATGACAGGTGTCTATTACACATTTGTCATATGACCTGTGTCGTTTTAGAGGTGATGTACTTTTGTTTTTAGATCAAAGAATTTTAAAAGCTTTTTATTTGAGTCTAGTTGGTTTATAATGTGCTAGTTTATGCTGTACAGTGAATCAGTTATACATCTCTCTACTATTTTAGATTCTTTTCCCATTTGGGCCATTAGAGTATTGAGTAGAGTTCCCTGTGCCTATTGATGGAAAATATAGTTCTCCATGTTTAAAATTAATGCCATGATGCAGTCAGTTACAAAACTGTGGATAGTTTCACAAAATATCAACTGTCTTATCCTCAAAAGTAGATGAACTGTGAAGTTTGTTTTTACAACTTGTTCTGTGCACTCTGAGTAGTTGGGTGTACTTGAGCAAGCATACATTCAAATAACAAAAATTCACAATCATTTCCTTAGGACTGGATGACATTAAATATAGTATAAAAATTTACATAACCCATCATGGTGAATGTAGGTTATTTATGCTTATTTAAGTATAGACATGGGAGAAGGAAATGGAAACCCTCTCCAGTATTCTTGCCTCGAAAAAATCCCATGGACAGAAAAGCCTGGCAGGCTACAGTCCATGGGGGTTGCAAAGAGTCAGATACAACCTAGCAACTAAACAACAACAAAATGTAGATTGATACATATATATATGTGTGTGTGTGTGTGTGTGTATGTATGTATTCATGCATGCATAACTTTGGGTGAGGAGAGGCAGGAAAGACCACAGACACATAGAAATGTAAACTTGTGCAGATGAAACAGAACCAAAGAGCCAAAGAGAGACACCATTAAATGATAAATTTTGAGAAGGTTTATGCAAACCTCTGATATATACATACATACATATATACACACACACCTCTTGTGATTAACATATAAATGTGTTAATAAATACATATATCCTTAAAATGTTGTATGAGATAATATGTATACTGTTATATACCTATATTGATGGACAGTCTCTTATTCATGAAGCATAATAAAAAGGCAGACATGAGGTTTTAATTTTGTGTCCCCCAGAAGCCAGCACTGAGTCAGTGGGTAGTTTTTCTGGGAGAGGCAGGGAACACTGGTAGACCTGTGGGAAGTTATACAGGAAACAATACACCAAATGGTATTTTATGACGCCAAGAAGCACTGTGGATGCTTAGAGCTTAATACTATGGGGGAAGTCAGATTTGTCTACAACAGATGTCTCTAAACATTATTTTACTCAGTGGGCAAGGAGCTGAGGTATGTATACACCAACGTCCTGGAGCTACTGTGTAACAACAGCTCCCAGAATGTCTTACTTCCATGGCATTCAGGCTGTGGTCACATGGGCATAGCAGTTTCCATGGCAGTCATAGGCACAGAGACTGGCAACCAGAAGTCTCTGGAACACACTGATGAAAGGGGTTCAAAATGAAAGAGGGTCATAGGCAGCATTGGCAAGGAGGCTAGAGGGTCCCAAGGACAAGGAGGAGAAGAGGAAG
This sequence comes from Tragulus kanchil, assembly GCA_022376925.1. NCBI lineage: Eukaryota > Metazoa > Chordata > Mammalia > Artiodactyla > Tragulidae > Tragulus > Tragulus kanchil. The sequence continues at coordinate 164,689,025 of JAIOJX010000003.1, read as the reverse complement.
GATAAAGAGAAATAAAGGCAAAGATCTTCAATGTTGAAACTGAAAACTTCTAGTCTTATGTTAATCTGAGTAACTGGCTGGAAGATACAAATTGTCAGGCTTCAACTGGCAAAGGGGGATACTCTTCTATCCCCCTTCCAGTGTCTATGCTGGAAGCTTTTCCCTATCCTTTCTTACTTTAATAAACTTTTCACTGCATGAAGCTCTGAGTGACCATCGCCGAGTCTTTTGATCCCAATGTGAATTCTTCTCCATTGGAGATTAAGAATCTAACACCTTTCACGGTAACCTACCGTCATCTATCACCTATCACTGACAGCTTCAGTGGAGGGACCTTAGGGACCTTTGTCATCATTCACGTACACATTTATGTATATTCAAAGTCAGGGATATGTCTTCAAACGTGTAAACATTTATGTGTAAATGAGAGTAAATATATCTACGTCTCCATATCAACTAAGCATGAGAACAGTAAATGTCTCCTATAAATGATTTTTTGTGTAGAATATAACAGAACCTGATAAAATGTGTTAGAGAATGCTATGCATTAGTAAAATGTTAACATAAAGAAGGCAGACATGAGGTTTTAATTTTGTGTCCCCCAGAAGCCAGCACTGAGTCAGTGGGTAGTTTTTCTGGGAGAGGCAGGGAACACTGGTAGACCTGTGGGAAGTTATACAGGAAACAATACACCAAATGGTATTTTATGACGCCAAGAAGCACTGTGGATGCTTAGAGCTTAATACTATGGGGGAAGTCAGATTTGTCTACAACAGATGTCTCTAAACATTATTTTACTCAGTGGGCAAGGAGCTGAGGTATGTATACACCAACGTCCTGGAGCTACTGTGTAACAACAGCTCCCAGAATGTCTTACTTCCATGGCATTCAGGCTGTGGTCACATGGGCATAGCAGTTTCCATGGCAGTCATAGGCACAGAGACTGGCAACCAGAAGTCTCTGGAACACACTGATGAAAGGGGTTCAAAATGAAAGAGGGTCATAGGCAGCATTGGCAAGGAGGCTAGAGGGTCCCAAGGACAAGGAGGAGAAGAGGAAGGATAAAGAGAAATAAAGGCAAAGATCTTCAATGTTGAAACTGAAAACTTCTAGTCTTATGTTAATCTGAGTAACTGGCTGGAAGATACAAATTGTCAGGCTTCAACTGGCAAAGGGGGATACTCTTCTATCCCCCTTCCAGTGTCTATGCTGGAAGCTTTTCCCTATCCTTTCTTACTTTAATAAACTTTTCACTGCATGAAGCTCTGAGTGACCATCGCCGAGTCTTTTGATCCCAATGTGAATTCTTCTCCATTGGAGATTAAGAATCTAACACCTTTCACGGTAACCTACCGTCATCTATCACCTATCACTGACAGCTTCAGTGGAGGGACCTTAGGGACCTTTGTCATCATTCACGTACACATTTATGTATATTCAAAGTCAGGGATATGTCTTCAAACGTGTAAACATTTATGTGTAAATGAGAGTAAATATATCTACGTCTCCATATCAACTAAGCATGAGAACAGTAAATGTCTCCTATAAATGATTTTTTGTGTAGAATATAACAGAACCTGATAAAATGTGTTAGAGAATGCTATGCATTAGTAAAATGTTAACATAAAGAAGTGCTGAGATTTGTTTTGAAAAATAGTGGCTAAAATGAACCTAATGTCTTTTTTTTTCCCCCAAAACATGGAATGCTCAGCAGAATTTCAGTGCACAAATACTCAATTTTAAGACCTTCATCACAAAAGGGCAAAATCCTTTTGGAAAAATATATGCACACTTTATCTCTCACTTACACTATTATAGAGCAGTAATGATATTAAAGCTCTTTTCAGGATTAAAAAAACTCAGATGTATAAATTACAGTCTCTCTGTTTCATGGAAACCAAACAATTGGTGTGATGAAAAAATTTTTAAACATTTCTCTACATTTTCATATACTGTATTTTACATGTTTTATTTAAGAGAAAACAAATAGCTCTCATAGGTTTTAAGAGTTACCCCCTTTGTAATGACAGATAAATCATATGGAAAACAATGCCTGCTTTTCTAACACATTCATTTTTCCAAGCAGATATTTTTCTTAAGTCATTTTCTTGTTGAACCATCTGATTCAGAACCTTCCCAAGTCACCTGTAGACACTAGTGTGTAGTAGTAGTAGTATGGTCATGTCTGACTCTCTGCGACCCCATGGATCCCACCAGGCTCCTCTGTCCATGGAATTCTCCAGGCAGGAATACTGGAGTGGGTTGCCATTTCCTCCTCCTGGGGATTTTCCCGAGCCAGGGATGGAACCTGAGTCTCTGGTACCGCAGGCAGATTCTTTACTGTCGAACCACCAGGGAAGCCCAAGATATATACCATATGGGTCATCTAATAAATATGAAGTCTAATAATCCATTTCACGGTAACCTACCGTCATCTATCACCTATCACTGACAGCTTCAGTGGAGGGACCTTAGGGACCTTTGTCATCATTCACGTACACATTTATGTATATTCAAAGTCAGGGATATGTCTTCAAACGTGTAAACATTTATGTGTAAATGAGAGTAAATATATCTACGTCTCCATATCAACTAAGCATGAGAACAGTAAATGTCTCCTATAAATGATTTTTTGTGTAGAATATAACAGAACCTGATAAAATGTGTTAGAGAATGCTATGCATTAGTAAAATGTTAACATAAAGAAGTGCTGAGATTTGTTTTGAAAAATAGTGGCTAAAATGAACCTAATGTCTTTTTTTTTCCCCCAAAACATGGAATGCTCAGCAGAATTTCAGTGCACAAATACTCAATTTTAAGACCTTCATCACAAAAGGGCAAAATCCTTTTGGAAAAATATATGCACACTTTATCTCTCACTTACACTATTATAGAGCAGTAATGATATTAAAGCTCTTTTCAGGATTAAAAAAACTCAGATGTATAAATTACAGTCTCTCTGTTTCATGGAAACCAAACAATTGGTGTGATGAAAAAATTTTTAAACATTTCTCTACATTTTCATATACTGTATTTTACATGTTTTATTTAAGAGAAAACAAATAGCTCTCATAGGTTTTTAAGAGTTACCCCTTAGTAATGACAGATAATTCATATGGAAAACAATGCCTGCTTTTCTAACACATTCATTTTTCCAAGCAGATATTTTTCTTAAGTCATTTTCTTGTTGAACCATCTGATTCAGAACCTTCCCAAGTCACCTGTAGACACTAGTGTGTAGTAGTAGTAGTATGGTCATGTCTGACTCTCTGCGACCCCATGGATCCCACCAGGCTCCTCTGTCCATGGAATTCTCCAGGCAGGAATACTGGAGTGGGTTGCCATTTCCTCCTCCTGGGGATTTTCCCGAGCCAGGGATGGAACCTGAGTCTCTGGTACCGCAGGCAGATTCTTTACTGTCGAACCACCAGGGAAGCCCAAGATATATACCATATGGGTCATCTAATAAATATGAAGTCTAATAATCCATTTCACTTAGAAAAGCGCATTATTCCTTGATATTTTTTCTTATTGCCCTGCTCTGAAAGTTTGTTTCTGAAATAGAGGTGTGTGTTTTCATAATCAAAGAGAGTTACATTTCTTTTCCCTAATGTTTCTAGGGAATTAAAAGTATCTAATACTAATTGCTGATCAGGATCCCCAGTTCCCTTAAAAGGCAGCCCCTGGGAATGCTGGCAGGATGGCAGCTCTAGTGTCTCTGGAAGCAGTGAGCCCTGAGGGCAGAGCAAATGGAATTAACCAGAACACCTGGGAAGTGAGAATGGAGGGACTCAAAAGGGAGCACATTTGTTATCCACAGACATGTATTAACATTCCTGAGATTCCTCTTACTCCTGTTTCTTTGAATTCCATCTCTTCCATTCCTCCCATGACCTACAGGCAAAAGAAGGTGACATTCATCTCCTAGGCCCAGCGGGTCCTCTCCTCCCTCATGGGCTGGGCACCTCCAGTCTCTTCTTTTTGGGGGGAGGCGGGGTGGGTTGGGGAGGAAGGGGGACGGGCGGGCCACGTCCATTGGTCTTTCATTTATCTATTTTCATCCGTCTTTGTTCTTTGGCCTGTGTGGGCCTCCCATCACAGTGGCCTCTGCTGTCGCAGAGCACTGTCTCTGGGCGCATGTGCTCCAGAGCTCTGGCTCAGTAACTGGACACATCGGTCCAGCTGCTCCGCGGCAAATGGGATCTTCCCAGGCCAGGGATCGAAACGGCGCCCCTTGCACTGCAAGGCGATGTCCTTACCCACTGGACCACCAGGCAAGCCCTGCCTTTTTAAATAATAGTTATATTGCCCTCAGTTGAATATAGCAACCGTTTAATCACAGGATGTGTATTTTGAACTTCGTTTATATTTTGGAGTAGAAACTCTTTAGATAACACACTGTAGAGTGCCTCTGCACACACTGGGTACACATATGCTGGGTTGGCCAAAGCATTTATTTGGGTTTTGCTATGATGTCTTATGGAGAAACCAGAATCAATGTTTTGGCCAAACTAATCATTTCCCAAAAAAATTATACAAATTCCTCTACAGGGCATGGTGCATACCAGTCATTGTCTTATTGTATATAATTCTGCTCCAACCTAATAATAGAGATATCATTTTTGCACCATTTGTTTTTGCATGAAAGTAGTATATAATGTTTGTGCTTTATAAATTATCTTACTAAATGACTCAAAAGACAGTGATATGAAATACAAGTTTTCGCTCCTTATTAATTTCATAGGTAAGTACTAATCAATGTTTGGTAACTGTAAGAGAAAGGTATATACACTGTCCTTTGAATTCAAGTGCATTTCTAGTGTAATGACCTTGTAATAGAATATTCAAATTTGTCTTATACTATAAAAATATTCAAAGGCTATTTTTTATCATAGACAATCTAGGTTATAATTTTAGTGTGGAAAATTCTCTTAAATATTTCTGTTTAATACAATGGGCAGATGAATGTCACATCTGTTTATAAAATTTTGATAGTGAGGTTCAAAGTACATCCATCCTCAGTTATTCCTCCCATGACCTACAGGCAAAAGAAGGTGACATTCATCTCCTAGGCCCAGCGGGTCCTCTGCTCCCTCATGGGCTGGGCACCTCCAGTCTCTTCTTTTTGGGGGGGGGCGGGGTGGGTTGGGAGGAAGGGGACAGGCGGGCCACGTCCATTGGTCTTTCATTTATCTATTTTCATCCGTCTTTGTTCTTTGGCCTGTGTGGGCCTCCCATCACAGTGGCCTCTGCTGTCGCAGAGCACTGTCTCTGGGCGCATGTGCTCCAGAGCTCTGGCTCAGTAACTGGACACATCGGTCCAGCTGCTCCGCGGCAAATGGGATCTTCCCAGGCCAGGGATCGAAACGGCGCCCCTTGCACTGCAAGGCGATGTCCTTACCCACTGGACCACCAGGCAAGCCCTGCCTTTTTAAATAATAGTTATATTGCCCTCAGTTGAATATAGCAACCGTTTAATCACAGGATGTGTATTTTGAACTTCGTTTATATTTTGGAGTAGAAACTCTTTAGATAACACACTGTAGAGTGCCTCTGCACACACTGGGTACACATATGCTGGGTTGGCCAAAGCATTTATTTGGGTTTTGCTATGATGTCTTATGGAGAAACCAGAATCAATGTTTTGGCCAAACTAATCATTTCCAATAAAATTATACAAATTCCTCTACAGGGCATGGTGCATACCAGTCATTGTCTTATTGTATATAATTCTGCTCCAACCTAATAATAGAGATATCATTTTTGCACCATTTGTTTTTGCATGAAAGTAGTATATAATGTTTGTGCTTTATAAATTATCTTACTAAATGACTCAAAAGACAGTGATATGAAATACAAGTTTTCGCTCCTTATTAATTTCATAGGTAAGTACTAATCAATGTTTGGTAACTGTAAGAGAAAGGTATATACACTGTCCTTTGAATTCAAGTGCATTTCTAGTGTAATGACCTTGTAATAGAATATTCAAATTTGTCTTATACTATAAAAATATTCAAAGGCTATTTTTTATCATAGACAATCTAGGTTATAATTTTAGTGTGGAAAATTCTCTTAAATATTTCTGTTTAATACAATGGGCAGATGAATGTCACATCTGTTTATAAAATTTTGATAGTGAGGTTCAAAGTACATCCATCCTCAGTTATGGTAATTTAAAATAACTCTTTTATCTGTCAGACTACTGAATGTACTAAAAGTTTATAAAAGTGTTGGACTCACTTCCAATTTAATAAAACTGTGCATGGAAATATGAATTCAACACTGCATCTTGGGGCAAGTTGCTATCTAATCTACATTGTCTGTTGCTTGAGTATGATAGGAAATTCAAAACACAGCAACATGTAAAGACGCTTTTTTTCCAAGTGATCAAGGGCTTAACTGAATAAATCCCCGTTTTAGAAATGTTACTATTTTATGAGTATTAAAAAGTATTCCAATCAGGTCAAATGGAAATCTCATCCATACTTACACATCCCAAAATACACATAATTAGACACTCAAGGACTCTGAATTCCTATCAAATACTGGGAGGTAAAGTCTGGTATCTATATTTTTGAAGATTACAAATAAATTTCTGCTAAACTAGATTGGTAGATATTATCATAAAAACAAAACTTGATTCATGTTGAGGTTAAGGTTACAGCAAATTAACCTAGGTGTTTCCTATAGACATCAAATTGTCACAGCCACATACACTGAAAATATATCTGCATTTATCATCAGTAAAATTTATATCAATTCTATAGTCATCTCCAATGGGGAATTTGAGTCTATTTTGCATTAGGGGATTACTGCAGAAACTCTACATGATGGTATGCAACAGGTAGTTGGAAATAAGGAACGCTACTCTAGAAATAAGTTTAGGATTATGGATATAATTTTAGAAATGTCCTTATAGAGGTGACACAGTAAATTATAGAATTCATTGAGATTACCCATGGGATGAGGTATACGGCAATGACTTTCAGCCTGTAGGATACATAATAATCTCTCAGAGTGGTGATAAGAAGCTGAGAATCTGGGTTACAGCTCCAGGTTTTCTGATTCGGTAGATTTGGTTCAGAGCCAAGAGACTCGACAGGCATATAAAGCTTCCTTTGTTCTAAAACAGCTGATGACAGAATTTACTTAGCAGAAAACAGCTAGACAATTGGGAATAAAAAAGGCAGATGGATCTTCCCAATGCATTTACATTTAGAAAGACTGAGAAGAGAAGTAGAAGGCGGCCTGAGTGGGGAAAAAAGTACATTAAAGAAAACCAGAGTCCAAGGTCACAAAAGCTAAGAAAGAAAAATGTTGGATGGAAGGACTTAGGCAATGTTTTTCAATACTGCAGGAAGTTACAAAGAAAAGATTCCAGACACACATAAGAATCTGTGGTCCAGGAGTTAAGACACCGTGCTTTTCCTACAGGGGTCCTATACACATATGTATACAGAGAATACATATAAAATATATCTAACAATGGATTTTTACTAGATAATCACATATAGACATAGAGATTCAGATAAAGTAGAGAAAAACAAACATATAGCTAAATGTATAGATGAAGTGGAAATAGAGTTTGTGTGTTTGGTCACATTCTAACAGATTATCGCTATCATGTTTTGGGCAATTTGAACTAAGAATACCCATAATCAAGGAAGCATGCCACTGGTGAAGCTGGGATTTGTTAAGCTTTTGCTAAATCAGTAATAAAAGGAAACACCAGGTAGGTGACATATCTTGACAATAAAATAAGAATGTAAGTAATGAGTAAGAATAGGACGTTTTATTACTTGTTGAAAACACACCTTAAATTGCTAAATTCTAGTATTTAAACAGTAACGTTTATATCAATTCTATAGTCATCTCCAATGGGGAATTTGAGTCTATTTTGCATTAGGGGATTACTGCAGAAACTCTACATGATGGTATGCAACAGGTAGTTGGAAATAAGGAACGCTACTCTAGAAATAAGTTTAGGATTATGGATATAATTTTAGAAATGTCCTTATAGAGGTGACACAGTAAATTATAGAATTCATTGAGATTACCCATGGGATGAGGTATACGGCAATGACTTTCAGCCTGTAGGATACATAATAATCTCTCAGAGTGGTGATAAGAAGCTGAGAATCTGGGTTACAGCTCCAGGTTTTCTGATTCGGTAGATTTGGTTCAGAGCCAAGAGACTCGACAGGCATATAAAGCTTCCTTTGTTCTAAAACAGCTGATGACAGAATTTACTTAGCAGAAAACAGCTAGACAATTGGGAATAAAAAAGGCAGATGGATCTTCCCAATGCATTTACATTTAGAAAGACTGAGAAGAGAAGTAGAAGGCGGCCTGAGTGGGGAAAAAAGTACATTAAAGAAAACCAGAGTCCAAGGTCACAAAAGCTAAGAAAGAAAAATGTTGGATGGAAGGACTTAGGCAATGTTTTTCAATACTGCAGGAAGTTACAAAGAAAAGATTCCAGACACACATAAGAATCTGTGGTCCAGGAGTTAAGACACCGTGCTTTTCCTACAGGGGTCCTATACACATATGTATACAGAGAATACATATAAAATATATCTAACAATGGATTTTTACTAGATAATCACATATAGACATAGAGATTCAGATAAAGTAGAGAAAAACAAACATATAGCTAAATGTATAGATGAAGTGGAAATAGAGTTTGTGTGTTTGGTCACATTCTAACAGATTATCGCTATCATGTTTTGGGCAATTTGAACTAAGAATACCCATAATCAAGGAAGCATGCCACTGGTGAAGCTGGGATTTGTTAAGCTTTTGCTAAATCAGTAATAAAAGGAAACACCAGGTAGGTGACATATCTTGACAATAAAATAAGAATGTAAGTAATGAGTAAGAATAGGACGTTTTATTACTTGTTGAAAACACACCTTAAATTGCTAAATTCTAGTATTTAAACAGTAACGTTTATGGTATCTTTTGCTGGAACGAAATTATATTTGCTTTCAACACCACCAAAAAAAAGTAGATCCATACAGGTAATAAATCTTTAAACGCTTTTTAACCTTACACGCTCTTTATATGCTGAAGGCTAATCAATAAGCACGGCTGAAAAACAGTGTGCTATTCATCTTTGAAGGCAGTGCTATTTTATGACATAAGGCCAATACCTCTGAATGTAAATGCCATGATCAATTTCACTTCTGAAAAATTATTCAGACAGATAGAGCGGCATGAAATGATCACTTTCACTTACAAATATACTAGGTCCATTTTCATGAATATAATGATTAGTTTATATATGATATTTTACGAAGAAAACAGTGACTATTGTCTTTAAATTTTTATTGGCACATAGCTGCTCTACAGTATTGTGTTAGTGTCTGTTATATAGAGAAATGAATCAGCTGTATGCATACACAGATTCCTTCCTTTAGATTTCCTCCTCTTTGAGGTCACCACAGAACATTGAGTAGACTTCCCTCTCTTATATGGTAGATTGTGATTCGTTATATATCAATATTTTATGCATAGTATCAATAGTGTCTATATGTCCATCCCAATCTCCCAAAGTAGTAAAAACAGTAACTCTATTTCACAATGATTTTCTTGAGATATTAATAATCACCAGAATGTTTCTTTAGAATAGACATAGATTCAAATATGAATTTTTTCACTTATATACTATTCATTCATGCAAACAGTGTATCTGACTCAATTAAAAGAAACTTTTCAAACTAGAGAAACACAAAGACAGTAAACAAAGATTTTTAACATTTTTCTCCATGAGCACACAGTTTTTATCACTTTAACAGCTTTCTTATTTTATAGTTATATTTGATGATACTTGTATCCATGAAATATATAACAGAGATTCTCCCAGTGGATAGTTGCAATGAGGCAAATAACAATTTGTATGATTTTTTTAAACTTCCTAACATAGTAATACTTTGGGTAATAAAGATTTCAGATTCATTTCTATTATTATTTCCCAATTGAGAAATTTTATGCATTTGTCAAAATTCGTAAAACTTTACGCCATAAAGAGGCAATCTTAAAGAATGCAAATAAACACAAGCAGTTGGGGGATCATAGGACAGAATACAGACTGTGAAAATGTATCTGTATTGTGAATGTTAGTATATTAATATATGCCAGGCAAGGCATGGGGTTAAAGTTGTTGATGTAACCTTGGAAATGAGTGAGTTTGGTAAGATTAAAGATCAAAGAATTTTCCATGAACCCAGTGTCTGAACAGGTGATGCTGTTTTCTGCAGTGAAATTGGCTCTATTAATTCTGAATCCACATGCATGTGTACTGGGATGGGAAAACTGAGGTCGTGAATGACAGGAGCTGGTGGTAGGAGGTGGTCTTATTCTCCTGGGAGGTCACAGAACAGCTGGGGGTGGGGTGAGAGCACACAGAGGGTAGAGATTGAGATTTTGTGACGTCAGTTATGAACCCATGTTATTTCACGTGAGTGAAAGCCAAGCAGGACACCATCAGTACTAGATTCTTTCCACCAATGACTGCTACTCCAGGCAATATATAAAATAAAGTGACACAAATTCATGGAAAAAATAATACCTTGTAGTATACAAAACTGAAGAGAACTCCAGTGTCAGGTAAGTAAGTAGAAAGAATTCAGACACAGCTTAAAAAAAAAAAAAAATGGTGCAAACACAGAAAGAAGAAACAAACATACAAGTATGTAATTTGGAAAGAATTCATTACCTATGAATGGGAATAAGGACTTGTACTTCTAACTTTCCGAAGAATAAAATAGACAAAAAGTTTTTCTTTCCCAGTGTAGATAATAAAAGTTTTTGCACAAAGACAGTAAACAAAGATTTTTAACATTTTCTCCATGAGCACACAGTTTTATCACTTTAACAGCTTTCTTATTTTATAGTTATATTTGATGATACTTGTATCCATGAAATATATAACAGAGATTCTCCCAGTGGATAGTTGCAATGAGGCAAATAACAATTTGTATGATTTTTTTAAACTTCCTAACATAGTAATACTTTGGGTAATAAAGATTTCAGATTCATTTCTATTATTATTTCCCAATTGAGAAATTTTATGCATTTGTCAAAATTCGTAAAACTTTACGCCATAAAGAGGCAATCTTAAAGAATGCAAATAAACACAAGCAGTTGGGGGATCATAGGACAGAATACAGACTGTGAAAATGTATCTGTATTGTGAATGTTAGTATATTAATATATGCCAGGCAAGGCATGGGGTTAAAGTTGTTGATGTAACCTTGGAAATGAGTGAGTTTGGTAAGATTAAAGATCAAAGAATTTTCCATGAACCCAGTGTCTGAACAGGTGATGCTGTTTTCTGCAGTGAAATTGGCTCTATTAATTCTGAATCCACATGCATGTGTACTGGGATGGGAAAACTGAGGTCGTGAATGACAGGAGCTGGTGGTAGGAGGTGGTCTTATTCTCCTGGGAGGTCACAGAACAGCTGGGGGTGGGGTGAGAGCACACAGAGGGTAGAGATTGAGATTTTGTGACGTCAGTTATGAACCCATGTTATTTCACGTGAGTGAAAGCCAAGCAGGACACCATCAGTACTAGATTCTTTCCACCAATGACTGCTACTCCAGGCAATATATAAAATAAAGTGACACAAATTCATGGAAAAAATAATACCTTGTAGTATACAAAACTGAAGAGAACTCCAGTGTCAGGTAAGTAAGTAGAAAGAATTCAGACACAGCTTAAAAAAAAAAAAAAATGGTGCAAACACAGAAAGAAGAAACAAACATACAAGTATGTAATTTGGAAAGAATTCATTACCTATGAATGGGAATAAGGACTTGTACTTCTAACTTTCCGAAGAATAAAATACACCCAGAATGTAGACAGAGTGATGAGTCTAGACTTATTTACTGATTTCAGATGTTCTCCAGTAACAAGGTTTATAGAATATTACTGAAAGATTTAAATCTGGACTTCTTTAAGGTTAGTTAAAATTAAGAATTTTATTGAGGGCAATCATAAAATGTTTAAAGGATTAAGAACTAGTTGTACTTAAAATTAGTTTATGTAGTCCTATTAGCTTAAATATACCGTAACACAAATGGCAAAATATTCATGAAAAAGTAATTGATATAAAGTAATTTTGTTAAGGTTAGTTTGTGTAACTAATTTTTTTTTAAAGATTTATTTATTTTATTTATTTTGAGGGGAGGGGTAGGGAGGGAGGGGAGCAGGTGAGCTACTGCTATTGGTCTTTCATTTATCTATTTTCATCCGTCTTTGTTCTTTGGCTCCTGTGGGCCTCCCATCACAGTGGCCTCTATTGTCGCAGAGCACCGGCTCTGGGCACATGCGCTCCAGAGCTCTGGCTCAGTAACTGGACACATCGGTCTAGCAGCTCCGTGGCATGTGGGATCTTCCCAGGCCAGGGATCGAACCGGCGCCCCTTGCACTGCAAGGCGGTGTCCTTACCCACTGGACCACCGGGGAAGCCCTGTGTAACTAATTTTAACTTTGTTTTTTAGCAGTAATATAATGAGTATGGGAGAAAATAGAACTGTGCTGTCTCGCTCAGTTTGTACATGAGCAGTTGATAGGTTCTTTTTATCATTGATGCTGTATGGGCTTTCTTGGTGGCTCAGTGCTAAAGAACTTGCCTGCCAATGCAGGAGGCAGAGGTTCAATTCCTTGGTCGAAGACCAAGTCAAAGTATTGTACAGTTGAAACCCAAACCAATGACTGCTACTCCAGGCAATATATAAAATAAAGTGACACAAATTCATGGAAAAAATAATACCTTGTAGTATACAAAACTGAAGAGAACTCCAGTGTCAGGTAAGTAAGTAGAAAGAATTCAGACACAGCTTAAAAAAAAAAAAAAATGGTGCAAACACAGAAAGAAGAAACAAACATACAAGTATGTAATTTGGAAAGAATTCATTACCTATGAATGGGAATAAGGACTTGTACTTCTAACTTTCCGAAGAATAAAATACACCCAGAATGTAGACAGAGTGATGAGTCTAGACTTATTTACTGATTTCAGATGTTCTCCAGTAACAAGGTTTATAGAATATTACTGAAAGATTTAAATCTGGACTTCTTTAAGGTTAGTTAAAATTAAGAATTTTATTGAGGGCAATCATAAAATGTTTAAAGGATTAAGAACTAGTTGTACTTAAAATTAGTTTATGTAGTCCTATTAGCTTAAATATACCGTAACACAAATGGCAAAATATTCATGAAAAAGTAATTGATATAAAGTAATTTTGTTAAGGTTAGTTTGTGTAACTAATTTTTTTTTAAAGATTTATTTATTTTATTTATTTTGAGGGGAGGGGTAGGGAGGGAGGGGAGCAGGTGAGCTACTGCTATTGGTCTTTCATTTATCTATTTTCATCCGTCTTTGTTCTTTGGCTCCTGTGGGCCTCCCATCACAGTGGCCTCTATTGTCGCAGAGCACCGGCTCTGGGCACATGCGCTCCAGAGCTCTGGCTCAGTAACTGGACACATCGGTCTAGCAGCTCCGCGGCATGTGGGATCTTCCCAGGCCAGGGATCGAACCGGCGCCCCTTGCACTGCAAGGCGGTGTCCTTACCCACTGGACCACCGGGGAAGCCCTGTGTAACTAATTTTAACTTTGTTTTTTAGCAGTAATATAATGAGTATGGGAGAAAATAGAACTGTGCTGTCTCGCTCAGTTTGTACATGAGCAGTTGATAGGTTCTTTTTATCATTGATGCTGTATGGGCTTTCTTGGTGGCTCAGTGCTAAAGAACTTGCCTGCCAATGCAGGAGGCAGAGGTTCAATTCCTTGGTCAGAAAGATTCCCTGGAGAAGATAGTGGCAACCAAGCCCAGTATTGTCCAGTATTTGTGTTATAGACAGAAATTGATCATTTTAAAATCATATATTCATCACTAATTTATATGAATATATGTATGTAGACCTATGTCTGGGAAAACATACACATAGTGGCTTAAACAATGTTATTTTTAGATTGTAAATTTCAGTTAATGATTATCTTATGCATTATTCTAGTTCGCCTTCAAATTGTTATGGTACAAATATAGGGCTTATGAAATTAAAAAGCAAAGCTATTTTGAATAATATTTATCCACAATACTAGAGGCATAGAAATGGGCTCTTTCATTTTATCCAAAACTGGCTCCCAGATGGTACTAGTGGTAAAGAACCTGCCTGCCAATGCAGGAGACGAGATGCAAGCTGGGTCTCCAGGTCAGGAAGATCCCTTTGAGGGGGAAATGGAAACCCAGTCCAGTATTCTTGCCTGGAGAATCCCATGGACATAGGAGCCTGGCAAGCTACTGTCCATAGGGTCACAAACACTTGGACATGACTGAAGCGATTAGCACGCATGTACAACTTTTACACCAAATTATAATTAAAGAAAATATTTTTGACACAGCCCATTAGTTATATAAATCTATTAACTTTGTTTTTTCTTTTTTCATGCTTTCAGATTATTTAATGAAACTGCTAGTTTTCTATGACCATATGAGCAGAAATACTCTGTTCTCAAAATACCCCATTAAATATGAACAAAGACTTAGCATATCGAATAATGTATTAAGTAGTCTTCAATACAAATAAAAAGATCTAAGCTTATGTCAAAGTTTCCTGGAAAACAAAATTTTATCATGTTTTATAATTCTGAGTAGTCTTAACATGTATTTGTGAGTGTCTATTTATGTTCTACTGACAATAGAATACTGTGTACTATGAATGTTTCATAGAAGTTCTCTGAGGACAAATCATTGTTACATCTAGTACAAGACTGATATATCTGATCATTGTAGTTTCAAATAATTTATCTGAATAGCTGGACAATTGAATATTACACAACATATGTATTAATAAATCTTGATAGATGTACAGTCTATAGCTACTTTGCAAATGAACACAGGCTAAAATTTGAAAAATCAATATAATATCTTTGTTACAATGTGGCAAAGTTTATTGATTTTAGACACTGCTACTTTTCCTGGAGGTCCATGCTTTTTATGTTTTTCATTTTTATGTTGTACAGGCTAGATGGCCCTGGTTTTCTCAAGTAAGTTCTTTTGCTTTTCTCTTGACTGTTTTGGGTATATTTTAATTTACACATTTTTTGCTGTACTTTTTTACAAAATAAAAAAGTCAGAAAAAAATGCTACTCTATCATTGATTTTACTTTTTTTTAATTTGACTTTAATTTTTGCTATTTGTAATTTTTCTGCTTTTAGTAAGGTGACTCAGTTAAAATGATTTTGAAGAGTGTGGAAACAAAAAAATTTCTTAGCTAACCAGAGATTGTAGATTTTGTATTTTGCGTATCATTAAAAGTCAGATTAGTTTTTAATCTTTCAGCTATGCTGTTCTCCGTTTGTTGGCAGTGTCTTCTGTCTAAATTTCAACAAGATGGAAAGGTGGTTTTAATGGTTCAGGGTGCTATATTCGGATAAGCAAAATCTAGAAAAAGATGAGATTCTGCCTCTCTCTCTCATCTTAATAGTTGTAGAACCACTCCCATAAACAGCACCATGGCTGTATCACCATCCAGAATTATCCCCTAAGCCAAGACCTTAACAGATCAGTAACAGATCAGTGTGAGTTCCTTAACTGGCTTGGGCCAACCAAGCTCAAATCCAGGTCTCTTGCATTGCAGACAGGTTCTCTACCCTCTGAACCACCAGGGAAGTCCAATGTACTACAATTGAGAAACAAAAAAGAAGTAACTGTCCTAATAGTATCATTATGCTACAATGAAAACAAACCACTAATATCTTGAATTTTAATTATCTTCCCTTATCTTTTAGAGGAAGGGGAACAAAAAATAAATATCATTAAATTTCCCCTAAATCTTTGAAATCCATGGGAGTACCCTTCAGGGGAAACAGAGCCATCTCTTTCTACCTTTCAGACCTAGAAATGAGCACTACACACCTGAATTGATAGTATCTTAAGTGTTGCCAAAGAACCAGTGTTCCTCTTCACCAGCAGAACATTTTCACTAGACCCAGTAAAGAAACTCAGCAACAGGATTAGGCGTGGAACCATTTCACTGAAGTGGCTTAACAATACATTTGTAAACACAAATAGCTAGAAGGTTTCATTACCTCCTTTAACCAATTCACTTTGTAAACTGAGTCACATGGGTCAAGGGTGACGTGTTTATAGTAGCCTATAAGACTTTCAAGAAATCACCATCAGAAGGCACCCAAGTTGATTGTTTCGGGTTTTTGATTTCAACACGAGTCAAAAAGAGAGACAGGATCATTTTAGTTGGTATTCTTAAGCGTAGCTCCCTGTGGTACAACAGTGTAGACTTAAGGCTACAATAAATATAAAAATTAGTACCAAAGGCATATCAATATTGTCACTTGATCTCTATGTAACCCTACCTTCTCCATGATATTCCATCACCGGTTGGACCTCAAGATGCTATACTCTGGCGCTTAGTACAGCAGTCTCATGCTAGCATTGGAGTCTGGTGACATTGCATAGTGACCAGTGAGATTTGGTTGAATACAACTAATTTGTTTTTTTTTTGTTTTTTTTTTTAATATATATATAATTGAAGAACTGTGACAAGAATAAAAAAGAAGGAAAAAGCTATGTAAGGTTACATCCGTGCTGGAACAATTTATTGATAATTCTGTAACAACAGTCAAGTACATTTGTCAGAGCTACTTTTAGAGAAATAGAGGTTTTTCTTGTTACATGAATTCTTGTTAAATTGCTTCAGACAGAGGCTCGCCTACAATGAACTGGAATAGGGCGAGGATTTCCTTGGGGAATAATAGGGATGTAGCCCAAGATAGAAGAAAGCTATGTTTTATATTACATCACTCATCCCCATAATCCAGAGAATTCAGGGTGACATAAAAATAATCATTAATTATCTTCCCTTATCTTTTAGAGGAAGGGGAACAAAAAATAAATATCATTAAATTTCCCCTAAATCTTTGAAATCCATGGGAGTACCCTTCAGGGGAAACAGAGCCATCTCTTTCTACCTTTCAGACCTAGAAATGAGCACTACACACCTGAATTGATAGTATCTTAAGTGTTGCCAAAGAACCAGTGTTCCTCTTCACCAGCAGAACATTTTCACTAGA
The DNA here is from genome assembly GCA_022376925.1 of Tragulus kanchil. Classification (NCBI taxonomy): domain Eukaryota; kingdom Metazoa; phylum Chordata; class Mammalia; order Artiodactyla; family Tragulidae; genus Tragulus; species Tragulus kanchil. The sequence goes on along the minus strand of JAIOJX010000003.1, from coordinate 164,671,920 downwards.
CCCAGTAAAGAAACTCAGCAACAGGATTAGGCGTGGAACCATTTCACTGAAGTGGCTTAACAATACATTTGTAAACACAAATAGCTAGAAGGTTTCATTACCTCCTTTAACCAATTCACTTTGTAAACTGAGTCACATGGGTCAAGGGTGACGTGTTTATAGTAGCCTATAAGACTTTCAAGAAATCACCATCAGAAGGCACCCAAGTTGATTGTTTCGGGTTTTTGATTTCAACACGAGTCAAAAAGAGAGACAGGATCATTTTAGTTGGTATTCTTAAGCGTAGCTCCCTGTGGTACAACAGTGTAGACTTAAGGCTACAATAAATATAAAAATTAGTACCAAAGGCATATCAATATTGTCACTTGATCTCTATGTAACCCTACCTTCTCCATGATATTCCATCACCGGTTGGACCTCAAGATGCTATACTCTGGCGCTTAGTACAGCAGTCTCATGCTAGCATTGGAGTCTGGTGACATTGCATAGTGACCAGTGAGATTTGGTTGAATACAACTAATTTGTTTTTTTTTTGTTTTTTTTTTTAATATATATATAATTGAAGAACTGTGACAAGAATAAAAAAGAAGGAAAAAGCTATGTAAGGTTACATCCGTGCTGGAACAATTTATTGATAATTCTGTAACAACAGTCAAGTACATTTGTCAGAGCTACTTTTAGAGAAATAGAGGTTTTTCTTGTTACATGAATTCTTGTTAAATTGCTTCAGACAGAGGCTCGCCTACAATGAACTGGAATAGGGCGAGGATTTCCTTGGGGAATAATAGGGATGTAGCCCAAGATAGAAGAAAGCTATGTTTTATATTACATCACTCATCCCCATAATCCAGAGAATTCAGTAAGTGACTCAAATGCATCAAAAGATACTTGCAGTGAAGGTACAGTTTGTAGAAAGTTATAAGGTGTGTAGTTCTGCATATAGAATCTTGAGCATTTCAAGACTGGAGAAAAGACGTGATACTCTGTAGGTCTTTGTGGATATATGGATATAGCTTGGGGACAGATCCCTACAAACAGGAAAGTTGGATATGTCCAGGGATGGCTGTGATGCTGGTCTACCCAGAAGACACCAGGCAAAGCAGAGCAGAATAATTCACTCTATTTTAGTCTCATTCATGAAAATTTGAACTAAGGTTCTGTCCACAGCTGTAGCTCTGATGATTTCTTCCAATCTCTAATTATTTGCTAGTGTTCCAAAAGACGATTCAGATATAGGCAGCTTTATTTGAATTGGACACCAAATCCCCACAATTTCTATATGGATTAGCTAGCAATGGAGCTGTTATTTTTAACCAAACCCACTTGGAAACACAAGGCCCTGAGGGCTTTGGTTATAACTCACTAGGTTACCATGGCTTAACTGTCATTTAGAGGATTCGGGAAACAATGCTAAAGCTCTTACAAAATAATTTCACCCAAACTCTTAGAAAGGGGGAAGAAAAAAGTATTTGGGCTTGAGAAGGAAAGTGTATGGTATACTCTGATCTTTACCTAAAGCAAATAGGGAAGTGTGTATCGGTATATGTTGTAAATTGCAACTGCTAGAATTTATTTCAGGCACTGTGGGGTTTTGGTTTGGGTTCCTCCCTGAATATTCTCTGAAACTGAACATGGAAAGAATGTTCTTGTGAAATCATGCAAGGAGAGTGGGTGGAAAGTTTGGACGTAAACAGGAGGATGGTAAATAAGCACATATAATATAGACATTTGCCTTTTCCTACTGTTCATGAGGTTCATGGCACCTGTGTGTACCTATGGCTGATTCATGTTGATGTCTGTTACTGTACAGTAATTATCCTCTAATTAAAAATTTAAAAAGAGGCTGAGTGGAGAATTGATGCTTTCAAATTATGGTGCTAAAGAAGATTCTTGAGGGTCCCTCAGACTGCAAGGAGATCAAATCAGTTGATCCTAAAGGAAATCAATCCTAAATATTCATTGGAAGGATTGATGCTGAAGCTGAAGCCCCAGTACTTTTCCCACTAGCGGCTAAGAGCCGACTCATTGAGAAAGACCTCGATGCTGGGAAAAACTGAGAGACAAAGGAGAAGGTGATGGCAGAGGATGGGACTCCAAACAAACAACCCTTCTTCCTGCACTGTGAAACTGTAAGGGGGGTGGAAAGGTCTCATAGAAATGACCCGTCTGGAAGGTGTCATCTGGCAATGGATTCACTGTCAGTTTATGCTACGCACAATTAAGTGAGTCGTCATGCAAGAGTAAAAGCTTTCATGACAGAAATATTTTCCATAGAGCTGCTGTCATAAGAAATACCCAGATTGAGAGGAAGGGGAAAATTACATCATTATCAGGTTCATCATTGAATAGATTATTATGATTCATCTAAAAAAAATCTTTCAAGAAGTCAACTAGAGCCAAATGAGAGGAGGCTATAAGAATCCATGGCAATAAATCAGAGGCTTTTCACCATTTTAGATGCAGTGGTTGACTTCCAGGGGAAATCATTGTGTATATGTACCACATCTTCTTTCTTTATTAATCTGTCAGAGGACATCTAGGTTGCTTCCAAGTCCTAGTTATTGCAAATACTGCTTCAATTAATATTGGGGTGAATGTGTCTTTTTGAATTATGGTTTTCTCGGTGTATGTGCCCAGAAGTAGAGTTGCTGGGTCATATATATAGTCTTTTTTTGAAAATTTTACTGGGGTTTTCTTATCTCTCCAGAGTAGAGTTTTTTATGATCAAGGGGTTCTTGTGAAATCATGCAAGGAGAGTGGGTGGAAAGTTTGGACGTAAACAGGAGGATGGTAAATAAGCACATATAATATAGACATTTGCCTTTTCCTACTGTTCATGAGGTTCATGGCACCTGTGTGTACCTATGGCTGATTCATGTTGATGTCTGTTACTGTACAGTAATTATCCTCTAATTAAAAATTTAAAAAGAGGCTGAGTGGAGAATTGATGCTTTCAAATTATGGTGCTAAAGAAGATTCTTGAGGGTCCCTCAGACTGCAAGGAGATCAAATCAGTTGATCCTAAAGGAAATCAATCCTAAATATTCATTGGAAGGATTGATGCTGAAGCTGAAGCCCCAGTACTTTTCCCACTAGCGGCTAAGAGCCGACTCATTGAGAAAGACCTCGATGCTGGGAAAAACTGAGAGACAAAGGAGAAGGTGATGGCAGAGGATGGGACTCCAAACAAACAACCCTTCTTCCTGCACTGTGAAACTGTAAGGGGGGTGGAAAGGTCTCATAGAAATGACCCGTCTGGAAGGTGTCATCTGGCAATGGATTCACTGTCAGTTTATGCTACGCACAATTAAGTGAGTCGTCATGCAAGAGTAAAAGCTTTCATGACAGAAATATTTTCCATAGAGCTGCTGTCATAAGAAATACCCAGATTGAGAGGAAGGGGAAAATTACATCATTATCAGGTTCATCATTGAATAGATTATTATGATTCATCTAAAAAAAATCTTTCAAGAAGTCAACTAGAGCCAAATGAGAGGAGGCTATAAGAATCCATGGCAATAAATCAGAGGCTTTTCACCATTTTAGATGCAGTGGTTGACTTCCAGGGGAAATCATTGTGTATATGTACCACATCTTCTTTCTTTATTAATCTGTCAGAGGACATCTAGGTTGCTTCCAAGTCCTAGTTATTGCAAATACTGCTTCAATTAATATTGGGGTGAATGTGTCTTTTTGAATTATGGTTTTCTCGGTGTATGTGCCCAGAAGTAGAGTTGCTTGGTCATATATATATATAGTTCTATTTTTAGATTTTTAAGGAACCTCCATACTGTTCTCAGTTGTGGCTGCCAACTACCAACACTACAAGAGGGTTCCCTTTTCTCTACATCCTCTCCAGCATTTGTAGATGTTTTTTTTTGATGATGGCCAATCTGATTAGCATAAGGTGATACCTTATTATAGTTTTGACTTGCATTTCCTTAGTAATAAGTGATGTTGAGCATATTTTTCATGTGCTTATTAGCCATCTGTATGTCTTCTTTGGAAAGATGTCTGTTTAGGTCTTCTGCCCTTTTTTGATTGACTTGTTTCAGTTTTTTTCTGATATTGAGCTGCATGAGCTGTTGTATAACTTGGAGGTTGATCCTTTGCCAGCTGCTTCATTTGCAATCATTTTCTCCCATTTTGAGGGTTGTCTTTTCATCTCGCTTATAGTTTCCTTTGCTGTGCAAAAGTTTTTGTATTTAATTAAGTCCCACATGAACCAGCAATTCCAATTCTGGGTGTACACCCTAAGAAAACCATATTTAAAAAGACACATGTACCCCAGTGTTCATTGTAGTACTATTTATAATGGCCAGGGCATGAAAAGATATCCATCAGCAGATGAATGAATAAAGATGATGTGGTACATGTATACAATGGAGTATTACTCAACCATAAAAAGGAATGATTTTGAGTCAGTTCTAGTGAGGTAAATGAGCATATAGCCTGCTATATAGAATGAAGTAGGTCAGAGAAAAGCAAATACTATATATTAATGCATATGTATGGAATCTGAAAGAATGGCACTGTCTAATCTATCTGCAGGGCAGGAGTGGAGACTAGAGCACAGACTTGTGGGCACAGTGGGAGCTGGGAGGCTATAAGAATCCATGGCAATAAATCAGAGGCTTTTCACCATTTTAGATGCAGTGGTTGACTTCCAGGGGAAATCATTGTGTATATGTACCACATCTTCTTTCTTTATTAATCTGTCAGAGGACATCTAGGTTGCTTCCAAGTCCTAGTTATTGCAAATACTGCTTCAATTAATATTGGGGTGAATGTGTCTTTTTGAATTATGGTTTTCTCGGTGTATGTGCCCAGAAGTAGAGTTGCTTGGTCATATATATATATAGTTCTATTTTTAGATTTTTAAGGAACCTCCATACTGTTCTCAGTTGTGGCTGCCAACTACCAACACTACAAGAGGGTTCCCTTTTCTCTACATCCTCTCCAGCATTTGTAGATGTTTTTTTTGATGATGGCCAATCTGATTAGCATAAGGTGATACCTTATTATAGTTTTGACTTGCATTTCCTTAGTAATAAGTGATGTTGAGCATATTTTTCATGTGCTTATTAGCCATCTGTATGTCTTCTTTGGAAAGATGTCTGTTTAGGTCTTCTGCCCTTTTTTGATTGACTTGTTTCAGTTTTTTTCTGATATTGAGCTGCATGAGCTGTTGTATAACTTGGAGGTTGATCCTTTGCCAGCTGCTTCATTTGCAATCATTTTCTCCCATTTTGAGGGTTGTCTTTTCATCTCGCTTATAGTTTCCTTTGCTGTGCAAAAGTTTTTGTATTTAATTAAGTCCCACATGAACCAGCAATTCCAATTCTGGGTGTACACCCTAAGAAAACCATATTTAAAAAGACACATGTACCCCAGTGTTCATTGTAGTACTATTTATAATGGCCAGGGCATGAAAAGATATCCATCAGCAGATGAATGAATAAAGATGATGTGGTACATGTATACAATGGAGTATTACTCAACCATAAAAAGGAATGATTTTGAGTCAGTTCTAGTGAGGTAAATGAGCATATAGCCTGCTATATAGAATGAAGTAGGTCAGAGAAAAGCAAATACTATATATTAATGCATATGTATGGAATCTGAAAGAATGGCACTGTCTAATCTATCTGCAGGGCAGGAGTGGAGACTAGAGCACAGACTTGTGGGCACAGTGGGAGCTGGGGAGAGTGGGTCAACTTGAGAGAGTAGCACTGAGACATATACACTACCATATGTAAAGTATTAATATATAGATATGGGACACTGCTTGTAATGCAGGGCGTTCAACCTCGTGCTCCACGCCAACCTAGCTGAGGGCGGGACGGGGTGGGAGGTGGGAGAGAAGTTCAAGAGGCCAGAACGTAATGCCTATGTCTGGTTCATGTTGATATATGACAGAAATCAACAGAACATTGTAAAGCAATTATCCTCCATTCAAAAATCTAAAAATTAAAGAAAAGAGACTGTGTTTTTAATCAAGGGCTCCTGTGTCTCTACACCAAAAGCCAAACTCTGACAGTGGCTGTCTGCAGCACAGGAAGGGATTCTGCAGTGTTTCAGTGAGCCTCAGATGTGCTCCAACCTGGTCTTTCTGTTAGGATGCTCTTAAAGGGGAAAAACAAGAAATGTGAGATTAATCCTCTTGTGACTTTTCTTAATTGCAGTTTTGGCATTAGGATGTCTCCCGTTTACAATTCTCCGGTCAGGTGGCCCATGGCTTGAGGGTGTGTTAGCTAGTCTTGCCCTGCAGAAACAACCTGAGTTTGTTTGTTTGTTTGTCTTTTTAATTTTCATCCATCTTTTTTTTTTTTTTTCATCCATCTTTATTATTTGGCCTGTGTTGGCCTCCCATTGCAGTGGCCTCTCTCATTGCAGAGCACTGGCTCTGGGCACAGGTACTGCAGAGCACTGGCTCATAATTGGACACAGTCCAGCTGCTCCACAGCACATGGGATCTTCCCAGGCCAGAGATACAACCAGTGTCCCTTGCACTGCAAGGCGGACTCTTTACCCACTGGACCACCAGGGAAGCCCCTGAGTTTGTATGTTAATGATGATACCTACAGAAGCAATCTTAGCACATCAGCGATTCAGCAATAAAGAAAAGACCTGGGCTTCCACGTTAATTGGTGTTGAAGGTCAGTTATCTGGGATTTCACAGGTTCACTCTTCGTTGGTGAATTTAAAACCTAAGAGTGAGAATTGAAAGGGTACAGCATGCTGTCAGCAAAATGGTCAGTCTGTCTAAGTAAACCTGAGCTTTTTTAAAGAAAAAATAAATTTATAATGTTTATATGTCTTATTTTCTTGTATAATTTTTCATACTAGGGCTTCCCACACTGTATAGAACATCAGTGGTAGGAGTGGGCATCCTTGTTTAACTCTTAGTCTTGGAAATGCTCTCAGGTTTTCACCATTAAGCAAGCCAAAACTGTAGAACACCTAGACAAAAGCACAGGGGAAATTCTTTGAGATATTGATTTTGGCAATGATTTCTTTGATATGACACCAAAACCCCAAGTAACAAAAGCAAATATAGACAAGTAACTGAAAAGCTGAAAAGCTTTTCAGCTGAAAATCTGCTGCACAGCAAAGGAAACAGACCACAGAATAGAAGTTACATTTGCAAATTACATGTATATAATATATATAATAAGAAATTTCCAAAATATCTAAGGAGCTCCTATCAAAAGCAAGAATAACCCAATTTTAAAATTAGGGAAAGGGGCTGAATAGACATCTTCCCAAACAGGGCATGCACATGGCCAACAGGCATATGAAAAGATGCTCTTCAGTATTATTAACCATCAAGGAAACACAAATCAAAACTAAAATGAGATATTATCTTATATCTCAGGATGACTATTATTAAAACCAAATAAGTGTTGATGAAGATGGTTTCCTCAGTGGTTTCTATGCATGTCCATGCCAATCACACTGTATATTCTGAACATGTGTAGTTCTTCTTTTATTTTTCTTTTTTGGCTATTCTGGGTTTTCCCTGCTGCCACAGCGTCTTCTCTAGTTGCAGGGAGCAGGGGCTACTCTCTAGTTGAGGTGAGCAGGCTTCTTGTTGCAGTGACTTCTCTTGCTGTGGAACTCGGGCTCTAGGCACACGGGCTTCAGTAGTCGTGGCACATGGGCCCAATAGTTGTGGCTCCGAGGCTCTAGAGCACAGGCTCCATAGTTGTGGCTCACGGACATCATTGCTCCGCAGCATGTGGGATCTTCTGGATCAGGGATCGAACTTGTGTCTTCTGTGTTGGCAGGCAAACTCTTTACCTCTGAGCTACGAGGGAAGCCTGTGTAGTTCTTTTTATATCAATTATACTTAAAGCTGTTTACAAGATACTAATTTGGCAAAAGAATGTTTGATTGGACATGAAGTGGAGATAAGGAACACATTTTCAAGGCCATACTGAGGGGACTGAAAAATAAGTACAATGATCTGGAATTAGACTGAAAGAAAGATATTGATATGAGAGGTGTTGAAGGAGGGGGCAGCAGAGGATGAGATGGTCACATGGCATCACAGACTCAGTGGACATGAATTTGAGCAAACTCTAGGAATAGTGAAGGACAGGGAAGCCTGCCGTGCTCCAGTCCATGGGGTCACAAAGAGTTGGACACGACATACAGACTGAACAACAACAACAAATTACATTAATATCAGAAAATAACAGTGGGTTGAGTCCATGGGTAGTGCAGGATGTCTAAGAAAAGATAGAAGTTACATTTGCAAATTACATGTATATAATATATATAATAAGAAATTTCCAAAATATCTAAGGAGCTCCTATCAAAAGCAAGAATAACCCAATTTTAAAATTAGGGAAAGGGGCTGAATAGACATCTTCCCAAACAGGGCATGCACATGGCCAACAGGCATATGAAAAGATGCTCTTCAGTATTATTAACCATCAAGGAAACACAAATCAAAACTAAAATGAGATATTATCTTATATCTCAGGATGACTATTATTAAAACCAAATAAGTGTTGATGAAGATGGTTTCCTCAGTGGTTTCTATGCATGTCCATGCCAATCACACTGTATATTCTGAACATGTGTAGTTCTTCTTTTATTTTTTATTTTTTTTGGCTATTCTGGGTTTTCCCTGCTGCCACAGCGTCTTCTCTAGTTGCAGGGAGCAGGGGCTACTCTCTAGTTGAGGTGAGCAGGCTTCTTGTTGCAGTGACTTCTCTTGCTGTGGAACTCGGGCTCTAGGCACACGGGCTTCAGTAGTCGTGGCACATGGGCCCAATAGTTGTGGCTCCGAGGCTCTAGAGCACAGGCTCCATAGTTGTGGCTCACGGACATCATTGCTCCGCAGCATGTGGGATCTTCTGGATCAGGGATCGAACTTGTGTCTTCTGTGTTGGCAGGCAAACTCTTTACCTCTGAGCTACGAGGGAAGCCTGTGTAGTTCTTTTTATATCAATTATACTTAAAGCTGTTTACAAGATACTAATTTGGCAAAAGAATGTTTGATTGGACATGAAGTGGAGATAAGGAACACATTTTCAAGGCCATACTGAGGGGACTGAAAAATAAGTACAATGATCTGGAATTAGACTGAAAGAAAGATATTGATATGAGAGGTGTTGAAGGAGGGGGCAGCAGAGGATGAGATGGTCACATGGCATCACAGACTCAGTGGACATGAATTTGAGCAAACTCTAGGAATAGTGAAGGACAGGGAAGCCTGCCGTGCTCCAGTCCATGGGGTCACAAAGAGTTGGACACGACATACAGACTGAACAACAACAACAAATTACATTAATATCAGAAAATAACAGTGGGTTGAGTCCATGGGTAGTGCAGGATGTCTAAGGAAAAGATCAGTATGAGGCTTTTGATATTAAGCGTCTGCAGAACATTTTCAATGTAGTACAAAGTCAGAAGGAATAGTTGATTGGAGTTGGAAAGATAAATGATTCTATGACGCTTATTTGTATTTATTTTGATTCAGAATTTGCTAAGAATGTTGTCTCTTCAAATTTTCTGTCACAGATAACTGAGACTTTGAGGTTGAAGAGAAACTTCTTCCCACTTATCAGAACCATATCAACTCTGAATGGTGGAAGGAAGCAGGCCTATGGGCGAGGGTGCTTCCAAAAATCCCTCCCCAGAAGGCATCGTAAATGGCAAGGGGATATGCTTCAATAGGAATCAGACAACACAGGCTCATTTACAAGAACTTCAGGCTGCGTAATCAGTGTGTGGAGGGGGAAATGAGCAAACAATTCCGAGCATGCTTGGATACAGTGACAGCGTTGAACATATTCAGCTTGGTGTACGATGCATGAAAGCGCTTTGTTTTTATACAGCTAAGCGTGGATGATAACCTAGGTCTCATTCATCACATCGTATGATTATCGTCTTATCCTGGCCTTAATCTACTGTTAATATAATACGGGGAGGTCAGTGCTCATTCATCAAGTTGCATTAGCACTGTATTTTGTTATTATTGTATGATGCTAACATAATACAGTTCTTGATATATCATCAAAGTCTATACCAAGCAGAAACATTACTATCGGGAAGTTTTCAAGTGCCTTTCCACATGGCTTGTGAATCATTCATCTGCCAAGATGCAATAAGAGGCTCAGAAGTGTCTTTTGAGACTGCAAAGGTATTTGTGAAGGGTGATTAGTAAGGTGTTATTTTGGGCCTTCTGAAGGCCTCCCCAGGGGAACAAGTTCCATATGAGTCCGTAAATCTCCTTTAAGAGTTAACAACATTTTCTACTCCAGCTCTCACATGGAGGAAGGATCCTGCTTTAAAGCAAAAGTAGGGCATGCATTTAGTGTTGATCTGGTTTTGGTCACTGTTAACCATGCAGGAAATTCATGCCCAGTTTAAGAGTTCAGCTAGACAAACATGAATTAGTTATTAAATTGTTATTTTAAAGACAAGTGTAAGACACAGTTGAAGTTATGAAAACACAGTTTTTAATATGCAGGAGACTATAATTTAATATGAAAAGATAAATGTGTAACCACTAACGTTCCAAAAGGTGATTCTATGACGCTTATTTGTATTTATTTTGATTCAGAATTTGCTAAGAATGTTGTCTCTTCAAATTTTCTGTCACAGATAACTGAGACTTTGAGGTTGAAGAGAAACTTCTTCCCACTTATCAGAACCATATCAACTCTGAATGGTGGAAGGAAGCAGGCCTATGGGCGAGGGTGCTTCCAAAAATCCCTCCCCAGAAGGCATCGTAAATGGCAAGGGGATATGCTTCAATAGGAATCAGACAACACAGGCTCATTTACAAGAACTTCAGGCTGCGTAATCAGTGTGTGGAGGGGGAAATGAGCAAACAATTCCGAGCATGCTTGGATACAGTGACAGCGTTGAACATATTCAGCTTGGTGTACGATGCATGAAAGCGCTTTGTTTTTATACAGCTAAGCGTGGATGATAACCTAGGTCTCATTCATCACATCGTATGATTATCGTCTTATCCTGGCCTTAATCTACTGTTAATATAATACGGGGAGGTCAGTGCTCATTCATCAAGTTGCATTAGCACTGTATTTTGTTATTATTGTATGATGCTAACATAATACAGTTCTTGATATATCATCAAAGTCTATACCAAGCAGAAACATTACTATCGGGAAGTTTTCAAGTGCCTTTCCACATGGCTTGTGAATCATTCATCTGCCAAGATGCAATAAGAGGCTCAGAAGTGTCTTTTGAGACTGCAAAGGTATTTGTGAAGGGTGATTAGTAAGGTGTTATTTTGGGCCTTCTGAAGGCCTCCCCAGGGGAACAAGTTCCATATGAGTCCGTAAATCTCCTTTAAGAGTTAACAACATTTTCTACTCCAGCTCTCGCACATGGAGGAATGATCCTGCTTTAAAGCAAAAGTAGGGCATGCATTTAGTGTTGATCTGGTTTTGGTCACTGTTAACCATGCAGGAAATTCATGCCCAGTTTAAGAGTTCAGCTAGACAAACATGAATTAGTTATTAAATTGTTATTTTAAAGACAAGTGTAAGACACAGTTGAAGTTATGAAAACACAGTTTTTAATATGCAGGAGACTATAATTTAATATGAAAAGATAAATGTGTAACCACTAACGTCATGGCACAAATGGTTCAAAATATAGAAATTCAAAGTTACATGGGAAAAGAGTCTGGTTAGAAAGAGACGGGTGAATAATTTGGATTGCCTGTGATATGTACGGCTTATAGGAAAGAAACGGAATTGTTTTAAAGAGGACTTATAACAAATGGGTGTAACAAGGGAACAGAAAGTAGAGAATCAGATGGTATTTTTGAACAATTAGTCTTATGCAACTCCGGGAAACTTAAGAGTGTTAGTATGATACAGCATTATCCTTGCTATTCAGTTGCTAATCATGTCCGACTCTTCGTGACTGCTGGGCTGCAGAATGCCAGGCTTCCCTGTCCTAGTATTTGGGTAGATTATAATTCTAGGATAATAAATACATTAATGGTTATGCAGGATGGAAGGAGGCATAACGAGACAGAACTAGAAGAAAAGCCTCAGGTAAATAATGGGCTGGGCAGAGAGAGGAAGGTTATTTCTGAGAAGTGTCCAAGGAATCTTACTATTTGAGTTAGGAAGGACTTTAAATATCATCATCTGTTTTTAATTTCTTATTTACATAGAAGGTGATAGTGGCCCTAAGTTGGGACTGTTTGTGTATTACCAATAGAGTATGAAACACTAGTTGGTAAAAAATAACTGCACACTAATGAAGTCCAGAAAGAAATAAATGAAGGCTTAAGGAAGTAAGCATGCATTACCTTTAGAGATATTGAGAGAGATCAGGCTGACAAGGTGAAAAAAATTTAAAGGTAAATTATGGTGGTGAATACTGATCTTGAATTTTGGGCCTTCTGAAGGCCTCCCCAGGGGAACAAGTTCCATATGAGTCCGTAAATCTCCTTTAAGAGTTAACAACATTTTCTACTCCAGCTCTCGCACATGGAGGAATGATCCTGCTTTAAAGCAAAAGTAGGGCATGCATTTAGTGTTGATCTGGTTTTGGTCACTGTTAACCATGCAGGAAATTCATGCCCAGTTTAAGAGTTCAGCTAGACAAACATGAATTAGTTATTAAATTGTTATTTTAAAGACAAGTGTAAGACACAGTTGAAGTTATGAAAACACAGTTTTTAATATGCAGGAGACTATAATTTAATATGAAAAGATAAATGTGTAACCACTAACGTCATGGCACAAATGGTTCAAAATATAGAAATTCAAAGTTACATGGGAAAAGAGTCTGGTTAGAAAGAGACGGGTGAATAATTTGGATTGCCTGTGATATGTACGGCTTATAGGAAAGAAACGGAATTGTTTTAAAGAGGACTTATAACAAATGGGTGTAACAAGGGAACAGAAAGTAGAGAATCAGATGGTATTTTTGAACAATTAGTCTTATGCAACTCCGGGAAACTTAAGAGTGTTAGTATGATACAGCATTATCCTTGCTATTCAGTTGCTAATCATGTCCGACTCTTCGTGACTGCTGGGCTGCAGAATGCCAGGCTTCCCTGTCCTAGTATTTGGGTAGATTATAATTCTAGGATAATAAATACATTAATGGTTATGCAGGATGGAAGGAGGCATAACGAGACAGAACTAGAAGAAAAGCCTCAGGTAAATAATGGGCTGGGCAGAGAGAGGAAGGTTATTTCTGAGAAGTGTCCAAGGAATCTTACTATTTGAGTTAGGAAGGACTTTAAATATCATCATCTGTTTTTAATTTCTTATTTACATAGAAGGTGATAGTGGCCCTAAGTTGGGACTGTTTGTGTATTACCAATAGAGTATGAAACACTAGTTGGTAAAAAATAACTGCACACTAATGAAGTCCAGAAAGAAATAAATGAAGGCTTAAGGAAGTAAGCATGCATTACCTTTAGAGATATTGAGAGAGATCAGGCTGACAAGGTGAAAAAAATTTAAAGGTAAATTATGGTGGTGAATACTGATCTTGAATGCAGCGGCAACTGTAAATCATAAGTTAGACTCAGCTCAATAATAGGAAAATATAGAAAAGAATCAGAGTAGGTTAAGAATATTTGTCTCACACGATTTAGCAACTATCCTATTTTCTAATGTGAAATAGAGATCAAATCAAAAAAACAGCTGTGTGCACATTATACATTTAACATGCAGAGTTAAAACAAAGATTTTTCTAAACAGGTGCACAAAGGCCCAATTCCAGGATCATAAAACTATAAAGCTCCTGTAGCAAAGAAAAATCACCACTTTTTATTTTCACCATTTGCAATATTGACCTGGCCAGAAAGGAAAGAAATCTCTATTTATAGCCACCATTTCTTTTGGTAGAGAAGATTTTATTGCATTTTTGACACTTATTTAGATCAAGACTTTATATGAGATAGGTTTTCCCCCACTACATGGTCCACTGGGTAGAGTGCCTTTTCTTATGTCAGAAAACATGATATATTTAATCAGTTCTGTCTTCTGAAGAACATGTTCAGTCAAGGCAGAGTAGAATTCCATCTGGCTGAATGCATTTGGGGAGTAGATGGTTTTCTGCACAGCGATCAGACAGAACCCTTGCGAGATGACTGAAGTGCTTACGAGAGATATTCATCTATGGCTTCCGTCACTTAAAACTGGATTGATTACACCAGCAGCAAAAGACTAAAAGACTGAGAACAGATCTGTTTCTCTAATATCTCCTGTGTGTGCATATATGTATATGTGTATTATGTGTGTGTGTGTACACACATGTGTGTGTATATGTGAGTTTACATATACACACACATATGCATATATATGTATGTATGTATGTACATTTGAGAGATCCTAAAATAGGATTTTCTTGAAGAGCTTGCAATTTCAGACCTTCATGCTATCAAAGGAACAGCCCACTGCATCTGTAGTCTTCGTGTGTGAGCAAGTCGCTATCCAGGTGTGACTTCACAACCTCTCATTGAGTTTTGTCTCCAAATCCCAAATGTGTTGAATTTTGATAGCCTCCTTTGTGAAAGTTACGGGTGTGGGGGGAGTTATGAATCATGCAGAATACTGCATAAAATATTTTTCCTGGATGTGATTTCATATTGATTGTGAGTTAATTGTGTTTCTCTGTGTGTGTTTTTAGAAATTGGTCTATTTCACTAGGAATATTGTGCATTTTCTTCTACATGACACTGCTTTCTTTGTTACATTTTAATGTATTTTTTCATGCCCCTCTGTATTGGATTCAGTTTTTCTGTTCTGTTGATTTTAATTCACACACACATTTAAACACTTATGTGACAAATTTAATTTTTCTTCTAGTAAAAGATAATGAAGCATTTACTACAAGAAATATTCTACTAAAATAAGCATTGCATTTCTAGCTTATCCTTTTCTTATTCTCTTTTATGTAAATGTGTAAGTATGCTCCAGCAAGGAAATTGGTTATGACTGACTCTCTTTAAATCTTTATGATGTCATGAAAATAACCAAGTCATAGATTTCTGTTGATAGTGATCTCATTTTATCAATCCTAAGAGGTAGCTCAGCCTGATAGAGTGCATTTCCATATGCATTTTGTCATTAATTCTAATACTAAAACATTATGAACTAGGATTGGTTTTAACTTCATCTTATGCCTCTTATAGGAATTTTGAGCAAAAAAAAAAAATTTTTTTTTTTTAGAGTTACGCAAGATCAGAACCCTTGCGAGATGACTGAAGTGCTTACGAGAGATATTCATCTATGGCTTCCGTCACTTAAAACTGGATTGATTACACCAGCAGCAAAAGACTAAAAGACTGAGAACAGATCTGTTTCTCTAATATCTCCTGTGTGTGCATATATGTATATGTGTATTATGTGTGTGTGTGTACACACATGTGTGTGTATATGTGAGTTTACATATACACACACATATGCATATATATGTATGTATGTATGTACATTTGAGAGATCCTAAAATAGGATTTTCTTGAAGAGCTTGCAATTTCAGACCTTCATGCTATCAAAGGAACAGCCCACTGCATCTGTAGTCTTCGTGTGTGAGCAAGTCGCTATCCAGGTGTGACTTCACAACCTCTCATTGAGTTTTGTCTCCAAATCCCAAATGTGTTGAATTTTGATAGCCTCCTTTGTGAAAGTTACGGGTGTGGGGGGAGTTATGAATCATGCAGAATACTGCATAAAATATTTTTCCTGGATGTGATTTCATATTGATTGTGAGTTAATTGTGTTTCTCTGTGTGTGTTTTTAGAAATTGGTCTATTTCACTAGGAATATTGTGCATTTTCTTCTACATGACACTGCTTTCTTTGTTACATTTTAATGTATTTTTTCATGCCCCTCTGTATTGGATTCAGTTTTTCTGTTCTGTTGATTTTAATTCACACACACATTTAAACACTTATGTGACAAATTTAATTTTTCTTCTAGTAAAAGATAATGAAGCATTTACTACAAGAAATATTCTACTAAAATAAGCATTGCATTTCTAGCTTATCCTTTTCTTATTCTCTTTTATGTAAATGTGTAAGTATGCTCCAGCAAGGAAATTGGTTATGACTGACTCTCTTTAAATCTTTATGATGTCATGAAAATAACCAAGTCATAGATTTCTGTTGATAGTGATCTCATTTTATCAATCCTAAGAGGTAGCTCAGCCTGATAGAGTGCATTTCCATATGCATTTTGTCATTAATTCTAATACTAAAACATTATGAACTAGGATTGGTTTTAACTTCATCTTATGCCTCTTATAGGAATTTTGAGCATTTGTAGAAATGAGAAATATAAAAATGATCCAGAAATTGTGGAGAACAGTTTGGTAGTTCTTCAACAGGTTAAATAGAGTTACCGTGTGACTTAACAAATCAACTTTCACAAATATACGCAAATAATTGAAAACAGAGACTCTAACATACACAGCCTTATTCACAATAATCCAGAGGAGGGAGAAAAACCCAAGTGACCAACAAGAGATAAATGATTAAACAAAATGTGACATATACATACAATGGACTAATTCAGCCATAGAAAGCAATGAATTTCTGGCGTGTACATATCCTTGAAGACATTATGCTAAGTGAAATGTGCAAGACACAGAAGGATAAACATTATATGAGTCTATGAAATGCTCAATAATAGGCAAATTCTGAAGACAGAAATAGAAGTTGCCATGGGTGGGTGATGGGAGGAATGGACAGTTCTTCCAGTGCACAGTTTCTCTCTGAGGCCATGAAAACATTGGAAATGATAGAGTGCTGGATGAGCCAACTGAACAGAATTAATGCCACTGAACTGCACACTAAAATGGAGGAAAGCGGCACAGTGTGTGTTACGTTTTTAGCACAATAAAAATATACTAAATAATAAAAAGAAGTTAATGCAAACATTTTTTCTTCACTGCTTTGTAATCAATTTGCTCGTACACATTTCAGATAACTAAATGTTATCAGTCAGGAGAATTAATTTTTTGAAAGGACAAATTTAATTTTTCTTCTAGTAAAAGATAATGAAGCATTTACTACAAGAAATATTCTACTAAAATAAGCATTGCATTTCTAGCTTATCCTTTTCTTATTCTCTTTTATGTAAATGTGTAAGTATGCTCCAGCAAGGAAATTGGTTATGACTGACTCTCTTTAAATCTTTATGATGTCATGAAAATAACCAAGTCATAGATTTCTGTTGATAGTGATCTCATTTTATCAATCCTAAGAGGTAGCTCAGCCTGATAGAGTGCATTTCCATATGCATTTTGTCATTAATTCTAATACTAAAACATTATGAACTAGGATTGGTTTTAACTTCATCTTATGCCTCTTATAGGAATTTTGAGCATTTGTAGAAATGAGAAATATAAAAATGATCCAGAAATTGTGGAGAACAGTTTGGTAGTTCTTCAACAGGTTAAATAGAGTTACCGTGTGACTTAACAAATCAACTTTCACAAATATACGCAAATAATTGAAAACAGAGACTCTAACATACACAGCCTTATTCACAATAATCCAGAGGAGGGAGAAAAACCCAAGTGACCAACAAGAGATAAATGATTAAACAAAATGTGACATATACATACAATGGACTAATTCAGCCATAGAAAGCAATGAATTTCTGGCGTGTACATATCCTTGAAGACATTATGCTAAGTGAAATGTGCAAGACACAGAAGGATAAACATTATATGAGTCTATGAAATGCTCAATAATAGGCAAATTCTGAAGACAGAAATAGAAGTTGCCATGGGTGGGTGATGGGAGGAATGGACAGTTCTTCCAGTGCACAGTTTCTCTCTGAGGCCATGAAAACATTGGAAATGATAGAGTGCTGGATGAGCCAACTGAACAGAATTAATGCCACTGAACTGCACACTAAAATGGAGGAAAGCGGCACAGTGTGTGTTACGTTTTTAGCACAATAAAAATATACTAAATAATAAAAAGAAGTTAATGCAAACATTTTTTCTTCACTGCTTTGTAATCAATTTGCTCGTACACATTTCAGATAACTAAATGTTATCAGTCAGGAGAATTAATTTTTTGAAAGGACTAATTCATGTGCTTGCTATTTCTTTTCTTCTTTTTCTGAAGTATAGTGGATTTACCATGTTGTGTTAGTTTCAGGTATACAGCAAAGTTATTCAGTTATATATACACATTTATATATACACATATATGTACATGTATGTATATATGTGTGTATACATATATACACATACACATATATATATATATATATATATATATATATATATATTTCTCTTAAAGAACACTTTCCTTTATAGGTTATTACAAAATATTGACTAGTTCTCCGAGCTGCGTGCTAGGTCTTTGTTGATTATCTGTTCTGTATACACTAGTGTGTATGCTTCTCTCTTGGGACACATGAGAAGGGTGAGAAGATGCTCCTTCAGCCTCTACACATAGACCAGCTCTGTTATTACCCCTCTCCCTCCATCTGAGTCCAGCAGTGACCCCCCAAAACCACTTGAGTGGTTCTATAAGAGACTGAATTAACTGGACCCACTAAACAACATCACCAATGAGAGTGGCCATGATCACACTGCCTACGAAAAACATGGGAACATCATTAAACAATTTTAGTATTTAAAAAAGAAAATAAAAACCATTGTCTTAACTATTCCAAAGTGTAGATTCCCAGGATAAGAGGGAAGGTTGTGTCTCAGGTGACTTGTCCTGCCCCATTCTTGGTAATCTTTGCTCTACACTGAGACACGGTGTTCTAGGAAAATTAAGCACAGCAAACAGGAAGGGCTGCCGGTGGAGGTTCATACTTCTGTACAGAGCTGCACAGCTATGTGTGGACCTGCGGCAGCAGCATTCTGGGGTGACCAGCATCAACAGAAGAGGAAAGAAATAGTGATGGACCGCCCCAGACTCTTAAGTGGCTGTAGAAGCTGAATGATCCTCGCTGCTTTGGAACCCGAGATCCTAAAATGTTGTATAAAGGGTGACAAGGGTGTCATAATACACCTGCTGACCGCAAGGTGCTTGAATGTGTGAGCAGTTATTTATGCGAAAACGAAGGATGCATATTTGTACTGAAGACTCTGAAATTCTTTGGGGGTATCTGAGGGACTTGATAAGAACACCCAATTCCCACGGTCACTCAGGGACAGCTGGCATGGAGGAGGAGACATAATGAACTATACATGCTAGATGGCAAACACAGGTGTCATCTCCTAGGCCGGAAGCAGCAGTGAGTGATGTACTCTCCTGGGTTGGCCAGCAAAAACAGGTTTTTCATAAGCTGTAAAGGAAAAACCAAAATGAACTTTTTGGCCAACCTAGTATGTTGCGTGTCTTCTAGTGTTATCTTTGTCTCATCTGTATGTGTGTGGGGGGGTGTCTGTGTGGGTCTAGGTAAATAGAACCTTAATTATCTACAGTATAATCAGGATTTGTATGTGATCATGGTATATGTTTTGTCCACTGAGATTTCTTTGGCACCTATTATTTTTCAAGTTCCCTGAGGGCAGTAAAAAGTATGTTGTTAATCTGTTTATTTCTCCAGGATATTTAAAACAGTATTTCAGGTTAGATGAATTATTAGAAAATATGTGATGCTTATTTTTAATTTTTTATTGCTGCTTTGCTTTTGGCAGAAGGATGTTGGAAGGATTAATCTCTCTGTTTTACTGACAGAGTTGGTTATATACACATGGCAGAATAATAGTCTTTGCACCGCTGACCCAAAGGCAGGGACTTGTACCTAACATCTGCACTGTTTTGTTGGCATATGTTCATGTTGAGATGGAGAGAGAGAGAAGGCTTCTATATAAGTTTCTCCCTATTGAGTTGGGGCTTTCCTGATGGCCCAGATGGTAAAAATCTGCCTGCAATGCAGGAAATGTGGGTTCGATCTCTGGGTCAGGAAGATCCCCTTGAGGAAGAAATGCCAACCCACTGCGGTATTCTTGCCTGAAAAATCCCATGGACAGAAAAGCCTGGTGGGCTACAGTCCATGGGGTCTTAAGATCTCTGGAAAAAGTTCCCGGAAGATCCCTTGAGAGAAAGATGGACCGCCCCAGACTCTTAAGTGGCTGTAGAAGCTGAATGATCCTCGCTGCTTTGGAACCCGAGATCCTAAAATGTTGTATAAAGGGTGACAAGGGTGTCATAATACACCTGCTGACCGCAAGGTGCTTGAATGTGTGAGCAGTTATTTATGCGAAAACGAAGGATGCATATTTGTACTGAAGACTCTGAAATTCTTTGGGGTATCTGAGGACTTGATAAGAACACCCAATTCCCACGGTCACTCAGGGACAGCTGGCATGGAGGAGGAGACATAATGAACTATACATGCTAGATGGCAAACACAGGTGTCATCTCCTAGGCCGGAAGCAGCAGTGAGTGATGTACTCTCCTGGGTTGGCCAGCAAAAACAGGTTTTTCATAAGCTGTAAAGGAAAAACCAAAATGAACTTTTTGGCCAACCTAGTATGTTGCGTGTCTTCTAGTGTTATCTTTGTCTCATCTGTATGTGTGTGGGGGGGTGTCTGTGTGGGTCTAGGTAAATAGAACCTTAATTATCTACAGTATAATCAGGATTTGTATGTGATCATGGTATATGTTTTGTCCACTGAGATTTCTTTGGCACCTATTATTTTTCAAGTTCCCTGAGGGCAGTAAAAAGTATGTTGTTAATCTGTTTATTTCTCCAGGATATTTAAAACAGTATTTCAGGTTAGATGAATTATTAGAAAATATGTGATGCTTATTTTTAATTTTTTATTGCTGCTTTGCTTTTGGCAGAAGGATGTTGGAAGGATTAATCTCTCTGTTTTACTGACAGAGTTGGTTATATACACATGGCAGAATAATAGTCTTTGCACCGCTGACCCAAAGGCAGGGACTTGTACCTAACATCTGCACTGTTTTGTTGGCATATGTTCATGTTGAGATGGAGAGAGAGAGAAGGCTTCTATATAAGTTTCTCCCTATTGAGTTGGGGCTTTCCTGATGGCCCAGATGGTAAAAATCTGCCTGCAATGCAGGAAATGTGGGTTCGATCTCTGGGTCAGGAAGATCCCCTTGAGGAAGAAATGCCAACCCACTGCGGTATTCTTGCCTGAAAAATCCCATGGACAGAAAAGCCTGGTGGGCTACAGTCCATGGGGTCTTAAAAGAGTCAGATAGGACTGAGTGACTAACACTTACTAAATTAACTTGTCCTTCCCATTTCTTTGTCCTTTGTTCTAGAGAAGGTCATACCATTTCAGTTCAACCAGTTGACTTTAAGGCAATATTTCTCCACAAGTGATTAGTCTTCAAAATGCCTCACAATATTTTCCCTCCATAAAATGCACTAAGATCAATGTTGAATTTGAAACTAAACAGTTTAAACAAAACTGGATATGAAACTAATTTGTTGGCTTAAAAAAAGTATCCAGAATGCCATATATACTGATATACATGTAAATAAATTTAAAATAGCCTTTCTATTTTTATGGATTCTGAAACATTACAGTGATAGTAAAAAAAAAAATATCTCATTTATGTTGCTAAATAAGAGCAGCATCTCAATAGAAGAATTTAGATCAATCTCCTATATTAAGAAATTTTCCAATTTTATTTCTGATTCATTTTTCAGTCATGATGTTCTAGGTATCCTGTGTTCACTAACATACTCAGAATGCTACAATACAGAATCTGTGTATTTTCCCTTTAAACAAGATTCTGATACAGTCAGAACACATTTACTTAATTTTTAGTATTTTTGAATTCCTGAAATATAAATTGCAGTGGTTAAAAAAAGCCCATTCTGTCCATGTAGAATAGAAGACTGTCTTACTGCCTGACTAGCTCTCTTTGCTTTAAAAGAGACTATTTTGGGCTTCCCTGGTGGTCCAATGGGTAAGGACACCTTGCAGGGCAAGGGGTGCCGGTTTGATCCCTGGCCTGGGAAGACCCGCGTGCCACAGAGCAGCTGGACCGATGTGTCCAATTACCGAGCCGGAGCTCTGGAGTGCATGCGCCCAGAGCCGGTGCTCTGCAACAACAGAGGCCACTGCAGTGGGCCAAAGAACAAAGATGGATGAAAAATAGATAAATGAAAAACCAATAGAAGTGGCCCGCCTGCCCACCCCACTCCCTCCCCAACCCGCTGCCCCCCCCCCAAAAAATAAATAAATAAAAGAGACTATTTCTAGCTATGGAGGTGGGACTGGGTCTTTTTGTGAAATAGTTATGATATTTCATTGGAACTTTCCATTATGTATTTATGCATTGGAAAAAATTAAGTGATGGAATGTCTGGGTTTATGATCCATTTATGAGTGGGAGCATAAGCCGGGGTGAGGCCCCGGTGTCTGACTACGTCATGTCACTGCCTGCAGAAAACAGGCCATGAACAGAAACATCAGTTTCATCAACAAACTTAGCATCATTCTAGCCTGTCCTCTCCCACAGGTATCAGTTGTCCAGGACACAATCCTGAGTCTTCTTGGTTCCTGTTTTCCATCTGTTCTCTCTCTAGGCTCGGCTGGGTCCATTTTATTTATCTCAACTCACACTCATCACATTGCAGCCCTTCCTCTTGGACCTCTACTAGAGCCTTCTCCTGAATTGTGTCACCCCTGATCCATGCACCATGTGCCGATGACAACCCGCATGGCTCAGGAGTGGACTTATAAGATGATGTGTATGCTTTCTTCCTGTGCCATTTTTCCTATAGACAGTGCCCATGGCTTTGCACATCAAAGGGCGGGGGGATATCTCCTTTCAGTATAACAAACCCTCATTTCCCTGTTGGAAAATATGGGTTTTGTCTTTGGTATTTGCTGGTCTAACCACCTAGCGACCACAGAAGAAATGCTTTTGTCAGAGGTCAGAAAATACTACAGCTGCCTTGGAAGACAACATGGCTCACTGACCATTTGGGCTCCTCCTGCTGTTTTTTTCAAAAGTAAAACTGAGGAAGTTACAGTATAGACTGAAGCACCTGAGTCTGTCGTCAAGTGGAGGAGTGGGGAATGCATTTGCAAACCAGGGAATTCACTAGAGAACTTCCCACCAGTCTCTTACACTTCCTTGTCCATTTCACTAGGAGACATCAGCAAACGAACATGGGAAGGATCATGAAGGACTCAGACCATTCAGGAACAAAAGGGTGAGAGTCAGTCTGCGGAGAAATGAAATAATGTCCACTGAGTGACTTTCTGAAACTAAAGGAAACACTGACTATAGAGAGAAAATAAGATATACTGACCAATTAGGACAACAAGAGAAGTTTCAGATATGAGAACTGGAGAACTGAAGCTATTATGAGTGTTTTTCTCTGTATCTACACTTGCATGTGCACATACACATGCAGCCATGTGCACACGTATCCATACAAATATTTATCTATAGATAGCATTTTTAAGCCACATGGTAACTTGTTTTCCCAGTAACCTTCCAAATTAAATTTATAGCTGTCTTCAAGCTGGATATTCAAAAGAGACCTTGTAGCTGAGCTAGAAAAAGAATGTAGACTGTGACCTGGAAGAGTAAAACCTTGGTTTTATGAGGAAAAACTTGCATCGTGGTAGGCAGAAGCAGGATGGAGTCTTGAACTGCACAGCAGTTTACATTTCTTTAGAACGTCATCTCTAGGTGTAGAGTTAGCAAAGGGCTGATTAGGCTGGGACTTTATCTGAGCATTCAAAACACACCTCTTGAGAGACCCCGGCTCCTCATAGTCTTTCTCCTGGAGAAATCCAGGGATAGCCTTTCTCAGTATCAGATTTCCAGTAAAGTTCCAGGTCAGAGTTGCCAATGAGAGGAATTCAAGGAAGATTTAGAAAACAGAAGACACAGAGAAGGTATCATCTTGTGAACTCATTTTCAGGTAACCCTTGCGGCTGGGAAATGCTTGGGAATACCAGCTTTGGGGCTGTGGTTATGTTCGATGCCATCTCTCACCACAAACTAAAATTCTTGAGTTTCACAAGTCTTTGTGAGCCCGTGGATATACTTTCCCTATGGAGCTGGCCTTGGAAGACAACATGGCTCACTGACCATTTGGGCTCCTCCTGCTGTTTTTTTCAAAAGTAAAACTGAGGAAGTTACAGTATAGACTGAAGCACCTGAGTCTGTCGTCAAGTGGAGGAGTGGGGAATGCATTTGCAAACCAGGGAATTCACTAGAGAACTTCCCACCAGTCTCTTACACTTCCTTGTCCATTTCACTAGGAGACATCAGCAAACGAACATGGGAAGGATCATGAAGGACTCAGACCATTCAGGAACAAAAGGGTGAGAGTCAGTCTGCGGAGAAATGAAATAATGTCCACTGAGTGACTTTCTGAAACTAAAGGAAACACTGACTATAGAGAGAAAATAAGATATACTGACCAATTAGGACAACAAGAGAAGTTTCAGATATGAGAACTGGAGAACTGAAGCTATTATGAGTGTTTTCTCTGTATCTACACTTGCATGTGCACATACACATGCAGCCATGTGCACACGTATCCATACAAATATTTATCTATAGATAGCATTTTTAAGCCACATGGTAACTTGTTTTCCCAGTAACCTTCCAAATTAAATTTATAGCTGTCTTCAAGCTGGATATTCAAAAGAGACCTTGTAGCTGAGCTAGAAAAAGAATGTAGACTGTGACCTGGAAGAGTAAAACCTTGGTTTTATGAGGAAAAACTTGCATCGTGGTAGGCAGAAGCAGGATGGAGTCTTGAACTGCACAGCAGTTTACATTTCTTTAGAACGTCATCTCTAGGTGTAGAGTTAGCAAAGGGCTGATTAGGCTGGGACTTTATCTGAGCATTCAAAACACACCTCTTGAGAGACCCCGGCTCCTCATAGTCTTTCTCCTGGAGAAATCCAGGGATAGCCTTTCTCAGTATCAGATTTCCAGTAAAGTTCCAGGTCAGAGTTGCCAATGAGAGGAATTCAAGGAAGATTTAGAAAACAGAAGACACAGAGAAGGTATCATCTTGTGAACTCATTTTCAGGTAACCCTTGCGGCTGGGAAATGCTTGGGAATACCAGCTTTGGGGCTGTGGTTATGTTCGATGCCATCTCTCACCACAAACTAAAATTCTTGAGTTTCACAAGTCTTTGTGAGCCCGTGGATATACTTTCCCTATGGAGCTGGCCTTTGTTTGTGCTCAAAGACACCCTAAATAAATTTAGCCCCTGAGTCATGTCAGACTCTCCTGGTAGCCCACCACACTCCTGTGTCCATGGGATTTCTCAGGGAAGAATACTGGAGGGGGGTGCCATTCCCTTCCCCAGGGCTTCTTCCCAACCCAGGGATGGAATCCAGGTCCTCTGAATTGCAGGCAGAATCTTTACTGTCTTTGCCACCAGGGAAGCCCAAGGACACTCATGGTGTGGAAGAAGTCTCGAGTTACCAGCATTGGAACACGGTCCACTTGGACCTAAAAGTGATTTTTGTATTCCTTATCAAATCTTGGCTGCTTCCAACAGTAGTTCAGGCTGAGAAAACTGATTCTTAAGCCACCTGGGGAGCTAGAATGCACAAAGAAAGGTTCTGGTTCATTGGCCTTTTTCTTGAATGGACTTTAGAGTGTCATGCCTTCCTTGAAGGAGCTCTGTAAAAGAACTCCTTATGTGGATGCTTAACTTATTTTGATAGATTGTCCTAGTAGAACCTGTAAGAGGATTTTCTGCCTCAAATGAAATCATTCTGTTTTGTAGCAAGTCAGATTGCTGTTATGTCTGAAGTGTTTCTTCTGATTTCAGCTCCTGCCCAGATGTTATGACCAAAAGCCCTTGAATCTAGTTAGTACATGGCTTCTTTTTAGACTTGAAGGATTCAGCTTTTTTAAATTTGGGTTTTTTTTTTGAAGATTTGGTAGGCAGAAGCAGGATGGAGTCTTGAACTGCACAGCAGTTTACATTTCTTTAGAACGTCATCTCTAGGTGTAGAGTTAGCAAAGGGCTGATTAGGCTGGGACTTTATCTGAGCATTCAAAACACACCTCTTGAGAGACCCCGGCTCCTCATAGTCTTTCTCCTGGAGAAATCCAGGGATAGCCTTTCTCAGTATCAGATTTCCAGTAAAGTTCCAGGTCAGAGTTGCCAATGAGAGGAATTCAAGGAAGATTTAGAAAACAGAAGACACAGAGAAGGTATCATCTTGTGAACTCATTTTCAGGTAACCCTTGCGGCTGGGAAATGCTTGGGAATACCAGCTTTGGGGCTGTGGTTATGTTCGATGCCATCTCTCACCACAAACTAAAATTCTTGAGTTTCACAAGTCTTTGTGAGCCCGTGGATATACTTTCCCTATGGAGCTGGCCTTTGTTTGTGCTCAAAGACACCCTAAATAAATTTAGCCCCTGAGTCATGTCAGACTCTCCTGGTAGCCCACCACACTCCTGTGTCCATGGGATTTCTCAGGGAAGAATACTGGAGGGGTGCCATTCCCTTCCCAGGGCTTCTTCCCAACCCAGGGATGGAATCCAGGTCCTCTGAATTGCAGGCAGAATCTTTACTGTCTTTGCCACCAGGGAAGCCCAAGGACACTCATGGTGTGGAAGAAGTCTCGAGTTACCAGCATTGGAACACGGTCCACTTGGACCTAAAAGTGATTTTTGTATTCCTTATCAAATCTTGGCTGCTTCCAACAGTAGTTCAGGCTGAGAAAACTGATTCTTAAGCCACCTGGGGAGCTAGAATGCACAAAGAAAGGTTCTGGTTCATTGGCCTTTTTCTTGAATGGACTTTAGAGTGTCATGCCTTCCTTGAAGGAGCTCTGTAAAAGAACTCCTTATGTGGATGCTTAACTTATTTTGATAGATTGTCCTAGTAGAACCTGTAAGAGGATTTTCTGCCTCAAATGAAATCATTCTGTTTTGTAGCAAGTCAGATTGCTGTTATGTCTGAAGTGTTTCTTCTGATTTCAGCTCCTGCCCAGATGTGATGACCAAAAGCCCCTTGAATCTAGTTAGTACATGGCTTCTTTTTAGACTTGAAGGATTCAGCTGGTTTAAAATTTTGTAGTTTTATTAAATGATGCTAGTTGCATCTGTTATTAATATTTTGAGTCAATGAATTGTGCCTACTGGATTTTTCCAGCATGCTAAATTCCACTCTGATTATACTGAGAAATGAAGCTTACTGTCATTAAAAGTCAGTGTGACATTTGTCAGTATCTGCATTTTAACTCACAGAGTCATTGGGTTGAAGGAGATCCCTTGATTGAAATGAATATACCTAGAAGCTTTCCTGGGTCTGCTAACAGCCAGTCATTGCCATAACTCCTTTTTTGTGTTGTCATTTGTGTACAGGTAGACACCAACAGAACATATGCACAGCCATTGGTTTCCTGAATATGGAGGTTACCTCAGAGCTCTCCATAGTCTTTAGAAACACTAAGAATCAAAATTTCTAAAGGAACACTAAGAAGGGTATATATATTATCTAAATACTAATTAATAATATGATCTGTGTGTCACAGAGTTCATAAATCACAGGATTCCTGTGTCATTGTCTATACTTAGGATAGGCTTTAGTGTCCATTCATTACCATGTGGTCATCATGTTGATTAAATTTGCTGTCTTAGTGAGTTTCATGTGTGAGTGTTTGCTTTACAACCACTGTGAGTCTACATCCAGACTCATAGGGATCAAGTATATAATACTTCAAATTTTAGTCCACTTAAACAGTGAAGGGTTTAACTGGTTTAAAAAAAGAATATATATATATACACACACACACACACCCCTACACATACACTTATAATTCCTAATGAGTAACATTCTTTCTACAGATTGTATCTGGCATATCTCACTTCTAGAAAGGAGTTCCACTGAACTCAAAGTCATCAAGGATCAGAGAGAGTTCATCTTCTAAATATTACTCATATTCTATTGGTTTAGGCCAGGGCTCCCAAGAGAAAATGGTGCTTTGGTGTGTCGTAACAAGAAATCCACCTGAAACATGCCCATGCTGTTGGGAAATCTGACCAGCAGTTTTATTCCAGCTTTGAAATAATTTGCTTTTTATATGATCATTTGGTAAAGCACCTGCCTGCCAATACAGGAGACACAAGACACGTAAGTTCTATCCCTGGATCAGGAAGATCCCCTGGAGAAGGAAAGGGCAACCCACTCCAGTATTCTTGCCTGGAAAATTCTATGAACAGGGAACAGCAGGCTACGGTCCATGGGGTTGAAGAGAGTCAGACATGACTGAGCACATGCACATGCATGCATGTCTGTCTCAAATATTTGATAGTGAGTATTATTTATGAAAAAGTTCTAGAGTCAGATGACATGCAACTCCCTGTTTGTTACAATTGCCAGGTTTTATCTTCTCCCACTTTCAGATGCTCTGAGTTCCAACTCAGCGAACAAATCATATATTGTTCAATCTCCCTCTTCCTTAGTTATTCTCACTTTGCTTCCAATATCTAGAATAACCTTTTCTGTTTCATTTCTGCCTATTGAACTTCACTCATCTTTTAAGAGGCTCATTCAAATTTCATCTTCTCTGCTCAATTAACTCTTTTCATTTTCTCTGCCTCCTTGAGTAATCGGTTAAACATTTTCTGCACCCTTACAATATCTTGTTTCGTGTTAATTGAACAAAACTTGATACCACCCCTGTAAGAACATAATACTCTTCCAAGTGTGGTGGTTGGGTTTTATATACCTATACTTTATAGTGTACATCATTCTTACATTAGGTCAGAGCGAGCAACGTTTTTAGGATAGGCTTTAGTGTCCATTCATTACCATGTGGTCATCATGTTGATTAAATTTGCTGTCTTAGTGAGTTTCATGTGTGAGTGTTTGCTTTACAACCACTGTGAGTCTACATCCAGACTCATAGGGATCAAGTATATAATACTTCAAATTTTAGTCCACTTAAACAGTGAAGGGTTTAACTGGTTTAAAAAAAGAATATATATATATACACACACACACACACCCCTACACATACACTTATAATTCCTAATGAGTAACATTCTTTCTACAGATTGTATCTGGCATATCTCACTTCTAGAAAGGAGTTCCACTGAACTCAAAGTCATCAAGGATCAGAGAGAGTTCATCTTCTAAATATTACTCATATTCTATTGGTTTAGGCCAGGGCTCCCAAGAGAAAATGGTGCTTTGGTGTGTCGTAACAAGAAATCCACCTGAAACATGCCCATGCTGTTGGGAAATCTGACCAGCAGTTTTATTCCAGCTTTGAAATAATTTGCTTTTTATATGATCATTTGGTAAAGCACCTGCCTGCCAATACAGGAGACACAAGACACGTAAGTTCTATCCCTGGATCAGGAAGATCCCCTGGAGAAGGAAAGGGCAACCCACTCCAGTATTCTTGCCTGGAAAATTCTATGAACAGGGGAACAGCAGGCTACGGTCCATGGGGTTGAAGAGAGTCAGACATGACTGAGCACATGCACATGCATGCATGTCTGTCTCAAATATTTGATAGTGAGTATTATTTATGAAAAAGTTCTAGAGTCAGATGACATGCAACTCCCTGTTTGTTACAATTGCCAGGTTTTATCTTCTCCCACTTTCAGATGCTCTGAGTTCCAACTCAGCGAACAAATCATATATTGTTCAATCTCCCTCTTCCTTAGTTATTCTCACTTTGCTTCCAATATCTAGAATAACCTTTTCTGTTTCATTTCTGCCTATTGAACTTCACTCATCTTTTAAGAGGCTCATTCAAATTTCATCTTCTCTGCTCAATTAACTCTTTTCATTTTCTCTGCCTCCTTGAGTAATCGGTTAAACATTTTCTGCACCCTTACAATATCTTGTTTCGTGTTAATTGAACAAAACTTGATACCACCCCTGTAAGAACATAATACTCTTCCAAGTGTGGTGGTTGGGTTTTATATACCTATACTTTATAGTGTACATCATTCTTACATTAGGTCAGAGCGAGCAACGTTTTTGGAGAATCAAGAGCAAAATTATCATGGAGGACCCAGGTCAAGGCTAGAAGTTAGTGTTCCCAACACAGGGCAGACCCAGGACCCCACGGGATGGCAGCTGTCACACCGGAAGTGGTCAGTCCCTGGATCGGGGATGGAGGAGGCCCCAAAGAGCCATCTCCTTGAATGTCTGTGACAGCACCATCACCAGGGACAGGTACCACTGTCCTGCCCTCAGCACAGGGCACACCTAGGGCCCACCTTGTCTGAGTCCAAGGCCTGGCCGGGGACAAAGGACAGTGTGCGCCCTCAGCCCCTCAGGGACCCAGTGGCCTCCAGATATGGTCAGATGGCTGTGGTCTTGAGGCTTGAGCAGGGAAGGAGAAGGCAGGTGAAGGCTGGGAGGTCAGGAGGCAGAGAAAGGCAGCCAGGAACCATCCGGAGGAACCTGCAGAAGGGAGTCCATGTGAAAGCCACAGATCTGAGCCCTGGAGGAAGCTTCTCTGTCCTGCTGGACCTCACCTCCGGCACTCAAGACAGTGCTCAGGACATTTTAAATTTACTTTTTAAGAATTTTAGAGTGCAGCTGCTTTCCAGTGCTGGGCCTGTGTCTGCTGTACAGCAGAGTGGCTCGGCTCTAGGTATGCACGCATGCCTTCCTCGCAGCGTGCCCACTGCCCCCTCCGTCCCTCGCCTCCCGGCCATCACGGAGACTGAGCTGAGCCCCCTGTGCCCTACAGCCGCTTCCTGCTACCTGTCTGTCCTCCACACGATCCTGCATACGTTTCAAGGCTCCTCTCTGATTGTCCCACCCTCTCCTTCCCCAGCTGAGTCCAGGAGTCTGTCCTCTGTGTTTGCCTTTCCATTCCTGTCCTGCAAATAGTTGTTCAGTACCATTAGTTGATATTTGCGAGTGTACTGATACAATGTTACGCACCTTACCTCCTGCCTTTTAAATACGGTCATTCTTTGTATATAAGAAGCTTGGCTCTTACTGACGGACATAACTGAATTATCAACAGGAACAGGATGTGTTTGTGGATATATTGTGCTCTGTCCCCAGGTATACTGAATAGACACACACCCACAAAATTGTTCTGTGTATCAAATGGAAGTTAAACATAGGCATGCAACAGAAGTTGTATCCTGTAGGTAAGATTTATATAAAATATGATACATAAAAATACAAAAGTACAGGTCAGATTTGCCAGAGTCAAGCATCAGCCTCCCTGTGCTGTGTCGAGCTCACCCTTCAGTGGCTGTGATGGGACAAGTCTGGTCCCTGTAGTGCTTTGCTCAGCTGTGATGACACAGCCCCGTGAAACCGCTGGTAGTGATGTCTTCATATGGTCCTTAACGTTCTGATGAATTTGCCTTTTTGCATAAAACTAGCTACCGTTTATGTGCAGCTAGTTATATTTTATCTTTTGCACATCTTCATGTTTTATTATTTACTATTCTATGTGTTGTATTATTTTAGTTGTTCACTTCAGGTAAAGCTTTGTTTAATTTTAAAAAGGCTGTATTTTAGTAATTCTCTTCAAAAAAATCACAGTATGAAAGCTTTTAAACAGTTGTTGGGATTGTTTTAGAATACAATATGTCCCTGTTACGAATTTGTGATTTGTATGGGACCAGTGCATTCTTCAGAAGTTTAAAATGCAACAGAAGAATTTCTGAGAATGCAAGCTGGTTGGTGCAGAAATGTTTGCTTTTGTCACTGAAGCCTTTGCTGTATACATCTCACTCCACAATAGTTTAACTGTCTCACGTTTACTATTCAACATAGTAAGTAATCTGGAGAAGTTAATGTCTAAAAATACCAATTAATAAACTCATTCAGGCATTTATTTTTAAAAATGTGTTTAATATTATGTGCAAAGAGTGTGCTAGTTACTGGGAATATTAAGTCAAAAATACCAATTACCTGCTTCTAGGTGATTAAGAAAGATAAAGGTTTTTTAACAGTCACAGTAGAGTGTATTACATAAGGTAAGGGTTCAGTTCATATTTGAGCAGGGGCACCTCAGGTTGAGTGAAAATCAAGAAGGAAAGACACCTTCTTAAAATGGATATAATAAGTTCACTTGATAAGAAAGGGGTGCAGTTATCTTAATTGCTTTTATCCAACCTGAAATATATTTTCATGTGTTTATGCTTAGCAAGAACGGCAGAATAAACCAAAGCATAAAGACTCTAGTAAAAACAGCCTCTCTTCATTGGGAATCCATGTCTATCTACTTGTCAATATGAGTCAAGTGTGACTTCAGAGTTGCTTTTCTAGGTAGGGTCAAGGTTGGTTTACCCACACTGACCAGTCAGACACTGGTAGAAAGCCAAAGCTGCTGATTGTGTTTATTGCATAGTACTAGCTTCCACAGTGTAAGGCATTTGTAAAAAGACTGCCATATTTCTGTTTTTAGTAAACCGGTCTTCCCACACTGCTGAGATTATTTTAAGATTAGCTGAACCCCAAGGGCAGTATATATTTTTATTTGACTGTGGGTTAGGAAAGATGTGGATAGCATTCCATGACTTGTTAAAAACTAGCCAATGTATCATTGAAGAAAACTTCCTAAATTGGAAAAACAAACGTTACTAAAGAATACATACTCTTTAAAGTTGCTTTCATTGGTTTGTATCTCTTCATAAAGAAATGGTACCCAGTTGGATTTCTCTAGAAGGGATTTCTCAGGATCAATGCAAAATATCTATCCAGAAGATAATATATCTGATAAATCGAGATGATTCCAGAGAAGAGACTAATATTCTCCTTATAGTTCAAAGACTCCTTTCTTCTAAGTCTTGCTAAGAATACAGTCCATCTTAGTAACCTATAATATGACACCATCAGAAAACTTATAGCTCTGCTGAGGAGTGCAAAACAAGGAAGCCTTATTCCCTCACATTATCCAGAGACTTTTGATAAACTTGTGGTAATTCCTGGGGTTTTTACTTTAGCTGTTCTCCTGATAGAGTCTTATTCTTTTGTAACTAAGCGTTTTTCTCTATCTCTAGATTCATTAGACACTGAATTGTTTGCAAACTTGAAAATACAGAGTCTTGAGCAGAATGTAGCTTTCCTGCATTTAGCTGATTTTCTTTTTATGTTTTGCATACTGAACTGGTATTAAACTAAGAAGAATGCAGGTTGGAACATTTCTTTTTAATATATGCTAATGACTGCAGTTTGGCCCAAAATGTGCTGCTGTTTCTATGTAACACTTTGATACTGCTGGGAAGATTTTCTCCTAAGTGGCTTTATAGTTAATTATTATCCACTTCATACCTTAATTTGGATTCTGTGCTACCATTCAACACTTTTTTCAGACTTCCAATACCTGGCAAACTAGCTCATAGTTTTATCACCTCTACTGAAAAGACTGAGCAAATAAATTAAGGACAATTCCTTTTCAGATTTGATTTCCATGCCTTGAAAAACATTTCAGTGAACATTAGAATTTCTAATATCTCATTCTATTACCTTGAAAATAGGGAATTTAAAATAGAAGCCTAGAATTTGAATAAAATGGATATAGTGAATGCAGTCTAAAAAACCCCAACCAATTTGAAATGGATGGATAAACATTTTCAGCATGAATAATTATTAGAACAAGTTGAGATTATAGAACTTAAGTGTAGTGTTAAGAATGTGGTCAATATCTATTGTTAGACCTAAGATAGATATATACCAGTCTCTATAGATTATCTATCTTATCTATATACAAGATATAGAGACAGATATCTATAATCACTCATTTCAGTTGATTTCTCTTGTACCCTGTTTATTTTGCATAGTGTTGCAATGAAACTGAGACTGCATTATGCCCTTATAATCCATGCAAAGAATTTTCTACAGTACCACAGAGGCAGCTGTGGTATGATGACTCCAACAGCTAATAACCCATTTCTATACTGCTTAAATCGAGATGATTCCAGAGAAGAGACTAATTTTTAGCAAAACTTTTTAATTTTAGCTCCATCTTAGTAACCTATAATATGACACCATCAGAAAACTTATAGCTCTGCTGAGGAGTGCAAAACAAGGAAGCCTTATTCCCTCACATTATCCAGAGACTTTTGATAAACTTGTGGTAATTCCTGGGGTTTTTACTTTAGCTGTTCTCCTGATAGAGTCTTATTCTTTTGTAACTAAGCGTTTTTCTCTATCTCTAGATTCATTAGACACTGAATTGTTTGCAAACTTGAAAATACAGAGTCTTGAGCAGAATGTAGCTTTCCTGCATTTAGCTGATTTTCTTTTTATGTTTTGCATACTGAACTGGTATTAAACTAAGAAGAATGCAGGTTGGAACATTTCTTTTTAATATATGCTAATGACTGCAGTTTGGCCCAAAATGTGCTGCTGTTTCTATGTAACACTTTGATACTGCTGGGAAGATTTTCTCCTAAGTGGCTTTATAGTTAATTATTATCCACTTCATACCTTAATTTGGATTCTGTGCTACCATTCAACACTTTTTTCAGACTTCCAATACCTGGCAAACTAGCTCATAGTTTTATCACCTCTACTGAAAAGACTGAGCAAATAAATTAAGGACAATTCCTTTTCAGATTTGATTTCCATGCCTTGAAAAACATTTCAGTGAACATTAGAATTTCTAATATCTCATTCTATTACCTTGAAAATAGGGAATTTAAAATAGAAGCCTAGAATTTGAATAAAATGGATATAGTGAATGCAGTCTAAAAACCTCAACCAATTTGAAATGGATGGATAAAAATTTTCAGCATGAATAATTATTAGAACAAGTTGAGATTATAGAACTTAAGTGTAGTGTTAAGAATGTGGTCAATATCTATTGTTAGACCTAAGATAGATATATACCAGTCTCTATAGATTATCTATCTTATCTATATACAAGATATAGAGACAGATATCTATAATCACTCATTTCAGTTGATTTCTCTTGTACCCTGTTTATTTTGCATAGTGTTGCAATGAAACTGAGACTGCATTATGCCCTTATAATCCATGCAAAGAATTTTCTACAGTACCACAGAGGCAGCTGTGGTATGATGACTCCAACAGCTAATAACCCATTTCTATACTGCTTAGTGAGTAAGCTCGGCCATTTACTAGTTTTGTGACTTTGAGAACATAATTTACCTTCTTGGATGTCCAGTTTTCCTATATCAAATGGAGGAGGAGGAGGAATGTGGGATAGGGGAAGGATTTCCTCCTAACTATTGAAATTTAATGATCTATGAGAAGTAGACATATTTGTGCTTTGACATTTTTTCCAGTGCCTTATTGTGTAGTCCCCTCTGATAAAAACATGATGGTTTTTATATATTATTTCCAATAAGGCAAACTGGATACTGAAGATTTTTGTGTCTCGTGGAGAAACAGTGAAATGATGTTTGCCATTGAAACAGAGAACACAATACACTCAGAATCCGGAGACTCCTGGGCTCTGTAAGAATGCCTGGTCCATCCCACCGAGTTTCCTAGAGAGTTTACCTGTTTCCTAGTCTACAGTACCCTATCCTTGCTAAGGAGAGGGTTTGGGAGAGGCTGAGATGGTTGGCTGGCATCACTCACTCAATGGATAGGAGTCAGAGCAAACTCCCGGACATAGTGAAGGACAGGGAAGCCTGGTGTGTGGTGGTCCATGGGGTTGCAAAGAGTCAGACATGACTTAGCGACTGAACAACAATAGCTGATTTACAGTGTTGTGTCCATTTCTGCTGTACAGCAAAGAGAATCAGTTATATATACACATACAACCACACTTGTTTAGATTCTGTTCACATATAGGTCAACACAGGGTACATATGAGAGTTCCCGTGCTCTACAGAAGGTTTGTATTCTGTTTGATATATAGTGGTGTGTGCATGGGCTTCCCTGATGGAGATCTCAACCCTAATCTCCCAGTGCTTCCTCGCTCACCTCCCACACCACCTTGCCCCTCTTGGTAACTGTACATTCCAATGGCTTCCTTCCAAAGGTGGTCTTGCTGCCTTTTTGTTCTGTTTGAGCACCATTGCCGTACACAGCTATGTCAGTTTATTCTGCACTGCAGAGCGAGGCAGCCACGAGTCCACATGTACCCCTCTTTTCTTGGATCTCTATCACCATGGAGCATCGGGTAGAGTTCTCTGCGCTGCACCGTGGATTCTCATTAGTTATCTATTTGATACATAATAGATGTCTATGTTCACCCCAATCTGCCAGTTCACCTACCACCCCTGGCCCCGCTTGGTATCCATTCATTTGTTCTCTGTGTCTGTGTCTCCATTGCTGCTTCATGAATAAGATCATCTGTACCATTTTTCTAGATTCCACACATTGAGCAACATTAGACAATATTTGTTTTCTTTCTGGTTTACTTCACTCTCTGTGACAGCCACTGTACAATCCGTGATACCATCTCATACCACGGTGAAAAATAAATTGAAGATCTTAAGTTACTTGAATTTTTCAGGCACAAAACTGAATTCCTATAAAAGGGCCAACAGTTTTTAAACTTAGTTCATCAGCCAAAATAAATAACTGGCAACTGTCAGTAGAATTTGTCAACTTACAGGAATGATAGTGATCTAGGTTTTCATCCACCAAGCCTTAGCCTTTCCTGAAGAAGGACAGTTGGAAAAAACCTACATTAATTTTAGGATGAACTGGCTAAAACTTCTCATTTTACATTGATGATGGTAAATATATCTGTTTTTAAATACATGCTTACATAGAAAATTTTGACCACAGATTTGATTTTCCTGGGATAGAATACTGGAGTGGGTAACCATTCCCTTCTCAGGGGATTTTCCTGACCCAAGGGATTAAACCCAAGTCTCTTGCATTGCAGGCAGATTCGTTAATATCTGAACCACTAGGGAAGCCCTAACACACAAGTCTTCAGTGAAATTCTTTAAAAATGAATATGGAGAAATTATAAGAAAACATATTAAATAATATCTTCCAATAAAGATTATGACTACATTAAAACTTTTTTCTTAATGCATAGGCCCTTAGTGAGTTACAGAATTGTTTATGTAGGTACAAAATAGTTAGCTAAAGAAAATAGCTTCTAATCTAATACTTTTAATTCTGGCTCAGCTTTGCTTCCTCGCTCCCCCACCACCTTGCCCCTCTTGGTAACTGTACATTCCAATGGCTTCCTTCCAAAGGTGGTCTTGCTGCCTTTTTGTTCTGTTTGAGCACCATTGCCGTACACAGCTATGTCAGTTTATTCTGCACTGCAGAGCGAGGCAGCCACGAGTCCACATGTACCCCTCTTTTCTTGGATCTCTATCACCATGGAGCATCGGGTAGAGTTCTCTGCGCTGCACCGTGGATTCTCATTAGTTATCTATTTGATACATAATAGATGTCTATGTTCACCCCAATCTGCCAGTTCACCTACCACCCCTGGCCCCGCTTGGTATCCATTCATTTGTTCTCTGTGTCTGTGTCTCCATTGCTGCTTCATGAATAAGATCATCTGTACCATTTTTCTAGATTCCACACATTGAGCAACATTAGACAATATTTGTTTTCTTTCTGGTTTACTTCACTCTCTGTGACAGCCACTGTACAATCCGTGATACCATCTCATACCACGGTGAAAAATAAATTGAAGATCTTAAGTTACTTGAATTTTTCAGGCACAAAACTGAATTCCTATAAAAGGGCCAACAGTTTTTAAACTTAGTTCATCAGCCAAAATAAATAACTGGCAACTGTCAGTAGAATTTGTCAACTTACAGGAATGATAGTGATCTAGGTTTTCATCCACCAAGCCTTAGCCTTTCCTGAAGAAGGACAGTTGGAAAAAACCTACATTAATTTTAGGATGAACTGGCTAAAACTTCTCATTTTACATTGATGATGGTAAATATATCTGTTTTTAAATACATGCTTACATAGAAAATTTTGACCACAGATTTGATTTTCCTGGGATAGAATACTGGAGTGGGTAACCATTCCCTTCTCAGGGGATTTTCCTGACCCAAGGGATTAAACCCAAGTCTCTTGCATTGCAGGCAGATTCGTTAATATCTGAACCACTAGGGAAGCCCTAACACACAAGTCTTCAGTGAAATTCTTTAAAAATGAATATGGAGAAATTATAAGAAAACATATTAAATAATATCTTCCAATAAAGATTATGACTACATTAAAACTTTTTTCTTAATGCATAGGCCCTTAGTGAGTTACAGAATTGTTTATGTAGGTACAAAATAGTTAGCTAAAGAAAATAGCTTCTAATCAAGTAAGTGACTTTTAATTTAATGCAGCTGTACATACAGTGACTATTCCACATCACTGAACAGTTAATGCTACCTTTTATCCTTTATCATTTTCTTTATGAGCGAAGGGATTGTTCATTCACATTCTAATCCTCATAATACCTGGGCCATTATTACAAATCCTTGCTCCTCGGATAGCATCCAATTTCTTACAAATCTCATGAGTATTAAAGAAATCTTGTTAAATGAAAATAGACGTATCACATCTTGCCTGGAATTTCATTTGCAATTCAGTAGTTTAAGTGCGAACGTAAAGAGAGGGCTCAGCTGAAACTCACACTAGTGTGTTTTTTCTCTGTAGGCATGCCATATTCAACATGTAACCGCCAGGAAAATATGACTTGTGGGCCCTTTTCTTGGTCATGGGTGAGGCTGAGTAAGGTAGAGGGTGGAAGGAGGTGGAGAGGGGTTAACAGAGATGGTAATTCTGAGATGTACGAATCTGTGATCACTGTCACAACAAATGTGGGATACTTTAGGAATGTTGTTGTCTAGTCACTCAGTCGGTTCTGCAATTGCATGGACTGTAGCCTGCCAGGCCCCTCTGTCCCTGGGAGTTCCCAGGCAAGAATACTGGAGTGGGCAGCCATTTCCTTCTCTGGGGAATCTTCCCAACTCAGGGATTGAACGAACGCAGGTCTCCTGCACTGGCAAGAAGATGCTTTACCACTGAGCCACCAGGAAACCCCAGATTTGAAGATAATTTTATTTAAAATATATTATTCATTGTGGTCTTCATCTTGGTAGTATAACACCTTCCCCTTGGTACCAAAATAAAAAGCTTGGGATATTTCTTACACAACTTCTTTAGACATAGTGCTGTATGGAACATTCTTAATGTGATAAAGACACTGCTGTGGAGTGAAGGTTCACACGGCCCTGGCTCCAGCTTCCTACCTTGAAATCCTAACCTCCAATTTGATGGTCTTTGGAAGAGAAGTCTTTGGGAACCTCTCGTGAGTGGGATTAGTGCCCTTCAAAAGGAGACCCAGAGAGCTGGAGCATTCCTCCTGCCCTGTGAGGACCCAGGAGGAGACTGCTGGCTGTGAACCAGGAAACAGTTCTCACCAGACACTAAATCTCATCTTGAGTTTCCCAGCCTTCAGAGCTGTAAGAAATTAAACATTACTTATTTAAGTGACCCAGGCTTTCCCTTTGGCTCAGCTGGTAAAGAATCTGCCTGCCAACACAGGAGAAGTGAGTTTGATCCCTGCGTCAGAAAGATCCTCTGGCAAAGGAAATGGCAACCCACTCCGGTCTTCTTGTCTGGGAAATCCCCCAGACAGAGGAGCCTGGTGGGCTGCAGTCCCTGGGGTCACAAAGAGTCCAACAGGACTGAGCAGCTGAGCCCAGCCCAGCCCAGGTTTAAGCTGCCCAGCCCATGGTAGTTTGTTAGAGCAGCCCTAGTGGACTTAGTAAGAAATTGGTACTGAGAGTGAGATGCTGTAACAAACAACCAGACAGAAGAGAAGTGACTTTGGAAGGGGATCCTGGGTAGAGGATGGGAGAGTTTCTCGGTGCACGCTGGGAAAGCCTACAGTAGTCAGCCAAGGGTGATCCTGTT
Organism: Tragulus kanchil; assembly: GCA_022376925.1. Taxonomy (NCBI): domain Eukaryota; kingdom Metazoa; phylum Chordata; class Mammalia; order Artiodactyla; family Tragulidae; genus Tragulus; species Tragulus kanchil. The sequence goes on along the minus strand of JAIOJX010000003.1, from coordinate 164,632,180 downwards.
GATAGGTCAGAAAGAAAAGAGGACGTCTGTGTATCTTCCAGAGAACACCTGACTGTAAACAGAACAACGGTATAAATCTGGAACGTAATCTCATTCCTGTTAGATTTCTGATGGAAACAAGGAATGTTCTCTTGGAACTGGGAGGAAAGGCAGTCCTCGTTATAAAGCATCAAAGAACTTGACTGAATTGTATTTATGATCTTGTGTTTTGCAGAAGGTAGAACTCGTGAGTGAAGAGATTTCTGGTGAAGTATTGAGGGCTTAACTCCTCCTGACTGCTTATGCTAAAATGTGAGACATTACTTTAAGATGGAATTGGGTCTGGGGTGAAGTATTGAGGGCTTAACTCCTCCTGACTGCTTATGCTAAAATGTGAGAAATTACTTTAACCCCTGGCTCCAGCTTCCTACCTTGAAATCCTAACCTCCAATTTGATGGTCTTTGGAAGAGAAGTCTTTGGGAACCTCTCGTGAGTGGGATTAGTGCCCTTCAAAGGAGACCCAGAGAGCTGGAGCATTCCTCCTGCCCTGTGAGGACCCAGGAGGAGACTGCTGGCTGTGAACCAGGAAACAGTTCTCACCAGACACTAAATCTCATCTTGAGTTTCCCAGCCTTCAGAGCTGTAAGAAATTAAACATTACTTATTTAAGTGACCCAGGCTTTCCCTTTGGCTCAGCTGGTAAAGAATCTGCCTGCCAACACAGGAGAAGTGAGTTTGATCCCTGCGTCAGAAAGATCCTCTGGCAAAGGAAATGGCAACCCACTCCGGTCTTCTTGTCTGGGAAATCCCCCAGACAGAGGAGCCTGGTGGGCTGCAGTCCCTGGGGTCACAAAGAGTCCAACAGGACTGAGCAGCTGAGCCCAGCCCAGCCCAGGTTTAAGCTGCCCAGCCCATGGTAGTTTGTTAGAGCAGCCCTAGTGGACTTAGTAAGAAATTGGTACTGAGAGTGAGATGCTGTAACAAACAACCAGACAGAAGAGAAGTGACTTTGGAAGGGGATCCTGGGTAGAGGATGGGAGAGTTTCTCGGTGCACGCTGGGAAAGCCTACAGTAGTCAGCCAAGGGTGATCCTGTTGATAGGTCAGAAAGAAAAGAGGACGTCTGTGTATCTTCCAGAGAACACCTGACTGTAAACAGAACAACGGTATAAATCTGGAACGTAATCTCATTCCTGTTAGATTTCTGATGGAAACAAGGAATGTTCTCTTGGAACTGGGAGGAAAGGCAGTCCTCGTTATAAAGCATCAAAGAACTTGACTGAATTGTATTTATGATCTTGTGTTTTGCAGAAGGTAGAACTCGTGAGTGAAGAGATTTCTGGTGAAGTATTGAGGGCTTAACTCCTCCTGACTGCTTATGCTAAAATGTGAGACATTACTTTAAGATGGAATTGTTTAGAAAAAGAGAAAGCAGAACATACAGATTTGGGGAAATTTCAGCCTATCCATACTGCAAAATATGAGAACATGAAGAGTGTGGCCAGGTGACCATTCGATAAGGGGATTTAATGTTATTTGCCCTGTTAGGTTTTGGTCTTAACTTGGGACATGTTACTTGTTTATCCTTTCCTATTTTTTCCTTTTCAGGATGGTTATGTCTATCCTTTACCTGTCGTATCAATGTATTTTGAAAATATTTAACTTGTTTGAATTCTGAGCTGGAGAGCAAAATTCCTCCCAATGAGCCACACATTGAGTTTCATGCATATCTAATTTGAATACTATTCATATAAGTCTTTGGACTTAGAAGTTATGGCTCTTGAGATCCAATAACTGTATTTTGCTCACTGCCTCTGGCAAAATGAGTTATTCAGTAATCGCCTCATCCCAAAATCTTTGAAAATCACCCGTGGTTGAAAACAAAACCCTAAAGTGATATGTACTCCATGCATGACCATCCCTACAGAAAAATGGTATCCCGATTTTAAAGAAGACATTCAGGGTTTTCTGTGTTGAATGTTCCAGCCTCATACTCTGGTTTTCTTCAGAAAATACAGAAGGGAGACTAATAGACCAGGATGTGTGTCAAGGATCCAAGACTTTCAGATTGGACTGTCATGGAACTTGTCATTCAGTGTGACTGAAGGATGCATTGTTTCTTTTTAACTTTGGCCTCTTTTATTGTTTATTTATTCATTTATTTTCATCCATCTGTATTCTTTGGCCTGTGTGGGCCTCCCATTGCAGTGGCCTCTCTCACTGCAGAGCACCAGCCCTGAGCGCATGTGCTCCAGAGTGTCGGCTCATCATTGGACACACTGGTCCAGTCGCTCTGTGGCATGTGGGATCTTCCTGGGCAAGGGGTCAAACTGGTGCCCTTGCCCTGCAAGGTGCACTCTTTACTCACTGGACCACCAGGGAAGCCCTGAAGGATATATTTTCAGGGGAAATTTTATTTTAATCAGTAGTACATTTTTCTGAGAATACATCTACAGGAGAAGCAGAGAGTTGATTTGAGCTGCTAGCAATGGAGACAGTGAGTGTGACCCTAAGGACTGTTCTCCTTGTTGGGGAGATGTTTGAGTATTTGCCACGATGGGGAGACGGGGAGGTGGCAGGACGCCATTCCAGCAATGGGACAACCAGGGCTTCCCCATCAGGAACAGCGCAGTGGCTGCTCTAGAGTTACCAGGAATAGAAAGCAAACTGGGGGGAATCTGACCCTTCCTTCATCTCTCAGGATCCTTGGACTGCGGACAGTTTCTGAAAATGCTTAGGAAATCAGCTGTGAAAGAGGAATTATAGTATGCAGGGTCCAAGGCCTGGCCTTTCAGAAGGATAAGTTTAGAAGTGTCAGAAAAGAAGTTTAGAGAGTAGCTCAGTTTTAATATTGATACGTTTCATTTTAAGCTCTGGGTCAAATGACGTAGAGGAAAGGGCATTTGAGATACACTGCCTCTGGCAAAATGAGTTATTCAGTAATCGCCTCATCCCAAAATCTTTGAAAATCACCCGTGGTTGAAAACAAAACCCTAAAGTGATATGTACTCCATGCATGACCATCCCTACAGAAAAATGGTATCCCGATTTTAAAGAAGACATTCAGGGTTTTCTGTGTTGAATGTTCCAGCCTCATACTCTGGTTTTCTTCAGAAAATACAGAAGGGAGACTAATAGACCAGGATGTGTGTCAAGGATCCAAGACTTTCAGATTGGACTGTCATGGAACTTGTCATTCAGTGTGACTGAAGGATGCATTGTTTCTTTTTAACTTTGGCCTCTTTTATTGTTTATTTATTCATTTATTTTCATCCATCTGTATTCTTTGGCCTGTGTGGGCCTCCCATTGCAGTGGCCTCTCTCACTGCAGAGCACCAGCCCTGAGCGCATGTGCTCCAGAGTGTCGGCTCATCATTGGACACACTGGTCCAGTCGCTCTGTGGCATGTGGGATCTTCCTGGGCAAGGGGTCAAACTGGTGCCCCTTGCCCTGCAAGGTGCACTCTTTACTCACTGGACCACCAGGGAAGCCCTGAAGGATATATTTTCAGGGGAAATTTTATTTTAATCAGTAGTACATTTTTCTGAGAATACATCTACAGGAGAAGCAGAGAGTTGATTTGAGCTGCTAGCAATGGAGACAGTGAGTGTGACCCTAAGGACTGTTCTCCTTGTTGGGGAGATGTTTGAGTATTTGCCACGATGGGGAGACGGGGAGGTGGCAGGACGCCATTCCAGCAATGGGACAACCAGGGCTTCCCCATCAGGAACAGCGCAGTGGCTGCTCTAGAGTTACCAGGAATAGAAAGCAAACTGGGGGGAATCTGACCCTTCCTTCATCTCTCAGGATCCTTGGACTGCGGACAGTTTCTGAAAATGCTTAGGAAATCAGCTGTGAAAGAGGAATTATAGTATGCAGGGTCCAAGGCCTGGCCTTTCAGAAGGATAAGTTTAGAAGTGTCAGAAAAGAAGTTTAGAGAGTAGCTCAGTTTTAATATTGATACGTTTCATTTTAAGCTCTGGGTCAAATGACGTAGAGGAAAGGGCATTTGAGATACATAAATGAACCTGAATCTACAAACACATCCGCCCACACACCCACGCACACACAGCCACATAAAGCCAACTCCCAGCCCTGGGCTGCAGGAAGTTTACAGAGTCCACATCACCCCTATCCTCTCTCTGTGAGTCTGTGGCGGGGGACTTCAGAGAAGCACTAGAGGTGTGACGTCTTCCTCTGTGTCCTGAGTTGTACTTAAGACGGCTGGTCTTGAGCTGAAGTAAATGCAAGAAAGCCTGCAGTGTATTCATAAGGACAGCACTGTGTCCAGTTGAGTTCACCTCGGTCTCAGCCTGTGGGTAGGGTCATCACCGCCAGTGGGATGTGTATTCCCCTCCATGGGTGGAGGCGTGACCCAATGACCCCGCGCAGCTGCAAGGGCCCGAACTGAGAGCTGAGAGCCGCAGAGTTGACAGCCGACTGGCTCTGTCCTTGCCGCAGGGAAGCACCTTGAATTTAGTTTGAGCTCTACAATGGAGGAACTTAGGTCTAACTAACAGCCCTCCTGTGAGTGTATATAATTTGTAAGTACAAAGAGTATACGTTTGTATAATTTATAAATACACTTTAAGACAACTTGACACTGACTGCATACTTGATACATCATAGCTGTTCTTATCATAAATGTAAACTGTTTTTCATTCTGAACCACTAAAAGAGCAATGAAGAAATGACGTTTAAGGCATGTGCAGGGTCAGAGAGAAAGTAAGTCACTGTGTAAAACAAGAGAGTTAACTAGCAGATATATATCACAAATGGTAAGAAGCTCAGGTAGCATAAGTAACTGAAGGCACTAAATGATAACAGATTAGTTGCCTAATGAACCTTAGTAGATTAACAAGACAAGAATAATGTATTCAAAGAAAAATGTATTCACTTAATTGGCAGATTTGAACATATTTAACCAAAGCTCACAGCTCTTACTTTTGTGAAGAATAACATCAAATAGTTATTTTGTCAATAAACATCTTGAAAATTTGAAATCAATCTTAAAAATTAAATCTTTACACTTACATATCCTATACACAAAAGTATAACCACAATTCATATGAGACCTAAAGAGCTAAAACTATAAAATTTCCAGAAGAAACAGTGTTTTAATATTGAACCAAAAATATTTTGATCTTGAATTTAGCACCTAGTTTGTAAAAATCAGAGACAAATGTATCAGCCCTAGAAGAAAAATATTTAGAAAACTTTTATGCAGTCATTTAGTCAAAGAAGATATACAAATAGGAAGGAAAGAGATAATTAATATTATCAACATATTTTTATACTTAGGAATATTCAGAGTAAAACTTGAGTGAGAAGTCACCAGGCACTTACTAGAATGCTTAGAATTAAAGACACTGGTCAGAGGACAAAGTACTGACGAGGACGTAATTCAGCTGAGGTACTCATACATTACAGATGGAAATGTGAAATGGTATATCATTCTAGAATACTTTTTGGACCATTTTTAAAATAAAGTTATATGGGTAGATATCATATAATCAAGAAATCCCAGTGTTAGATATTAAACTAAAGAGGTGAAAAAACACATGGGTAAACATAGACTTGTTCTCAAATGATCTTCACAGTGTATCCAAAAATACTTCTAAAGTGGAAACCACCGAAATTCTTCTCAGCTTGAAAGTAAGAAAGCTGTGGTGCACACATGCAACTCACAATATGAACTCACGATAGAAACAAAATAACTGGCTTCCTGATATATTCATAAACATGGGTGGATCTCAGTAACTCAACACCCATACTTGATACATCATAGCTGTTTAAAAATGTAAACTGTTTTCATTCTGAACCACTAAAAGAGCAATGAAGAAATGACGTTTAAGGCATGTGCAGGGTCAGAGAGAAAGTAAGTCACTGTGTAAAACAAGAGAGTTAACTAGCAGATATATATCACAAATGGTAAGAAGCTCAGGTAGCATAAGTAACTGAAGGCACTAAATGATAACAGATTAGTTGCCTAATGAACCTTAGTAGATTAACAAGACAAGAATAATGTATTCAAAGAAAAATGTATTCACTTAATTGGCAGATTTGAACATATTTAACCAAAGCTCACAGCTCTTACTTTTGTGAAGAATAACATCAAATAGTTATTTTGTCAATAAACATCTTGAAAATTTGAAATCAATCTTAAAAATTAAATCTTTACACTTACATATCCTATACACAAAAGTATAACCACAATTCATATGAGACCTAAAGAGCTAAAACTATAAAATTTCCAGAAGAAACAGTGTTTTAATATTGAACCAAAAATATTTTGATCTTGAATTTAGCACCTAGTTTGTAAAAATCAGAGACAAATGTATCAGCCCTAGAAGAAAAATATTTAGAAAACTTTTATGCAGTCATTTAGTCAAAGAAGATATACAAATAGGAAGGAAAGAGATAATTAATATTATCAACATATTTTTATACTTAGGAATATTCAGAGTAAAACTTGAGTGAGAAGTCACCAGGCACTTACTAGAATGCTTAGAATTAAAGACACTGGTCAGAGGACAAAGTACTGACGAGGACGTAATTCAGCTGAGGTACTCATACATTACAGATGGAAATGTGAAATGGTATATCATTCTAGAATACTTTTTGGACCATTTTTAAAATAAAGTTATATGGGTAGATATCATATAATCAAGAAATCCCAGTGTTAGATATTAAACTAAAGAGGTGAAAAAACACATGGGTAAACATAGACTTGTTCTCAAATGATCTTCACAGTGTATCCAAAAATACTTCTAAAGTGGAAACCACCGAAATTCTTCTCAGCTTGAAAGTAAGAAAGCTGTGGTGCACACATGCAACTCACAATATGAACTCACGATAGAAACAAAATAACTGGCTTCCTGATATATTCATAAACATGGGTGGATCTCAGTAACTCAACACCCAGTGCGAGAACAGTGGTGGTCAGCTGTTGGGCTTTTTATTTGGTTCCTCTGGTTTGTGTGTCTTTTTCTTTTTTTTCTTTTTTAAATTTTGGCCTCTTTTATTGGTCCTTCATTTATTTGTTTTCATCCATCTTAATTCTTTGGCCCGTGTGGGCCTCCCATCGTGGTGGCCTCTCTCGTTGCAGAGCACCAGGTCTGGGCGCATGCACTTCAGAGCACTGGCTCCTAATTGGACACACCAGTCCAGCCGCTCCATGGCACATGGGATCTTCCCGGGCCAGGGATCGAACTGGCCCCGCTTGCACTGCAAGGCAGACTCTTTCCCCACTGCACCACCAGGGAAGCCCCTGTGCGTCTTTTTTTTTTTTTTTAGATTTATTTATTTATTTTGGGCGGGGGTCGGGTTGGGGAGGGAGGGGAGCGGGCGGGCAACTTCTATTGGTCTTTCATTTCTCTATTTTCATCCATCTTTGTTCTTTGGCTCCTGTGGGCCTCCCATCGCGGTGGCGTCTGTCGTCGCAGAGCACTGGCTCTGGGCGCATGCGCGCCAGAGCTCCGCTTGGTAATTGGACACATCAGTCCAGCCGCTCCGCGGCACGTGGGATCTTCTCCGGCCAGGGATGGAACCGGCACCCCTTGCACTGCAAGGCGGTGTCCTTACCCACTGGACCACCAGGGGAAGCCCCCTGTGCGTCTTTTTTATTCCACTCTTACACTGTCAGGATTTCTATAGCTTTGTAACATGACTTGAAATCAGAAAATACAACACTTTCAGCTTTGCTCTTCTTGCTCAATTGCTGTCTAATTTCTCCCTCAACCACTGCATTAAGATAGTTTCAGTCAGTGTCACACCTGACATTTTTTCAATGTTTGTCCAGCTTGTCTGCAGCAATTGGTATGGCTGTTGCCTCCCTTTTTTCTGGAATGCTTCTCCTGTAATTTCTTTTTTTTTTTTTTTTTTTTAAATTTATTTATTTATTTATTTATTTATTTTTGTACATGTATGTTCCCAGATCAATCAGATGCATATCCCTTGGCCCTCCCCCCACCCAGGTTCCCCCCCCCATCCCTCCAGACCATTGCTCCAAGTGGTTGTAGGTACTCCTATTCCCCTAGCACAATGACAATAGCTATCCTTTCTACACATGACAGTAAAGGTTCCCATGTTACTCCCTCCCATTGTTCGGTCTCCACAATGTCTTTATGTCTATTCTGTTTTTTCATGAGTTCACTGTGTGTGTTATCATGACCATCTTACTAGATTCCATATATATGAGTTAGTATACTATACTTGTCTTTCTCTTTTTGACTTACTTCACTTTTATGATAGGTTCTAAAGCCAGCCACCTCATTAGGACTGAGTCTTCTGCATTTCTTTTAACAGCTGAGTAGTATTCCATTGTATATATGTACCAGAGCTTCTGGATCCATTCATTTGTCGATGGACATCTAGGTTGCTTCCATGTTCTGGCTATTGTATAGAGAGCTGCAATGAACATTGGGGTACAGGTGCCTCTTTCAGTTTTGATTTCATCAGGATATAGGCCTAATAGTGGGATTGCTGGGTCATAGGGTGCTTCTATTTTTAGTTTTTTGAGGAGTCTCCATATTGTCTTCCATAGAGGTTGTATTAATTTACATTCCCCCCAGCAATGCAAGAGGGTTCCCTTTTCTCCACACCCTCTCCAGCATTTGTTGTCTGTCGATTTGTTGATGATGGCCATTCTGACAGGTGTGAGGTGGTATCTCATTGTGGTTTTAATTTGCATTTCTCTAATAATAAGCGAGGTTGAGCATCGTTTCATGTGCTTTTGGACCATTTGTATGTCCTCTTTGGAGAGTCGTCTCTTTAGATCTTTTTCCCATTTTTTGATTGGGCTGCTCATTTTCCCTGTGCTGAGTTGTCTGAGTTGCTTGTAGATTTTGGAGATTAATTCTTTGTCTGTTGTTTCATTTGCTATGATTTTCTCCCACTCTGTGGGCTGTCTGTTCAGCTTTTTTGTAGTTTCTTTAGCTGTACAAAAGCTTTTAAGTTTCATGAGGTCCCATATGTTCATTTTTCTTTTCAGTTCTGCTATTTTAGTTGGTGGGTCAGAGAAGATCTTGCTTTGATTGATGTCCTTGAGGGTTTTGCCTATATTCTCCTCTAAGAGTTTGATGGTTTCTGGTCTTACATTGAGGTCTTTAATCCATTTTGAGTTGATCTTAGTGTATGGCGTCAGGGAATGTTCCAATTTCATTTTTTTGCATGTAGCTGTCCAATTCTCCCAGCACCACTTGTTAAAGAGACTGTCTTTGTCCCATTTTATAGTTTCTCCTCCTTTATCAAAAATAAGGTACCCATAGGTGCGTGGGTTGATCTCTGGGTTCTCAATCTTGTTCCATTGATCTATAGTTCTGTTTTTGTGCCAGTACCATACTGTCTTGAGGACTGTTGCTTTGTAGTATTCCATTGTATATATGTACCAGGGCTTCTGGATCCATTCATTTGTCGATGGACATCTAGGTTGCTTCCATGTTCTGGCTATTGTATAGAGAGCTGCAATGAACATTGGGGTACAGGTGCCTCTTTCAGTTTTGATTTCATCAGGATATAGGCCTAATAGTGGGATTGCTGGGTCATAGGGTGCTTCTATTTTTAGTTTTTTAAGGAATCTCCATATTGTCTTCCATAGAGGTTGTATTAATTTACATTCCCACCAGCAATGCAAGAGGGTTCCCTTTTCTCCACACCCTCTCCAGCATTTGTTGTCTGTCGATTTGTTGATGATGGCCATTCTGACAGGTGTGAGGTGGTATCTCATTGTGGTTTTAATTTGCATTTCTCTAATAATAAGCGAGGTTGAGCATCGTTTCATGTGCTTTTGGACCATTTGTATGTCCCCTTTGGAGAGGCGTCTCTTTAGATCTTTTTCCCATTTTTTGATTGGGCTGCTCATTTTCCCTGTGCTGAGTTGTCTGAGTTGCTTGTAGATTTTGGAGATTAATTCTTTGTCTGTTGTTTCATTTGCTATGATTTTCTCCCACTCTGTGGGCTGTCTGTTCAGCTTTTTTGTAGTTTCTTTAGCTGTACAAAAGCTTTTAAGTTTCATGAGGTCCCATATGTTCATTTTTCTTTTCAGTTCTGCTATTTTAGTTGGTGGGTCAGAGAAGATCTTGCTTTGATTGATGTCCTTGAGGGTTTTGCCTATATTCTCCTCTAAGAGTTTGATGGTTTCTGGTCTTACATTGAGGTCTTTAATCCATTTTGAGTTGATCTTAGTGTATGGCGTCAGGGAATGTTCCAATTTCATTTTTTTGCATGTAGCTGTCCAATTCTCCCAGCACCACTTGTTAAAGAGACTGTCTTTGTCCCATTTTATAGTTTCTCCTCCTTTATCAAAATAAGGTACCCATAGGTGCGTGGGTTGATCTCTGGGTTCTCAATCTTGTTCCATTGATCTATAGTTCTGTTTTTGTGCCAGTACCATACTGTCTTGAGGACTGTTGCTTTGTAGTAGAGTCTGAAGTTAGGAGGCTGATCCCTCCAACTCCATTTTTCTTCCTCAGGATTGCTTTGGCTATTCGAGGTCTTCTGTGTTTCCATATGAACTGTGTTATTATTTGGTCTAGTTCTGTGAAAAATGTCAGTGGTAGTTGAATAGGTATTGCATTGAATCTGTAGATGATATTTGGAAGTATGGTCATTTTCACAATATTGATTCTTCCAATCCAGGAACATGGAATATCTCTCCATCTGTTTAAGTCTTCTTTAATGTCTCTCATGAGTGTCTTGTAATTTTCTGTGTACAATTCTTTTGTTTCTTTGGGTAGGTTTATTCCTAGATATTTGATTCTTTTGGTTGCAATGGTGAACGGGATTGCCTCTTTGATTTCATTTTCTGATTTTTCATTGTTTGTGTATAGGAATGCCAGTGACTTCTGTGTGTTGACTTTATATCCTGCAACTTTGCTGAATTCATTGATTAGTTCTAGTAGCTTTGTAACTGTGTCTTTGGGATTTTCTATGTATAATATCATGTCGTCTGCTAAAAGAGAGAGCTTGACTTCTTCCTTTCCAATCTGGATTCCTTTGATTTCTTTCTCTTCTCTTATTGCTGTTGCTAGGACTTCCAGGACTATGTTGAATAGCAGTGGTGAAAGTGGGCACCCCTGTCTTGTTCCTGATCTTAGAGGGAATGCTTTCAGGTTTTTACCATTAACAATAATGTTCGCTGTAGGTTTCTCATAGATGGCTTTTATTATGTTGAGATAGGTTCCTTCTATGCCCATTTTCTGAAGAGTTTTGATCATAAATGGATGTTGTACTTTGTCGAAGGCTTTTTCTGCATCTATTGAGATGATCATGTGATTTTGTCTTTCAACTTGTTGATATGGTGTATCACGTTGATTGATTTGCGGATGTTGAAGAAGCCTTGCATGCCTGGGATGAACCCAACTTGATCGTGATGTATGAGTTTTTTGACATGTCGTTGAATTCTGTTTGCTAGGATTTTGTTGAGGATCTTGGCATCTAAGTTCATCAGTGAAATTGGCCTATAGTTTTCCTTTTTTGTGTTGTCTTTGCCTGGTTTGGGTATCAGGGTGATGGTGGCCTCGTAGAATGTGTTTGGGAGTTTTCCTTCCTGTGCAATTTTTTGAAAGAGTTTTAGAAGGACAGGCATTAGCTCCTCTTTAAATGTTTGGTAGAATTCGGCTGTGAAGCCATCTGGTCCTGGACTTTTATTTTTGGGTAGATTTTTAATCACAAAGTTGATTTCTGAGCTTGTGATTGGGTTGTTCAAAGTTTCTGTTTCTTCCTGGCTCAGTCTTGGGAGATTAATCCTGTCCAAGAAACTGTCCATTTCTTCCAGGTTGTCCAGTTTGTTGCCATAGAGTTGCTCATAATAGTCTCTTAGAATCCTTTGGATTTCTGCATTATCTGTTTAAGTCTTCTTTAATGTCTCTCATGAGTGTCTTGTAATTTTCTGTGTACAATTCTTTTGTTTCTTTGGGTAGGTTTATTCCTAGATATTTGATTCTTTTGGTTGCAATGGTGAAGGGGATTGCCTCTTTGATTTCATTTTCTGATTTTTCATTGTTTGTGTATAGGAATGCCAGTGACTTCTGTGTGTTGACTTTATATCCTGCAACTTTGCTGAATTCATTGATTAGTTCTAGTAGCTTTGTAACTGTGTCTTTGGGATTTTCTATGTATAATATCATGTCGTCTGCAAAAAGAGAGAGCTTGACTTCTTCCTTTCCAATCTGGATTCCTTTGATTTCTTTCTCTTGTCTTATTGCTGTTGCTAGGACTTCCAGGACTATGTTGAATAGCAGTGGTGAAAGTGGGCACCCCTGTCTTGTTCCTGATCTTAGAGGGAATGCTTTCAGTTTTTCACCATTAACAATAATGTTCGCTGTAGGTTTCTCATAGATGGCTTTTATTATGTTGAGATAGGTTCCTTCTATGCCCATTTTCTGAAGAGTTTTGATCATAAATGGATGTTGTACTTTGTCGAAGGCTTTTTCTGCATCTATTGAGATGATCATGTGATTTTGTCTTTCAACTTGTTGATATGGTGTATCACGTTGATTGATTTGCGGATGTTGAAGAAGCCTTGCATGCCTGGGATGAACCCAACTTGATCGTGATGTATGAGTTTTTTGACATGTCGTTGAATTCTGTTTGCTAGGATTTTGTTGAGGATCTTGGCATCTAAGTTCATCAGTGAAATTGGCCTATAGTTTTCCTTTTTTGTGTTGTCTTTGCCTGGTTTGGGTATCAGGGTGATGGTGGCCTCGTAGAATGTGTTTGGGAGTTTTCCTTCCTGTGCAATTTTTTGAAAGAGTTTTAGAAGGACAGGCATTAGCTCCTCTTTAAATGTTTGGTAGAATTCGGCTGTGAAGCCATCTGGTCCTGGGCTTTTATTTTGGGTAGATTTTTAATCACAAAGTTGATTTCTGAGCTTGTGATTGGGTTGTTCAAAGTTTCTGTTTCTTCCTGGCTCAGTCTTGGGAGATTAATCCTGTCCAAGAAACTGTCCATTTCTTCCAGGTTGTCCAGTTTGTTGCCATAGAGTTGCTCATAATAGTCTCTTAGAATCCTTTGGATTTCTGCATTATCTGTTGTAATCTCTCCTTTTTCGTTTTTGATTTTGTTGATCTGGTTCTTCTCTCTCTTTTTCTTAATGAGTCTGGCCAGTGGCTTGTCAATTTTGTTTACCTTTTCAAAGAACCAGCTTTTTGTTTTATTTATCTTTACTATTGTTTCTTTTGTTTCTTTCTCATTTATTTCTGCTCTGATCTTTATGATTTCTCTTCTTCTGCTGGCTCTGGGATGTTTTTGTTCTTCTTTCTCCAACTGTTTTAAGCGGAGGGTTAGGTCATCTGCTTCATATTTTCCTAGTTTCTTGAGGTGGGATTGTATTGCTATAAATTTCCCTCTTAGAACTGCTTTTGCTGTATCCCATAGGTTTTGCACTGTCGTGTGTTCATTGTCATTTTCTTCTAGGAATTGTTTAATTTCTCCTTTGATTTCCTCAACGATCAGTTGGTTTTTTAGGTATGTATTGTTTAATCTCCATGTGTTTCTGTTTTTAGGGTTTTTTTCCTGGTAGTTGATCTCCAGTCTCATTGCATTGTGGTCCGAGAAGATGGTTGATATAATTTCGGTTTTCTTGAACTGACTGAGGTTAGATTTGTGGCCCAAGATGTGGTCTATCCTGGAGAATGTTCCGTGAGCGCTTGAGAAGAAAGTGTATTCTTCTGCTTTTGGATGGAACGTCCTAAAGATATCGATGAGGTCCATCTTTTCCAGTGTGGCATTTAAGGCTTGTGTTTCTTTATTAATTTTCTGTTTTGTTGATCTGTCCATTGGTGTGAGAGGAGTGTTAAAGTCTCCTACTATTATTGTGTTATTGTTGATTTCTTCTTTTATGTCTGAAAGTACCTGTCTTATGTATTGAGGTGCCCTGTGTTGGGTGCGTAGATATTCATGACTGTTATGTCTTCCTCTTGGATAGATCCCTTAATCATGATGTAGTGACCTGCCTTGTCTCTTAGAATCTTCTTTACTTTAAAGTCTATTTTGTCTGATATAAGGATTGCTACTCCAGCTTTCTTTTGATTTCCATTTGCATGAAATATCTTTTTCCAGCCTTTCACTTTCAGTCTATGAGTGTCTCTAGGTCTGAAGTGGGTCTCTTGTAAACAGCATATATATGGGTCTTGCTTCTGGATCCATTCAGCCAGCCTGTGTCGTTTGGTTGGAGCATTTAGTCCATTTACATTCAAAGTAATTATTGATATGAATGTTCCTATTGTCATCTTCTTAGAAATTTGGGGTTTGTTTTGTAAGGCTTCTCCTACTCTTGTATTTATTGGCTATATCAGGTCCTTTAACACTTGTTGTAGGGCTGGTTTTGTGGTACAGAATTCTTTTAGTTTTTGCTTGTCTGTGAAGCTTTTGACTTCAAACCAACTGTTTTAAGCGGAGGGTTAGGTCATCTGCTTCATATTTTCCTAGTTTCTTGAGGTGGGATTGTATTGCTATAAATTTCCCTCTTAGAACTGCTTTTGCTGTATCCCATAGGTTTTGCACTGTCGTGTGTTCATTGTCATTTTCTTCTAGGAATTGTTTAATTTCTCCTTTGATTTCCTCAACGATCAGTTGGTTTTTTAGGTATGTATTGTTTAATCTCCATGTGTTTCTGTTTTTAGGGTTTTTTTCCTGGTAGTTGATCTCCAGTCTCATTGCATTGTGGTCCGAGAAGATGGTTGATATAATTTCGGTTTTCTTGAACTGACTGAGGTTAGATTTGTGGCCCAAGATGTGGTCTATCCTGGAGAATGTTCCGTGAGCGCTTGAGAAGAAAGTGTATTCTTCTGCTTTTGGATGGAACGTCCTAAAGATATCGATGAGGTCCATCTTTTCCAGTGTGGCATTTAAGGCTTGTGTTTCTTTATTAATTTTCTGTTTTGTTGATCTGTCCATTGGTGTGAGAGGAGTGTTAAAGTCTCCTACTATTATTGTGTTATTGTTGATTTCTTCTTTTATGTCTGAAAGTACCTGTCTTATGTATTGAGGTGCCCTGTGTTGGGTGCGTAGATATTCATGACTGTTATGTCTTCCTCTTGGATAGATCCCTTAATCATGATGTAGTGACCTGCCTTGTCTCTTAGAATCTTCTTTACTTTAAAGTCTATTTTGTCTGATATAAGGATTGCTACTCCAGCTTTCTTTTGATTTCCATTTGCATGAAATATCTTTTTCCAGCCTTTCACTTTCAGTCTATGAGTGTCTCTAGGTCTGAAGTGGGTCTCTTGTAAACAGCATATATATGGGTCTTGCTTCTGGATCCATTCAGCCAGCCTGTGTCGTTTGGTTGGAGCATTTAGTCCATTTACATTCAAAGTAATTATTGATATGAATGTTCCTATTGTCATCTTCTTAGAAATTTGGGGTTTGTTTTGTAAGGCTTCTCCTACTCTTGTATTTATTGGCTATATCAGGTCCTTTAACACTTGTTGTAGGGCTGGTTTTGTGGTACAGAATTCTTTTAGTTTTTGCTTGTCTGTGAAGCTTTTGACTTCACCATCGATTTTGAATGAGATTCTTGCTGGGTAGAGAATTCGTGGTTGCAGGTTATTCTCTTTTAGCCGTTTAAATGTATCTTGCCATTCTCTTCTGGCCTGTAGGGTTTCTGTTGAGAGATCCGCAGTTAAACGTATGGGGTTTCCTTTATATGTTATTTGTTGTTTGCTCCTAGCTGCTTTTAGTAATCTGTCTTTATATTTAGTCTGCGTTAGTTTGATTAGTATGTGCCTTGGTGTGTTTCTTCTGGGGTTTCTCCTGTATGGAACTCTTTGTGCTTCCTGGACTTGGCTGACTATCTCCTTTCCCATGCTGGGGAAGTTTTCAACTATAACCTCTTCAAGAATTTTTTCATAGTCTTTCTTCTCTTCTTCTTCTTCTGGAACTCCTATAATTCTAATGTTGGTGCGTTTAATATTGTCCCATAGGTCTCTGAGGCTATCCTCAGTTCTTTTAATTCTTTGGGCTTTGTTCTGTTCTTCAGTACTTATTTCCACCATTCTGTCTTCCAGCTCACTTATCCGTTCTTCAGCCTCTGATACTCTACTGTTGAGACCTTCTATAGTATTTTTGAGTTCAGCAATTGAGTTGGTGGTCTCTATTTGCTTATTTTTCATTTCCTGCATGTCTTTTCTCAATGCACTAATTTCCTCTAATATTCTGTTTTCGGTGTTTTGCATTCTCATTAGTATAGTTTTTCTGAATTCTCTTTCAGATAGTTTGTCTATCTCCTCCTCTGTCATTTGAAGTGGTGTTTCTCTAGCTTGGTCCTTCATTTGTACAGTGTTTCTCTGACGTTTCATTATTAGGTTAATTTTTGTTTCTTTGTGTGTGTCTGTGTGTATGGAGTTCTTATTCCCACCAGGCTTCTCGGTTGAATTCTCCCTTCCTTTGGGCTTTTGTCCTTGTAGAAGGGTTCAGTGGCTTGTGTCTTGGGTGGTGATAGACCTTGTTTACAGGTGAATAATCTGTAGTGTTGTATGTTCTTCGATAATCAGTGTGGGGTCTTGGAATCCGGGCTTCCGCTTCGAGGATCCTTGGTTTGATGATTGGTCAGGGAGTGTAGGCTCTATGTCTGGTTTGCTATGGTGTTCTGTGATACTAGTTCACACACTAGCATCTGAGGAACAAGAGGTGCATCCCTGATGGGTGACAGTCATAAAAGCATGCAGATGTTTTCTAACATAATCATAAGATACACATACATATACAGCAATCCCCACAACTGACCAGTTTTACAGAGATAAGGCGCAGGAAATCTTTCTAGCAACTCATGCAATCACAGATGATACTTGCCCGTTAAGCTTTGAATTAATTAAAACAGTGCCTGAATAATAGATCTAGCACAAGGTCCTGGCTTGGATAATTACAATGAAAGCAATTTTAAATTAGGACATGTGCTCGGGGTGACAAGGAGGAGAGTCTATAAGTAATAAAAAGGAAAAGATTTGTCTTGGAAGTATTTTATAGGATTAGGTAGCAAAGATTAGTGTGTGTACTGTTTAGTGCATTTGGAAGTGAATAGTGCAGACAGAAAGATAGGAAATAATTTGTCTAGAGGATATTGATAGCTAGGAAGATGTTTTACATTTAGAACATAGAGAAAGAAAGCAGTGGGAAAGAGGAAAGAGAAAAAGAATTAGAGGTTTTCAAGAATTAAAATTAAAGTTGAAAAAATATAATAAAAGTCAAAAGAAGGTTAAAAATTAAAAAGAGCAAAAAAAAAAAAAATTAATGAGACCGAAAAACAAAGAAAAAACACATAGAATAAATCAAACAAATGAAAACTACAAAAAAATAAATAAATAAATAAAAAAACCCCCAATAAACAAAGAAACTAATAAACCCCAAACCAATCAATTGAATAAGCAAAATAGTCCACCACAAACAAGCAGAAAAAAATGAAAAAAAAAAAAAGTTAAATACTGTCCTTGGTTTTTATCTTCATATCTGCCTGTTGGAAACCAATCTGCTCTTGATGGTGGTGTCTTGATGGCGTGGTCTTTCCCTTACAGTACCGGTTGCTGTGGTTTCTGTTTTTGTGTTCAGCAAAATGAGGGCTTTGCTGCCATACTGGGTGCTGGCCGGGACGGTGGGCTGATCCCAGTCAGTCGGGCGGAGGCCGCGGCGCGCGCAGTCCCGTGTTGGAGGGGGGCGCCCCGGCTCGACCGCGCGCCCGCCTGTCGTCTCCAATCCCTGCTCTTTCCCCGGCTTCCTCCGCTGCTACTGCAGCTCTAGGGGAGCGCGGGCTCCTCCGACACTGCCGGTTATGTGTCTAAGTACCAAAGGCGGACGCGAGCTTTCCCGTCCAACTCGTGCCCAGTCCCTGGTCAGCAACCCGTGGACGACTTCCTCTCTCCGTTCAGCAAGCCCTCCAGTTGGAGTGGCTGAACTTACCCGCCTCGCGGCGTCCGCGGCTCCTCGCGGCGGGCGGGTTCCGGCGGCTCCTCGCGGCGGCGGGTTCCGGCGGCTCCTCGCGGCGGGCGGGTTCCGCGGCTTCTCCTGTAATTTCTATGATACTGCTCCTCTCTGCTTTCCCACTTTCCCATCTGCCTTCTCTGCTGCAGTTTTCTACTGAAGATCCTTCTCTTCCACCTTTCTCAGAAGTCTGTGTTGTGTAAGTGTGCACAAACTCTGAAGATTCTGGTCGATTTCTGTGTGTTCAAAAACCACGTTCATAGTGAGAAATCTCAAGTCTTGGCCTCAAAAATTCTCTTCAGATTTCAATTGTATGATATTTTGAGTCCCTCCACTCATAAAATGATTTATTAGAACACATTTGAAATATTTTGTGCAGGGTTCATTTTGTGTAACTTCAAAATATTCGCCTCATTGTATGAGGAAACACAGAAGAGTGCAGCACGGCTGACAACCAAATGCATAGGCAATTGCAACAAAAACTAGGTTTCTACTCAGCCTATTGTGAATATTACTTCATTTTTAAAATCCTGCTTCATTTTATTCCCAAGTGTTCCTGCTAAATTTGAAAATATCTTGACTTTTTATTGGCATATAATCACTTTACAATGCTGTGTTGGTTTCTGGTGTACAACGAAGTGAATCAGCCATAACGTACCTACATCCTCTCCTGCCTGGACCTCGCTCCCGGCCCCCTGTCCCATCCATCTCTTTGTGTCATCACAGGGAAGCCAGCTGAGCTCCCTGTGCTTTCTAGCAGCCGCTCCCCAGCTACCTATTTTATCCATGGTGGATATGTCAACACAATCTCCCAGTTTATCCCACCCACCCCTCTCAAACCTCATGCCCATATGTCTATTCTTTATGTCTGTCTCTATTCCTGCCCTCAAACTAGGTTCATCTGTACCATTTTTTCTAGGTTCCACATGTATATTTTAATATACAATGTTTTTCTCTTTCTGACTTACTTCACCCTGTA
Organism: Tragulus kanchil; assembly: GCA_022376925.1. Lineage (NCBI taxonomy): Eukaryota > Metazoa > Chordata > Mammalia > Artiodactyla > Tragulidae > Tragulus > Tragulus kanchil. The sequence continues at coordinate 164,613,306 of JAIOJX010000003.1, read as the reverse complement.
TGACAGACTGTAGGTCCACCCACGTCTCTACAATTGACCCAGTTGCCTTTCTTTTTATGGCTGAGTAACATTCCATTGTATATATGTAGCACATTTTCTTGATCCGTTTCTCTGTCGATGGACATCTACACTGCTTCCATGTCATGACTATGATATTAATAAATGATGCTGCCATGAACATTGGGGTGCACAAGTCTCTTTGAATTGTGGTTTTTCTCAGACTTGATGGCCAGGAGTAGGATTACTGGCTCATATGGTAGCTTTATATTTAGTTTTTAAGAAACCTCTACACTGTTCTCCTTAGTGCCTGTATCTATGTACATTTCCACCAGCAATGCAAAAGCATTCCCTTTTCTCCACACCCTCTCCAAAATTTGTTTGTAGACTTTTTCTGATGGTAACCATTCTGACTCCTATGAGAGGATGCCTCATTGTAGTTTTGATTTGTATTTCTCTGATAATTAGTGATGTTGGGCATCTTTTCATGTGGCTCTTGACCATCTTTAAGTCTTCTTTGAAGAAATATCTTCTGCCCATTTTTTGATTTTTTTTAATATTGAGCTGTAATCCTGATATGCATCCTTTCCTATCCAATCCCTAGTCTTATTGGTGACCTAGTGTTTGAATCTGAAGTTTTAAAATTCATCACCCCAAATGAATTAATTATGGTTTGTATAAATGATTTTTCTCTTTCAACTTTTTATGGATTCTAAAAGATTTATAGTACATGACTATGTTGCACTGTATTTCTATAAGAAAAACATATTTTTATAGAGAAGTCTCCTTTCCATTTTTTCTTTCGTGTCATCACAGCCTGGATTCCCCCCATCCATCTCTTTGTGTCATCACAGGGAAGCCAGCTGAGCTCCCTGTGCTTTCTAGCAGCCGCTCCCCAGCTACCTATTTTATCCATGGTGGATATGTCAACACAATCTCCCAGTTTATCCCACCCACCCCTCTCAAACCTCATGCCCATATGTCTATTCTTTATGTCTGTCTCTATTCCTGCCCTCAAACTAGGTTCATCTGTACCATTTTTTCTAGGTTCCACATGTATATTTTAATATACAATGTTTTTCTCTTTCTGACTTACTTCACCCTGTATGACAGACTGTAGGTCCACCCACGTCTCTACAATTGACCCAGTTGCCTTTCTTTTTATGGCTGAGTAACATTCCATTGTATATATGTAGCACATTTTCTTGATCCGTTTCTCTGTCAATGGACATCTACACTGCTTCCATGTCATGACTATGATATTAATAAATGATGCTGCCATGAACATTGGGGTGCACAAGTCTCTTTGAATTGTGGTTTTTCTCAGACTTGATGGCCAGGAGTAGGATTACTGGCTCATATGGTAGCTTTATATTTAGTTTTTAAGAAACCTCTACACTGTTCTCCTTAGTGCCTGTATCTATGTACATTTCCACCAGCAATGCAAAAGCATTCCCTTTTCTCCACACCCTCTCCAAAATTTGTTTGTAGACTTTTTCTGATGGTAACCATTCTGACTCCTATGAGAGGATGCCTCATTGTAGTTTTGATTTGTATTTCTCTGATAATTAGTGATGTTGGGCATCTTTTCATGTGGCTCTTGACCATCTTTAAGTCTTCTTTGAAGAAATATCTTCTGCCCATTTTTTGATTTTTTTTAATATTGAGCTGTAATCCTGATATGCATCCTTTCCTATCCAATCCCTAGTCTTATTGGTGACCTAGTGTTTGAATCTGAAGTTTTAAAATTCATCACCCCAAATGAATTAATTATGGTTTGTATAAATGATTTTTCTCTTTCAACTTTTTATGGATTCTAAAAGATTTATAGTACATGACTATGTTGCACTGTATTTCTATAAGAAAAACATATTTTTATAGAGAAGTATTTCATTGCCTTTTTCAACTTTCTACCCCAGGGTTCCCAATTACCTTCATGTTAGATTCTTTGCCCATCTTGCTATTCTAGGGTTCTGTCTCTAATTGGTCCAAGAGCTTTGTTATTTTCATGTGGAGTCAACTGTGGATATAGTAAGCCATTCCTCTATATCATAAATGAGGCTTTCAGCTGTGTTTATTTCTTCAAGTTCTATTTTTTCCTATCCCTTCTGTAATACTATTCATTTGGCATTTAGTTTGTTTCCCTAGCTCTGCAATTTCTGTATCATTAAATTCTACCCTTTATTTATCTCATCTTTAAACTTAGATGTAATTAAATTATTCAGAATCTCAAATGTTCTTTTCAGTGTGAAACACAGATGGATAATGTTCTTCATTTCTGGCATGGTATGTTTTGTTCTGACTTAGTTAACATGGTTTGTCCATGTTCTCTTTTCCTGCCTTCCTTCTTCACTCCTCCCCCTTGTGATATGTGTGCACACATGCTGTAACAATCTAGTATGTTAATATGTAGACTGCACACCTCTCTGCATACATTTGTGCTGACGGGATAGAGGTAAGCCCCTCCATTCACCTAATCATCCTGTGTTCTCCACTCTTCATGTGAGTGCTATGGTTTAAGAACTGGGGGTTTTCAGTTTATCAGAGGAGGTATGGCCATCAGAGAGAGATACTCGGAGCCTTGTATGCCAGAAATGGAAGTTAATTTCCATTGAGTTAAACCAAGTTGAGTTCTGCATAATTTAGGTGATTCCTGTCTTATCTTTTGTCCACCAACATTACCCTTTATTTAGTGCCTGTTTATAATCTCCTGATTTTCTATTTGGGAGCATTTACAGAGCTCATAGGTTTCGATTTTAGAATTCATTCGCTCGTTCAGTCACTAAGCTGTATCCGACCCTTCGTGACCCCATGAACCCAGCGCTCCAGGCTCCTCTGTCCTCCACACTCTCCCAGAGTTTGCTCAGACTCACGTTCATTGAGCTGGTGATGCCATCTCATCCTCTATCATGCCTCCTCCTCCTGCCCTCAGTCTTTCCCAGCAATCAATCTAAATATAGCATGTGGTAGTAGGAAACTGAAATTCCATTTAAAGTAACAAAAACATCTAGTTAAGTAATATCACATAATTTATTGGTAATTGATGTTAGCTTTCAGTAAAATAAAATATCGTAGTAACAAAATGCATTTATAAAAGACCCAGCATCAGGGTCTTTTCCAATGCACTGGCTCTTCACATCAGGTGGCCGAAGTATTGAAGCTTCAGCCTCAGTCCTTCCAGGGAATATTCAGGGTTGATTTCCTTTAGGATGGACTGGTTTGATCTGAACTGACTTTATTCCACTGCTTGCAACAAAACTGTTCTTTCTTATTTAAAATTAATTAAAACATAAAAACACACAAAGCATAATTGGATAATTACTATAATTCTATTCATATAAAAATGTCTGACTTGAGAGAAACAGGGTTAACTATTGAATGTCCAATTAGATTTATTCTTTAGAATAAATGATGATTAAGGGAAAATATTCTTTACTAGAGATTTGTATAACTCAAGCATCCATGAACACTTTTATAGCTGATGAAAATCACTGACAGTAACACTTGTTCCTTAATTAAAAAACAAGTGTTTACCAAACTAGGACTATCTTTACCTTAATGAAGTCTGTCCAGTAGAACTTATACCAGTATACTAGATTTTATACTTAAGGAAAAAAGGTTTCAAACACTTTCCAAAGGAAACAACAAGACACATAGCAAATGCTTTTGACCACTGGAGACGAAGCAATAAAAAAGCAGACGGAAAAGAAATCAGGTATGCTTAAAGTAAGAAATCTCTATTTTTGTATGTGTGTATGTAGATACATATATACTACATATATTTATAATTATCAATATTCACCTTAACAGAAGAAGTATTTGAATAGAATATTCAATCACTATAGCTTGATATACATATAAAGATCAAAACTGTTAGGTTTAATGTATAGCAACAATTATCAGTTAAAGATATCATCATTCCTAAGCATAAATCTTTCAAGATTTTATCAGTAAACACATTATGAAAACTATAAGAACGCTTGTTCATTTGTGTGTTCCTGACACAAGTATGTCAAATATTCTATGTGTATGACTGAGTTTTCCTGTTTTTTTCCTTTTTTTTAATTTCAAAACCTTTTTTCATGTTTTTAATAAAGGGTATTTTAATTTCCCATAAGCTGGTAGTAGGAAACTGAAATCCATTTAAAGTAACAAACATCTAGTTAAGTAATATCACATAATTTATTGGTAATTGATGTTAGCTTTCAGTAAAATAAAATATCGTAGTAACAAAATGCATTTATAAAAGACCCAGCATCAGGGTCTTTTCCAATGCACTGGCTCTTCACATCAGGTGGCCGAAGTATTGAAGCTTCAGCCTCAGTCCTTCCAGGGAATATTCAGGGTTGATTTCCTTTAGGATGGACTGGTTTGATCTGAACTGACTTTATTCCACTGCTTGCAACAAAACTGTTCTTTCTTATTTAAAATTAATTAAAACATAAAAACACACAAAGCATAATTGGATAATTACTATAATTCTATTCATATAAAAATGTCTGACTTGAGAGAAACAGGGTTAACTATTGAATGTCCAATTAGATTTATTCTTTAGAATAAATGATGATTAAGGGAAAATATTCTTTACTAGAGATTTGTATAACTCAAGCATCCATGAACACTTTTATAGCTGATGAAAATCACTGACAGTAACACTTGTTCCTTAATTAAAAAACAAGTGTTTACCAAACTAGGACTATCTTTACCTTAATGAAGTCTGTCCAGTAGAACTTATACCAGTATACTAGATTTTATACTTAAGGAAAAAAGGTTTCAAACACTTTCCAAAGGAAACAACAAGACACATAGCAAATGCTTTTGACCACTGGAGACGAAGCAATAAAAAAGCAGACGGAAAAGAAATCAGGTATGCTTAAAGTAAGAAATCTCTATTTTTGTATGTGTGTATGTAGATACATATATACTACATATATTTATAATTATCAATATTCACCTTAACAGAAGAAGTATTTGAATAGAATATTCAATCACTATAGCTTGATATACATATAAAGATCAAAACTGTTAGGTTTAATGTATAGCAACAATTATCAGTTAAAGATATCATCATTCCTAAGCATAAATCTTTCAAGATTTTATCAGTAAACACATTATGAAAACTATAAGAACGCTTGTTCATTTGTGTGTTCCTGACACAAGTATGTCAAATATTCTATGTGTATGACTGAGTTTTCCTGTTCCCTCTTTTAATTTCAGCCTTGTCATGTGTTAATATGGGTATCAATTTACCAATTTAGAACTTGTTGTGCTGAGTATTATGTCATAGTATTTGTCTTAATGAAATGATGCTTTTGATCTTGAAGCCTGCTTTGTCTACTATACATGTAGCAACACTGACTTCATAGCATTTTCATTATATATCTTTTCACTCTTTTTAAAATTTTTATGTATATTCACACTTTATATGCATTCCGCGTGAGCTTCTTTTAATTGCTCTCTAAAAAGGTGTTGCCTCTCTTGACGGTTTTGTCTTTTTTGACTGGCATGTATACTCCATTTAGATTATTCTGTGGTACTTTCATTTTTGCATTCTTTGCTTTGAGAACTGGCCGTCCCCCTCTGTAAGCATGCTATCAGTAACTGGTCTTCTTCACTTTGCTGACCGGGACTGCAGTGTACCTGATCCTTTTGTGCTGATCTCATTAAGGACTGCATTCTTGCTGCTGCTGCGTTTCCCTCGGTCGACACCATCACCACGCCCCGCCCACCTCGGCTCTAGCATCTCTTTCAGAACGATTACATTTCTGCTACAAGCATGTTGCTAGCTTCACTGAGATCTCTGAATACTCTGCATAATTTGACTCTGACATTTTTCCCAGTAAATTCATTTCTTTGCTTTTCAGGGCCTAGTTTACTATATAATTTGATGAATTCAGTCTGTCTTTTTTTGCTTATTTTTGAAAACATGTGAGCCTTTATGTAAGAGAAGACAGGTATTGCTGTGCCGTGGGCTAACAGAAATTATTTATGGGTCACTGGGAGATGCTGAATGATACCTTATGGCTTGTGTGTGCCTGTGTCTGTATGTGCGTGTCATTATGTATCTGTCTGTCTCAGCCACGACAAATCCGCACCAAGGTTTCTCAGAAGTAAAACTTGAAGCCCCTTTATTATTTTTTGAAAAATTTCTGCACTATATAAAGGACCACATATCTTCTCAATCATCTCTACATTCACTTTAGTTAGATACCAAACGACCTCACAGACCTATCCCTAGGAAGCCCATTACTCCAAGGGGTGTGTTGGCTTTGTCCACCTGAGGTACACCACCTGTTTGGGTTTTTTTTAACTTGCTGTTTTAAATTTTTAAAAAAATTTTGGCCTCTTTTATTGTTTTTTTACTTATTTTCATCCATTTTTATTCTTTGGCCTGTGAGGGCCTCCCATTGCAGTGGCCTCCCTCCTTGCAGAGCACTGGCTCTGGGCACACGCGCTCCAGAGTGCTAGCTCATAATTGGACACACCAGTCCATGCCCCATGGCACGTGGGATCTTCCCAGACCAGGGATCAAACCAGTGCCCCTTGCACAGTGAGGCGGACTCCTTACCCACTGGACCACCAGGGAAGCCCCACCACACCAGTCCATGCTCCATGGCACATGGGATCTTCCCAGACCAGGGATCGAACCAGCGCCCCTTGCACAGTGAGGTGGACTCCTTACCCACTGGACCACCAGGGAAGCCCTACCACCTGTGTCTTAAGAATTGCATTTTGCTGCTTTGTTTGAGAGTCACAGCTACAGTCTTCTCTTCCTTCTTCTGATTGAACCTCTATGACCCTGATGGCTTTCACAAGTAAAAATTTAAGGCTAACAAATCACTGTGCTCTATTGAAAGTGAAATTACTCATTTCTTGTTGTGTTTGATTTCCTGGTGAATAATGGAGTGTGTGCTGCTCAGTCTCTCAGTTGTACCTTACTCTTTCCAACTCCATGGACTGTAGCCCACCACGCTCCTCTGTCCATGGGATGTTTCAGGTAAGAATACTGGAGTGGGTTGCCATTTTCTCTTCCTGGGAATCTTTACAACCCAGGGATCAAACCCGCATTTCCTATGTCTCCTACATTGTGGGCAGATACTTTACTGCTGAGACATCATGGAAGAATAATGGAGTAAGAAATAGCAACCCACTCCAATATTCTTGCCTGAAAAATTCCATGGACATAGGAGCCTTGTGGGCTACCACCCATGGGGTCCAAAAGAGTTGGACATGACTGAGCAGTGAAGTACAAGCTCCTGGTGAATAAACGCTCTTTATCCTTATAAGACATTCACTATTTCTTCAATAATATTTCTATCTCTATCCCTGCTAATCAATCTAGATGCAGCATGTGGTAGGTAAGAGATCAAAATTACATTTTAAAAAAGCAAAATCACCTAGTGAAATGATACCACATAAGTTACTGGTAATTGATGTTAGCATTCAGCAAAATAAAATATCTTAGCAGCAAAATGTTTGTAAGCCTTTTAAAGAAATTGAACTTAGCCTCAGAAAAAAGGAAAGGAATAATACACCAAACAATAAAAAATCAACAGAAGATAGCTTTTTTTATATATTAATTTTAAAAAGTTCTCTTTAAAAAAATTTTTTTTGATATCATTTCAACTATATTTTCCCATTTCTCTCTGAAACAAAAATTGATAAATCTACATTTCTTGATGTTGTGGTGGTTTTTCAGTTGGTAAGTTGTGTCTGACTCTTTGCGACTCCCTGATGGCAGCACGCCAGGCTTCTCTGTTCTTCACCATCTCCCAGAGTTTGCTCAAACTCTTGTCCATTGAGTCAATGAAGTCATCCAACCATCTCATCCTATGCTGCCCTCTTCTCTTCCTGCCCTCAATCTTTCCCAGCATCAGGCCTTTGGCAATGAGTCTGCTCTTCACATCAGGTGACCAAAGTATTGGAGCTCCAGCATCAGTCCTTCCGGTGGATATTCAGAGTTGATTTCCTTTAGGATAGACTGGTTTGATCTCCTTGTTGTCCAGGGGACTCTCAAGAGTCTTCTCCAGAACTACAGTTTAAGAGCATCTATTCTTCAGTGTTCATTCTTCTTTAAGCCTCTTGAACCTGGGAGGAATCGGCAGAAGTCATTGTTCTCCTTGACACTGGGCTGAACACATTAGCTGCAATGACTCAAATGTGCCCCTTGGGTTCCAAGTCCCTAAAGTGGGCATGTTCCAGGGCACAGGAGATGTGTACTTTGTCAGCAGTAGACCCCTCTAATGATGCGTTTCATCAAACATAGTGGCAGCAGTTCTGGCATCGCTTCCTAGGATGGTAGAACATGATAATACTGCAGGATGGGTGAAGTCATTTCCCCTTCTTGTGAAGTCTCATTTTCTGTCTGAAACAGTGCAAACCATCCTGTGTGCAGATGCAGTCATAGCATTAATTGGATGGAAAATAATCTTTTATGGGGAGGAAAACAAAAATTAAAAATCAGGTTATCTGGTGAGCTGAGAAGTGAAAAAATAAGTTTGTTGTGCTTTTATAAAATGGTTTTCTTAAGGTGACAGTGAGTACTGATTTACAAGAGGATGTCTAAATAACAGGGGGTTTTAACAGAGACAAGTAGGCTAGTCAAAGATCCAAGGAAAAAAGAGCTTTGCAGGTTTTGCTGAGATTCCAGTAAAGGCAAAATAACCTCTTGGAGTTGTCGAGTGCATTTGTCACATAGAAAATATAGGGCATGAAGTGATTAAATATTAATGCCTTTTAGCTTATGTTTCTAGGAGAATATTTAATTATAAAAGAAGGGCTATTGTATAGCACAGTGGGAGCCAGGCTCCACGAGACACAAAGATTTGGCAGGAATTAGGATACAGATCTTTTGTACATGGTAATGAGTGGACCTTCACTGTACAGCAAAATGCTTTATGAACATTCACCAAGTGTATTATTTTGAGTCTTGAAGAACACTCTTTAAAATAACACACATAGTCCCATTATGTAAGACCAACAGTACTGATGCCCTCAAGTCAAGAGCTGACTATACAAATAAGCCTGAACAGTGTGAGGCTCAGCCTCTCTGTTCTGTCCCACTCTGCAACCCTATGGACAGCAGCCATAGGATCCAGAAAAGAGAGTTTCTTGAAGGAACCAGAAGAGACGTTTCTGTCTTTGCTGTAGGAGTGATACTCAGGCACCATGCTGATGCCACGATGGAAGGCAGGTCATCAAGGGTCACCACAGACCATGGTCCTGTCCTTGCGTCCTCTGAGTCCTGGTGGAGCGAGCTGCACCTCACACACAGTTCACGCCTTCACTTTCATCATGTGGCTTCAAATAACACGCTAGGCACCTGACTCGTGCTCTCTTGCTAGAATATGCAGAGATCCACTGCAAGTAGATTCGAAGAAGTTTAAAGTAAACGTTTACCATTTTAAGAAGACATAGTCTTCCTTAAGAAGACATCAAGCTCACAAAACAGAAAAGAAAACGTTAAAAGTTTGGTGTTGCAATTACATTAAGAGTAGGAACTTCTGTTTTTCAAAATATACTACCAAACATACCTGAAAAAATATTTTCAGTACATACAGGTGTCAGAATTGACCTAACCCCAAATGTAAAGCACAAGGAAAGAGTCAGCATCAGGGCTCATGCTAGTCTCTTCCTTGTGGGACATTGAGGTGATTATAAACCTGGACGAGATATTCTTGGAAACAAGGAAATATAACACTAGCAGAATGTTGTCCATTGGAAAACCTTCTCTAGAAGAAAAACACTGAAGCAAAACATATTTTAAGCTATTAATACCTAATCTGACCAGATCATTTATTGAAAACATTATAGGGCATGAAGTGATTAATAAGCCTTTTAGCTTATGTTTCAAGGAGAATATTTAATTATAAAAGAAGGGCTATTGTATAGCACAGTGGGAGCCAGGCTCCACGAGACACAAAGATTTGGCAGGAATTAGGATACAGATCTTTTGTACATGGTAATGAGTGGACCTTCACTGTACAGCAAAATGCTTTATGAACATTCACCAAGTGTATTATTTTGAGTCTTGAAGAACACTCTTTAAAATAACACACATAGTCCCATTATGTAAGACCAACAGTACTGATGCCCTCAAGTCAAGAGCTGACTATACAAATAAGCCTGAACAGTGTGAGGCTCAGCCTCTCTGTTCTGTCCCACTCTGCAACCCTATGGACAGCAGCCATAGGATCCAGAAAAGAGAGTTTCTTGAAGGAACCAGAAGAGACGTTTCTGTCTTTGCTGTAGGAGTGATACTCAGGCACCATGCTGATGCCACGATGGAAGGCAGGTCATCAAGGGTCACCACAGACCATGGTCCTGTCCTTGCGTCCTCTGAGTCCTGGTGGAGCGAGCTGCACCTCACACACAGTTCACGCCTTCACTTTCATCATGTGGCTTCAAATAACACGCTAGGCACCTGACTCGTGCTCTCTTGCTAGAATATGCAGAGATCCACTGCAAGTAGATTCGAAGAAGTTTAAAGTAAACGTTTACCATTTTAAGAAGACATAGTCTTCCTTAAGAAGACATCAAGCTCACAAAACAGAAAAGAAAACGTTAAAAGTTTGGTGTTGCAATTACATTAAGAGTAGGAACTTCTGTTTTTCAAAATATACTACCAAACATACCTGAAAAAATATTTTCAGTACATACAGGTGTCAGAATTGACCTAACCCCAAATGTAAAGCACAAGGAAAGAGTCAGCATCAGGGCTCATGCTAGTCTCTTCCTTGTGGGACATTGAGGTGATTATAAACCTGGACGAGATATTCTTGGAAACAAGGAAATATAACACTAGCAGAATGTTGTCCATTGGAAAACCTTCTCTAGAAGAAAAACACTGAAGCAAAACATATTTTAAGCTATTAATACCTAATCTGACCAGATCATTTATTGAAAAACTACAATTTATGGATTTTTGGTTTATTTTTTTTTAATTTTATTGAAGTATAGTTGATTTACAACATGGTTTTCATTTCAGGTGTACAGCAAAGTGACTCATTTATACCTACACCCATTGTTCAGATTCTTACCATAGAATACAGAGTTCCCTGTGCTATATGGTAGGTCCTGGCTGATGATCTCCCTTATATGTAGTAGTGTGTGTATATTCACCCAAAACTCCTGATTTTACCCCTACAGGCATGTTTCCTGTTCAGTAACTATAAGCTTGTTGTTAATTTTACTTTTACAGAGTTTTGTTGTTTACTGCCACACATAAACCCGAAGCAGCCATAGGTGTACAAAAGACCTCTCCCACTTGACCTTCCCTCCCATCTTCCTCCCCATACCACCCCTCTAGGTTGTTGGAGAGCCCCTGTGTAAGTTCCCTTAGTCTTACAGCACATTCACATTAGTCGTGTCTTTTTCAAATGGTAACGTAAGTTTCCATGTTAATCTTTCCATACCTCTTGCCCATTTCACCCTCTCCCCAATGTCCATAAGACTGTTCTCTATGTTTCTTTCTCCACTGCTGCTCTGCATGTGCATTTATCAGTACCATCTCTCTAGATTCTGTATATATGTATTGGTATACAGTATTTATTGTTCTCTTTCTGACTTACTTCACTCTGTATAATAGGTTCTGGGTTCATCCACCTCATTAGAACTGACTCAAATGCATTTCTTTTTATGGCTGAGTAATATTCCATTGTCTACATGTACCACAACTTCTTTATCCATTCATCTGTTGATAGACATCTAGGCTTTTTCTGTGTTCTAACTATTGTAAATAGTTCTGCAGTGAACAGAACCTTGTTTTTTGGCCGTGAGGGGTGTTGGGGAGGGAGGAGGGTGGGCGGGCCACTTCTATTGGTCTTTTGTTTCTCTATTTTCATCCATCTTTGCTCTTTGGCTCCTGTGGGCCTCCCATCGCGGTGGCCTCTGTGCAGGGCACCGGCTCTGGGCGTAGGCACTCCAGAGCACTAGCTCAGTAGTTGGACACATCTGTCCAGCCGCTCCGCGGCACGTGGGATCTTCCCCGGCCAGGGATCGAACCGGCACCCCTTGCACTGCAAGGCGGTGTCCTTACGCACTGGACCACCAGGGAAGCCCCAGAACCTTGTCTTTGATATCTGGAAGTCTGTTTCTGTTCTGTAAATAGTTTCGTTTCATTTTTAATTAGTTTCCATATATGAATGTTATTGTATGATGCTTGTCTTTCCCTGACTCACTTCACTTAGTCTCATCATCTTGAGGTCCATCCATGTAACTGCAGATGGCATTATCTTATTCTTTTCATGGCAGAGTGATATTCCATTGCCTGTATGTATCAAATCTTTATTCATTCCTCTTTTTGTGAATATTTGGTTGCTTCCATATCTCAGAAGTAGTGCTGCAATGAATACTGGGGTACGTGTATCCTTTTGGATTATGCCTTTTTGCTGGGTTATATAGAAGTTCTGTTTCTAGTTTTTCAAGGAACCTCCATACTGTTCTCCATGGTGGCTGTCTCAATATAGATTACCACCAACATTGGAAGGAATTTTCTTTTCTCCACACCCTCTCTAGCAGTTATTGTTGGTATATTTTTTCCATGGTGGCCATTCTGACTGGTGTGGGGTGATACCTTATTGTAGCTTTGATTTGCATTTATCTGAAAATTAGTGATGCTGAACATCTTTTCATGTGCCTCTTGGCTGTCCCTATGTCTGCTTTGGAGAAATGTCTATTTAGATTTTCCATCTACTTTTTGATTGGGTTGTTTGTTTTTTTGTTTTCAACAAAGAGCTATGGGTGTATTTTGGAGGTTAATTCCTTGTTGGTTGCAAAAAGAGCTATTGTTTATATTCTGGAGGTTAATTCTACGTTGGTTGCTTTGTTTGCAAATATTTTCTCCCATTCTATCAGTTGTCTTTTTGGCTTATTGATGGTTTCTTTTGCTGTGCAAAGGCTTTTGGGTTTAGTTAGGTCATATGTTTCTTATTTTCATTACTCCAAGAACTGGATTGAGAAAGATCGTTGTTATGTTAAAGAGTGATCTTCCTATAATTTCCTCTAAGAGTTTTATAGTGTCCAGCCTTAAATTTAGGTCTTTGATCCATTTTGGGTGTATGTTTGTCTGTGGTGTTAGAGCATGTTTTAATTTCATTACTTTATAAGTAGCTGTCCAGTTAACACCACTTATTGCAGAGACTGACTTTTCTACATTTTGTATAACATTTATGGATTTTGGAGGCGGCATCGCTGGAGAATGGACATTTAGTCACACGTATATTTTCTATCTGACTGAGGTATAGAACTAGGAAGCTCCTAAAACAACAGGATTCCTCAGAATCCATTTCACAGACAGTATTCAAATTTACCTGTGACTTGAAAGCCAAAAGGCATCAGGAAACGGACATTATTTGGAAACTGCGTTATGTACTGATTCCCCTTTGAAGGGGGATGCTGGGTCTGTGTTGGTTCCTAGCTTGTGACACATGAGTCATGGGTACTGTTTATGTTGAGTAAGACCTGTGTATCACATGAGTATGCTAGGACAATGGAGAAGGAAATGGCAACCCTCTCGAGTATTCTTGCCTGGAAAACTCCATGGACAGAGAAGCCTGGCGAGCTACAGTCCATTGGGTCTCAAGTGTATATAAATGTGGCTTCCCTGATGGCTCAGTCGTGAGGAATCTGCCTGCAAGTCAGGAGACCTGGGTTCCATCCTTGAGGTGGGACGGTCCCCCTGGAGGAGGGCGTGGCAACTGTGGACAGAGGAGCCTGGTGGGCTGCAGTCCATGGGGTCACGTGGAGTCGGACCCGATGAAGTGACTGAGCGGCAGTGTTCCACACATCCTGTTGAGGCATTAAAATAAATACCTCCCATTAATTAATACACTCAAAAGGAATTCACAAAAATGAACAATATTAAGAATATTTCAAAAACAAGTACAGAGTTGAATAAATGTTCATTCTTTATTAACCAATATAGTAAAAATTCTACTAAATATGGGCAAAAAATCAGTGTGCTTTAATTTTTCAAGCATTGATCAGCAGATGATGAAAAACAAGTCATAGAAGAAAACACAAAATAACATTTTTGTAATTTTAGAAAGCATTAACTTCGGCAAAACCATATGGTATATTGCATAAAGAAACACACAAAAAGCCAAATTCTTAAGAAAAGCAAGAAAATAATAAAGTATGGAATAGTGATTATTTTTGAATGACTGTGTGGTTACAGAATGCCATACAGCTAGTCATTGTGTGGGAAAGTTCTTTGGCTTGGTTAAGAGTTCACATTTTTTGGTTATGTTATTCTTCATCCCTTATGTTTACATTTTATACATATGAATTATATAAATGTATATATATACATAAGTATGTTCTAAATTACATTTTTAATAAATCTAAAAGTGACTTCCTTCAGGTACCATCACCAGAAAAGAGAGTACTTGATAAATTTAATGTTTAAATCTCTTTTTTTCCTACTTCTATTGACTTTTCCTACACTTATTTACTACTACTTTTTTGGATACGTAATTCTAGGACAAAAGACATTTTTTCAAGAAATATTTTGTGTTCTTGCCAAAGTGTTTGGAAGAAATGTCAAACTTTTCTTTTTTTTTTTTTTTTTTACAAATCTCACAGAAAATATTTCTGCAAGTTTGAAAAAGTACTTTTTTTTTCTTTTCCTTGCAGCTGTAACTAGATATTTTCAAATCACCAAACATACTGTTCCAATATGTCAGCCCAGCATAATTGTGTAAGAATACCATTATGTAATTTTAAGATGTTCACTATATTGTTTAAGAGTTAGAATACACATAATACATATTAATACTTACAAAACATATTTCTACATGCACATTATCTGAAAGAACTATTAGGTTTCCAAATTTATTTTTCTTTTCCTGTTTTATTTATTTTTTTGGCTTTCTGTGCCTACTAGTCCAGCATGAACTTGGTTATTTGTTGATTGATTGGACTGAATGATTGATTACATTAATTCCTTGAATAGATCCTTTTAAACTGAATCCCTTTCATAGTCATAGCTTCATGGTGATCCATTTAAGAGGCTAATCTTAACATATTTGTGACAGTGGTGGTTTTTTAGGGGGCAACTCGGTGTCCATAGTCATTAGGATGATTAATTAAAATCAGGTACATACCAACTGAGATGCTATTCAGTGGCTAGAAGTATTAGATTAGATACATAGTAAGGGGCATAGGTAGATTTTAAAAATTTTGTTGAGAAAAAATTATCCAAATCACATAGGCAACTTCTCCAGCAAATGCTTAGCCTCTCAATATTGATAGAACCTCTCCAAGATACACATGTATAAAACTCGGAGCACAGGTATTCAATTTTGCATAGGGGGTAAACTGGAAAGAACGTTCAGTCAAATGAGACTGCTGAGAGTATTAAAACAGAAAAATAATAAAGCAAGTGCTGCTTAATTTTAACTCACTGAATAAACAGAGACTCATACTTCAATGAGGGCTGGAATACAAAAGTGGATAGAAATAACTTTTCATCCTCCTTGAGCTTATATTCTAAAGGAAAATGCATGTAATAAGCGACAGATAAACATTTATAGAATATCAGTGGTAAGAGCTAACACAACAGAGAATGAACAGAGTGGGAAGTAGAGAAGTTTTAGATAGCACAGACTTTACTGAGAATACGGGGCTTCCCAGGTGACTCAAGTGGTAATGAATATACCCACCCGTGCACGTGACACAGAAGAGGCAGGTTCGATCCCTAGGTCAGGAAGATCCCTGGAAAAGGAAACGGCAACCCACTCCAGTCTTGCCTGGGAAATCCCTTGGAGAGAAGCCTGGTGGGCTACTAAGAATACCATTATGTAATTTTAAGATGTTCACTATATTGTTTAAGAGTTAGAATACACATAATACATATTAATACTTACAAAACATATTTCTACATGCACATTATCTGAAAGAACTATTAGGTTTCCAAATTTATTTTTCTTTTCCTGTTTTATTTATTTTTTTGGCTTTCTGTGCCTACTAGTCCAGCATGAACTTGGTTATTTGTTGATTGATTGGACTGAATGATTGATTACATTAATTCCTTGAATAGATCCTTTTAAACTGAATCCCTTTCATAGTCATAGCTTCATGGTGATCCATTTAAGAGGCTAATCTTAACATATTTGTGACAGTGGTGGTTTTTTAGGGGGCAACTCGGTGTCCATAGTCATTAGGATGATTAATTAAAATCAGGTACATACCAACTGAGATGCTATTCAGTGGCTAGAAGTATTAGATTAGATACATAGTAAGGGGCATAGGTAGATTTTAAAAATTTTGTTGAGAAAAAATTATCCAAATCACATAGGCAACTTCTCCAGCAAATGCTTAGCCTCTCAATATTGATAGAACCTCTCCAAGATACACATGTATAAAACTCGGAGCACAGGTATTCAATTTTGCATAGGGGGTAAACTGGAAAGAACGTTCAGTCAAATGAGACTGCTGAGAGTATTAAAACAGAAAAATAATAAAGCAAGTGCTGCTTAATTTTAACTCACTGAATAAACAGAGACTCATACTTCAATGAGGGCTGGAATACAAAAGTGGATAGAAATAACTTTTCATCCTCCTTGAGCTTATATTCTAAAGGAAAATGCATGTAATAAGCGACAGATAAACATTTATAGAATATCAGTGGTAAGAGCTAACACAACAGAGAATGAACAGAGTGGGAAGTAGAGAAGTTTTAGATAGCACAGACTTTACTGAGAATACGGGGCTTCCCAGGTGACTCAAGTGGTAATGAATATACCCACCCGTGCACGTGACACAGAAGAGGCAGGTTCGATCCCTAGGTCAGGAAGATCCCCTGGAAAAGGAAACGGCAACCCACTCCAGTCTTGCCTGGGAAATCCCTTGGAGAGAGGAGCCTGGTGGGCTACAGTCCGTGGGGTTGCAGAATCAGACATGACTGAAGCAACTTAGCACACATGCAAACACAGACCTGGAAAGTAATCATATTAATAACTTAGGCTTTATTCTTGTCTAGGAAAATTTAGGAGTGTTTTGAACTAGGAAATAACATAGTTTGGGCTATGTTTTGAAATGATCACCTTGACAACTCCTGAGGAATAAAGATTGACCATTCTGAACATGGAAAATATTATGTTTATATGCTGGTAACTTTTAACTGGCTTACAAACTCTCAGACCTTTAAATATCACACTGTAAACAATTCTTGTGAAGGTCTTTTTGTTGTTGTTTTTGTAGGATCTAGCCCAAAGTGGAGCTGTCTTAAACACAGGAAATACCTGACTGGTTTATTTTGGATAAACCAGATCTTACTTTTTACTTTAGATGACAGATATCTGATTCCACCTTCTCAGGTTTAGGTTAAAACTTTCTTCAGTAACTCCTTTAGGAAACCATCCATTTCCTGCCAAGAACATCTTAATACACATTATGTATGGGGTTCTATATATGGTGCTGTGGAAAAGTACTGAAGCCTAGAACAAAATGAAAGCTTCTTGGCTAGGAACAGTAAGAGTCCTATATCCTAAGCAAAAAAAAAAACAAAAAACAAACCATAAAGCAGAAGTGACCAATAATGTTAAACACTAAGATTCAGAAAGATTGTTGGCAAAGGAATAATTTAATAATTATTCAAAACTTTTCTGATATACTCAATGCAAGAAAAGGTACGTCAATCACATTAACATTTTTTCACCAGCTTACAGCACACAGCCTACTTTGGAGTATCCCATGATTTCATTTCAGACTTGAAACAGCAAATACATTAATGAATGTAATCACTTGTGTTAGTTGTATGGCAAAGGAATTGATCAGCTAGTTGTGGTTTTCACATTCATATATACTTTTCTTCTCAAAATTGTCATTTCTGTTTTACAACAGGAAATTAGACTGGAGTGCAGGTACTCCCCGATCCCTAGGTCAGGAAGATCCCTGAAAAGGAAACGGCAACCCACTCCAGTCTTGCCTGGGAAATCCCTTGGAGAGGATCCTGGTGGACTACAGTCCGTGGGGTTGCAGAATCAGACATGACTGAAGCAACTTAGCACACATGCAAACACAGACCTGGAAAGTAATCATATTAATAACTTAGGCTTTATTCTTGTCTAGGAAAATTTAGGAGTGTTTTGAACTAGGAAATAACATAGTTTGGGCTATGTTTTGAAATGATCACCTTGACAACTCCTGAGGAATAAAGATTGACCATTCTGAACATGGAAAATATTATGTTTATATGCTGGTAACTTTTAACTGGCTTACAAACTCTCAGACCTTTAAATATCACACTGTAAACAATTCTTGTGAAGGTCTTTTTGTTGTTGTTTTTGTAGGATCTAGCCCAAAGTGGAGCTGTCTTAAACACAGGAAATACCTGACTGGTTTATTTTGGATAAACCAGATCTTACTTTTTACTTTAGATGACAGATATCTGATTCCACCTTCTCAGGTTTAGGTTAAAACTTTCTTCAGTAACTCCTTTAGGAAACCATCCATTTCCTGCCAAGAACATCTTAATACACATTATGTATGGGGTTCTATATATGGTGCTGTGGAAAAGTACTGAAGCCTAGAACAAAATGAAAGCTTCTTGGCTAGGAACAGTAAGAGTCCTATATCCTAAGCAAAAAAAAAAACAAAAAACAAACCATAAAGCAGAAGTGACCAATAATGTTAAACACTAAGATTCAGAAAGATTGTTGGCAAAGGAATAATTTAATAATTATTCAAAACTTTTCTGATATACTCAATGCAAGAAAAGGTACGTCAATCACATTAACATTTTTTCACCAGCTTACAGCACACAGCCTACTTTGGAGTATCCCATGATTTCATTTCAGACTTGAAACAGCAAATACATTAATGAATGTAATCACTTGTGTTAGTTGTATGGCAAAGGAATTGATCAGCTAACTGTGGTTTTCACATTCATATATACTTTTTCTTCTCAAAATTGTCATTTCTGTTTTACAACAGGAAATAAAAAGGCACCAACACCAAATGATCTCCTTTAAGCATACCCTAAAGTACATAGCCGTTTAAGCTGAAACTCTAAGAATACAGTTCACAGGGCCACACTAAATATTTTATTCCTGGCAAAACAGAAATGGAATGTACAAAATGTATGTTTCCCTTGACTATAAACAAAAAACTATTTCCCATAAACCTCTGACTTCTTTATTCAATATTTTTCCTAGACATTTCTCAGAGTTCAATATTTTATAGCATCTTCCTACTTGAGAGATTGACTGTCCTAACAATAAATCACTGGTTTTATGACTGTAAATAAAGGAAAGACTTAAAGGACAAAGCACTCGTAAATATATATTTTTTAATTTCTCCATCTTACTCCATAAAATATCTCACTGGGTGTTAAAATAATTAATACCATAAAATTGTTAAATGTGCTTGGACTCTTTAATTTAGAATAATAGTCAAGTCGTGATCCTAAAAATTATGCCTTAGTGGTGATTGACATTATTCTCTATTAGTAATTGCTTAGTAGTAAATTACTATTATTCACAGTAAAATGTATTTCTATTTATTATCTTGGGCAAGTTTATATTCTACGTAGTGGGCAGTTTGTTTATGTTTATTCTTACTGGTTTGCTAACTCTTGTTTGCACGTCAGCAGTATGCAAGGTAGAGAACACAGGTGAATTTGTTCTTTTAACTACTTCAAGTATGCATGTCCAAGGTCAGCTAACCTTCAATCCATAAACGTCCTTTCCTGGGTGCCTCAAATCATCTTCATAATCATTATGTTTCAGAAAGAGGAAGCTCACAGAAAAATCCTACTTACATGTTTTACACTTTGAATTAATAAACATGGTGGGTGGATATAATTATGGATTTTGCTTTCATGTAAACTGAAACTTTGATGCCAGTTTTTCTTTTTTTTGTTGCTGTCAGGTAAGCAAAAAAAGTGGCATCAGTCAATTAGGATCTGGATTTTAGTCAGAGAGAAATAAGAAGAAAATGGGGTATTTTGATCAGCTAACTGTGGTTTTCACATTCATATATACTTTTTCTTCTCAAAATTGTCATTTCTGTTTTACAACAGGAAATAAAAAGGCACCAACACCAAATGATCTCCTTTAAGCATACCCTAAAGTACATAGCCGTTTAAGCTGAAACTCTAAGAATACAGTTCACAGGGCCACACTAAATATTTTATTCCTGGCAAAACAGAAATGGAATGTACAAAATGTATGTTTCCCTTGACTATAAACAAAAAACTATTTCCCATAAACCTCTGACTTCTTTATTCAATATTTTTCCTAGACATTTCTCAGAGTTCAATATTTTATAGCATCTTCCTACTTGAGAGATTGACTGTCCTAACAATAAATCACTGGTTTTATGACTGTAAATAAAGGAAAGACTTAAAGGACAAAGCACTCGTAAATATATATTTTTTAATTTCTCCATCTTACTCCATAAAATATCTCACTGGGTGTTAAAATAATTAATACCATAAAATTGTTAAATGTGCTTGGACTCTTTAATTTAGAATAATAGTCAAGTCGTGATCCTAAAAATTATGCCTTAGTGGTGATTGACATTATTCTCTATTAGTAATTGCTTAGTAGTAAATTACTATTATTCACAGTAAAATGTATTTCTATTTATTATCTTGGGCAAGTTTATATTCTATGTAGTGGGCAGTTTGTTTATGTTTATTCTTACTGGTTTGCTAACTCTTGTTTGCACGTCAGCAGTATGCAAGGTAGAGAACACAGGTGAATTTGTTCTTTTAACTACTTCAAGTATGCATGTCCAAGGTCAGCTAACCTTCAATCCATAAACGTCCTTTCCTGGGTGCCTCAAATCATCTTCATAATCATTATGTTTCAGAAAGAGGAAGCTCACAGAAAAATCCTACTTACATGTTTTACACTTTGAATTAATAAACATGGTGGGTGGATATAATTATGGATTTTGCTTTCATGTAAACTGAAACTTTGATGCCAGTTTTTCTTTTTTTTGTTGCTGTCAGGTAAGCAAAAAAAGTGGCATCAGTCAATTAGGATCTGGATTTTAGTCTGAGAGAAATAAGAAGAAAATGGGGGTATTTTGAGCAGGAAATTGACAAGACCTTACTTCCATTTTAGAAAAATGTCTCTGGTTCTTACTTGAATAGAGTTGGAAGAAGGAAAAATCCAAAGCGTGAGTACCTATTAAGAAGCTACTACAATGTCAACTAAGATATGCAGTCATGATAGATTTTTGAGAAATGGTGACATTCTGAAAATAGTTTGGTAGTAGAGACCAGGATTTCTTGCTGGCTTAGTGGTAGAGTGAAAGAAAAAAGGGCTTTCTTGGTGGCTCAGGTGGTTAAAAGAAAATTCACCTGCAATGCAGAAGACCCAGGTTCAATCCCTAGGCCAGGAAGATCTAGGAGAAAGAGGAGCTAAGGATAATTCCAAAACATCTTCTCAGAACAAATTGAAGAATAAATTGACCCCACATACAAAGCACAAGATTGATAGTGAAGGAAGAGTAGTCATTAATCAAGATGTTTATCTTTGCTACGTTAAAGTTGAACTGCTTCTATGACCTCAAGTTGCAAAAGTCATATGAAGACATCTAGTGTTAAGAACGAAATCAGGGCTGAGGATCAAAATGTGAAAATCATTACATCCAGGAAAGACTGTGTCCTATAAATTCACCCTGTAGGCATCACTCAGAACATTTTATTACCCACTAGCCGTCATTTATCTCTGTACCATCAACCACATTAAGGAATGCAAATGCCATTACTATGTTTAAAGTGCTATAATTTCTGGCTTAAAATAATAGAATCTGTTTAATTCTGTTTCTTATCTTGTGCAATCCAATTCAACATCCATGCACCCAACCA
Source organism: Tragulus kanchil (assembly GCA_022376925.1). NCBI lineage: Eukaryota > Metazoa > Chordata > Mammalia > Artiodactyla > Tragulidae > Tragulus > Tragulus kanchil. Next base: position 164,591,486 of record JAIOJX010000003.1, on the reverse strand, counting down.
TGTTTACCTTTAGAAAGTAGACATTTGACCATGTCAGATCTTAACTGTGAAAACTCCTTCTTTAATTTTCCACTGTGCTTGGATAAAATCTAAAGTCTTCAGTGTATAAAACAATATAGAAAACATGACCATACGCAAAAGAAATTTTTAAAATAACAAAATATTAACAGAAGGTATCACTAAAGCAGCAATAGTAATAGTAGTATTCTTATAATGGTACATATCTTTTCTGGAAAAAAAATAAATAGTCCTGCACAATTAGAGAAAACTAAAAAAAAAAAAAAAAAAAAAAAAAAAACGGCAAAATGCTTTTCAGCCTGAATATACATTAAAAAAAAAATAGTATCAAAGTTACCATTACTAATGGTCAGAATTCACTTTGTACCAAGCAAACCTGAAAGAATTTCGACATCAGAGATGTTTAAAAGTTTTTGGTGATACTGATGAGTGGTCAAGGTACAGACTCAAGATCTTAAGTCCCATAAAAAGCTTTTCATAATCAGATCCTTCATCCTGTAGAGCTCATAAATCATGACTTCCTTCCTTAAGCACTTCTTTCCTGACCTTCACAAGCTCCTTTATTCAAGTTTCCCTTTTCCTAGAAAATTCTTTTTTTAACTTATTTTATCCACTTTAACTCTTTTCTATCAGGGCTCATCTATTCCCAGTTCTTTCTCTAGTCTTTCCCAGAGGATTCGATCTAGCCCCTAAACACCACCATGGATGGTGGCTTGCCAGCCTCCTCAGCCCATGGGATTTCCCAGGCATAAATACTAGAGTCGGTTGCCATATCTTCCTCCAGGGGATCTTCCTGGGCATCCTTCATTGCAGGTGGACTCTATCACTGAGTCACTTGGGAAACCACTAATCCAGCACTAACCTAAAGCAAGTATTTTTCACATGTGCATAGGTTCTTTGATGATCCCAAAATTTGTTTTCTTGATTATATACGACAGTATAAACATAGAAGCTGCCTAAAGCTGATAGAATAACGCCTCCTTTCCTGAATGTACACATTGCAGTCCTTGACATCCAAGAATGTTCATTTTCTACAGCAAGGGGCATATTGTAGGTCTGATTATGTTAAGGACCCTGGGAAGAGCAGCCTGGATTACCCAGATGTGTCCAGTCTAATGAGAAGGGTTATTAGAAGAGCGTGGCAAGAGGGTGAGAATCAGGATTGGACATGGCTGGAGTGATAGGGAGCAATGAATGGAGCAGCCTGTACCAGGAGAAACAGCCAAAGCATTTCCTTTAAGAACCTTGAGAAGAAGCCAGCCTCGTCAGTATCTTGACTTGATTCCACCACATCCATGTTGGACTTCTGACCTCCAGAACTCTTAAGATAACTTGCTTTTTAAACTACTGTTTGTTGTAACTGGATGCACGCACTATAGGCAACTGATACAGAGGACAAAACATTTATGGGACTGGTTAATTTTTTAGTAATAAAATTGATTCTTATAACATGTGATGTAATATCTCCTTCCATCATATACACTGTTTAGAAAACTATAACCTAGAGTTATACCTACAGGCACAATTCCCCAGCATCTGATTGAGGCCACATCCACACCTATACAATTGTACCTATACAATTGTAGGTCAGTCTTAATTATTGTCAGAATGAGCCTTGTGTCAAGTTGACACCGTGGCCTCTGACACCGTGGTCACTGTTCACCTCCATACCCACAAGGCCATCACCCACTCATTTTGCTGCCTTCATCTTTGATTTTCAGGCATCTGATGCTAAAATGCAAACTTAATTTCTACGTTCTATTTGTCTCCTTCCTTTGGTCTTCTGTTAAGTGCTTACCTGACCGTCTTTGGACCCCTTTCCTCTGACAGTAATTGTGGGCCATAGGATCCTGCTAGGGTATGTGCAAAACCAATACAGATAAAATACACTCAGTGTTTCTAAGTGAAATAAGATTCAGAAATCTTTGGATGGAGGCCAGGGTAGCTTAACAATAGTGAGGAAATGACCTGTGAATCTAGAAAGATTCAGCTGTATTGAATTCTGAAAAGCTGTGAATCTGTGACAGCTTAATTTTTATTTACTTTGGATTTTCCTGAAAAAATAATAAGTTCACTCAGGCAAAATGTTATGGAAGAAATCAAACGAGTCTCAAAGGTGAGTCTTGAATCCATAGAAGGAAATACCTATAAAATTTATTATCTATCACTTACCTATGTCTTCAAACCTCTGCAGGACTATTCAATCTGCTGTTACACACATACAATTTCCATAGGACTGGAATGGCAATAAATATTGAGGGAAAAATCTGTTTTCTCGCCAACTCATTGAACACCTTTCATGATTTATGTTCAACCAGGAGCCCACCAAGGAATGATGATAATAAAAATCTAGCCCAGAGTAATAGAGCTGCTGGGTAAAAATCTGGAATGAGATTTTTCTCTAAGACTTTCCATTGTATCTTCCAAATATTTACAATTTTGGAGCTGTTGGGAGAACAGCTCTTCCCAGGAGATGTTTAATTCATTCATGGATCACTTACTAATTTGCTGTATAGTTTTTCACTTTTTTTTGATTAGCACCTAAACTAGTATTTTGCATCTTATTCTATCCAGTACTTAACATGTTTGAGCAAAATTTCTAAGATTCCTAACATCTTAATAGATATCACACCTATTATGCTTTTATTGAAATGAGGACAAAACATATTGCTTTAAATACATTCACACAGATGCGTGTTCCTTTTCATGTGCAAATTCAGACTTACTGTGGCTGTTTCTAAATTGTTGCCCATGTGCTATTTTATCCTTGTTACTGGGAATTTATCCAGCCAATTTAATAGCTGCAGATTCTTCCACTGTCACCTTCTCTAACCCTGCAATTAATGCAAAAAACCTGTGAAATGCTTTCTTAGGTAAAAACTCTCACACACATAGGAAAGTGAAACTTAAGTCCTTCAGTTGTGTTCAACTTTGTGACCCGTGGACAAGCCATGGAATTCTCCAGGTAAGAATACTGGTGTGGGTAGCCTTTCCCTTCTCCAGGGGATCTTCACATGTTGGACTTTAAATAGCTAAGTGTTTTCATCAGGAGAATTCTCTTCACTCTTTGGATAATATTCCCAATAGCACAGTATTAAATTATGTAACATTAGGAAAAGGAAAACTTTCATTAGGATCTGGAAAATGGCAATCTCAAAGGTGAGTCTTGAATCCATAGAAGGAAATACCTATAAAATTTATTATCTATCACTTACCTATGTCTTCAAACCTCTGCAGGACTATTCAATCTGCTGTTACACACATACAATTTCCATAGGACTGGAATGGCAATAAATATTGAGGGAAAAATCTGTTTTCTCGCCAACTCATTGAACACCTTTCATGATTTATGTTCAACCAGGAGCCCACCAAGGAATGATGATAATAAAAATCTAGCCCAGAGTAATAGAGCTGCTGGGTAAAAATCTGGAATGAGATTTTTCTCTAAGACTTTCCATTGTATCTTCCAAATATTTACAATTTTGGAGCTGTTGGGAGAACAGCTCTTCCCAGGAGATGTTTAATTCATTCATGGATCACTTACTAATTTGCTGTATAGTTTTTCACTTTTTTTTGATTAGCACCTAAACTAGTATTTTGCATCTTATTCTATCCAGTACTTAACATGTTTGAGCAAAATTTCTAAGATTCCTAACATCTTAATAGATATCACACCTATTATGCTTTTATTGAAATGAGGACAAAACATATTGCTTTAAATACATTCACACAGATGCGTGTTCCTTTTCATGTGCAAATTCAGACTTACTGTGGCTGTTTCTAAATTGTTGCCCATGTGCTATTTTATCCTTGTTACTGGGAATTTATCCAGCCAATTTAATAGCTGCAGATTCTTCCACTGTCACCTTCTCTAACCCTGCAATTAATGCAAAAAACCTGTGAAATGCTTTCTTAGGTAAAAACTCTCACACACATAGGAAAGTGAAACTTAAGTCCTTCAGTTGTGTTCAACTTTGTGACCCGTGGACAAGCCATGGAATTCTCCAGGTAAGAATACTGGTGTGGGTAGCCTTTCCCTTCTCCAGGGGATCTTCACATGTTGGACTTTAAATAGCTAAGTGTTTTCATCAGGAGAATTCTCTTCACTCTTTGGATAATATTCCCAATAGCACAGTATTAAATTATGTAACATTAGGAAAAGGAAAACTTTATAGGTAAACAAAACAGTGTTATAAGCATTAGAAGATAATGCTTCAGAACACTTGCCATTCTGGGATATCTTATTATTATGTGACATATACAATTGATTGCTTCCAAATTGCCTGTGATACAGATATTTGTAAGCTGAAATTGTGTGTGTGTCCCCTCTGCTAAGAAGAGGGATGCATGAATTTTTGGCATCTATAATAAAAAATATTTGTCTAACAAGCAGATGATATATAGTTAAGGTAAACCCTGGAAATTGAGAAACAAAGTATTAGCCGTACTTTCAGACACAAAGAAAGCAAGTCCAAATATCTGAAAACGTGGGAGGTGAGCAAATCAGTCCTCAGGTAAAATATCATGGTTTTTCAATATCAACTTTAAAAAAAAATACACTGATTGTAAAACAAAAGTCAATTTTTCAATTAAATGTAGAAACAAAATTTAGTTTCCTTTCTCAAATAAACAGTAACATAAGCCTGAAATGGTGAAATGCAACACAAAATTCACCAGTAACTGGGGGGAAGCCGAAACGTCAAGCATATATTTTAAAGTAATTAGTGCCTATCTGTTACTGGGTTCTGTTCTATGCACTTGCTTGATTTAATCCTCAAAACATCCTTATGAGGCAACTGCTCATCCCCATTTTACACAAGTCAATGGAAGCACAGAGAACTTAGTTGACTGAGTTAAAATTTTACCCAAACCCACTAAATAAATATAAGAAAGGTTTAATTCTAGCAGACATTATACTTCAAATCACTGAAGTCCAAAGGGAGGGAAAAAAAATGTAGAATGTAGATATTAAGTCGGTCATTATGTGATAGTTTTGTATGAGATGTTATATATTGAGGAGTAAATGTGTTATTTAAGAAATACTGCAGATAAAATTGTGTTTCATAGGTGGCACTAGTGGTAAAGAAAATGCCTGCCAATGCAGAAGACATGAGAGACACAGGTTTGATCCCTAGGTCAGGAGGATCCCCTGGAGGCTGGCATGGTAACCCCACTGCAGTATTCTTGCCTGGAGAATCCCACGGATGGGGGAGCCTGGTGGGCTACAGTCCACAGGGCTGCAAAGAGGTAAACAGCATAAAATTGGCTTCTGTTGGAAAATAGTTCAACTCTAACTGCCAACACAACACTATCAGTGCTCTGAATTTACAATGAAAGTAAATTCGAGGTAGAACAGGATAAAATTTAAATACTTCCAAAGGGTACAGCATATTTCTAAGCAAGATAGGGAGTCTCTAATTTACAGGGAAAATGTCAACAGATTTGTGAATGAAAGCACTAACTATTTCAGTTTGATGAAAGACGGATACTGTATTTAAAACCTATGTCACATTTATAGCAAGTGAGAATCTGTTTTTCCTTGATCTTTTAAGTTTACTTTTAACTGGCTGAGAACTGCTTCCCCCATGTTGAGTTGGTTTCCACTATATAGCAGTGTGAATCAGCCGTAAGTGTGCATACGTGCCCTCACTCGTGAGCCTCCCTTCCACCTCTCGGTCAGTGCTGAGCTGAGCTCCCGTGCTGTTCAGCAGCTGCCCACCTGCTCTCCACTGTACCCAGGGTACAGTTTACACATGAGTGCTCGGCTGTAGACAATGCGGTTACTGTCGACGGCATCTGCAGTAATAGTAAGCCAGCAAACAAGAAGGAAGAAGAGGAGAAATGCTTAATAAAGAAAGAAAAAAAGGGAACTAAAGGATGTTTGGTGCCACTCAGAAAACAGGCAATTCAAAACAAGATAAGGTACTAACCTGACCAGTAATATGTAAGGTACAGGTTGAAATAAGCGAAAATTATCATTTTTACCTGTGGGATCTGGCTGCAGGAGCAGAAGATGGAGGAGAATGAGCCTAGAGAAGAAACAGTGTCACCTATGAATAGCTGCTGAAACTAAATAGCTGCCATGTTTTCTCAAGTAATACAGCACAGTTTTTATCAAAATTATAAATTCATGTGACTTTGCTGCATAAATCCTACTTTGGGGTCCATTTCACAGAGATAAAACCACACATACATGAGTGTGTAACCATCGTAACTCTGGAAGCACCTCAGGCTGGAGGCATGTTGAAGAATAGGATATGAATGGTTAATCCACTAAATGCCTAATCATTTTTGTCCAGAATTCTACTTAATGGCACATAAAGTGGCTGGAATAAGCTGTGCAGATACTGGTCAAATTTAATGAAGGAAATGCAGACCATCTGTGAGAGTCTGCAAATCTTTTGGAAACCTCTTTACTGAAAATACCAGATGGTCAATCATAATCTAATGCAATATTAAATACCGGATAGTTTTATAAGGACTGTCCCTGACAAGGTTCTTAAATGCTGATAAAGTATTTACAATGAAAGTAAATTCGAGGTAGAACAGGATAAAATTTAAATACTTCCAAAGGGTACAGCATATTTCTAAGCAAGATAGGGAGTCTCTAATTTACAGGGAAAATGTCAACAGATTTGTGAATGAAAGCACTAACTATTTCAGTTTGATGAAAGACGGATACTGTATTTAAAACCTATGTCACATTTATAGCAAGTGAGAATCTGTTTTTCCTTGATCTTTTAAGTTTACTTTTAACTGGCTGAGAACTGCTTCCCCCATGTTGAGTTGGTTTCCACTATATAGCAGTGTGAATCAGCCGTAAGTGTGCATACGTGCCCTCACTCGTGAGCCTCCCTTCCACCTCTCGGTCAGTGCTGAGCTGAGCTCCCGTGCTGTTCAGCAGCTGCCCACCTGCTCTCCACTGTACCCAGGGTACAGTTTACACATGAGTGCTCGGCTGTAGACAATGCGGTTACTGTCGACGGCATCTGCAGTAATAGTAAGCCAGCAAACAAGAAGGAAGAAGAGGAGAAATGCTTAATAAAGAAAGAAAAAAAGGGAACTAAAGGATGTTTGGTGCCACTCAGAAAACAGGCAATTCAAAACAAGATAAGGTACTAACCTGACCAGTAATATGTAAGGTACAGGTTGAAATAAGCGAAAATTATCATTTTTACCTGTGGGATCTGGCTGCAGGAGCAGAAGATGGAGGAGAATGAGCCTAGAGAAGAAACAGTGTCACCTATGAATAGCTGCTGAAACTAAATAGCTGCCATGTTTTCTCAAGTAATACAGCACAGTTTTTATCAAAATTATAAATTCATGTGACTTTGCTGCATAAATCCTACTTTGGGGTCCATTTCACAGAGATAAAACCACACATACATGAGTGTGTAACCATCGTAACTCTGGAAGCACCTCAGGCTGGAGGCATGTTGAAGAATAGGATATGAATGGTTAATCCACTAAATGCCTAATCATTTTTGTCCAGAATTCTACTTAATGGCACATAAAGTGGCTGGAATAAGCTGTGCAGATACTGGTCAAATTTAATGAAGGAAATGCAGACCATCTGTGAGAGTCTGCAAATCTTTTGGAAACCTCTTTACTGAAAATACCAGATGGTCAATCATAATCTAATGCAATATTAAATACCGGATAGTTTTATAAGGACTGTCACAATCAAAATCTGACAGTATAGAGGCATTCTTAAATGCTGATAAAGTATTTACCTCAATGAGAAATCAAAGGGTTCTTAGCTACCACCCCCATAGGAGAGCAAGGACTACATCTGACTGGAAGCAAAACTTGACATGTATCACCACACTATATTTTAGACTGTTTAATTATGCAATTGTTTTAAAAGTCAGTCATCTGTTATAGCATCTATATAGTCTTTTAAGATTTCCAAACGAATAGTCTTAAAGGTACCCAAGTTAATCTGATGACCATCACTGGTAAGTGTATTAAGGAATTATTTTTTTATAAAAATTATGGAATATTTATTACATACTTGGAATTGTAAGTACTTTAAATATATAACATTTAATCTTTTCAATGTATCTTAAAAAATATATGTCATCCTATGATTCAAATCTTACAGAAGAGAGTAAAAAAAGAAGCCTACAGAGAATCTAGTCAAGTTGTCCAGCTAGTGTTACAGTGGAATCTGAATCTAGGAAATTTGCTTCCCTATCTGAACATTTAAACTCTATACCATATTTTTATCCTCAAAAACCTAGCAACACCTAGTTAAGGCTCATTCCAATATATAATGCTGTACATATCAAGTTAAGACTCATTCCAATATATAATGCTGTACATATCATTAGGGAAGTTGAGTAAATACTTCAAAGACCTTGTCTAATGCCCAGGGTCCCAACAGCAGTGATATTTCATGACTTGGTTTGTCTCACACAGAACCTATGATCAACCACATGGACCCAGGTCTCTTTTCCACAGTATTGTACTTGAATGATGTTAAGAAAGATGCGAAGATTTTCTAGTTTTCTATCTAAAGCAAAACTAAATACAATTTACAACATAGCATTTCTGGGAGGACTAAATGAATTAATGTGCAAGAAAATACTTTCTAAATGCTCACCTTGCTATTCAATTTCCTTTAGTTGTTACCTAATATCCGTTACCTATTTCAGGGTCCGAAGCAGAACACTGTGCTACATTTACTTGCCTTGACTCTGGCTGTTTCTAAAACTCTCCTTTTTTTTGAAAACCTTCACTGTTTTGAGAGGTAGTCAGGCATTTGGTAAAATGAACCTTAATTAGAATTTGTCTGATGTTTGTCTCATGACTAGACTGACATCCTAGGACTTGGGGAGATGGTGGAAACTTTTTCCTTTATACCAAGGGCGTGTGCCTGCTATCCACATAGCTTATCAGTGTTGCTGTTACACTTGATTGCTTTTTTTTTCTTTTTTTTTCCCAAACTTTTACAGAGTTTTGTTGTTTACAGATATGTATGTTCCAAGATTAGTCATATGTATATTCCCACCATCCCAGCCCCCAGACCATCACACTGCACCCCTGCAGGATTGATTGCCTTCTTATAATAAACCTTGTTCAGGTAAAGAAATGCTTTATAAATAAAATGATGTGGATGTTTCTAACCCTTTTAGAGTAAGTCTCCATCCCAGAAAAAATGAAAGCAGCCCGTGCCTAAATATCTCCTTATGCATGATATATGATATAATCTTATATACTCAAAGTAAACTGCAAATTACCAAGTGAGGCAACCACATTTTTCTTATTACTATATTTCTGTTTATAACTTTTATATTTGCCTATTTTATATCACTTCTATTCAAAATTTAATTAGAGATAATGTCATCTGACCACAACAGGCATAGCTATTAGCTTGTTGTGGAAATTCCATGGTTGATTCATTTTATTTTGCAGCTACGCAAGCCTCATGCTGGGCAGAGACACATCTGACTGGCTTCCCATCCTTGCTGGATGCTTCCTCGTCTGAGATCTTCACTTTTCTGACCTCAAAAGTAAGTGCTAATATTTTACAATTGATAACATAAAAGAAAAAAATGAAAATGGGATATAGGACTAAGGACTTATTTTAAACCATGGCTCCCTTAATTCATTCAACTCTTTGGAACTGATCTGCTTGATCAACCAACCGCTGGCAGCATGTAGGAGAATCTGAGCTGCTGCTGCAGGAATACAGAGCGCATGTACATTAGCAGTAGTATTTTAAATGAGAACTAATATCCGTTACCTATTTCAGGGTCCGAAGCAGAACACTGTGCTACATTTACTTGCCTTGACTCTGGCTGTTTCTAAAACTCTCCTTTTTTTTGAAAACCTTCACTGTTTTGAGAGGTAGTCAGGCATTTGGTAAAATGAACCTTAATTAGAATTTGTCTGATGTTTGTCTCATGACTAGACTGACATCCTAGGACTTGGGGAGATGGTGGAAACTTTTTCCTTTATACCAAGGGCGTGTGCCTGCTATCCACATAGCTTATCAGTGTTGCTGTTACACTTGATTGCTTTTTTTTTCTTTTTTTTTCCCAAACTTTTACAGAGTTTTGTTGTTTACAGATATGTATGTTCCAAGATTAGTCATATGTATATTCCCACCATCCCAGCCCCCAGACCATCACACTGCACCCCTGCAGGATTGATTGCCTTCTTATAATAAACCTTGTTCAGGTAAAGAAATGCTTTATAAATAAAATGATGTGGATGTTTCTAACCCTTTTTAGAGTAAGTATCCATCCCAGAAAAAATGAAAGCAGCCCGTGCCTAAATATCTCCTTATGCATGATATATGATATAATCTTATATACTCAAAGTAAACTGCAAATTACCAAGTGAGGCAACCACATTTTTCTTATTACTATATTTCTGTTTATAACTTTTATATTTGCCTATTTTATATCACTTCTATTCAAAATTTAATTAGAGATAATGTCATCTGACCACAACAGGCATAGCTATTAGCTTGTTGTGGAAATTCCATGGTTGATTCATTTTATTTTGCAGCTACGCAAGCCTCATGCTGGGCAGAGACACATCTGACTGGCTTCCCATCCTTGCTGGATGCTTCCTCGTCTGAGATCTTCACTTTTCTGACCTCAAAAGTAAGTGCTAATATTTTACAATTGATAACATAAAAGAAAAAAATGAAAATGGGATATAGGACTAAGGACTTATTTTAAACCATGGCTCCCTTAATTCATTCAACTCTTTGGAACTGATCTGCTTGATCAACCAACCGCTGGCAGCATGTAGGAGAATCTGAGCTGCTGCTGCAGGAATACAGAGCGCATGTACATTAGCAGTAGTATTTTAAAGGAGAAGGGAAATCTTTAAATGTTAAATATGCCTTTTTGCTTCAGACTTTTAAAGATTTATTTATTTATTTATTTATTTTTGGGCAGGAGTCGGGTTGGGGAGGGAGGGGAGCAGTCGGGCCACTTCTATTGGTCTTTCATTTCTCCATTTTCATCCGTCTTTGTTCTTTTGGCTCCTGTGGGCCTCCCATCACGGTGGCGTCTGTTGTCGCAGAGCACCGGCTCTGGGCGCATGTGCTCCAGAGCTCCGGCTCGGTGATTGGACACATCGGTCCAGCCGCTCCGCGGCATGTGGGATCTTCCCAGGCCAGGGATCGAACTGGCGTCCCTTGCCCTGCAAGGCAGTGTCCTTACCCACGGGATCACCAGGGGAAGCCCTGCTTCTGACTTTTAAAGCAGAATATGCATGGAATTTTGTATCAGTGAAACTCAAGATTTGCTGTTATTTTATTTATCATCAAGTAAAATGTTGAAACAATGAATTCCTAACAATTGGGGGTAGATATCTCTTTGAAATATTTCCTTCTTTTGCTATCTGAAAAGTGACTTGCATTTCTAAATCATTTTTTTAAACTACAATATTTCTTATTATTGGAGTATTATTGCTTTACAATGCTGTGTTAGAACCTACTGTACAACAAAGTGAATCAGCTATGTGCATACATATGTTCCCTCCCTTAACTACAATATTTTGATTCTACCTTCTGTTTGGATTAATTGAAAATATGAAGAGTAAAATAAAGGAAGTTCAAAATCTAGGTAAGTAGAAAAATATTACAAGTAGCTATACAGAAATAAAATTTATCGATTGATTATACTGAAACATCCCTTCATTCTCATGTTATCTTGTTCATCGATGGGACTCCCTTTAATTGTATGAAAGGGATTCTCTCTATAGAGATTAATTAATACTGTAGAACTACATAAAAGTGCCCAGAGCCACTGAACGTTGGGAGGTAGGAAAGAAAATTTTATTGCTTAGTGTTAAAGGAACTGATCTGCTTGATCAACCAACCGCTGGCAGCATGTAGGAGAATCTGAGCTGCTGCTGCAGGAATACAGAGCGCATGTACATTAGCAGTAGTATTTTAAAGGAGAAGGAAATCTTTAAATGTTAAATATGCCTTTTGCTTCAGACTTTTAAAGATTTATTTATTTATTTATTTATTTTTGGGCAGGAGTCGGGTTGGGGAGGGAGGGGAGCAGTCGGGCCACTTCTATTGGTCTTTCATTTCTCCATTTTCATCCGTCTTTGTTCTTTTGGCTCCTGTGGGCCTCCCATCACGGTGGCGTCTGTTGTCGCAGAGCACCGGCTCTGGGCGCATGTGCTCCAGAGCTCCGGCTCGGTGATTGGACACATCGGTCCAGCCGCTCCGCGGCATGTGGGATCTTCCCAGGCCAGGGATCGAACTGGCGTCCCTTGCCCTGCAAGGCAGTGTCCTTACCCACGGGATCACCAGGGGAAGCCCTGCTTCTGACTTTTAAAGCAGAATATGCATGGAATTTTGTATCAGTGAAACTCAAGATTTGCTGTTATTTTATTTATCATCAAGTAAAATGTTGAAACAATGAATTCCTAACAATTGGGGGTAGATATCTCTTTGAAATATTTCCTTCTTTTGCTATCTGAAAAGTGACTTGCATTTCTAAATCATTTTTTTAAACTACAATATTTCTTATTATTGGAGTATTATTGCTTTACAATGCTGTGTTAGAACCTACTGTACAACAAAGTGAATCAGCTATGTGCATACATATGTTCCCTCCCTTAACTACAATATTTTGATTCTACCTTCTGTTTGGATTAATTGAAAATATGAAGAGTAAAATAAAGGAAGTTCAAAATCTAGGTAAGTAGAAAAATATTACAAGTAGCTATACAGAAATAAAATTTATCGATTGATTATACTGAAACATCCCTTCATTCTCATGTTATCTTGTTCATCGATGGGACTCCCTTTAATTGTATGAAAGGGATTCTCTCTATAGAGATTAATTAATACTGTAGAACTACATAAAAAGTGCCCAGAGCCACTGAACGTTGAGGTAGAAAGAGGCTATGCAGTAGAGGGAAAAAGGAAAATTAAGTATTTTAATTAGTCATTATGAGTGTTAACAACATTAACACTGTTGACTCAAAGCAAGAAATTGATTTATTCTAGTTAAACACAAATGGCATGGCCTATTTGAAAAAGCTATATTTTAGGTCTTAAAATTTGTTATGAAAATAAACTCAATAACCCCACTTCAGTGTATATTTTTGTGTACCATGTGAGTTAGGTAATGTCTAACAATCTCATTTTACACCTAGAGTTATAAATTTTCTATGTATATTCTCCTAATCTATCATGTGATGCTACAGGCACCCGTCAATATTTATGCCAATCAAAAAGCTGTTCAGTTCACCAGGACTTCAGCTATCTCATGGCGTGACATGTGTTAGTCCTTCAGTTGTGTCTGACTCTTTGCAAGCCCATGGACTGTGGTCCCTTCACAGGCTCCTCTGTCCATGGGATTCTCTAGGTAAGAATATTGGAGTGGGTAGCTCTTCCTTTCCCCAGGGGATCTTCTTGATCCAGGGATCAAATTCAGATGTCCTGCAGATTCTTTACCCTCTGAGCCATCAGAAATCTCAGTCCTAGAGAACTCATGACAGAGAAGGAAGAGAGATGCTTTTCTGGAGGAAGGTAAGTTCTTTTAAAATCTCTGCTCTTTTTCACACACAATAGTTGGTATTCATTAAAAAATAAGGCAAACCTGCATAAGACCAAAAGAGGTAAAATAAGAGAAAAATGATTAGAAAGTGACCCCCAGGGACCTAGATAGTGGTCTTGTTATCAAAGTTCTTTAAGTATTAAGCTTATCATCTTTAATAAGAATGAAAAGCATAGAGAAAGAGTAGACAGGTCAAGGGAAAAAAAAACAAATGGAAACGCTCCATGGTGAAAAGGATACAAATCTTTTTAAAAGCGTGAAATAAAATTTATCGATTGATTATACTAAAATCCCTTCATTCTCATGTTATCTTGTTCATCGATGGGACTCCCTTTAATTGTCTGAAAGGGATTCTCTCTATAGAGATTAATTAATACTGTAGAACTACATAAAAAGTGCCCAGAGCCACTGAACGTTGAGGTAGAAAGAGGCTATGCAGTAGAGGGAAAAAGGAAAATTAAGTATTTTAATTAGTCATTATGAGTGTTAACAACATTAACACTGTTGACTCAAAGCAAGAAATTGATTTATTCTAGTTAAACACAAATGGCATGACCTATTTAAAAAAGCTATATTTTAGGTCTTAAAATTTGTTATGAAAATAAACTCAATAACCCCACTTCAGTGTATATTTTTGTGTACCATGTGAGTTAGGTAATGTCTAACAATCTCATTTTACACCTAGAGTTATAAATTTTCTATGTATATTCTCCTAATCTATCATGTGATGCTACAGGCACCCGTCAATATTTATGCCAATCAAAAAGCTGTTCAGTTCACCAGGACTTCAGCTATCTCATGGCGTGACATGTGTTAGTCCTTCAGTTGTGTCTGACTCTTTGCAAGCCCATGGACTGTGGTCCCTTCACAGGCTCCTCTGTCCATGGGATTCTCTAGGTAAGAATATTGGAGTGGGTAGCTCTTCCTTTCCCCAGGGGATCTTCTTGATCCAGGGATCAAATTCAGATGTCCTGCAGATTCTTTACCCTCTGAGCCATCAGAAATCTCAGTCCTAGAGAACTCATGACAGAGAAGGAAGAGAGATGCTTTTCTGGAGGAAGGTAAGTTCTTTTAAAATCTCTGCTCTTTTTCACACACAATAGTTGGTATTCATTAAAAAATAAGGCAAACCTGCATAAGACCAAAAGAGGTAAAATAAGAGAAAAATGATTAGAAAGTGACCCCCAGGGACCTAGATAGTGGTCTTGTTATCAAAGTTCTTTAAGTATTAAGCTTATCATCTTTAATAAGAATGAAAAGCATAGAGAAAGAGTAGACAGGTCAAGGGGAAAAAAAAAAAAAAAACAAATGGAAACGCTCCATGGTGAAAAAGGATACAAATCTTTTTTTAAAAGCGTGAAATTCAAGGAGAGGAGAAAATAAGAAGTAGTAAAGTGTGAAGAAGCAATATCTTTGAATTTATAAAACTGATGAAACACATCCAATAACACATGTAAAAACTCAACTACTCCTAAGCAATAGGACTACAAAGAAAGCTACACCTAATATATCACAGTATAACTGCTGTACACAAAAGTATAAGAGGAAATTCTTAGACGTAGTCTCAAAAGTTACGACAGTGGCAGATCTCTTAAAAAAAAACTGATTGAAAACAGTCCATTCCTATGATATGTGTATGTTTCTACGCAGGGTTCTAGGAACATAGAGAAAATATGGAAAAACCATCCGAGCCCAAAACAAACAATAACCCGCAGATGGGGGAATATATTTTACAGAGGAAAAAACATACTTGATATATCATTCTGTGTAAAACTTTATATATTCATCCAGGGACATTTATATAAAAAGCAAAACAATATATTCTAAATCTGGAACTTATCTACTTGAAGGAGTTTGGTAGCACATTTTTTCTGAATAATACCAAATGGTGCCATTTTGTGGTTTAGTTGCTTCGGTCTTGGCCAACTCTTTGCCACTGCATGGACTGCAGCTGGCTAGGCTCTTCCTCTGTTCGTGGGATTTCCCAGGGAAGAATAGTAGAGTAGGTTGCTATTTCCTTCGGCAGAGGATTTTTCTGACTCAGGGACTGAACCCATGTCTCCTGCATGGTTGGTTAAATAATCATCTTTCCCCTATGATTTCAAGTGATATACTGAAAGTTTATATGCAAATATATCTGAGTATCTCTTGTCTTAATTTCTGAGAAACTAGATACATGAACCTCAAGTAATCTGAAATTTTTCTTGTTACTATATTATCTAGGAAGATTTTTTATCAAACTGTTTAATTACAGATGTTCTAAAGTGTTTGAGTTTTATTCATACAATGTTACCTTTGTTACAAAAAAAAAAAAAAAGAAACCATTGTTTTCCTCTCCTAGCATTTTATCTAAGTTAAGTCAAATTTGGAATGAAAACTGTCTTGGACAATTTGAAAGTAGCTTCCTCTTAAAATGTTTACCCTAGGTACTTGCTTCACACATTTCATGGAATTCTTTGCTTATAGTTTACCTTTAAGAACTGCTGCATTAAGTTGGTGAGTTAACATAATTTTCCAAGAAAAGCATTTATTTTAGCCAGATTTCTCTATATATAATTGAATAAAACATTTACTATTTTTAATTTACTAGATACCTGTTCCTATTTTTCCCATTATTTACTCTATGATTTCAAAATAACCATTTTTAAACACATTACTACACACTATTACTTCTATTAATTGTGCCCTTAGATAAGACAGGTAAAATCTTTCACTCTTAAGTCTCCCTTTCTCCTGTACTCTGTGTGTAAATATATATACATACAGCTATTATGTGTAGAGAGAGAAAGAATACGTAGAGCGGGAGAATACATATTCAGAACCATGAAACAATTCTGAACAGTGGAACGATGCATTGATTTTGGCCTGTGGATATTCAGAACTCTTGTGCATACTTACTGACAATTTTTTAGTGTGTAAATTAAAACAAGAAACAGGCATTAGGTTTATAGCCTGTGAGAGGACTTGGATTGTATCGAGTCACTTTCTGGTTGTGAAAACAACAGCTGGCATTCACTTCCATTTGGCTCTTCTGTAGGTTTAAAGACATGAATTCACAGGCATCTACATTGTCTTTCCATTTCTAATCTATTGTGATTCTGGAATAATCCATGGATAACAGCACTCAAGACCCTGATAGTACCAGTGTTTTACACATAGGAAGCCATCAAGAAATGTGTGAGGAGGCATTTTTGCCTTTGTGCTGAAAGCTATGTAATAAACTGATCTAATAAATCTCAGGAAATATCAACTTACAACTATGTATTTTGAAATTGGAGGAAAACAGATGAAAACATAGGAATATAAAGGAATAAACAGCTTCATAGAGACAAAAATGGGAAATTGAGTTTGTTCAGCAGTGGGGGAAGGGGTACCATTGAGCGTCTTACTCTCTTCCCACCCCATCTAATTACTGTAACTGACTCAAAGTTATTAGTTTTCTCCTTTTGATTTGTCTAAGGCATGTTCCTTTTATTACTGAATAGATTTTAATATACCTACTAAATCTACCTGATAACATTCCCGAGTTAATTCAGAAATGACTACTGAGATTTTATTGGATTTCTGCTAAATTATTTTCCTTTTCATAATTGCATTGTTTTGTCTGTCATATCTTGAATTTCTCCTGAGTATGTAACTTCATAGCCTCCTCCTGAATTTTGATATTTTCTCATTTTTTGGGAGATTGTTGATGGATACAGAGAGAGAACACAGATATATCTTACATAAAACAGAGCAAGAATATCTGTTAGTAAATTGATTATATTGACATGTAGGTTTCTTTTAAAGGAATTACATTAATTAATAATTTAAACAAGGTAATAATATTTTGGGACAATTCTATTTTATGAAAATATGTCTTTAATTTGACTGTGAGATAAAACTAAACATATTGGCAAAATTCAGTTATGGCTTCCCTGGTGGCTCAGAGCGTAAAGAATCTGCCTGCAATGCAGGAGATCCAGGTTCAGTCCCTGGGTCAGGAAAATCCCCAGGAAAAGGGAATGGCCACCCAATCCAGTATTCTTCCTGGAGCATCCCATGGGGTTGCAAAGAATTGGACACAACTGAGCAATTACACTACTACTACTGACAAAATTCAGTAAGTTTCATGCAATGATTAAAAGCACTGTGAACATTATGTATATATTTGGATGTAACTTTTATCATGGCTATGAATTACTTGTTGTCTTTTTTTTGTGATTCTGGAATAATCCATGGATAACAGCACTCAAGACCCTGATAGTACCAGTGTTTTACACATAGGAAGCCATCAAGAAATGTGTGAGGAGGCATTTTTGCCTTTGTGCTGAAAGCTATGTAATAAACTGATCTAATAAATCTCAGGAAATATCAACTTACAACTATGTATTTTGAAATTGGAGGAAAACAGATGAAAACATAGGAATATAAAGGAATAAACAGCTTCATAGAGACAAAAATGGGAAATTGAGTTTGTTCAGCAGTGGGGGAAGGGGTACCATTGAGCGTCTTACTCTCTTCCCACCCCATCTAATTACTGTAACTGACTCAAAGTTATTAGTTTTCTCCTTTTGATTTGTCTAAGGCATGTTCCTTTTATTACTGAATAGATTTTAATATACCTACTAAATCTACCTGATAACATTCCCGAGTTAATTCAGAAATGACTACTGAGATTTTATTGGATTTCTGCTAAATTATTTTCCTTTTCATAATTGCATTGTTTTGTCTGTCATATCTTGAATTTCTCCTGAGTATGTAACTTCATAGCCTCCTCCTGAATTTTGATATTTTCTCATTTTTGGCAGATTGTTGATGGATACAGAGAGAGAACACAGATATATCTTACATAAAACAGAGCAAGAATATCTGTTAGTAAATTGATTATATTGACATGTAGGTTTCTTTTAAAGGAATTACATTAATTAATAATTTAAACAAGGTAATAATATTTTGGGACAATTCTATTTTATGAAAATATGTCTTTAATTTGACTGTGAGATAAAACTAAACATATTGGCAAAATTCAGTTATGGCTTCCCTGGTGGCTCAGAGCGTAAAGAATCTGCCTGCAATGCAGGAGATCCAGGTTCAGTCCCTGGGTCAGGAAAATCCCCAGGAAAAGGGAATGGCCACCCAATCCAGTATTCTTCCTGGAGCATCCCATGGGGTTGCAAAGAATTGGACACAACTGAGCAATTACACTACTACTACTGACAAAATTCAGTAAGTTTCATGCAATGATTAAAAGCACTGTGAACATTATGTATTTATTTGGATGTAACTTTTATCATGGCTATGAATTACTTGCTTTTGTGTCTGTTTTTACCTACCTTTAGGAGAACTGATAAATCAAGGAAATATTCAATTAAGCAAAGGATTTTTATACTGTTATTAAACTCTTCTCTGAATTACCAGTCTGTTTGAGGAGACACACACATATGGAATAAAAAAAAAAAATGCTAGAATCTATGTACATACGAGCAGCCATACAAATCCTAATTGCAATGGCATATTAGGAAGCAAGATCTTCACTGAGACTGTGGGTCCCAGTTAGGGGCCATGAAGGACTGAGCAGAGGCTCTGGTGACTGGTCTCACATAGATAAAGGCTGAGATAAATGACAATGAATAGTGTCAACTCAGGCATCCTTAAGATGTTTTAAACATACTCTAGGGCAATAACGAATACACTGATATGAATAGACAAGAAGGATGTCTGAAATAAAGGAGGCAATAGGACAGGAGTCATACCTGCTGAGCTAAGACAGATGAACTCCAAACTGCAGTTAATAACCCAGTCACTGATATTCCTGGGTGGTGAGGGAATGTGTGTTCTATCACCATCTTAGTCAATTCTGTCAATATAATGTAGGAGGATTTTTAAAAGGAACAAAGAACAAGGAGACCACATGGGAAACTAATTCAAAATGTCACATAAACTCTACAAAGGAAGGAAATGTTTCACATTCACACTCATATTCTCAGAACCAATGAACCTTATTGGTACTTAAGGGCATATATGTTGAATGAATACATTCTATGTTCAAAAAGGATGAATTTTGTATTTTACTTGTATCACTAAGTACTGAACACTGCCAAGTTATTAATGTGTGTTTGAGCTTTTAGTCAGTAGACCAAATGGTCTTCCATAGGTAGTAAAATAGCATCTAGGTTTAGTGATCCTTTTCATTATCATCCTCATTTTCACCTAGGTGAAAAACGAGCACACTGATAATAGAACATCTCGGTTGACATATCAAGGAGAAAGATAAATATGTACGATTAACATAGAAGAATATATATCAGATGTGCTAGGAGGATGAAAACACAGATTTGAGAATAATTTTCATAAAGTCAATAGTAGAAACTAAGAGTGACGGACACTTTCCTTTCCGAGAACTGGTCAATAACACAAGAAAACTTAGCACCTTCTAGGTCTTTAAATTCCAAAGCCTCTTATTAGTGGTTTAGTATGGTGGTTTAGTTTCCCTGAGCTGGTGTCCCAAGTGAAGAAAAACAATTTTGTTAAATTAGTCTCCTGGTAATGAATTATTGGAAAATGGCCTCTGGAATATTTGATTAATGAATAACCTATTTTAATTATCTGCAGGCATGATTTTAACTCAATGGAAGTAAAGAGATTTTTGTGAAACACACAAGCTGGTATTTTCTTCTTTTTCCTAAAGACCTATTAGGTGCAGTGAATAAAGAGGAAAAGGTAGAAAGGTATTTTGTTCCTCTTTTAATCTGCCCCCCTTTGCGCTATAGAAGAAAATACTTTGATCCAGCTTTTCTTCCCCCAAAGGGATATTGTTGGCAACAAATGTAAATCAGTTCCTTTCTGGTCAAGGCTCAGCTGCTGCCTAAACATTTTTGGTCAGTTGATTTGTTTTTATTTCATTGCATATTTAGGGTTGAAACACCATCTGAACTGGTTACCAGGGCGGCTCAGCACCCTACCCAGGCTCCTTACAGTCTCTTTCTGCATATCTGATTATCACAGCAGGCCTGTCTTCTTTTGGGTTCCTGACCACTGGAAGCTAATTCAAAATGTCACATAAACTCTACAAAGGAAGGAAATGTTTCACATTCACACTCATATTCTCAGAACCAATGAACCTTATTGGTACTTAAGGGCATATATGTTGAATGAATACATTCTATGTTCAAAAAGGATGAATTTTGTATTTTACTTGTATCACTAAGTACTGAACACTGCCAAGTTATTAATGTGTGTTTGAGCTTTTAGTCAGTAGACCAAATGGTCTTCCATAGGTAGTAAAATAGCATCTAGGTTTAGTGATCCTTTTCATTATCATCCTCATTTTCACCTAGGTGAAAAACGAGCACACTGATAATAGAACATCTCGGTTGACATATCAAGGAGAAAGATAAATATGTACGATTAACATAGAAGAATATATATCAGATGTGCTAGGAGGATGAAAACACAGATTTGAGAATAATTTTCATAAAGTCAATAGTAGAAACTAAGAGTGACGGACACTTTCCTTTCCGAGAACTGGTCAATAACACAAGAAAACTTAGCACCTTCTAGGTCTTTAAATTCCAAAGCCTCTTATTAGTGGTTTAGTATGGTGGTTTATTTTCCCCTGAGCTGGTGTCCCAAGTGAAGAAAAACAATTTTGTTAAATTAGTCTCCTGGTAATGAATTATTGGAAAATGGCCTCTGGAATATTTGATTAATGAATAACCTATTTTAATTATCTGCAGGCATGATTTTAACTCAATGGAAGTAAAGAGATTTTTGTGAAACACACAAGCTGGTATTTTCTTCTTTTTCCTAAAGACCTATTAGGTGCAGTGAATAAAGAGGAAAAGGTAGAAAGGTATTTTGTTCCTCTTTTAATCTGCCCCCCTTTGCGCTATAGAAGAAAATACTTTGATCCAGCTTTTCTTCCCCCAAAGGGATATTGTTGGCAACAAATGTAAATCAGTTCCTTTCTGGTCAAGGCTCAGCTGCTGCCTAAACATTTTTGGTCAGTTGATTTGTTTTTATTTCATTGCATATTTAGGGTTGAAACACCATCTGAACTGGTTACCAGGGCGGCTCAGCACCCTACCCAGGCTCCTTACAGTCTCTTTCTGCATATCTGATTATCACAGCAGGCCTGTCTTCTTTTGGGTTCCTGACCACTGGAAGCCTTTGGAGCAGAACAGAGCTAAGCAGCTGAGTTATTTTCCTTTTATCAGCTAATCTATGTTGCCTAGTTGGGTATCTGACAATACTGAGAGAATCACTGAATATTAAAGATCCATCTTAAAGCAATATATATTTTAAACCAAAAAAACTTACTTCCTGGATATTGCCAGGTTCTTTGTTTCTTTTTGAAAGGAAGAATGGGTACCCTACCTGTATACCTACTTTCCCTGCATTATGATGGTTCAATTTATGCTTTCTTTTTCCCCACTTTATGCCAGCAGAAAAGAGAAACACCTTCACTAGAAACCTTACTTTGAATTTTAAATCTAGATCCTTTCCCTGGGCTAGCAGTATGCTGTGGGACACTGTCTCATAAAGCTGAGTTGGGGCAGTGAGTCTCAGCTCCCGTCAGTCAGGAGAACACAGTCTAAACAACCAACACACTTACAATCAGGCTGTTTTTCACTCTCAGTGCAGACTCCCCTAGATTACATGAGCTATTCAACACTATTATTACATTAGCTTTCTGTTAGATGACTTTGCCCAAATGTAGGCTAATGTATGATAGGTTCTGAATGTGTTTACTGTAGGTTAGGCTATGATGTTCAGTATTAAACACATTTTCAGTGTCTGATATTTTCAATTTACAATGGGTTTATTAAGATGTAACCCCATTGTAAGTCCAGGAAAATATGTACAGAATAGAAATAACTCAAAATATGAGAAGACTATGACTGTAGCTTTCATTTACCAAACATTTACCTGAGTCCAAATGGTTGATAAAAGCATAACACAGTTTAGAAATATCCTTTTGGACAGACCTATTAGGTGCAGTGAATAAAGAGGAAAAGGTAGAAAGGTATTTTGTTCCTCTTTTAATCTGCCCCCCTTTGCGCTATAGAAGAAAATACTTTGATCCAGCTTTTCTTCCCCCAAAGGGATATTGTTGGCAACAAATGTAAATCAGTTCCTTTCTGGTCAAGGCTCAGCTGCTGCCTAAACATTTTTGGTCAGTTGATTTGTTTTTATTTCATTGCATATTTAGGGTTGAAACACCATCTGAACTGGTTACCAGGGCGGCTCAGCACCCTACCCAGGCTCCTTACAGTCTCTTTCTGCATATCTGATTATCACAGCAGGCCTGTCTTCTTTTGGGTTCCTGACCACTGGAAGCCTTTGGAGCAGAACAGAGCTAAGCAGCTGAGTTATTTTCCTTTTATCAGCTAATCTATGTTGCCTAGTTGGGTATCTGACAATACTGAGAGAATCACTGAATATTAAAGATCCATCTTAAAGCAATATATATTTTAAACCAAAAAAACTTACTTCCTGGATATTGCCAGGTTCTTTGTTTCTTTTTGAAAGGAAGAATGGGTACCCTACCTGTATACCTACTTTCCCTGCATTATGATGGTTCAATTTATGCTTTCTTTTTCCCCACTTTATGCCAGCAGAAAAGAGAAACACCTTCACTAGAAACCTTACTTTGAATTTTAAATCTAGATCCTTTCCCTGGGCTAGCAGTATGCTGTGGGACACTGTCTCATAAAGCTGAGTTGGGGCAGTGAGTCTCAGCTCCCGTCAGTCAGGAGAACACAGTCTAAACAACCAACACACTTACAATCAGGCTGTTTTTCACTCTCAGTGCAGACTCCCCTAGATTACATGAGCTATTCAACACTATTATTACATTAGCTTTCTGTTAGATGACTTTGCCCAAATGTAGGCTAATGTATGATAGGTTCTGAATGTGTTTACTGTAGGTTAGGCTATGATGTTCAGTATTAAACACATTTTCAGTGTCTGATATTTTCAATTTACAATGGGTTTATTAAGATGTAACCCCATTGTAAGTCCAGGAAAATATGTACAGAATAGAAATAACTCAAAATATGAGAAGACTATGACTGTAGCTTTCATTTACCAAACATTTACCTGAGTCCAAATGGTTGATAAAAGCATAACACAGTTTAGAAATATCCTTTCTGTGACTAGCATCAGTGTTGTATTGTTTTTCTTTAAGAACATGTTGGTTCCACAAAAAGGAACTCAGGAAATTCTTCCTGACCTCATCCCTTAGCCAGGGAGGGTGTGTGTGTTATTGTCTCCGTGTGTCATTGTGTTTCCATACCATTTGCCTACAGCAGATTGCTTCTCTAAGACACAGGTGACTGAAGAGGCCCTGTTGCAACCTTCTACCAGTAGCCATATTTGTGGGCTAGTGCCCAAAGAAGCTGAAGAACCAGGCTTTCAGGCTCTTTCCTAGAGTTTAAATACTTTATATGCTCCTGGCTCATGACACAAAACGATGTGAAGTACTTTCATTTGATCCTATGAATGATGAAAGCGTTTCTGATTTTCCTGAGACTTTCGGTGAGATCTAAGGATGTTTGCCAGGAGGGGCCTTGTAAATAAATCAGTTCTTCCTACCTCGTGAGCTCTGTAGACGGGTGGTCATCTAGAATGCAGTGTTTTACTGGGAAAAGGAAACGAGAGGGAAAGGATGAAATAACATGTACTGCAGGGCATGCACTGTGGAAACCCTTCAGTAATCTGCCAGTGACTAGAGAAATACACGGATCTCTTTTGTACATACAATTTTGAATGAACTCATATAATCTATAAAATGTGTTAACTATGCTATTACCGGAATCTTTGACTATTCATAGAAAATGTTTCAGGATCAAAATAAAGGAAATCAGCATTCACAAATAATCCAGCTTACCATGAATTCTTAATTTGGGGATAAATGACAGGTGCATCCATCTGTGTGTGTGTGTGTGTATAATCTCATTAAAAATCTACTGTCAATGAATTTTGAAATTTTACAGAGGTAATATTTTTGTGACCATTTCTTAAGACTTTTTTGGAGCAGTTTTAGGTTCACACAATTGAGAGGAACTGTACAGACAGCTCCCTTATAACCAGTGCCCCGCACCTGCACAGCCGCCACCCACACCAGGGTGGGACATCAGTTACATTGGCTGAGCCTACACTGATACGTCACAATCGCCCAGAGTCCATGGCTTACCTTAGGGATCGCTCTCGGTGCTGAGAGTTTGCACAAATGCACGATACCATATATTCATCATTATAGCATCAGATCTAATTTCTCTGCCCTAAAAACCCTCTATCGTCCTCCGTATTCCTTCTCCCAGCCCCCTTGTTCACAGTCCTTGGAAGTCACTGATTATTTTAACACTGCCAGAGCTTTGTCTTTTCCAAAAGCTCTGACTTTTTTCTTATTTGTAGAATCATATAGCCTGTACCCATCTCAGATTGGCTCCTTTCACTTAGTGATATGCATCCACGGTTCCTGTTTTATAGAATTGTGATGCCAACTACAGATTTGGTGATGTGTTTGCCAAAATCAGCATCTTTTAATTTGTTAATGCAAAAGAGAAGGATTTTTATTGATTCAAGTTGATTAATTACTTTTGTCCTAAGTACACGCACAGCTACACTGCCCAACAGTCGCCAACATTTCCAAAGGAGGAGAAATGTAACCTCCATTTTACTCCAGTTTCTCCATCTCAGGTTCTTGGTACCACTTCAAGTTTTATACCTGAAATCATGGGCTTCACAAGAGCAGTCAAGAGTCACAGATTTGTAGCTGCTGTTGATAAAATAGGGACTTTATCCAGAATACACCTGACCCATAAGAAATCCCTCTCCACCACATAATATGGACGTTGTAGTCACCAACAATGGTAAAGATGCTCCCTGTCCCAGTGAACTCTTGAATGTCCTAGTCCTTAAATCATTTTATCTGAAAATAAGATAAATAGACACTAACACTGTCAGGAAAATAATGCATCCATACATTTAAACTTCCTGCTCCAAGAATAAGGGCAGAATAAAGGAGATGTTGACTTTAAATTCTACTCTGAAGGTTAATCGTCTGGAAAGGGTGGTAAGAAAGCCCAGTGACCATGGAGGCTCCTCACCTGGAAATGTACTCCATGTGCGAGGGATCATTACATGTTATAAAATTTATGGAAATGAAAATGACTGCTGACTTCCATTTCTGAAGTGTGTACCTGATAAGCTGACAGAAGAAATTTCTTCACCCAGGAACACATCCTTGTGGCCATGAGGCCAATGGCTCTTGGTCCTGTTACTGTCCGTGATGCCCAGAGTGCCTGCATGTTTGTTATAATACGTGAATGTTTTAAAACGCAACGTCATCACATAGAGAAATATGTAATAATATCATTTACTCCTTATTCTTTCACAAATGATGAGGAAAAGTAATTTCTACAAATTGTGGTAGGGTTCTCATCCTTGTTTATCTTCTGGTTCACTCACTCCAGACCTTCCTCCTTCCCCTGTCAGCTTCTCTCCATTTTTTAAAGAACCTCTCTGAATGTTTAACAGCCAGGAAACTTCCGATAGCATTTTCTCTCCCAAACATGAACCTTTAGCATTTCATTTCAACCCCCTTCCTAAGACCTTTTTAGAATGTCTCTCCCCAGCACTCCGGTGAAAGGCAGTACCTTGAGCCTCCTGGACTCCTTATCTCCACAGCAATCTGAAGAGGCTTCCTCTGAAAATGCTTTCCTTTAACTGGGTTTAATTCATTCCAACAGCCTGAACTTCCAGAGAGAAGTTCCTATGATTAAAGCTGACATCTTCCCAGCCTTGCTCACAGAGTGGAGCACACGGGCAGCATAGGGAGGGATTGCAGCACCATTTTTACCACACTGCTATTACTGTTTGAGAAAAGAACCCCAGGGCATCCCTGGTAGCTCAGCGGTAAAAAGTTCGCCCACCAATGTAGGAGTCACGGACTCTAGCCCTGGTCCGGGAAGATCCCACATGCTGTGGAACAGTTCAGCCCGTGAGCCACAACTATGCAGCCCATGCTCTAGAGCTTTGGGGCCGCAGCTATGGAGCCCATGGGCTGCAACTGTTGAAGCCTGTGTTCCCTAGAGCCAGAGTTCAACAACAAGAGAAGTCACTGCAACAAGAAGCCTGCTCACCTCAATTAGAGAGTAGCCCCCACTCCCTGCAATGGGAGAAGAGCCTGTGGCAGCAATGAAAACCCAGAATAGCAAAAATAAATAGATTAAAAAAAAAAAACTAAAAAAATACTAATTTACAAAAAAAAAAAAAAAGGAAAACAACTCTATTGAAGCCTCAGGCCAAGTGGTTGACTCCAGGTGCTCAGTCACATTTTAAAACTGTCAAAGCATACAGTCTTGCGGTTAGAAGAGATCTCAAGCACAGTTCTGGGACTACAGTTAATACTGTATTATATACTTCAAAGTTACTAAGAAATGGATCTTTAATGTTCTCACTACACAAAAGAAGAACTTGCCAGGTGGCACAGTGCTAACGAATCCACCTGCCAATGCAGGAGATGCAGGTCTGATCCCTGGGTCAGGAAGATCCCTTGGAGAAAGAAATGGCAACCCACTCCAGTATTCCTGCTTGGAAAATCCCATGGACAAAGGAGTCTGGTAGGCTATAGTCCATGGGGTTGCAAAGAGTTGGACATGAGTTAGCAACTAAGCATGCACACAAAAGGAATAATCACGGGACATGACGGAAGTATTAGCTATCCCAAACATGACCCTTTTTTACCTCTGAAGAATGTCTCCCAGCACTCCGGTGAAAGGCAGTACCTTGAGCCTCCTGGACTCCTTATCTCCACAGCAATCTGAAGAGGCTTCCTCTGAAAATGCTTTCCTTTAACTGGGTTTAATTCATTCCAACAGCCTGAACTTCCAGAGAGAAGTTCCTATGATTAAAGCTGACATCTTCCCAGCCTTGCTCACAGAGTGGAGCACACGGGCAGCATAGGGAGGGATTGCAGCACCATTTTTACCACACTGCTATTACTGTTTGAGAAAAGAACCCCAGGGCATCCCTGGTAGCTCAGCGGTAAAAAGTTCGCCCACCAATGTAGGAGTCACGGACTCTAGCCCTGGTCCGGGAAGATCCCACATGCTGTGGAACAGTTCAGCCCGTGAGCCACAACTATGCAGCCCATGCTCTAGAGCTTTGGGGCCGCAGCTATGGAGCCCATGGGCTGCAACTGTTGAAGCCTGTGTTCCCTAGAGCCAGAGTTCAACAACAAGAGAAGTCACTGCAACAAGAAGCCTGCTCACCTCAATTAGAGAGTAGCCCCCACTCCCTGCAATGGGAGAAGAGCCTGTGGCAGCAATGAAAACCCAGAATAGCAAAAATAAATAGATTAAAAAAAAAAACTAAAAAAATACTAATTTACAAAAAAAAAAAAAAAGGAAAACAACTCTATTGAAGCCTCAGGCCAAGTGGTTGACTCCAGGTGCTCAGTCACATTTTAAAACTGTCAAAGCATACAGTCTTGCGGTTAGAAGAGATCTCAAGCACAGTTCTGGGACTACAGTTAATACTGTATTATATACTTCAAAGTTACTAAGAAATGGATCTTTAATGTTCTCACTACACAAAAGAAGAACTTGCCAGGTGGCACAGTGCTAACGAATCCACCTGCCAATGCAGGAGATGCAGGTCTGATCCCTGGGTCAGGAAGATCCCTTGGAGAAAGAAATGGCAACCCACTCCAGTATTCCTGCTTGGAAAATCCCATGGACAAAGGAGTCTGGTAGGCTATAGTCCATGGGGTTGCAAAGAGTTGGACATGAGTTAGCAACTAAGCATGCACACAAAAGGAATAATCACGGGACATGACGGAAGTATTAGCTAGGGCTGAGGGGGTCATTATGTGGCAACATGTGAATTATGTAATCTTGCATGCCTTAAACTCACACAGTGCTTGGCATCTGTTATAAAATAATAAGGGTTTTTAAAAGCACCCCTCAACATGACTGGGAACTGAGAATTGCTACTGTTGATTCTAGTCCCCATAAGTAGACTAAGTAAAATCCACTACCTCAGTCTCATGGATAACTGTTCCATGTTCTCCAAGCACAGAGTCTTCACACTCCTTTCAGCCTCTCATCTGCCAAAACATGACAGCAAGCCCCCGTCCTCATCCTCGGTTTTCATACATATTCCCCCCTTTCCACTTTTAATTGTCCCTTCCCCTCCAGTCATTCCAGCCCCTTCCAGTCATTCCAGACTTCACTTTCTCCAGACTGAGGAAGCCTGGGAGAAGAAAAAGAGAGGACACACTGAGGTACTTAGGTCACTTCAAGAGCGGCTTCATAAAGGTGGTCACTTGGGGCCCCTAGAGGGCAGCTCTAGAGCCACCTTACTTGGGGTGTGTGCTCAGATGCTCAGTTGGGTTTGACTCTTGCTGCCCTTTGGACTGTAGACCACTAGGCTCCTCTGCCCATGGCATTCATCCAGCAAGGATACTGGAGTGGGTTATCCTTTTCTCCTCCAGGGAATGTCCCTGATCCAGGGATCGAATCCATGTGTCTTATGTCTCATGCACCGGAAGGCAGATTCTTTACCATTAGCACCACGTGGGGAACTCACGCCTTGCCCACAAATACTTTCAACTCCCGGACATTCCCCAGAGCAAAGGACAAGAAGCAGCGGTGTCATCAACCCTACAGTATCAACGGCAAGTCAGGCCAGAGACTACTCTGTGTGTACCTCCTCCCCTTCTCTCTATTTTTAAAAGCTACTACTACTACTATTGCACTATGCGTGTTGTTATTTTCTATTCCCACCCCTCTACTGTTAAATTTCCTGATACTACCAACTTCTAAGATCTGTCCACACTATCAAAATAAGAAACCTCACAGCTGTCATTCCCTTTTCTGAATCGGTGCAGCCACTACAGAGAACAATATGGAGGCTCCTTAAAAACTAAAAACAGAACTACCATATGATCCAGCAATCTCAGTCCTGGGAATGTATTCAGAAGAGATGAAACTCTAATTTGAAAAGGCATGTGCCCCACCCACCCAATGTTCACTGCAGCACTGTTCACAATAGCCAAGACGTGGAAGCAACCTAAGCTTCATTGGCAGATGCATGGACAAAGATAGGATCTACACGTATATGCAGTAAAATATTTCTCAGTCATAAAAATACAATGACATAGCAACATCTGCAGCAACATGGTTGGACTTACTAAATAATTCAAACAGAAAAATATTACTTACATGTGGAATCTAAAAATAATACGACTTGACTAACTCATACAATAGAAACAGACTCACAGAGAAAATAAAATTATGCTTCCTAAGGAGGAAAGGGAAGGATAAACTAAAAGGATGGGATGAACAAATACACAATGCCTTATATAAAACAGATGAAAAAATAGATTTATAGAATTGCATAGGAAACACTACTCAATATCTTATAACAATCTATAATGGAAAAGAAATTGAAAAAGAGTTAGGTGAAAGTCACTCAGTCATGCTGATGCTTTGTGACCCTTGGATGAGCCATGGAATTCTCCAGGCAAGAACACTGGAGTGGGTAGCCTATCCCAAGAAGAATATATATAACTGAATCACTTTGCTGTCTACCTGAAATTAACATAATAATGTAAATCAATGATACTCAATGATCCAGGGATCAAACCATTTGCACACTTTTTGGGAACTCACGCCTTGCCCACAAATACTTTCAACTCCCGGACATTCCCCAGAGCAAAGGACAAGAAGCAGCGGTGTCATCAACCCTACAGTATCAACGGCAAGTCAGGCCAGAGACTACTCTGTGTGTACCTCCTCCCCTTCTCTCTATTTTTAAAAGCTACTACTACTACTATTGCACTATGCGTGTTGTTATTTTCTATTCCCACCCCTCTACTGTTAAATTTCCTGATACTACCAACTTCTAAGATCTGTCCACACTATCAAAATAAGAAACCTCACAGCTGTCATTCCCTTTTCTGAATCGGTGCAGCCACTACAGAGAACAATATGGAGGCTCCTTAAAAACTAAAAACAGAACTACCATATGATCCAGCAATCTCAGTCCTGGGAATGTATTCAGAAGAGATGAAACTCTAATTTGAAAAGGCATGTGCCCCCACCCACCCAATGTTCACAGCAGCACTGTTCACAATAGCCAAGACGTGGAAGCAACCTAAGCTTCATTGGCAGATGCATGGACAAAGATAGGATCTACACGTATATGCAGTAAAATATTTCTCAGTCATAAAAATACAATGACATAGCAACATCTGCAGCAACATGGTTGGACTTACTAAATAATTCAAACAGAAAAATATTACTTACATGTGGAATCTAAAAATAATACGACTTGACTAACTCATACAATAGAAACAGACTCACAGAGAAAATAAAATTATGCTTCCTAAGGAGGAAAGGGAAGGATAAACTAAAAGGATGGGATGAACAAATACACAATGCCTTATATAAAACAGATGAAAAAATAGATTTATAGAATTGCATAGGAAACACTACTCAATATCTTATAACAATCTATAATGGAAAAGAAATTGAAAAAGAGTTAGGTGAAAGTCACTCAGTCATGCTGATGCTTTGTGACCCTTGGATGAGCCATGGAATTCTCCAGGCAAGAACACTGGAGTGGGTAGCCTATCCCAAGAAGAATATATATAACTGAATCACTTTGCTGTCTACCTGAAATTAACATAATAATGTAAATCAATGATACTCAATGAAAAGAAAAAGAGAATTCATTTTTTTCTGCCTCCAAGACTATAGTCATGTGAATATTAGATGTCTCCAAGTTCTTGGTAAAAACTTCACCTTTCACTGACACAAAACTTCCCTTATCTTAAAGTAGCAAAGAACTAGCTTAAGTTGACACAAACAGAACCAGAATTTGACTAAATAAGTTAAGCGAAATTTGGGGCTTGATCTCATCATCCTTCCTGCGATACCTCTGTGAAGCTGTCTTGCCTTCCTCCCCCACCTCAGCAGAATTCTTCAGCATTCTCTTACAATGGATGCCAGCTTTTTAAAGTGGTGTGTTTATTTGGTTGTTGCTTTATTTATGAGCTGTCATAGAACCTGTCATAACAATTAGGTATGTGATAGTCATAAATTGTTACTCATAAGACTGCAGTTTAGTGAGGCCTTTAGACCCAAGGAATACATGTAGGTTTTTTTTTCATAACATTTTCCATCACCAAGAATTGAATTTGAAAAGAGTATAAGGAAATGAAAGGTGACAAGGTTCAGTATGGAACAGCTATTATGTATAAATCTCCATAAAACAGGAAAGTATGAAAACAACCAGCAGTCAAAAGAATATGATTAGCCCTCTTATTATGTGGGGGGTAAGAAATTAGAAACAGTACCTGGACTTTGGATATATTAAAAATGCTATTGATTTGGGCAGACAATCGTAAAATATAAACAAGAAGATTACACAGGCCATCATGAATTCTTGATGTTCACTTACATAAATTGTATCATGTTCATTGGTAAGAATTAAAAGAAAATTATATATTTACCTAAGTATTATTTGAGTCAGATATACTGTCTTTAAAGTAGTGTTTGAAGAAATGGATATTTTTGACCATGTTTAATAGAAGGAAGAAGTCACCAAAGCCAAGAATAACGGCTATCATCCTAGGGTTTATCCCATTCTCAGCGGGACTCACAGGGTTACAAGTCCATTCATCACTGTGAGTTAAGGAAGACAGCAATCCCTTCCACTGAAGCATCTTTCTTCAGTGTCGCTGGGGTGCCATCCATCAAAGAAGAATCTTCTGATAAAAAGTCCACAATCAGCCTTGACTGCACAAGGCTTTAGAAAGGCAGGCACAGTAAAGAATATTCAGAACTGTCCTTAACTACTCATGGGTTTGTTGTCTTTTCCCCATATGTTAGATGTAGGAAAAAATTATACCGTGGAATACTAATATTAAAAAGAATGTGGTCCACTTTCTGCACCTAGTGTGGAAAGTTGGCCATTTTACAGTACTAGAATTAAAATAAATAAATAAAACAATTTCCATAACACTGCTGCTTAGTCACTTTGGTCATGTCTGACTCTGTGACCCCGTGGACTGCAGCCCTCCAGGCTCCTCCGTCCATGGAATTCTCCAGGCAAGAATCCTGGAGTGGGCAGTCATGCCCTCCTCCAGGCGGATCTTCCCAATCCAGGGAGGGTACCTGGTCTCCTCCACTGCGGGCAGGTTCCTCACCACTGAGCCGTCAGGGAGCCACCCCATATAGGTAGATAGAGATATATCTGAGACGCCCATGGACTGTAGCTCACCAGGCTTATCTGTCCATGGAATTTTCCAGGCAGGACTACTGGAATAGGTTGCCATTTCCTTCTCCAGATCCATAAAAACATCATGCACCTATTTTTATAAAACCTGTGTGCATAAGCATGTATACATTGTTACAGAATGTCTGAAAAGGCACGTGGTTGTTAATGCACATGCTTATCCTCATAGAAAAATAGTCAATCCAAAAAGAAATCAACCCTGAATATTCACTGGAAGGATTGATGCTAAAGCTCCAATACTTTGGCTACCTGATGGTAAGAACCAACTCTTTGGAAAAGACCCTGATGCTGGGAAAGATGGAGGGCAGGAAGAGAAGGGGTGGTAGAGGGTGAGATGGTTGAATAGCATCACCAACTCAAGGGATAGGAATCTGAGCAAATTCTGGGAAACAGTGATGGACGGAGGACGCTAGAGTGTGGTAGTCCACGGGGTGGCAAAGAGTTGGACACAATTTGGCCACTAAACAACAAAAGCCTGAAAAGTTGAATTCCATAATTTTATGTAATTGTTATTGTCTTAACTTACAACAAATTTAAGTTTCATTAAAAAAATAATGTACATAAAAAACTACTTTAATCCCAAACTTAAACACAGCCATAAATGATATAATGCCCATTCTCTCAAGATTCAGGTATGAAGAGGAACACAGTATTATGTATTTTTGTGTGTGTCTATCTATAAATCACTTCTGCACCATACCTTCTGTGGATTTTTAGACCTCCCTTAGAAAATTGTAGCGTATCCTCCAAGCAGATTTCGTCTGGTGAGAAACATGCGTGGTGGACAGTGGGTGACGGCCACCCTCGTGGCACTAAGAGGGAATTCGAGTTAATAAATTTGACAGAAGATGTGGTAAGTATGTTAGCACAGAGGCAGAAATGACTTGCTATAAAATCACCCTAAAATGCTGAGAAATTACACAGATGAGCAGAGCTTACAGCTGAGGGAGACGTTGAAGGCCAAGTCCCCTTTTCAAGCCCCTGGTTCTGTTAGAATACGCTGGGGAGTAGATAAGTACTGATTTAAAGCGGGTATTACTGACAGTGGGACTTTAAATCCAGAAGAAGCTGTGGAAGATGATGACAACACTGGCTGCCTTTTCCACCAGAGTAGGCAGCAGGAAGTGGCACCTTGGTTGGGTTGCATTTCTCACTGAGTTTTAGACACTGCCTCTTAGAGGCAGCTAGACCTACATGCTGTCGCACCTCCTGCTTGCTCTCTCTGGGACAGAAAAGCTTCAGCACATACACTGCAGCCTGTTTATCTTTGGGTATCAGATTTTGTCAGCATCTCCACTCCGATAAGGATTGATGCTAAAGCTCCAATACTTTGGCTACCTGATGGTAAGAACCAACTCTTTGGAAAAGACCCTGATGCTGGGAAAGATGGAGGGCAGGAAGAGAAGGGGTGGTAGAGGGTGAGATGGTTGAATAGCATCACCAACTCAAGGGATAGGAATCTGAGCAAATTCTGGGAAACAGTGATGGACGGAGGACGCTAGAGTGTGGTAGTCCACGGGGTGGCAAAGAGTTGGACACAATTTGGCCACTAAACAACAAAAGCCTGAAAAGTTGAATTCCATAATTTTATGTAATTGTTATTGTCTTAACTTACAACAAATTTAAGTTTCATTAAAAAAATAATGTACATAAAAAACTACTTTAATCCCAAACTTAAACACAGCCATAAATGATATAATGCCCATTCTCTCAAGATTCAGGTATGAAGAGGAACACAGTATTATGTATTTTTGTGTGTGTCTATCTATAAATCACTTCTGCACCATACCTTCTGTGGATTTTTAGACCTCCCTTAGAAAATTGTAGCGTATCCTCCAAGCAGATTTCGTCTGGTGAGAAACATGCGTGGTGGACAGTGGGTGACGGCCACCCTCGTGGCACTAAGAGGGAATTCGAGTTAATAAATTTGACAGAAGATGTGGTAAGTATGTTAGCACAGAGGCAGAAATGACTTGCTATAAAATCACCCTAAAATGCTGAGAAATTACACAGATGAGCAGAGCTTACAGCTGAGGGAGACGTTGAAGGCCAAGTCCCTTCTCAAGCCCCTGGTTCTGTTAGAATACGCTGGGGAGTAGATAAGTACTGATTTAAAGCGGGTATTACTGACAGTGGGACTTTAAATCCAGAAGAAGCTGTGGAAGATGATGACAACACTGGCTGCCTTTTCCACCAGAGTAGGCAGCAGGAAGTGGCACCTTGGTTGGGTTGCATTTCTCACTGAGTTTTAGACACTGCCTCTTAGAGGCAGCTAGACCTACATGCTGTCGCACCTCCTGCTTGCTCTCTCTGGGACAGAAAAGCTTCAGCACATACACTGCAGCCTGTTTATCTTTGGGTATCAGATTTTGTCAGCATCTCCACTCCGATATTTATACCTGAAGGTGACGTCATGGAAGGAAAAGGGCAAAAATTAGGATCACGTGTTTCTAACCAAAATCATGTCTCCAGTCATAAGTGCTAACAGTATGTATTCATATGCAAAATGACAATAGAGAATGATATGGAAATGCAGGATTCTAAAGAAATTGTTGTTAAAGTTTTCTTTGGCATATATCTCTGTCTTCATTTCTGTATCTAATCTATCTGTATATACACATGTGTGTGTGCGCGTAGCCTTATAATCAGTGATTGTTAACCAAGGAAAATTTTGCCCTCTTGAGGACATTTAGTGATTAATGCAAATATTTTCGGTTGCTACAACTGGGCAAAGAGCTTCCTGTACCTAGCGGGTGGTGCTCAAGGCTACTGTTGAGTAGTCTCTGCTTTACAGGACAATCCCCACCACAACACTAAAGTTATTCAGCGCAAAATGTTAACCAGTGCCAATATGGAGAGACCTTGATACACTGATGAACAAGAAATGTTTATATGAAACACACACACACGCCAGTGAATTCTTATGTATCTTCTAGACCACAGCTCAAGGCCTGCTTTGTCAAGGAAGCATTCCTTAAATCTAGGAATTGAATCCTACTGCCCTTTCATCACTTTCCTGTCTCTCATTGTGTCTACAGGTGTAGTCACATTCACTGGTGGACAGGCAGACCCTCCCTCTTCAAAGACTGGAAATCCCGACACAGACAGAGCTGTGTTCTTTTTCCTGTGATGGTCCTTCTGCCTGACAGGGTTAAGCTTTGAGAAGTATTTGTAAATTCGACAGCTACAATATTTAAAGCAGGGTATTACTGACAGTGGGACTTTAAATCCAGAAGAAGCTGTGGAAGATGATGACAACACTGGCTGCCTTTTCCACCAGAGTAGGCAGCAGGAAGTGGCACCTTGGTTGGGTTGCATTTCTCACTGAGTTTTAGACACTGCCTCTTAGAGGCAGCTAGACCTACATGCTGTCGCACCTCCTGCTTGCTCTCTCTGGGACAGAAAAGCTTCAGCACATACACTGCAGCCTGTTTATCTTTGGGTATCAGATTTTGTCAGCATCTCCACTCCGATATTTATACCTGAAGGTGACGTCATGGAAGGAAAAGGGCAAAAATTAGGATCACGTGTTTCTAACCAAAATCATGTCTCCAGTCATAAGTGCTAACAGTATGTATTCATATGCAAAATGACAATAGAGAATGATATGGAAATGCAGGATTCTAAAGAAATTGTTGTTAAAGTTTTCTTTGGCATATATCTCTGTCTTCATTTCTGTATCTAATCTATCTGTATATACACATGTGTGTGTGCGCGTAGCCTTATAATCAGTGATTGTTAACCAAGGAAAATTTTGCCCTCTTGAGGACATTTAGTGATTAATGCAAATATTTTCGGTTGCTACAACTGGGCAAAGAGCTTCCTGTACCTAGCGGGTGGTGCTCAAGGCTACTGTTGAGTAGTCTCTGCTTTACAGGACAATCCCCACCACAACACTAAAGTTATTCAGCGCAAAATGTTAACCAGTGCCAATATGGAGAGACCTTGATACACTGATGAACAAGAAATGTTTATATGAAACACACACACACGCCAGTGAATTCTTATGTATCTTCTAGACCACAGCTCAAGGCCTGCTTTGTCAAGGAAGCATTCCTTAAATCTAGGAATTGAATCCTACTGCCCTTTCATCACTTTCCTGTCTCTCATTGTGTCTACAGGTGTAGTCACATTCACTGGTGGACAGGCAGACCCTCCCTCTTCAAAGACTGGAAATCCCGACACAGACAGAGCTGTGTTCTTTTTCCTGTGATGGTCCTTCTGCCTGACAGGGTTAAGCTTTGAGAAGTATTTGTAAATTCGACAGCTACAATATTTATTGAGGTAGATGAAGAAGAACAATTATGTTCATGACTATGTATAGAAACAAAAAGAAAATGAAAATGAAAAGGTACTACCATTTACAGGTACTTAAGAAGAGCTAAGTAAATGGAATTCAACAATATGTAAATACAGTAACACACCAAGTTGTTTAGTGGCGGTTTAGTTGCTAAGTCTTGTCTGACTCTTGTGACCCCTTGGACTGTAGCCCACCAGGCTCCTCTCTCCATGGAATTCTCGAGGCAAGAATACTGGAGTAGGTTGCCATTTACTTCTCCAGAGAACATTCCCGACACTGGAACTGAACCCAGGTCTCCTGAATTGTAGGTGAATTCTTCACCCCTGAGCCCACCAGGGAAGCCCCTAGCAAGAGGTATGTAGGCATAAATCTCATGTTGTTGTTTTGTTCCTGATCTTAGGAGGAAAGCACTGTCCTTCACCATGAATTGGAAAGTTAGCTGCAGAAGTTTAGGGTAAGCACAACTTACCCACTGGAAAAATGCTCCTCTATCCTATTTTCCGAGAGGTTTCATCCTGAATGTGTTGCATTGTTTAAATGCCCTTTCTTCAACTGTTGATGGTCATGTGATTCTCCTTCTTCAGTCCATGGATACCATAAAATACACAGACTTATTATCAGATATTGTATCAGTTTTGCATTCTTACTATTAAGCCCTGAGTAAACCTTGGTGTGTTATTGCATTTACATGTTGTTGAATTCCACCTACTAATATTCTGTTAGGGATTTCTGTATCTATGTTCATGAGGGTCACTGGTCTGTAGTTTATTTGTAAGTCCATATACAACGATATAAATTGTGTCCACATATAATTCCACATGGCATAGATCTCACTCTTCCTCGATTTTTCCTTCTGTACCCCATCCTCTGCGTCTCTTCTCTGTAGGGAGCACTGTCCTTTTTGGACTTCTTCCCCAGTTTCCTACAATTTACGCATCACTTTGTCTTTCTTTCAGATCTCTTTAGCATGTATTGAAGTGTCGTCTACCCAAGGATGGCTCTGCTCTGAGAAGCCACTCTGACTGAATGTATTTCAAGAGGAGCCGAGGCTTGTGCTGTCATGGCAGCTTCAAAATCACTGTTTTGTCCTAGTGTGTGTTATTAACTGGTGTAGTCTAATTGAATTGGTAGTACATATGAATGTATTTCAGATGTACAAAAGTGTGCAGAGGTAACAGTAAGGACCCTTTCCTCCCATGCCACCTGTTAGCCTCACAAAAGGTAAATATTTTCAAATAATCTAGACTTATGGAGCAGTAAGCAATTTCTAAAGATATAAAAAAAATTCTATAAATGAGAGGACAGTCAACATTATACTCTGAATTAGTCTCTATAGCTCTACATTTGCTCTAAGCTCACAAACACTATAATGTTGGGAACTGTACTTTTTATTTCCCATTTTATGGCTTCATTGGCCATCACGGTGCCTGTGCCTTGGTAGACACTCCATATGGATTAGTTATTATGGAAACATTTGAAGCATATTTGTTAAGATTCTTCAGTTCAGCTGCTCAGTTGTGTTCGACCCTCTGTGACCCCACGGATGGCAGCCACCAGGCTTCCCTGTCCTTCACCGTCTCCCAGCTTGTTCACCAGGTGGACCTCTATCCTATTTTCCGAGAGGTTTCATCCTGAATGTGTTGCATTGTTTAAATGCCCTTTCTTCAACTGTTGATGGTCATGTGATTCTCCTTCTTCAGTCCATGGATACCATAAAATACACAGACTTATTATCAGATATTGTATCAGTTTTGCATTCTTACTATTAAGCCCTGAGTAAACCTTGGTGTGTTATTGCATTTACATGTTGTTGAATTCCACCTACTAATATTCTGTTAGGGATTTCTGTATCTATGTTCATGAGGGTCACTGGTCTGTAGTTTATTTGTAAGTCCATATACAACGATATAAATTGTGTCCACATATAATTCCACATGGCATAGATCTCACTCTTCCTCGATTTTTCCTTCTGTACCCCATCCTCTGCGTCTCTTCTCTGTAGGGAGCACTGTCCTTTTTGGACTTCTTCCCCAGTTTCCTACAATTTACGCATCACTTTGTCTTTCTTTCAGATCTCTTTAGCATGTATTGAAGTGTCGTCTACCCAAGGATGGCTCTGCTCTGAGAAGCCACTCTGACTGAATGTATTTCAAGAGGAGCCGAGGCTTGTGCTGTCATGGCAGCTTCAAAATCACTGTTTTGTCCTAGTGTGTGTTATTAACTGGTGTAGTCTAATTGAATTGGTAGTACATATGAATGTATTTCAGATGTACAAAAGTGTGCAGAGGTAACAGTAAGGACCCTTTCCTCCCATGCCACCTGTTAGCCTCACAAAAGGTAAATATTTTCAAATAATCTAGACTTATGGAGCAGTAAGCAATTTCTAAAGATATAAAAAAAATTCTATAAATGAGAGGACAGTCAACATTATACTCTGAATTAGTCTCTATAGCTCTACATTTGCTCTAAGCTCACAAACACTATAATGTTGGGAACTGTACTTTTTATTTCCCATTTTATGGCTTCATTGGCCATCACGGTGCCTGTGCCTTGGTAGACACTCCATATGGATTAGTTATTAAGTGGAAACATTTGAAGCATATTTGTTAAGATTCTTCAGTTCAGCTGCTCAGTTGTGTTCGACCCTCTGTGACCCCACGGATGGCAGCCACCAGGCTTCCCTGTCCTTCACCGTCTCCCGGAGCTTGTTCCGCCTCACATCCCTTGAGCTGGTTAGGCCATCCAACTGGCATAAGGCTCTTCAGGTGGAGGCAGTTCAAAAAAATGGGCTTGTAAATATTTAAAAATGGTAAGTGGAGTGCACAAAACATGGTCT
Organism: Tragulus kanchil; assembly: GCA_022376925.1. NCBI lineage: Eukaryota > Metazoa > Chordata > Mammalia > Artiodactyla > Tragulidae > Tragulus > Tragulus kanchil. The sequence goes on along the minus strand of JAIOJX010000003.1, from coordinate 164,551,495 downwards.
AATAAAGCTAGCAATTTAAAAAAACACTCATTTTGTTCTTGGCACGTAACTTTGAGTTAAGAAACTATCAGGCCTAGCTGTCATGGCCTGTTTGCCCCATTAATGATCAGATATTACCTAGAAAGAATTGTGACTGGTTGGACTTTGGACGGATAGGGACTTTTGCCCTACTAGTAACATTCAGTAGAAACTTATGAACAATAACAGAGAGAAAAAAACAGGATTGTCCCGTTTATTCTTCCATCACGACTATGCCTGTGTAGCCTAAAACTGCCAACTCTCTTGTTTTATTTAAAGCTCAAAAGGTACATAGACACAGAGGTAAAGGATGAGCTGTGAATTTCCGTGACAGAAAATAGTCAAGAATTTCAGAAACTGCAGGGATTAAAAGATGTAGATAAATATTTATAACTGTGAACTCAAAAAACTATAGTCAACAGAATTCTCAGAAAGAATCTTCTGCCCGATATTTTCTTTTTTGTATAGTCAGACTGCTCCTTGAACATCAGATCTAAGAAGGAAAATGACTTTCACTCCAGCATCCTTCCAAGTTTACCTATGTCCTCTAGAAACTTTAAACTATTACCACATCAGTTTTCAGCAAGTTTTCTTCTTACTAATGATGTACTGTTTCTCTCAATCCAATTTTTAGTCTCTCTATATTTCCAGACTTGGGTGAAAAGTTTTAAGATTGAAAGTATAAACTGAGTATTAATAATACCTGTATGTCATTAAAAAGAACTGGCAATATCATGAACATTTCCTTATTTAAAGAAACAACTTATGTGATGTTCTACATTGGCCATCACGGTGCCTGTGCCTTGGTAGACACTCCATATGGATTAGTTATTAAGTGGAAACATTTGAAGCATATTTGTTAAGATTCTTCAGTTCAGCTGCTCAGTTGTGTTCGACCCTCTGTGACCCCACGGATGGCAGCCACCAGGCTTCCCTGTCCTTCACCGTCTCCCGGAGCTTGTTCCGCCTCACATCCCTTGAGCTGGTTAGGCCATCCAACTGGCATAAGGCTCTTCAGGTGGAGGCAGTTCAAAAAATGGGCTTGTAAATATTTAAAAATGGTAAGTGGAGTGCACAAAACATGGTCTAATAAAGCTAGCAATTTAAAAAAACACTCATTTTGTTCTTGGCACGTAACTTTGAGTTAAGAAACTATCAGGCCTAGCTGTCATGGCCTGTTTGCCCCATTAATGATCAGATATTACCTAGAAAGAATTGTGACTGGTTGGACTTTGGACGGATAGGGACTTTTGCCCTACTAGTAACATTCAGTAGAAACTTATGAACAATAACAGAGAGAAAAAAACAGGATTGTCCCGTTTATTCTTCCATCACGACTATGCCTGTGTAGCCTAAAACTGCCAACTCTCTTGTTTTATTTAAAGCTCAAAAGGTACATAGACACAGAGGTAAAGGATGAGCTGTGAATTTCCGTGACAGAAAATAGTCAAGAATTTCAGAAACTGCAGGGATTAAAAGATGTAGATAAATATTTATAACTGTGAACTCAAAAAACTATAGTCAACAGAATTCTCAGAAAGAATCTTCTGCCCGATATTTTCTTTTTTGTATAGTCAGACTGCTCCTTGAACATCAGATCTAAGAAGGAAAATGACTTTCACTCCAGCATCCTTCCAAGTTTACCTATGTCCTCTAGAAACTTTAAACTATTACCACATCAGTTTTCAGCAAGTTTTCTTCTTACTAATGATGTACTGTTTCTCTCAATCCAATTTTTAGTCTCTCTATATTTCCAGACTTGGGTGAAAAGTTTTAAGATTGAAAGTATAAACTGAGTATTAATAATACCTGTATGTCTTTAAAAAGAACTGGCAATATCATGAACATTTCCTTATTTAAAACACATTGTGTTTTAAACAACTTATGTGATGTTCTACATTATCCTGGCATCTCTCATCACAATGCTATTTAGTTTTAATAAGCATCATCTGTTAAAGTTTTGTGTTTGTGTTAGACCCCTAATAGACACACCCTGAGATAGTTTTACCAGCTGTCTGAACATCCATCACCCCAATAACTTGACACATAAATTAACCATCACAGTAGAGATAAACTTTGCCTCACTTTATGGGTGGAAGTGTAGATTTGCTCTGGACTTGGAACTGGATTATTGTTACCAATTACACATCCCTCCTTGTAATATAATTATATACCATTCTTTCCTCTTACCATGAGATCTGTCTGATCATCCTGTAGGAAAAGGGTATTGCACTTCGTTTTGACTTGAGACTTGATGCCACGCTATTCGCTGGCCATATCCTAAACCACAGGACACATCTTTCAGTCAGTGATCTTGGACTGAACCTTTGGAGCCTGGCGGGGTAAGCCCAGCAGAGCCAAGCAGAGCTGAAGCTGGATGGGAGCCTCTGATAACAAGAGCGAGAAATAAATACTTGTTTTTGAGGACCATTTAAAAAATGGGTTTGCTATTAGCCACTGCTTTCTAATATACTATATTACACAAGGAGAAGCAGTTAAAAAGCACAATGAGGTTAAATACTAGGAAAATGAATTGAGATTATTAATACAGATTCAGATTTCTTTTTTTTAGCCACTTCTATTGAGCCTTTATTTACCTATCTTTTTTGTTCTTTGGCCTGCGTGGGCCTCCTATGGCAGTGGCCTCTCTCACTGCAGAGCACTGGTCCTGGGCACATGTTCTCCAGAGCACCGGCGCCCTTTGCCCTTCAAAGTGGTGTCCCTACCCACAGGACCACCAGGGAAACCCCAGAATTTTTAAAAAATTTACTGAAATGGCCTAGGAGCAAATATTATCCCAGTAGGAATGATCACTTCAAGAGCTACTGTAGCTGCTAATAGCATTTCCCTGTGTTAGGAACCCGAGTCTGAATAAATGGCTGGATTATGATTTGCAGAATGGAAAGAACAAGGTGGGGCTAAGACATGGTGGTATGAACACAGAGGAAAGATTTTACACCTTCCTCCTGCCTCACTGGGAGGAAATGAGCTGGGACAGAAGTGGGTAAAAGGAAACACCTCTGCACTGTTGATGAGACTGGAAAGTGGTAGAGCCATTTTGGAAAACAGTATAGAGGTTTCTCAAAAAATTAAAAATGGAACTGTCATATGAGCCAGCAATGTCACTTTGGCTCATATAACCAAAGGAAATGTTCTCAGGATTGCAGAGTTATCTGTGTTCCCAACATTATTCACAGCAGCCAAGACCTCAATGATGAGAATGACTGAAGACAAAAGGAGAAGGGAGCAGCAAAGGATGAGATGGTTGGATGCCATCACTGGCTCAATGGACATGAATGTGAGCAAACTCTGGGAGATAGGGAAGGACAGGGAAGCCTGGTGAACTCCAGTCCATGAAATCACAAAGAGTCAGACACGACTTAGAAACTGAATAAGAAGATATGCAAACCACTGAAGTGTCCACAGACAGATGAGGATGGATAAAGATCAGACAGGGCTTCCCTGGTGGTCCAGTGGGTAGGGACACTGCCTTGCAGTGCAAGGGGTGCCGGTTCCATCCCTGGCGTGGGAAGATCCCACATGCCGCGCAGCTGGACTGATGTGTCCAACTACCGAGCTGGAGCTCTGGAGCGCATGCACCCAGAGCTGGTGCTCTGTGACGAGAGAGGCCACTGTGATGGGAGGCCCAGGCAGGCCAAATAGCAAAGATAGATGGAAATGAATGGATGGAAGATCAATAGAAGTGGCTAAAAACAACAACAAAAAAAACAATGAGACATATATAAGTGTATACACTGGAACACTGCTCAGCTTTACAAAAGGGAAATTCTGCTATTTATGACAACTTGGGTGAATCCAGAAAGCATTCAGCTATGAGAAATTACCCAGGTGCAGAAAGACAACTACTTCATGATCTCAGTTAGATGTGGAATCCAAAGAAGTTTTAATTTATAAAAAGCAGAGGGTAGAATATTAGTTACTAGGAGTTGGGGATTGGGGCTAACAGTGACATTTAAGTTCTGGTGGTCTGGGGCACAGCATGGTGACTATAGTTAATAGTACTGTGCTGTATACTTGAAATCTGCAAAGACAGTAGTTCTTAAGTGTTCTCAACACACACACACACACACATCCCAAGATGCTAACCATATGAGATGCTACTTATGTTAAACAGCATGATTGTGATAATAATTTCATAAAAATACATATGCCAAGCCATGCATTGTATGCCTTAAATATACACAACTGTTATTTGCCAACTATGCCTTCATACAACTGGAAAACACATGACATGAGTTGTTTAATTTAAAAAATTGGTGGCCAAAATATACATCTTTGAACTTAAACTTGAGACAAAAGTTAAATACAAGTGTAGGGTAGATAAACCACCTATTGGTTAAGAACACTGTAACATCAATTAGAAAAATGTGAAAAAATAAGTGGATATTGGACGAAAACTTACTGGAGGGCTTCCACTGGTGGTCCAGTGGGTAAGGACACTGCCTTGCAGTACAAGGGGCGCCGGTTCGATCCTGGCCTGGTAAAAGCCCACGTGCCGCGGAGCGGCTGGACCGGTGTGTCCAATTACCAAGCTGGAGCTCTGGAGCGCATGCGCCCAAAGCCCGTGCTCTGCCACAACAGAGGCTCCCGTGATGGGGGGCCCACATGGGCCAAAGAACAAAGATGGATGAAAATAGATAAATGAAAGACCAATAGAAGTGGCCCGCCCACCCCCCCCCCCCCCCCACCCGACCCCCGCCCAAAATAAATAAATAAATAAATCTTTAAAAAAAAAAAAAAACTTACTGGAATGGAAAGGTAGATAATAGGACACAGAAAGAAAAATACATTGATAAGGAAGGTGAACAGCATCTTTCTTTTCTTATTGTTTTATATGGCTTATTGAGTTGGCCAAAAAATTCTTATTAGAGTTTTCTGTAAGATGATACGGAAAAACTCAAACTAACTTTTTTGGCCAATTCAATCTGTGTACTTTATTTGATCTATGAGTACCGTCAGAAAGACAACTACTTCATGATCTCAGTTAGATGTGGAATCCAAAGAAGTTTTAATTTATAAAAAGCAGAGGGTAGAATATTAGTTACTAGGAGTTGGGGATTGGGGCTAACAGTGACATTTAAGTTCTGGTGGTCTGGGGCACAGCATGGTGACTATAGTTAATAGTACTGTGCTGTATACTTGAAATCTGCAAAGACAGTAGTTCTTAAGTGTTCTCAACACACACACACACACATCCCAAGATGCTAACCATATGAGATGCTACTTATGTTAAACAGCATGATTGTGATAATAATTTCATAAAAATACATATGCCAAGCCATGCATTGTATGCCTTAAATATACACAACTGTTATTTGCCAACTATGCCTTCATACAACTGGAAAACACATGACATGAGTTGTTTAATTTAAAAAATTGGTGGCCAAAATATACATCTTTGAACTTAAACTTGAGACAAAAGTTAAATACAAGTGTAGGGTAGATAAACCACCTATTGGTTAAGAACACTGTAACATCAATTAGAAAAATGTGAAAAAATAAGTGGATATTGGACGAAAACTTACTGGAGGGCTTCCACTGGTGGTCCAGTGGGTAAGGACACCGCCTTGCAGTACAAGGGGCGCCGGTTCGATCCCTGGCCTGGGAAAATCCCACGTGCCGCGGAGCGGCTGGACCGGTGTGTCCAATTACCAAGCTGGAGCTCTGGAGCGCATGCGCCCAAAGCCCGTGCTCTGCCACAACAGAGGCTCCCGTGATGGGGGGCCCACATGGGCCAAAGAACAAAGATGGATGAAAATAGATAAATGAAAGACCAATAGAAGTGGCCCGCCCACTCCCCTCCCTCCCCAACCCGACCCCCGCCCAAAATAAATAAATAAATAAATCTTTAAAAAAAAAAAAAAAACTTACTGGAATGGAAAGGTAGATAATAGGACACAGAAAGAAAAATACATTGATAAGGAAGGTGAACAGCATCTTTCTTTTCTTATTGTTTTATATGGCTTATTGAGTTGGCCAAAAAATTCTTATTAGAGTTTTCTGTAAGATGATACGGAAAAACTCAAACTAACTTTTTTGGCCAATTCAATCTGTGTACTTATGTCTATTCTCCCTTCTGTTTTTCCATCGCTTCACTATGTGTGTTATTATTACCATCCTACTAGATTCCATATATATGTGTTAGTATATTGTGCTTGTCTTTCTCTTTTTGACTAACTTCACTTTTTATGATAGGTTCTAGATCCAGCCCAAAGTATGCATTTTTTGATTTTACAAAGAATGCAAGTATTATTCTATTATAGCATACTTTGTATAATCATTCAGTTTTAACAATAGTAGAATAACATCTTTCTTTTCTTGCTTATGTGTTTTATTTTATGAAACAATCCAACCTCATTAGAAGAAACTAAATAAGTCAGTCGAGTGAAAGATTTTGCCCAGAGAAGGGTTACAGTTAGAACCTGGATTTCTACTGCTGGTTGGTTCTAGAGGATCTTCTGATTCCTATAGACCTCCACCCAAGTTTATGTTTCATTTAAATTCCTAAGGAAACACTTAACAGACTTTAAAACGTGAAGGAGCCTGCGTTTCTTTAAATTACAAAAGAAAGGGGGGGAACACTAACACTTAGTGTTGAAAGAAAAGGATATGCTGCCAAAGCTGAGAAACATCAATTGGGATTAACTAAAGTCAAGGCACCTCTCTTAAAGGGCTTGTTTCCTTTCCTAGAATGATTACAACATCACTGTTCTATTTCCCAGGGAAGTCTCTAGTGCACATTAAAGCTTTCATTTTCTAGAGCTGTAATTTATTCGTCAAACAGCCTCAGGAAAATTAAATATAGTATGAATGCCCATAATGACCATAAGGATGGAATAAAATTACAATCAATGAAACCAAATTAGATTTCTGTTTGCAAACAACCACTCACAGACTGCCTGGACATTTGTTAATTGGTTGGTGAAATTCTGCTTCTGCTTGCATTTCTTTTGTTTGAGCGTCTCTAAGTAAGGCTTACAGTTAATAACAGACCTGCTGATGACCTTTGTATGCATAACAATGAGGCCTCGATTAAATACCTTATTGTTAACTATTATTCATTTACTACAATGGCTTTCATTATGGGTACCAGAAAAACTTTAATTCATTCACATATATAATTTCTTCACTACAGCATCTAGCTGAAAAGCCAATTAAGCTTTCTGCATATTTCCCACTCTGAATTCTGATCTGCAAGTTTTCTCGCTTCACTATGTGTGTTATTATTACCATCCTACTAGATTCCATATATATGTGTTAGTGTATTGTGCTTGTCTTTCTCTTTGACTAACTTCACTTTTTATGATAGGTTCTAGATCCAGCCCAAAGTATGCATTTTTTGATTTTACAAAGAATGCAAGTATTATTCTATTATAGCATACTTTGTATAATCATTCAGTTTTAACAATAGTAGAATAACATCTTTCTTTTCTTGCTTATGTGTTTTATTTTATGAAACAATCCAACCTCATTAGAAGAAACTAAATAAGTCAGTCGAGTGAAAGATTTTGCCCAGAGAAGGGTTACAGTTAGAACCTGGATTTCTACTGCTGGTTGGTTCTAGAGGATCTTCTGATTCCTATAGACCTCCACCCAAGTTTATGTTTCATTTAAATTCCTAAGGAAACACTTAACAGACTTTAAAACGTGAAGGAGCCTGCGTTTCTTTAAATTACAAAAGAAAGGGGGGGAACACTAACACTTAGTGTTGAAAGAAAAGGATATGCTGCCAAAGCTGAGAAACATCAATTGGGATTAACTAAAGTCAAGGCACCTCTCTTAAAGGGCTTGTTTCCTTTCCTAGAATGATTACAACATCACTGTTCTATTTCCCAGGGAAGTCTCTAGTGCACATTAAAGCTTTCATTTTCTAGAGCTGTAATTTATTCGTCAAACAGCCTCAGGAAAATTAAATATAGTATGAATGCCCATAATGACCATAAGGATGGAATAAAATTACAATCAATGAAACCAAATTAGATTTCTGTTTGCAAACAACCACTCACAGACTGCCTGGACATTTGTTAATTGGTTGGTGAAATTCTGCTTCTGCTTGCATTTCTTTTGTTTGAGCGTCTCTAAGTAAGGCTTACAGTTAATAACAGACCTGCTGATGACCTTTGTATGCATAACAATGAGGCCTCGATTAAATACCTTATTGTTAACTATTATTCATTTACTACAATGGCTTTCATTATGGGTACCAGAAAAACTTTAATTCATTCACATATATAATTTCTTCACTACAGCATCTCAGCTGTAAAATGGCCAATTAAGCTTTCTGCATATTTCCCACTCTGAAATTTCTTGAGGGCCTCTGTTTTCAAGGTTTTACTTTGTACTAGAATTTGATAATATTTTGACTCTAAGCAACAGATGAGGCTCTACCACTTTCATGGGCTAGATGATTTAGTCAAGAAAACAATGGAAACAGCAATAAAAAGTTAAAACCTTCATTCTCTCTGTCTAAACAAATATTAAAACATTTTCTTACACTGCGCAATGAAAAAATTTCCTATAATCAGAGTCATTGTGACTTGAAAAATACTGTTTTTGCTTAGAAGACTATTAATGTGCTTTCCTCTGGGATCAAGTTTAACTAGAGTATTTGTAATTGTGAGAATACTACCCTTTGCACGCATGCATTCTGTGACCTCGATTACCAGACTCCCCTGTTTTGCTCTTGGATACTTTAAAGTTTCTGAATGAAGTTAAAATCTCTTCCTTATAAAGCCCCATGCATGCATATGCTAAGCCACTTCAGTCATCACACACCTGTGTGTGTGTGTGTGTGTGTGTGTGTGTGGGCATACAAGTCTCTGTGTATAAAAGAATCAAGGTCTCCATGCATGATTGAAAACCCAGGCTCTGTACCATATAAGCATGGTAGCCTTGCTGTGCAGCTAACTAGTAGGACAAATACAACTCCTCTTCAGGTCTATGGCCCTATCACAGAGGACATTTTGACAGGCATCCTTCTTAACGTGTATTGAATAAATTTCTAGAGCTGTAATTTATTCGTCAAACAGCCTCAGGAAAATTAAATATAGTATGAATGCCCATAATGACCATAAGGATGGAATAAAATTACAATCAATGAAACCAAATTAGATTTCTGTTTGCAAACAACCACTCACAGACTGCCTGGACATTTGTTAATTGGTTGGTGAAATTCTGCTTCTGCTTGCATTTCTTTTGTTTGAGCGTCTCTAAGTAAGGCTTACAGTTAATAACAGACCTGCTGATGACCTTTGTATGCATAACAATGAGGCCTCGATTAAATACCTTATTGTTAACTATTATTCATTTACTACAATGGCTTTCATTATGGGTACCAGAAAAACTTTAATTCATTCACATATATAATTTCTTCACTACAGCATCTCAGCTGTAAAATGGCCAATTAAGCTTTCTGCATATTTCCCACTCTGAAATTTCTTGAGGGCCTCTGTTTTCAAGGTTTTACTTTGTACTAGAATTTGATAATATTTTGACTCTAAGCAACAGATGAGGCTCTACCACTTTCATGGGCTAGATGATTTAGTCAAGAAAACAATGGAAACAGCAATAAAAAGTTAAAACCTTCATTCTCTCTGTCTAAACAAATATTAAAACATTTTCTTACACTGCGCAATGAAAAAATTTCCTATAATCAGAGTCATTGTGACTTGAAAAATACTGTTTTTGCTTAGAAGACTATTAATGTGCTTTCCTCTGGGATCAAGTTTAACTAGAGTATTTGTAATTGTGAGAATACTACCCTTTGCACGCATGCATTCTGTGACCTCGATTACCAGACTCCCCTGTTTTGCTCTTGGATACTTTAAAGTTTCTGAATGAAGTTAAAATCTCTTCCTTATAAAGCCCCATGCATGCATATGCTAAGCCACTTCAGTCATCACACACCTGTGTGTGTGTGTGTGTGTGTGTGTGTGGGCATACAAGTCTCTGTGTATAAAAGAATCAAGGTCTCCATGCATGATTGAAAACCCAGGCTCTGTACCATATAAGCATGGTAGCCTTGCTGTGCAGCTAACTAGTAGGACAAATACAACTCCTCTTCAGGTCTATGGCCCTATCACAGAGGACATTTTGACAGGCATCCTTCTTAACGTGTATTGAATAAATTTTGATAATTGAAATGATGAATATAAAGGTCAAGAACTGTAAATTGTCTCTATTGCCTAGGTATCCAGGGAATCTAGGCTTGAGTTTACAGTACATTTATAAACCATGAATGTAGTTATCCCATCTGAAAAACATTACCTACTGTATTCCTTCTTCACAAATTTCAGCCTTCTGATATTATCTAATTCAGTTAAAATGCTACCATGGTATTGTTGAATCTTATATTTTTATAATAAATATATAGTACTTAAGTATTAATATTTTATAACACCACTTTTCTACCGGAGGAAGAAGCAGATCATTCAAACAACATGTAAAACTGAAAATGAAATCTAGAATTTGAATCAATTTGTGGGAGAACAAATGATTCATTCTAGGTTATTAGAGGCGCATGGCCAGAATGGTTGAGTTTTGGGTAGGATCTTACAGAAAAACCCAAACAAACTTTTTGGTCAACCCAATACTTTTATTCATTCTTATTTTTTTCATAGATGGTAAAAATGTGTCTTTGTGAAGGATGGAAGAAGGAAAACTCCAGCAATTTCCCTGTAACCAAGTTACAACTCTCTTATTTTTGCATGCACATAATTTCTTTACAAATAGTTATGCCAGTTAGACATGTAAATCTTACATCAAAGTTAGTGAATGATAACGACTTCTAATTGTTTTCATTTTCTCTAAGCTAGAGCACTGATACTTTTTTTTTCACAATGTCAACAATCTAGAGGCAAGAGACTGACACTTGCATTGCTGTCTCTGTGTTGCCCAAGAGAACTATTCACTTTTCATGTTTGATAGTTAAGATGAAATAGAAATAATTTGCTTAAAATTTACATCACAAAAAATGAAGAGTAGTATGGAGAATGTTATGTTTGAAAATTTTAAATGTCCTATTTGATGTTAATAATGGTTGAAAAATATTAAATAAATTTTAAAAAAGGAAGCAGAGAAATAACTCTACCTCAGAATCTTACAACAAAATTGAAAAGTGAATACTAAAAAGTACATGATAAACAGCTAACTAGTAGACTTTCAGGTCTATGGCCCTATCACAGAGGACATTTTGACAGGCATCCTTCTTAACGTGTATTGAATAAATTTTGATAATTGAAATGATGAATATAAAGGTCAAGAACTGTAAATTGTCTCTATTGCCTAGGTATCCAGGGAATCTAGGCTTGAGTTTACAGTACATTTATAAACCATGAATGTAGTTATCCCATCTGAAAAACATTACCTACTGTATTCCTTCTTCACAAATTTCAGCCTTCTGATATTATCTAATTCAGTTAAAATGCTACCATGGTATTGTTGAATCTTATATTTTTATAATAAATATATAGTACTTAAGTATTAATATTTTATAACACCACTTTTCTACCGGAGGAAGAAGCAGATCATTCAAACAACATGTAAAACTGAAAATGAAATCTAGAATTTGAATCAATTTGTGGGAGAACAAATGATTCATTCTAGGTTATTAGAGGCGCATGGCCAGAATGGTTGAGTTTTGGGTAGGATCTTACAGAAAAACCCAAACAAACTTTTTGGTCAACCCAATACTTTTATTCATTCTTATTTTTTTCATAGATGGTAAAAATGTGTCTTTGTGAAGGATGGAAGAAGGAAAACTCCAGCAATTTCCCTGTAACCAAGTTACAACTCTCTTATTTTTGCATGCACATAATTTCTTTACAAATAGTTATGCCAGTTAGACATGTAAATCTTACATCAAAGTTAGTGAATGATAACGACTTCTAATTGTTTTCATTTTCTCTAAGCTAGAGCACTGATACTTTTTTTTTTTTCACAATGTCAACAATCTAGAGGCAAGAGACTGACACTTGCATTGCTGTCTCTGTGTTGCCCAAGAGAACTATTCACTTTTCATGTTTGATAGTTAAGATGAAATAGAAATAATTTGCTTAAAATTTACATCACAAAAAATGAAGAGTAGTATGGAGAATGTTATGTTTGAAAATTTTAAATGTCCTATTTGATGTTAATAATGGTTGAAAAATATTAAATAAATTTTAAAAAAGGAAGCAGAGAAATAACTCTACCTCAGAATCTTACAACAAAATTGAAAAGTGAATACTAAAAAGTACATGTAAATCTTCTCTTTATTCACACCACACAAGAAAGGCATATTTCTAGTATATTGTTATATATTTTCTTTTAAGTCTCTTATTTCTCAAGGAATTGACATGTGCCTATGAGTTATAAAATTTCATGAAGTTAATATATGTGTTCAGAATAATTCAAATCATGACCTAAGCAATATTTATATTCAAATACAAGACTTTTTACACCCCTGTTTTGTATAATTTTATTAAGTGCAGTTGAAAATGAATTTATGTCATGTTGTTCAGGAAATAATTATCACAAACCATTAGAATTTAAAGGAAATGCTTTGCTAAACATTTGAAAATTCAGTCCTTTCTTATAATGTCAAAGCAAAATCAAAGCATTCATTTTAAGGAAGTCACATCATCTTCAGAAGAAAATTGCACCTCAAAGTCATCTAGAATAAGTCTGGTCCTTTAATAATTTGAATGTTAAGTGATCTAGTACTTTCTGGCACTTCAAAACAAATGCTAAAAATGTTATCTTAAAAAACACCCTATTTTACAGCTATCTTTGTGAAGTTACATACCTAATCAGTGGAAAGAAGGAAGGAATGAAGGAAGGAAAGGAGGAAGCCAACTGAGATATCTTATTCACAGGGGATACTAAAGTACATTTTGTTCCTTATGTTCAATTTTTCCAAAAAGAAATTTTTATCATCATTATCTATCTACATTATAAAATGCCTGTTTATCTCTTAACAACCCTGTCAATTAGGTAAAATATTACAAAAAATTAAATTACTTGCTAATGCCTACACAACTGATTGGATAAAATTAAAGAGATTTGTTCCTTTAATGGTAATAGCAATATGGAAGCTCTGATGTGATTTTTAAAAAGTCTTTTCTCAAAGTATAACTGTTCTGTTATTTCTCAAGTACCAAAGAATATTTTATCTGATAAATGTTTAGCTCAGACTACTTAACTCATTCCAGAATATGCTCCATGCAGATTCTAAGATATCAATTTTGTCTTTAAGAACAACACCTTGACAAAAAAATCTATGAATGCTAATAAAAAGAGAAGGTTGAAATGTACTTCTTTTCTCTTTTACTCCTGTGGTTTGGGGCCACTTATAGAAAAGTCTTCCTTTGATAGAACTGAACATAGTATTTAAGAAAATACAGGGAGGAGGCTGACTTTGATGCATCCAACTGGATATCTGACAAGAATATACAAAGAGTGAATATAGATACAACGGTCTACCAATGACAAGGTCTGTTCTTGACATGATGCCAGGCAAGCACTACTCAAGTTAAAGGAGCATCATGAGTGAAGAAGAATGAACTATTTCTCTTGAATGTGCAACCTCACAAAGTCACACATACTCAGGCGTCCCAGTGCAAATAGGTACCCTTATATTACCACATGGGCTTCCCTGGTGGCTCAGACAGTAAAGAATCTGCCTGCATGGGAGACGTTGATCCCAACCGTCATGGATAATTTTGAGGGGCTGGCCCAAGACTTCAGTGGAAGAAGGAACTGCAGATGTGGTGGAAACAGCAAGATAATTAGGGTCCCAAGTGGATCCTGAAGATGTGACTGACTGGCTACCATCTCAGGAAAAAACATGGATTCGTAATCACATCTTTTGGATGAATAAAGCAAGTGCTTTCTTGAGATGCAATTTGTTCCTGGTGAAGATGCTATGCAGACTGTTACAACGACCCCAGGGACTGAGAATATTGCATAAAGGTAGTTAATAAAGCAGGGCAGGGTTTAGGATGACTAATTCTGATTCTGAAAGCAGTTCTCATTCTACCATGGATTTCAAACATCAGATGGTTCATGAAAGGCAGTCAATCAACATGGAAACTTCATTGTTATCTTGTTTAAATAAATTGCCACATCCACCCCAACCTTTAGCAACCACCACCCAGGTCAGTCAGCAGCCAGCAACATCAAGACAGGACACTCCACCAGAAAAAAGATTATGACTTGCTAAAGGCTAAGTTGATGGTTAGCTTTTTTTGTTTGTTTTAATCAATGAAGTATTTTAAAATTAAGGAATGTATACTGTTTTAGACATGCTATTGAACACATAATAGACTACAAGATAGCATTAACATTCACTTTTACCTACAACAGTAACCAAAAAGATGTGTGACTGGCTATATTATAGTGATCTGGAAATGAACCTGTTATCTCTCAGGGGTATGCCTGGACTATCTCATTACCTGATACCTAAGATACATCTGAAGGAGAAGATGTACCTGAAAGGGGAACAGAGAATCTAAAAAAAGAGCCAGACAGCATTTCCTCCAAAGTATACAGCTTCAAATTTTCACAGTTAATTCATAGATCTTGTAGGATAAAGAAGCAATGTGAATTTAAAAATAAAAGTAATGTGAATACCATCCCTTTGCTTTCCGAGTAATATTAGAGCTCACTGCTTATATCAGTGGTGTACACCCAGATGAGGTTTTGTTTCCAAGAAGAACTGTGGCAATGTCTGAAGGCATTGACAGCTGTCACACCCGTGAAGGTGCTGCTGTTGGCAGCTGGAGGCCAGCGACCCGGCTAACCATCTTACCACACACCTGGCAGCACCTGCAACGGTGGACCATTCAGCTCCAAATTTCAACCAAACCCAGACTGAGAAACTCTGATCTAGAGGAGAGTGTCAGGTCAGTTCAAGCACTGGGTTAATTGTAGTTCACTAAAATAATGGATGAATGTCATTTGTCTTTGATAATGCCTTTGAGATCCTCAACATATTAATAAACACAATATTGGCTAAATGGACAAAACAGGATTCGTAATCACATCTTTTGGATGAATAAAGCAAGTGCTTTCTTGAGATGCAATTTGTTCCTGGTGAAGATGCTATGCAGACTGTTACAACGACCCCAGGGACTGAGAATATTGCATAAAGGTAGTTAATAAAGCAGGGCAGGGTTTAGGATGACTAATTCTGATTCTGAAAGCAGTTCTCATTCTACCATGGATTTCAAACATCAGATGGTTCATGAAAGGCAGTCAATCAACATGGAAACTTCATTGTTATCTTGTTTAAATAAATTGCCACATCCACCCCAACCTTTAGCAACCACCACCCAGGTCAGTCAGCAGCCAGCAACATCAAGACAGGACACTCCACCAGAAAAAAGATTATGACTTGCTAAAGGCTAAGTTGATGGTTAGCTTTTTTTGTTTGTTTTAATCAATGAAGTATTTTAAAATTAAGGAATGTATACTGTTTTAGACATGCTATTGAACACATAATAGACTACAAGATAGCATTAACATTCACTTTTACCTACAACAGTAACCAAAAAGATGTGTGACTGGCTATATTATAGTGATCTGGAAATGAACCTGTTATCTCTCAGGGGTATGCCTGGACTATCTCATTACCTGATACCTAAGATACATCTGAAGGAGAAGATGTACCTGAAAGGGGAACAGAGAATCTAAAAAAAGAGCCAGACAGCATTTCCTCCAAAGTATACAGCTTCAAATTTTCACAGTTAATTCATAGATCTTGTAGGATAAAGAAGCAATGTGAATTTAAAAATAAAAGTAATGTGAATACCATCCCTTTGCTTTCCGAGTAATATTAGAGCTCACTGCTTATATCAGTGGTGTACACCCAGATGAGGTTTTGTTTCCAAGAAGAACTGTGGCAATGTCTGAAGGCATTGACAGCTGTCACACCCGTGAAGGTGCTGCTGTTGGCAGCTGGAGGCCAGCGACCCGGCTAACCATCTTACCACACACCTGGCAGCACCTGCAACGGTGGACCATTCAGCTCCAAATTTCAACCAAACCCAGACTGAGAAACTCTGATCTAGAGGAGAGTGTCAGGTCAGTTCAAGCACTGGGTTAATTGTAGTTCACTAAAATAATGGATGAATGTCATTTGTCTTTGATAATGCCTTTGAGATCCTCAACATATTAATAAACACAATATTGGCTAAATGGACAAAACAGGATCATATCCTACAAAACCATTATCATAGTACAATGACAATAGCTATCTTTTCCACACATGACAGTATAGGTTTCCATGTTAAAATCCAATTTTTAATGGTTTTAAATATTTTTTAGAATATCTAGAAATAGAAACTATTACAAAAATTCTAACACACCAACACATATTATGCCCATGTCTGCTATCTAAGTGAGTCTGTATGTCAATACATATTTATAGAAAGTTCTTTTTTCTCAGCTAACATATCATTTCTGCAGACTATTTATACTTAAAATTAATTAAATATGCTGTAACTTGTTAATTAAATATGTCTCTCTCTTATATCTTCTACTTTCTGAAAATATGGGTTTTAAAAATTATATTACAGTAGGAAAAAATATATATACAAAGATTTAGAATATTAAAATGACAAACATTAATACATATTTTCATTATTGTCTAATTATAAATTATTAAAATGAGCACAAACATTATCATTTTTATGAAAATATATTTTTATATTGCTTTCTAAAGATTTATATGTTTCATCCTATTACTAGCTATATGACAGTTTTTTTCATTAGTTTTCATTTTGAAAAAACACATCTTTTTAAAGTATTTAAATGTTTTTAGTTTTCTAGTTGGCATATAGTTCACTGTTAAGACTCAGGGACATTATGATTCAGAAGATATATAAGTCAATAGTAGTTAATGATACTTCATGGTCAGGCGGACACCTGTACAATGATTATCATTAAGAGAAATTTAATTTTGTATAATGCTATCCCACTGAATAAATATATGTCATCCTGGAAAAAAAAAAAAACCATTATATAAAAGGTCTTAAACCATGGATTTAATTTAAATGATGTTGTAATCATGGAAGCCTCTGCTACTGTGAGCCCCATCTTAAAGTGACAGCTTGCTGTTAATCAAAATTACAACAGACAATGCTAGAAACCTATTAAAAATAGCTACAGACAGAAATTGTGTATCAGATTTTAATGGTTATGTTTGTACAATACATAAACTGAGAATGTTGAATTAATTGTTGGAGAAAATATAACCACTAGGATAAAAAAACTGTCATCAGTCCACATGTTTTTACAAACATAAAGTAATTCAACTATAGACAAGTACAAACCAATATAGTTTATATACCTAAAATGTATTTATAATCAAAATATGCTTTTAATATTACAAGGGTATATTTTGTAAGCTAATTTGTAAAATAATTATTTCATACAATTTTAAAACACATGATTGCAAAATAACTCTTTAACTAGCTGAACTTGGAAATATCATTCTGTATTATGTTCACTCTGTACCCTAGTTAACATGTCAAACTTTTCAGCAGGTTCGCCAGAAAATTTTTTTGAATATACTTCTCTGAAAACATATTGAATTTCTACCAATGACATTTCAATGCAGTAGGTCAGCATGGAACAAATCTAACTTATATGTGGATACAGTTATATGTTATTTTATAACCTCGGAGAATAGGCTTAGAAGCCAAGTATATTTGAAATTTCAATAATTCAGCTGTCTTGCATTGTGAGGAAGTATTATTTTAAAGCAGTTAGAATGACTGATGCTCTGATATCCTGTTCCAAAGCCATCTGAAATAGAGTGTAAATTTAACTCATGATAATCTTCAAATATTTCTTAAAAACTTCGTTCAGGGATTTCCTGGTAGCTCAGTGGTAAAGAGTTCACCTGCCAACGCAGGAGACATGGGTTTGATCCCTGATAGGGGAAGATCCCACATGCTGTGAAGCAACTAAGCCCATGAGCCACAACAATGGAGCCTGTGCTCTAGAGCCTCGGAGTCGCAACTGTGGAGCCCATGGGCCACAACTACTGAAGCCCGTGAGCCCTAGAGCCCGAGTTCCACAAAAGAAAAGTCACTGCAACAAGAAGCCTGCTCACCTCAATTACAGAATAGCCCCCACTCCCTGCAACTAGAGAAGATCCTGTGGCAGCAGTTAAAATCCAGAATAGCCAAAAACAAATATGTACAAAGAATTGTTTTAAAAAAAAAACTGTTCAGAAAAAAACTTGCAGGAATTGTCCAGTTTCCGTTTTCACTCGTACTAGAGCCTCTCACAGGCAGAGTGTTATTTAACAAAATGGTGCTTAAGACCACTTGTGCTGCTATTTCCTCTGTAGTATCAGATTCACAACTTAATATGTTTATCAGCTCGGTGCTCACTTGCTCACCAGTGTCCGACTCTTTGAGACCTTATGGGCAGTAACCCACCAGGTTCCTCTGCCCATGGAATTTTCCAGCTAAGAATACTGGAGCAGGTGGCCATTTCATTCTCCAGGGGATCTTCCTGACCCAGCAATCAAACCAATGTCCAGTATGTCTCCTGCATTGGCAGGCAGATTCTTTTTAAAAGCCATATATCAAAGTTAAGTGCAGAATTCTGGAAAATGCATACAAGCTCCGTGATGGCCAAAGACTGGATTCTGTCATCGTTTGAATTACTCAGTTGTGTCTCTTTTGCGATCCCATGGGCTGTAGGCCAGCCAGGCTCCCCTGTCCATGGGATTCTTTAGGCAATAATACTGGAGTAGGTAGCCATTCTATTTTCCAGGGGATCTTCTCAGACCCAGAGACTGAGCTCGGGTCTCCTGTATTGCAGGTAGTTTCTTAACCATCTGAGCCACCAGGAAAGCCCATAATTTCCATGACCACTGCATCAAATCATGCTGCTAATAGTTGGAGATGGCTGTACATGAAATATCCTTCTTTGATTTATTCCAGAGATAATTTTGACTGATTTTCTCTTAACCAAAAATGAACAAGAATCATTACAAAGGTTAATGAAATAGAAAGATCAGAACAGGAAGGAAATATTACAAGTAAACAGGGTTTCTTCACAATCATGTGTGTCTATTCTGTTTATTGCTTCAGTAGCTGAGCTTGTTTGTATTAGACATTTTCCAACTCAGGCTCAGTTACAGAGAATTATATTGCAGTATAACTGTACATACTTTTTTAGTGTAATTTTATGATGCTTGTGAAAGCCTAGTGGCACCCATCCTAACTACTTGAGAGACATAAAATTTTTACCATAAGGTGCACCCATCACTATTTAATAAAGTTCACACGGCACTCAGAGGAAAATTAGGATGCCATTAAAAGTGACAGAAAACTTATTGTGTGGATGCAAAAGACTTCAGAGCAACCAAAACCAAAACACAGAGAAAAATTAAGCAAATAAACAAACAAACAAAAAACCAAGAAAACAAATCAAAATAACATACTGACTCTGAAAATCAGTTATTCTCAAACCATACTGTTTTCATAGAATACTTGAGAAAGTTTATTCTTGAAACCGAATGAAGCCACTATAAAGAAGATTGTAGAGCTCATGGTTTTACTGTGGGATAAATCCAAACCAGAACTGAACCATTAGCAACCCAATTCTATAGAAATCTTACAAGCAATAATCTTTCTACTGATAACATGAATTGAATCATTATAGAAATTCAACAGTTTGCAAAATATTTAGTTCAAACCTATACTCACTGACAAACAGCGAAGAGATCAAACCAGTCCTAAAGGAAATCAACACTGAATACTCATTGGAAGGAATGATGCTAAAGTTAAAGCTCCGATACATTGGTCACCCAATGCATAGAGCCAACGCATTGGGAAAGACCCTGATGCTGGGAAAACTCTGAAGGCAGGAGGCAACAGAGGATGAGATGGTTAGATGGTACCACCGACTTGGATGTGAGTTTGAGCAAACTCTGGGAGATAGTCAAGGACAGGGCAACCTGGCTTGCTGCATTCCACAGTGCTGCAAAGAGATATGAATGAGCGGCTGAACAACAACAAAGCTTTATGAAGGAACTTTTAAAATTTCCTTTTCTGAGAATACCATGTGTAACAAAATACCTAACGTATAAATTTCTTTATAAATTTACTTATAAGTAGTCAGACTATCCTGACAATATTGTAACAGTTGTTTTAGTCACAAAATTATTTGCCTCCACACTGATGAAATTGAATAGTATATAAGAATATTAAGAATATATCAAGTACTGAAATAGCCAAATCACACAACAGATGCAATAATTACAAAATATTTTTGATGACAAGACTGTAGTTTCTCTGGTAAATGGGTGACATTTTATCCCATTTCAAAATTGTTGATAACTTTCATATAAAAGTCATAGTACAGAAAGGCATGGAATTTAGAGCCTAAAACTGCACTATAATGTAGCAGAACACAGGTAAATTTTAAAGAAAACCCACAGTTTACCATGGTGTCTGTCCTCTTTTCTGTACCAGTTCAGTGCAGGCTGACTTTAGCTGCCACATTTACCAGATGATTGATGTCTGAGGGAGACAGAGAATTTGTGAAATCCAATATTGCTTCCACAGGCAACAGAGTGGATATAGGTTGGGCAGGATCTAGCTTAAAAATACGTATTTTCAAGGCAGCTAGGAAAAGGATTCCTATCTCATTTGTTGCTCATAACTTCACACAAAACTTAAGAAATATAAACTCTAAGGACTGAGAAACAGAAATTTGAAAAGGATGTTTGACACAGATTCATATTGAAAACCCCAAATCCTCCAGATACTGCAACTATGTCAGGCGTTTGGCATCATCCAGAGAGATTTGCACACAAGACACATGGGTGGATCAATGAACAGGACTGAAAAGAAGCTATTGTCCTAAATCAATGGCTTTCAGTGACTCCATCCCCATGTACCACATTCATCAGAAGCAGAGGTCTTATTGCCTCTGAAAATAATCACAGACACAAATTCACTAACTTGTGTTGGCTGGGACTAGCCAATCCTCTTAAAAGTAACTCACCCAAGTGTAACACCTTATCCTAACAAGAGTTCAGGTCCCTAAATCTTAAAAAAACAAAACACCAAGAAAACTGCCTCTTCTCTCCACACTAGAGACCTTAATATTGACACTTTTAGGGGAGAAAATGAATGAAAGGTGAGTGACTCTTCAGATAGCAGGGCAGTAAGAGTCTAGATGCTATCGCTCACTATCAGGCATCACAAGTACATCAAAACTATCAAGCTGAGTATGATTTTCCCCTTAAAAATAATTTTCAACATATATCATGTGCCAGGTTATGTGCCAGAGACTGTGGGCCAAAGTTCATTCAATACACTCCCTGCCCACGAGGAGACTAACCTTCAGATGAGCAAGATGATCAGGCAGGAAATGAGAGCTAAGAAGGGTCCCACCGAGGTAGACTAACAGCCCTAATTGTTGATAACTTTCATATAAAAGTCATAGTACAGAAAGGCATGGAAAACTGCACTATAATGTAGCAGAACACAGGTAAATTTTAAAGAAAACCCACAGTTTACCATGGTGTCTGTCCTCTTTTCTGTACCAGTTCAGTGCAGGCTGACTTTAGCTGCCACATTTACCAGATGATTGATGTCTGAGGGAGACAGAGAATTTGTGAAATCCAATATTGCTTCCACAGGCAACAGAGTGGATATAGGTTGGGCAGGATCTAGCTTAAAAATACGTATTTTCAAGGCAGCTAGGAAAAGGATTCCTATCTCATTTGTTGCTCATAACTTCACACAAAACTTAAGAAATATAAACTCTAAGGACTGAGAAACAGAAATTTGAAAAGGATGTTTGACACAGATTCATATTGAAAACCCCAAATCCTCCAGATACTGCAACTATGTCAGGCGTTTGGCATCATCCAGAGAGATTTGCACACAAGACACATGGGTGGATCAATGAACAGGACTGAAAAGAAGCTATTGTCCTAAATCAATGGCTTTCAGTGACTCCATCCCCATGTACCACATTCATCAGAAGCAGAGGTCTTATTGCCTCTGAAAATAATCACAGACACAAATTCACTAACTTGTGTTGGCTGGGACTAGCCAATCCTCTTAAAAGTAACTCACCCAAGTGTAACACCTTATCCTAACAAGAGTTCAGGTCCCTAAATCTTAAAAAAACAAAACACCAAGAAAACTGCCTCTTCTCTCCACACTAGAGACCTTAATATTGACACTTTTAGGGGAGAAAATGAATGAAAGGTGAGTGACTCTTCAGATAGCAGGGCAGTAAGAGTCTAGATGCTATCGCTCACTATCAGGCATCACAAGTACATCAAAACTATCAAGCTGAGTATGATTTTCCCCTTAAAAATAATTTTCAACATATATCATGTGCCAGGTTATGTGCCAGAGACTGTGGGCCAAAGTTCATTCAATACACTCCCTGCCCACGAGGAGACTAACCTTCAGATGAGCAAGATGATCAGGCAGGAAATGAGAGCTAAGAAGGGTCAATGCTAACAGCCCTGAGAGTCAGTCTTGACAGCTTGATCACAAGAGCCCACATGGGCATTAATGTATCCAATTGAAGTCTTTTTACAACATTATTCTATTATTCATATTCCCCCCAAAATGAAACGCTAGAAAAAAAAATTGACCAATCTATTAGATATATGATATTTTGATATGCCGAAATCAGATGAGATGTAAGAAAACCAAAAAAGAGAAAAATCTCTTTATATGAGCACATCAGCATCAAATTCTGACCTGCAAGCAAGGACAACTGTCACAAAGCAGAAGGCCAGTATGTCCTTAGTATGTTATGTATGGAGGCTAGACTATTCCTGGATGGATAGAATAGGGAAAATTAAACTCAGATATCCCAATCACAATCATCTGCACTTAATGTGATGAGATTAGTGGCCACATGAAGGAAGAGAAAGGATGAGGGAAAAATTCAAAGGAAGAATCAACATAAGTTGGTGTTGATGATATGAAGTATAGCTAGAGTTACATCAAAAGTTGTGGTGAGCCTGTGCGCCTGAATTTTCTGAGAATGGATGAACCAAAGACAGGGGCAGAAATTTTTGAGAGAAAACCAGGTCAGGACCTAAGGTTAGGGAAAAGAGAAACAAGATACAATGAATGCTGTCGCTCTCTGAGGAAAATAAAACCACAAATGGTACAGACTTAAAAACAGCAACAACAACAACAGAGCCAGGAATAAAACCCAAGACCTTAACACCAGTAATTATAGCACAAAGCCAACCTGGATACAAGCTTTAGAACAAACACTATATTTTATTTTACAGTTAACAGTCACATAAAGAGTCTCTGTTATTGAGTCCAGTCCGTGGCCCAATGTCCTGCAGATAGACAGTATATTCTTAGGTCTCCAGGAACATACGTGGTAGCTCCATGAAAGTTTTTAAAGTTTTTCACCCATAAAAATGTGATAAATTGTCAGAACTTTTGTTAAAATGTACAGGAGCCTCCATGAAGCTCTGAAAGTCTGGTCATCTCATCTGTGTTATTAAAAATAATTTTCAACATATATCATGTGCCAGGTTATGTGCCAGAGACTGTGGGCCAAAGTTCATTCAATACACTCCCTGCCCACGAGGAGACTAACCTTCAGATGAGCAAGATGATCAGGCAGGAAATGAGAGCTAAGAAGGGTCAATGCTAACAGCCCTGAGAGTCAGTCTTGACAGCTTGATCACAAGAGCCCACATGGGCATTAATGTATCCAATTGAAGTCTTTTTACAACATTATTCTATTATTCATATTCCCCCCAAAATGAAACGCTAGAAAAAAAAATTGACCAATCTATTAGATATATGATATTTTGATATGCCGAAATCAGATGAGATGTAAGAAAACCAAAAAAGAGAAAAATCTCTTTATATGAGCACATCAGCATCAAATTCTGACCTGCAAGCAAGGACAACTGTCACAAAGCAGAAGGCCAGTATGTCCTTAGTATGTTATGTATGGAGGCTAGACTATTCCTGGATGGATAGAATAGGGAAAATTAAACTCAGATATCCCAATCACAATCATCTGCACTTAATGTGATGAGATTAGTGGCCACATGAAGGAAGAGAAAGGATGAGGGAAAAATTCAAAGGAAGAATCAACATAAGTTGGTGTTGATGATATGAAGTATAGCTAGAGTTACATCAAAAGTTGTGGTGAGCCTGTGCGCCTGAATTTTCTGAGAATGGATGAACCAAAGACAGGGGCAGAAATTTTTGAGAGAAAACCAGGTCAGGACCTAAGGTTAGGGAAAAGAGAAACAAGATACAATGAATGCTGTCGCTCTCTGAGGAAAATAAAACCACAAATGGTACAGACTTAAAAACAGCAACAACAACAACAGAGCCAGGAATAAAACCCAAGACCTTAACACCAGTAATTATAGCACAAAGCCAACCTGGATACAAGCTTTAGAACAAACACTATATTTTATTTTACAGTTAACAGTCACATAAAGAGTCTCTGTTATTGAGTCCAGTCCGTGGCCCAATGTCCTGCAGATAGACAGTATATTCTTAGGTCTCCAGGAACATACGTGGTAGCTCCATGAAAGTTAATTTCAAGGTTTTTCACCCATAAAAAAAATGTGATAAATTGTCAGAACTTTTGTTAAAAATGTACAGGAGCCTCCATGAAGCTCTGAAAGTCTGGTCATCTCATCTGTGTTATTAAAATTCTAAGGAGCACAACTCCAGTACGTATTCAATTAAACAGGAGTGGTAATGAAGGCCTGCAGCTCCGGCCTCTGGGTGTGAGGATCAAAGGGGCATTTTTAAGACAGTTTATATGAATTTCCAGCTGAAAAATTGGTTTTCATCATTTGCTAACTACAAATCCTAGAGTCTCGCAAAAGATAAAGGCTAAGGTGCTTTGGAAGCATTTTGTTGTGTGAGAATTCTAGTGGATTTATTTAGAATTATAATGTATAATTTATATAAGCGTGAGTTTTTCCTTGCCTGTAAATTTCTATCAGGGAGAAATGAGGCTAAAGATGGCAGAATCCCCTATGCCCATTTCTGTACTACAGCTCTGAGAATGTAACAGTTGGCATGGTTTTAATAGTGTGATTACCCAAACTTGAATCCTGCTCACACACTGACTCCTATGCATGTGTTTCAATTAATTCTCTTATCGTTCAAGGCACTCATGGTGGGGTTGAGGAATGCTTGATTTACATATTCAGTCTAAAATATTATACATAGAAAGAGAATATCAGTCAAAAATATTTTGAGAAAGAGAAACAGGGAGGGAAGGAGGGAGGAAAGAAAGAAAGATCTCAAGAAGTAGGTGCCAATCTATGTTACTATAACTTAGCATGAACGTGATCAAGGTATTTATTTGCAACTGTGACTTTCTAAAAGATTTTACAAATCTTTAACTATATTTAAGAAATCCAGAAATCACATTCATTGCAAATTTGTTTAAACTGTGCTTTTCAAGTACAGTAATATTTTCAGCGTAACCAATAGAATCTTGGGTTTAAAGGATTCGTTTTGGGTGAATGTATTCTTATCTGATGAGGAAGAGGCTATAACAACACATTTTTGAATGTTTCCAGAAGGTAACATTTTTAATATGAAGCCAACACATTTTCTTCACCATCTTCCTATTCAGATTATTCAAAACAGCAGGGTGAGAGAAAGCAGAGGACTGGTTCCTTATTTCCAATAAATCAAAGAAGCACCTCAATTAGCCACCTGCACTCCTTCAGTATTTTTCCAGTGTCTGATCGAGAAAATATTATTTACTGTTAAGATTAATAAAAACTAGTCTGCCAAGTATTTTCTGTTTAATGCAAAAATAATGGGCAACATTAAGGAAGGGAAATATGATACATATGTATGATCTTTGTGACATTCCAATTTATTCAGAGCCTGGCTCTGCCACTATGAGAGGCAGACAGTCAGAAAATGGAAATAGATTCAAATACACATCATCTTTCATCTGAGAACTTGGTGTGACCCTAAAGCTAACCTTATTGAAACGGTTACAGATTCCCGAACTATTGGAAGGCTAAAGAGGGTTGATCCTAGATATGGATGAATTAGCCATGCATGCCTCCAAGAGAAGTTCAAATGCTTCTGTGTGTTTGTTTTGGTTACGTCTGCCTTTAGTATATAAGATGACCTTTCGTCACCCTCTGCTCTCCATCCTGCCTACTTTCTCTGTATCAGGGTTTGTTTGTTGAGCCTTTTCTCCGCCTTTTAGACTTGATTTGAGAAATCTAGCTCCATTGACTCTATGTCAAAAATATTTTGAGAATTTACATATTCAGTCTAAAATATTATACATAGAAAGAGAATATCAGTCAAAATATTTTGAGAAAGAGAAACAGGGAGGAAGGAGGGAGGAAAGAAAGAAAGATCTCAAGAAGTAGGTGCCAATCTATGTTACTATAACTTAGCATGAACGTGATCAAGGTATTTATTTGCAACTGTGACTTTCTAAAAGATTTTACAAATCTTTAACTATATTTAAGAAATCCAGAAATCACATTCATTGCAAATTTGTTTAAACTGTGCTTTTCAAGTACAGTAATATTTTCAGCGTAACCAATAGAATCTTGGGTTTAAAGGATTCGTTTTGGGTGAATGTATTCTTATCTGATGAGGAAGAGGCTATAACAACACATTTTTGAATGTTTCCAGAAGGTAACATTTTTAATATGAAGCCAACACATTTTCTTCACCATCTTCCTATTCAGATTATTCAAAACAGCAGGGTGAGAGAAAGCAGAGGACTGGTTCCTTATTTCCAATAAATCAAAGAAGCACCTCATTTAGCCACCTGCACTCCTTCAGTATTTTTCCAGTGTCTGATCGAGAAAATATTATTTACTGTTAAGATTAATAAAAACTAGTCTGCCAAGTATTTTCTGTTTAATGCAAAAATAATGGGCAACATTAAGGAAGGGAAATATGATACATATGTATGATCTTTGTGACATTCCAATTTATTCAGAGCCTGGCTCTGCCACTATGAGAGGCAGACAGTCAGAAAATGGAAATAGATTCAAATACACATCATCTTTCATCTGAGAACTTGGTGTGACCCTAAAGCTAACCTTATTGAAACGGTTACAGATTCCCGAACTATTGGAAGGCTAAAGAGGGTTGATCCTAGATATGGATGAATTAGCCATGCATGCCTCCAAGAGAAGTTCAAATGCTTCTGTGTGTTTGTTTTGGTTACGTCTGCCTTTAGTATATAAGATGACCTTTCGTCACCCTCTGCTCTCCATCCTGCCTACTTTCTCTGTATCAGGGTTTGTTTGTTGAGCCTTTTCTCCGCCTTTTAGACTTGATTTGAGAAATCTAGCTCCATTGACTTGGTCTGGTTTGTCTCTTTCCTAATAATCTCACACACCACGTTCCTCATGTTTCTCCTACTGCTCTGTTCCCATCTTGACTACCTATATGACTGTTTTATACACACTAGTCCACATCAGGATCTTTGTGACTACTCTCCCTCATGTAGAAATGGCAATTGAACTGGAAAATGGATCAAAGAATAGAAGTGAGTAATTAAAGATGGTAATCCAAAAGCCACAAGCATGTGAAAGAATGCTCACAATTAGTAGTGACTGGAAAAAGTAAATTATAATTGCAATGAGTAATCATGTTTCCCTAGGGTCGCATGCACTGATCCTATAATCCTCATGAAGAGCTGGCAGCAATATAAATTAGGGGCACAATTTAAGAGGATTATAAAGGATGTACATGCATACAATGCGAACTGGATATCCTGCTTGAGAGAATGTATCTTAACAACTTTCCACTCTTGTTTATAGAGGCATGTGTACAAAGATTTCTATTACAGCATTACCTTACTAGTTAGAAGTTGTAGGAAAATGATTATCCTAAGGTAAAAATGGATAGGCTGGAGTTAATGAGTGAACATTCTCAGAATAATAGAGCAGGAAAGCACGTGGAAATACATATTACTGCATGGCTGAATCTGAAAAATATAAATATTGTGAAATGGAAATATAATGAATTTATATAACTCATTATGGTGTAAAAAATTAAAATTGAAAAATAATTTGCAATTAAAAAGAAAAAACACAGGGATAAAATGCACATTTAGAAAAAGCCTAAACAAACAAAACAACACATAAGTACAATAAAAGGATGACAGGAGGTGAGTAATGAAAGTGCTGATGGGGTACGATAGTGATTTAGGGGGAAATAAAGGCTAACACAAAAATCAAATGGAAGAGGAGACTTACAGGGAACAGTAATTTTAACAGGCCATCCGCTGAAGGGTATGATGATCTTAACACTTCATCAGAGCTGAAAGATTAAAAAGAGATGAGCTATGCTTGTCCTCCAGTGTTCTGAGAAGCAGAAACAAGGATGGAATTACCTGTGCTATGATTTCATCAGGAGAAATGCCTGTGACAGGAAATGAAGAGGGAACAGGGAGAAAGAAGGCAAGAGATCACCAGGCCATGATGGGAGTCTGACCTCAAGAGGAGCGAGGAAAGGGGGAAGTTTTGGGCGAAGTTCCCTAGACTCATGGTCCAATTCAGCTTCATCAGGGTACATACTCCTGGAAAGAGCCTACCCTGAGAGCCCACCCAGGCTCAGCCCTTGGCTTTGAGCCACCTGGAAAATGTGGCCTGGTACGAGCATATCGATGGATTTCTTAATGATGGGCCTTTGGATCTATTATGCAGGCTGGTACAGGGGCAAGAAGAAGGCTTATCTTCCTGAAGCTTTCTTGATTCTTATCATATCTTCCCTAAACTATCTCAGTAGAAACTTATACATTTTCAATCATTAATCAGGCAGACAGGAGAAGGTTACTTGGGGAACACATACAAAATCATGCCTGATAGATGGGATCATTCCCTACAGATGCTAAGAAGGAGGCTCAAACTGCTCCTTCAAGCTAGCTTGTAAATTCCAGGGAAAGACAGGGGAAAATGGTAAAAGTGAAGAGAAAGCCCCAGATTTCCTCCGGAATGCCTCTGTTGCAGTCTTTAAAAGCCTTGTTATAAATACTTGTTGGGAAGAAGAAATTTCCCTCTCCCTTTCTGGGTTCTTCTGGTTGGTTTAAAGAATTAAATTGTTATAAGACAGTAACAAGAGGCAAACTTTAATAACAAATTTTAATAACATGCATACATGGGAGAGACCCAGAAAACTGAGCAACTTGTCAGAATTGTTGAAAGCCTCGCCTTTAATACCGTTTTCAGCTAAAGACAAAGCAGGATGTAGAGATAGTAGTTCAGGACTTCTAAAGGGAGAAAGGCAATTCACATAGAGGTGGAAAAACAAATATATGGTAAATGTTTGCTTGGCCAGGCAGAGACAGCAGGACAAAGAAAGCAGTCTTAACAGACAGGCTTTGTTAAGTTTTTTCCAGTTTATATATCTAGTTGATATCACAATCATTAAGAAGCAGAGACATCATTTGCTGGCAAAGGTCCAGACAGTCAAAGCATGGTTTGCCCAGTAGTCACGTAGAGATGCGAGAGCTGCACCATAAAGAGCATCCAAGAATTGAGGCTTCTATTGTGGTGCTGGAGAAGCCTCCTGAGAGTCCTTTGGATGGCAAGGAGATCAAATCATTCAATCCTAAAGGAAATCTACTGTGACTGCTCATTGGAAGGACTGATGCTGACGATCCAATACTTTGGCCACCTGATAGGAAGAGTCAGCTCATTGGAAAAGCCCCCAATACTGGGAAAGACTGAAGGCAAAAGGAGAAGCGGACGACAGAGGATGAGATGGTTGTACAGCAAAGGACATGAAGTTGAGCAAACTACGGGAGAGAGGGAGGCCAGGGGAGCTTGCGTGCTGTAGTCCATGGGGTCGCAAAGAGCTGGACATGCCTTAGTGATGAACAACAGCTAGTTATCAGGGTTGACACCTTCCTTCCTTCCTTCCTGATAGGTTCTGAGGCCTTTTAGGCTATTAGGAGGGAAAGTCAGAGTGTTTGGAGACTTCCTGAGTGTTTGGGGCCCTGATTGATTTTAGTTTAAAATATCCTACATGCCAAAGAGACATCTGGGAGTACCAAATTTTGTTCCCCTATATACTCCAAAAGGCATTGTGTACAAAAATTCCATTGACTTGGTCCCTGTTCTCAGGCAAACAAAGGGATACCGAAAGACTACATTTCCCAGCAGAGAAAACAGAAGACCTTTTGCTTATGAGATACAGGAAGAATCACCACGTGCGTTGATCACATATGGACGACCACAGGCTCTCAAAGCGCAGTTTAGGCGGATGACACATTTTCACAGTGAAATTCAGTGTAATCCATTGGTCATGCAAGGGTTATCAAGTCACTGGTTTTATGGGAGGTTTTACTCAGAGAAACAGATTATCTACGTGACAAAACAATGGAAGTCAGCAAAACTGAGACTGGTGCTACTGAGAATGAGCTAAAGGCTCTTCCATTTTTGATCTTACTGAAGCCAATTGCTTGGGGGCATTTCTGTCAATGTTTAAGGGGGTCGACAGTGAGTATTTCCTGGGTGCTTGACCAGCAGCCCATGGCTAATAATTATCCCCAATGTGTGTGTTCTCATGAAATGATCCATTTGGAGAAGGAAGTGGTTATGATGGGATAAAAATAGCTTCAATTTGGGAGTATTCACTGAATCCTCGCATGACCTCACTGAATGCTCACAAGAAATGTTTTGTAGATAATATCAACATAAGAGAAAGAAAATCAGAAAAAAGCCGAACACTGGTTGTGAGACTAAATAGTTTTCCTAATTCAAAGGAACAGTTTTTATCTGAGTTTAACGCTTTGGAGTCCAAAGTTTGTAGTATTCACCACTGTGACACAGTGCCTTTTAAAGCCACACTCTTTATAAAAAATGAAAAAACTAGCTTAGAACTAAAGTTTGAATGTTTAAGAAAACAAACCTCCATGTAGGGAATCACAGAAACAAAATGTCTCACTTTAGCAGGAACTTAAGCGTTTCAGAGTTTATTCTGTGAACATATGCCAAAATGAATGAGTGAATGAATATAAAATACCTATGATTTCACAGAAAGCATCTTTCTCCTCCAATACGGCTCCTCTTTTAAGACAACTACTTTTCTGTAATGGGACTGTAGCCCTTCTCTGAGATAATTGAGCTGCCAGTGTGGATTTTAATTGGGAAATTTACATACCAATTAAAATCTTGACTATTTTCATTTATTAAGCTTGGTCCCTAGCATACCATCATGATTTTTCCCAGATATCTGTGCTATATATGTCCACAGGAAGAGACTATTCAAGTTTTTGAACTCTTTCAATCTGCGGGGTCATTATTTTAACTGCCTAAAGAATTCTCCTGCCAGATTCAAGGTTTTACACACCATTTGGTGCATTTATTTCACTTAAATGTCAGTATAGATATCCATATTTAGTTGAAATTATCAGCTTGAAAATGAAATCTTCAATATAATTTATATCTAAAATGTTTTAAGAGATGCGTATTTGATTCCTGTAGACATTAGTCACTTGCATATATGGTAAAATATACAGTAACAAACATATACATATTGATACCATTCCTTTTTCTGCTGAATTCTCAAGTGAATGGTCATTTTGATAATTACAGTCATTTATAATTTTGAAAACATCCAATTTTTAAAAATTCCACACCTCTTTAAAGGATATTTAATCCAATAAACATCCATGAATACTGTCTTTATGTTAGACAGTATACAAAAACATTGGAAGACATTAAGTGCATAATTTAAATCTTGGTCTTGCAAGCTTTTACAATGA
Organism: Tragulus kanchil; assembly: GCA_022376925.1. Classification (NCBI taxonomy): domain Eukaryota; kingdom Metazoa; phylum Chordata; class Mammalia; order Artiodactyla; family Tragulidae; genus Tragulus; species Tragulus kanchil. The sequence goes on along the minus strand of JAIOJX010000003.1, from coordinate 164,519,710 downwards.
TCTATAATACAAATTACACAAAAATATTCATCTAAATGCAAGATAATATTTTATATGGAGTAAACGAGAATTTGTTTAGAATAGCCTGGAATGGAAGATTACCTTAGATTTTCCACGGTTCTTTGGTACTAAAATACTGCTAAATTCATTACTTATTCTGATTTTCTAAATAGTGCACAATGCTTTGGGGGTGGCTATTATCCTAGATTGAACCTACACACATGCACACACCTCCCTAGGGATCTTTCCATGACCTCTCCTAACTTAGAGTCCAGCATCATCTATCCTGCCCCAGAAAAGAATTTTTAAATGCTGAGTGAAAGGACAACTCTTTCCTTTTTTAGAATACTAAATTATCACCTGCTCAATATAAGGATAACCCTCTAACATCCAGATAAGTATAGCAGATTAATCAAATGAGTAATCAAAATTCAAATTTTGTATGCATCTAGGCTAATAGTTATTCCTATACCAATGACTAATATAAATTTGATAGACAAAAAAAATGAATCTATAACATAAAGACACTTGTTAGGTAAATATAACAAAGTTTTTTGAAATGTTCTGAATCAGCTTCTCCTAACTTAGTATATCCTTTATTGAAAAACAGGAACAGTAAGACAAACTGATCATGAGCTCTAATAATCAATTCATTATCTATTTTTGTTTTTGGCTTCCTTGGTGGCTCAGAAGGCGAAGAATCTGCCTGCAATGCAGGAGACCTGGGTGTGATCCCTGGGTTGGGAAGATCCCCTTGGAGAAAGGAAAGGCAACCCACTCCAGTATTCTTCCTGGGGACAATCCCATGGACAGAGGAGCCTGGAGGGCTACAGTCTATGGAGTTTGCAAAGAGTCACACATTTGTGAGCAACATGCTTACTTTTCATCTTTATTTAGATACAAAGCAGACCCAAGCCAAGACTTACAAGCAATTTACATTATGTAAGTTTTCCATTTGACTGGAGTGTGACAATCTTGAGGAATTAATCTCACTCTTCTGTGTGCCCTGATGCAGTCTAATAAAGAGGTAGTAATTACTCCCAAAGTTTCTATTAAACTTGACTTAATTGCCCAGAGTTTTTAGTAATTTGGAGTATAGCTGATTATGACCTTTAAATATGCTGTCTGAAAGAAGTAATATAAAATGCATTCAGTCCATAAAATCATACATGCTTCACTTTATGTTGGTGATTTCTCTTCATACAGACTTTGATAAAGAATTATTTTAAAAATGTTTACTGGTAATTATTAGACTCGTGGTTTTTTTCTCAACACTAAAAGCATCTACAAATTTTAACTAGAAGAAGATGATTATTTCAAAAGTACCAGTGAGTCATATCAATTATTAATTTTCTTTATTTTAAAATTAAATAATATATCAAGTTCATTTTTAACATGTGTGCATTAATATGGTTGTATCTTACATGCATGTTTGATTTTGAGTTGTTTACTTTAGTAAGAAACTCTTCCTTTTTAGAATACTAAATTATCACCTGCTAAAAAACCAAGGGTTTAAAAACAAACTTTTGTATGCATATAGGCTAATAGTTATTCCTATACCAATGACTAATATAAATTTGATAGACAAAAAAAATGAATCTATAACATAAAGACACTTGTTAGGTAAATATAACAAAGTTTTTTGAAATGTTCTGAATCAGCTTCTCCTAACTTAGTATATCCTTTATTGAAAAACAGGAACAGTAAGACAAACTGATCATGAGCTCTAATAATCAATTCATTATCTATTTTTGTTTTTGGCTTCCTTGGTGGCTCAGAAGGCGAAGAATCTGCCTGCAATGCAGGAGACCTGGGTGTGATCCCTGGGTTGGGAAGATCCCCTTGGAGAAAGGAAAGGCAACCCACTCCAGTATTCTTCCTGGGGACAATCCCATGGACAGAGGAGCCTGGAGGGCTACAGTCTATGGAGTTTGCAAAGAGTCACACATTTGTGAGCAACATGCTTACTTTTCATCTTTATTTAGATACAAAGCAGACCCAAGCCAAGACTTACAAGCAATTTACATTATGTAAGTTTTCCATTTGACTGGAGTGTGACAATCTTGAGGAATTAATCTCACTCTTCTGTGTGCCCTGATGCAGTCTAATAAAGAGGTAGTAATTACTCCCAAAGTTTCTATTAAACTTGACTTAATTGCCCAGAGTTTTTAGTAATTTGGAGTATAGCTGATTATGACCTTTAAATATGCTGTCTGAAAGAAGTAATATAAAATGCATTCAGTCCATAAAATCATACATGCTTCACTTTATGTTGGTGATTTCTCTTCATACAGACTTTGATAAAGAATTATTTTTAAAATGTTTACTGGTAATTATTAGACTCATGGTTTTTTTCTCAACACTAAAAGCATCTACAAATTTTAACTAGAAGAAGATGATTATTTCAAAAGTACCAGTGAGTCATATCAATTATTAATTTTCTTTATTTTAAAATTAAATAATATATCAAGTTCATTTTTAACATGTGTGCATTAATATGGTTGTATCTTACATGCATGTTTGATTTTGAGTTGTTTACTTTAGTAAGAGCAAAACTTCCAATTAAATTTTGAAACACCAGATGATATCACTTAAATGTGGAATCTAAAATACAACACAATGGACATGTCTATGAACCAGAAAAATAGACAGATATAAGATCAGACTTGGGTTGCCATGGGGGAGGTGGGTTGGGTGAGAACTGGATTAGGAGTTTGGGATTAGCTGATGCAAACTAGTATATACAGAATGCATAAAAAACAAAGTACTATTGTATAGCACAGCAAACTCTATTCAATGTCTTGTGATAAAACCATAATGGAAAATATATACAGGCTATATACATACACATACCTATAACTGAGTCACTTTGCTATATAGCAGAAATGAACACATTATGGTAAATCAATAAAAATGATTTTATACTTCAATAAAATTTTAAATTTTTTAAGATAAATAGATACAATTTGAAGTATAAGCTTTATTAAAATATAGCTCCTACAACCCAAACCAGGGCCTTTGTAACTTAACTATCTAATTTTTCTAGAAGTGCAATATACTGAGAAATCTGCAGTCACAAAAATATTTACAACACCTCTATCATTTTACAGTTCCAAGTTGAATAAAACAAACTTTGTTTTACCTTAGCCTATAAAGTTAGAGACTAGCAAACTGGTCCTGACATTTCCCACTGATCATGGAAACTCAGACCCAGACACAAGATCCGCCTTCAAACATATCTCCACAATGTTATTCCCATCACTGTCCCTTACAATATGGACCCTGTCCACGCTGTGTGTTTGTCCCTTCATAGAAATACTCCTTGGCATCAAAAAAATGATTCAGCCATAGAAAAGAACACATCTGAATCAGTCCTAATGAAGTGTATGAACCTAGAACCTAGTATACAGACTGAAGAAAGTCAGAAAGAGAAAGCTATTGCATACTGACACATAGATACAGGATCTAGAAAGATGATACTGATGTGCCTATTTGCAGGGCCGGAATAGAGACGCAGACGTACAGAACAGACTCGTGGACAGAACAGGGAAGGAGAGGGTGGGAAGCGCTGAGACTAGAACTGAAACAAATATATTTTCATATGCAAAATAGGGAGCCAGTAGAAATGCGGAGCAAGACACAGGATGCTCTGGGATCACCTAGAGGGAGGGATGGGGCAGGGGGAGGGGGAAGCAGGGTTTGGAAGGGTCCAGAGGGTGAGGACATAGGTAGACTTCTGGCTGATTCACGTCGATGTATGGCAGAAACTAACATAATATTGTAAAGCAACTATCCTCCAATTAAAAATAAATAAATTAAAAAAAGATCCAACCAAAACACATACATTGTACATCTTTAAGGATAATATGACAAGAGACATTAGTAGCCCTACTCTGAAATGACACATCAGTCTTTCAAGGACAGGGTCTGGTGAATCTGTGAGAAAGAAAAAGCACAGATCTAAAACGTGAGTGTAGTCCCCATGTAAATTCCCTTAGTCTTACAGCATGTTCACAATGGTGGTCTCTTTTACACATGGTAGTGTAGGTTTCCATGTTACTTCTTCCAGACTCCTCATCCACTCCTCCCTCCCTGCAATGACTTACATGCGGGCTACACAACAACCTGGAGGGGTGGGATGGGAAGGAACTGGGAGGGGGATTCAGGTGGGAGGGCCAAGGGTATACCTATGACTGACTTGGACTTATGTATAGTTGTAAACAACGAAACCCTGAAAAAGTAAAATGAAAATAATTATATAAATAAAAGTCAAATAAATAAATGAGTGTAAAACATATATTTAAATAACAAAGTAAACTCAAACTTTACTTCATTGTCATCTCTTTCCTTATTTTTTAGAAACATATCTTTATTATTATCATTATTACAATTTCGCCTAAAGAACAATTCAGGTGTTTCTCATGTTGTTCTGATAACTTCTTTAATTTTGGCCTCTTCTATTGATTATTTATTTATTTTTCATCTATCTTTATTCTTTGGCCTGTGTGGGCCTCCCTTCACAGTGGCCTCTTGCTGCAGAACACCGGCTCTGGGCGCATGCGCTCCAGAGCGCTGGCTCGTAATTGGACACACCCAGCCCTTCCTTGGCAAGTGAAATCTTCAAAGGACAGGGATTGAACCAGTGCCCCTTGCGCTGCAAGGCGGACTCTTTACCCACTGGACCACCAGGGAAGCCCTATTCTGATAATTTGATTGGGCAGTACCTTCAGTACATAAAAACAAGCTGAGACAAAATCAAAAAGCTTAGAATTTAAAAAAAAGTTTTCAGGTAAATGAAAGACAAAGCCAAGGCATGATTTGCATGTATCAGTGTGTTACTGCCACTTCCTGCCATCACCCACAGCTTTTACATCTCTAATAGGAATTGTATGAACAGACCAATTATTAATTTGTACCAGAATGAAATCTTAGCTGGCTTAGCATATTTTGTGGCATTTGTAAGCAGCCCTAAATTATATTAGAGTCTGTCTGGTTAAGTGCATAGATAGTTTATTTTAATATTTTTTCAGCACCATTATCCAAATTACATTGAATATTGAAGCGGCCATGTTTTCACTGGACAAAAAATAGAACGGGCATTTCACGTTGCGAGGCGGGGAGAAGAACCATCTCTTTAAAAGCATGAGAGACCCAAAGTGTAGCATTTCGAGTTGCCTTTTATCAATTTATGTGACTTGGAACACAGTGATACATAAATGTTAGGAGTCACGAAGCCCATGGCAGGCAGGTGCAGCATGCTTTGCCAGTGGAGAGCAGACGTTTTGATGCGCGCTCTCAGCTGGAGTGGCAAAGGAGCATGGGAGGAGGAAAGTAAAAACACCTGTCACCCAGTCGTTTCATTTTCAGTTGTAACATCTTGAAGGAAAAGAAATTACATTACAATGAAAAATCCACCAAGATTGAGATAGAGGCATTGTACCCATGCTTTTTGAATCTATTACCTCCACACTAAGAGAACTTTTAATACCTAGTATTATTTCTTATCAGAATATACTCAGATAAATGGATGTTTAAGGAGCTAAAACGCATGATATATGATGAATGATAAGCTACGACTGAAAAATATAGGTTCTTTTTCTTCTTTTTCCTGTGAGCTGACAGGAATGCCTTAATCGAGTCTCATTCTCTCAGTAAACATTTGGACAAAGGCTGGCTTGGTTAGGAGAGCAGTGTTAGATTCTAGAAAAGAGAAATGCATTAAGGACTGCACATTGCCTGGACTGATCATCTTGTTTCGAAGGAGCACCTGAACTAGGGACTCCAGCATCTACACCAAGTAAACAAACTGAGAGACAGTCCCTCATACAGAGAGGGTGAAGGAGAGCTGCTGACAGAATGGATCAACTAAACCAGACAGAGGACTCAGTCGTTTCCAGACAGGCTCAGAAGGCTATGATATAACTATATTTTAAGGGGAAATATTAGGTTGGCCACAAAGTTCATTTCAGTTTTTCCACTGGATGGTATTATATAAATGAAATGAATTTTTTGAACAACCCAATATCATTATTGAGAAATTCCATTAATTATATTTTTTAAGTGGAAAAGGGAATAAAAGCTCTTTAGTAAAACAAAGTAGACATATGGACATGGTGGGGAATGAACAGTGGGTGGGAGGCGTAAAGGAAGTAGCATGAAAACCTATACTATCATATGTGAAAAAAAATCACTATTGTCTTGCGCTGTGAGAAAAGGGAATCCTGCAGGGGTGCTGTATGATGGCATGGAGTGGTGGGATGGGGGGTATATTCATATGAGTAATCTGGGATCATATGTATCTGTAAACAACAAAACTCTGTAAAAGTAAAAAGTAAAATAAAAATTAAAAAAAAAGAAAACATGATTGCCAATAATAGTTATAAACAGACTTGAAATCCCAGAATGGAGCTAATTCAGAGGGCTGGACACTTCCTTTCCTCTGCAGTCACCCCATCTCTGACCTCATCCTGTACAACCTGAGGACAAACTGAAATTGACTAAGGACTGACTGAGCTGTAAGCTTCATTGCCAGGATCATGGGCATGGACTTCATAATTTTATTCAAAGTCTAATGTAGGAGACAGCCATAAATCTGTGGCCTGAAAACAATTCTGTCAAATGATAAATACATCTTTTATTTTAAGATACTCTAGCAGAAAGTATGTAGTACCCAGAATGTGAGATTTCAAAAAATGAAACAAACTCCTGTTTTCCTTTTTTTTAAGTCTCATACTTCCCTTCAATGGAGTGACTGCACTTGAAACTGAAGAGAGCTTCCTTGATCCTCTTTAGATTCTTGGTTTCAAATTAAAAATGGAACCTCAGCAAAGAAAAAAAAACAAACCAAAGAGGAGCCATGGGGAGAGATGGCTTTAGAAACAGAAAGAGCATCTCTAAGTATCATTTAGAAGATATCAGTGGAGATGCTATAAAGGAGGTGGTTAAACTAGAGATAGAAGTGCTTAAGTTCCACCAACAAGCCCAGAATTATCAGCCGAGCTTCGACATAATGATCCTTGGAACAATTATGTACACAGGTTTATAAAAACGAGAAAATCCTTTCCCCACACACAGTATCATAAGCAAAAGAAGAAATCCCTCATCAATGAAGAGACGGAGACAAGAGAAGGATGACAAGTGGCTGAAAAAATACAATTGCTTACCCTGACTCCACATTTTCAACAACTGATTACTCAATTTTTTAAATGTTTTTAAAATAAGAGTTATTTTTTAAATAACTAAGTTGTTACTCTGGAAGTAATAAAATGCAAGCATAAAAGCCAATTCAAATACTTATTAAAGACTTTTGCAAGAGAGGTAGCATTATGGTGAGTGTGGGGACTTAGAAATGAATGAAAGAGACACAGCCTGCCAGATGCTCTCCTACATGAGTGAAGATGCACTCCATGTAACAGTAATAGAAATAAGAACACAAAAGAGGAAGAAAGAGAGAAAAGAAAAGTAAATAGCTACAAACAGACTTGAAATCCCAGAATGGAGCTAATTCAGAGGACTGGACACTTCCTTTCCTCTGCAGTCACCCCATCTCTGACCTCATCCTGTACAACCTGAGGACAAACTGAAATTGACTAAGGACTGACTGAGCTGTAAGCTTCATTGCCAGGATCATGGGCATGGACTTCATAATTTTATTCAAAGTCTAATGTAGGAGACAGCCATAAATCTGTGGCCTGAAAACAATTCTGTCAAATGATAAATACATCTTTTATTTTAAGATACTCTAGCAGAAAGTATGTAGTACCCAGAATGTGAGATTTCAAAAAATGAAACAAACTCCTGTTTTCCTTTTTTTTAAGTCTCATACTTCCCTTCAATGGAGTGACTGCACTTGAAACTGAAGAGAGCTTCCTTGATCCTCTTTAGATTCTTGGTTTCAAATTAAAAATGGAACCTCAGCAAAGAAAAAAAACAAACCAAAGAGGAGCCATGGGGAGAGATGGCTTTAGAAACAGAAAGAGCATCTCTAAGTATCATTTAGAAGATATCAGTGGAGATGCTATAAAGGAGGTGGTTAAACTAGAGATAGAAGTGCTTAAGTTCCACCAACAAGCCCAGAATTATCAGCCGAGCTTCGACATAATGATCCTTGGAACAATTATGTACACAGGTTTATAAAAACGAGAAAATCCTTTCCCCACACACAGTATCATAAGCAAAAGAAGAAATCCCTCATCAATGAAGAGACGGAGACAAGAGAAGGATGACAAGTGGCTGAAAAAATACAATTGCTTACCCTGACTCCACATTTTCAACAACTGATTACTCAATTTTTTAAATGTTTTTAAAATAAGAGTTATTTTTTAAATAACTAAGTTGTTACTCTGGAAGTAATAAAATGCAAGCATAAAAGCCAATTCAAATACTTATTAAAGACTTTTGCAAGAGAGGTAGCATTATGGTGAGTGTGGGGACTTAGAAATGAATGAAAGAGACACAGCCTGCCAGATGCTCTCCTACATGAGTGAAGATGCACTCCATGTAACAGTAATAGAAATAAGAACACAAAAGAGGAAGAAAAGAGAGAAAAGAAAAAGTATAAAACTACTTGAGTCTACCAGATGCCTCATGAGGTTACATGTATTCCTTGATAAATTCATTTTCATGGTACTATCACTAAGAAAGATTTACTTCTGAGATAGATAAACTGGAAAGAATTCACTAATGTAAATCCAAAATCAATGTATTAACTCATAGTAAAAGAGGCATATATTACCTTCCATTCTCTCTTTGCAGAGGTTGTGGTATATGTTGTTAGCTAATCAGCCTACTTCCAAATAGTTACACACTAATGCATAGTATAAGAATCTTACAATAGAAACTACAACGTGCAAAAGAATCTTACCACTTCCATGTGTCTACTTCCAGCCTTTATCCAATACTGTCATGTATTACATCCCGATTTTACACATTTTATAACCCTCATTGCACTGTTCATATCAATTTTGTAAAGACAGTCAATTACATTTTTGTTTACTTTTTAAACTGTTTAATTGGAGGATAACTGATCTACATTGTTGTGTTGGTGTCTGCCATACACCATCATCAATCAGCCATAGGTAGACAGATGCTCCTTCCCTCTTGAACCTCCCTGCCACCTCCTACCCGATCCCCCTCCTCTAGGTTATCTCAGAGCACAGGCAGTTGAGCTGCCTCAGGCTTACAGCAAATGCCCACTGGCTGTCTATTTTACATATGTATAAGTTTCCAGGGCACTTAAGTCAATTACTTTTTTATTTTATTTTATTTTTAATTCTTCTTTGGAGATTTCTTGTTTACCGCCAAACGTCAACATGGTTTTTATTTTATTTTATTTTATTTTGGTGGGGGTGGGGGTGGGTGGGTTGGGGAGGGAGAGAGGCGGGCGAGCCACTTCTCTTGGTCTTTCATTTATCTATTTTCATCCATCTTTGTTCTTTGGCCCGTGTGGGCCTCCCATCACGGTGGCCTCTGTTGTCGCAGAGCACCGGCTCTGGGCGCATGTGCTCCAGAGCGCCGGCTTGGCAGTTGGACACATCGGTCCAGCCGCTCCGCGGCACATGGGATCTTCCCAGGCCAGGGATTGAACCGGTGCCCCTTGCACTGCAAGGCGGTGTCCTTACCCATTGGGCCACCAGGGAAGCCCCAGTCAATTACTTTTTAACAAAATTTAACTAATAAGAAAAACATTGGTTTACCTATACATTTAATTATTCATGGAAGGAGATTTAGGTCTGTAGATGCAAGTATGGTTGCCAATCCTTTGGCCTCATACCTGTGAGATGATTCTGGATGATCTAAGTTGGACCAAGGCAATGACAATGTTCTTGTGTGTGCTGTGTGCTAAGCTGCTTCAGTCATGTCCCACTCTGCAACCCTATGAACTGCCGCCCGCCAGACCCCTCTGTCCATGGGATTTTCCAGGCAAGAATACTGAAGTGGGTGACCATGCCCTCCTTCAGCAGATCTTCCCTATCCAGGGATTGAACCCGCATCATTAACACCTCCTGCATTGGCAAGTGGTTTCTTTACCACTACCGCTACCTGTGAATCTGGCCATGTTCTTGGGAGAAGGTAGACAAGAAGGACAGAGAGAGGCATTGTGAGGAGCTGACAACTGGTTCAGCCCACAAAGAAAGAAAGGGGCATAAGCCAAAGAATGCAGGAAGTTTCTAGAAGCAGGAAGAGGAGAGACACACATTCTACTCTCCTACAGGGTCTCCAGAAAGGAACATAGCTCTGCCCTCACATTATGGCTCACTAACCCCACATGGGCCTTCTAACAGAGTGAACTGGAAGGGAATAAAATTTTAAACCATGAGTTCTGTAGAATTGTGTCCCACTGGCTATAGTGAACTCATGCACACTCTACGCTTATACTGGGGAACTCTAGAGACAGCAAAGTGGGCTAATTCTAGGGCTTGTGTATGTATCTAATGCTTCTCCAGGATAACTAGACTTTGTTGCCTGATATTCAATGTGTTGTAGATGGCTGTTTATTTTTGTGTTTAAAAAATATTGTTCTAGGTTGTTTCAGGCAGAAGAGCAAACCCACTCTCTATTACTGCCTCTTGGCCCAAAGTATAATTCACCAATATATTTCTTAATGATAAAAAAAAATATATTAGTGAACTCGAAGCTGTTTTCTTTCCAGTAGAGCAATTAATTTATAAAAGATTAATCAAGTTAGTTAACCTCATTTCACTTTAATTACTCTTCCCAAATGACACTGGATGCAATATTCTGGATAATCTAAGGCAGATAACTTATTCAGAAAAAATATTTGTTCCATAAAGTATTGTTCAGTCATTACTTCCAACATGAATATGGAAAAAATAGTGCTGCACAGTCCAACACCAGTGGATGCCAACCAAGAGAGGTGATGAGAAGTAACGCTTCTCCCCCAGGAGAATGGCCATGAGCTAATTACCTAAATTAATTTGCAGAGACCTACAGTACGGCCTTTTTGCAGAGAACGGGGAAACCTGACTGAGTCAGCGCATGCACTTTCATCCTATCTCTTTGGAAGAGAGTCAGATTAGCCACGACTCTGAGATTGATGTCTAAATTGAAAATGCCTTTCTCTCTGCTACAAAGATCAACAGACTGAACAATAAATTGGTTGCTCCATCACATTCTCTCCATAAAATCTCCTGCGTAGGTGGATTATCAGGGTTCTCTTTAGTGATTTTAAGCATAGAAGTGGGGCAAAGGGTTGGAGATAAGCACACAATTCAAATATGTACAGACCTCATGATAAAATAGTCAATTTATCTTTGAGTCTAAGAAAAATAAATTGACCTCAGCAATCAGAGAGATCCAGTCAGTATCCAGACACTTCCTCCACAAGTTCTGCCAATCCTGGTTCTGTGAATTTTACTTTTTCTAGTGATTTCTTTCCAGAAAAATCACCTATCTGCATTTTGCGTTAGATAAGATACTGCTTTCAATAAAATTTCAGCTAAATTTTCAAGTTTACAACAGATTACAACCCTTTAAGTAGACTTAAATATGTGACTTAGATATGTGAGTGATCTTCCCTTTTAGAAATCAGGTATCCTGGCTGATGAATGTGTGTATATATATTCTTTATCAGATTTTCCCCTATAGATTATTACAAAATATTGAGTGTATTCTCTCTGCTCTATAGTAGGTTCTTGGTTACAGAACTCTCTTTTATATGCTTCCCAAAAAACCTTCTGGTTTTAAAATTTACATTTGCTGATGGGATTTTAACATTTAATATCTGCCATTCACCATTGTCTGATAAAAAGGTACATGTTTTCTACCTCAGTAGGTATTTTCACTCAATATGTGTCTCATGTATTTTCACTCAATGTCTCATCTTTAGCCTATTACATGCATATAGTAAATATTCCAGACAATTCATAAGGGATGGATACATACTAAAATTAAATTGTGTGTATCCTCAAGTAAAGCACTTTAACTGAAAATAGTGTTTCTTCCACTTACATTCTGAAAGAGTTTCACTGGGCTGAACTTTCACTTGATCCTTTCATTACAAGATCAGCCATTTGTCCTTTTGGATACATTTTAAAAAGCATCCTTCCTTCTTTCTTAGATGTAAAACAATTCAAATTTGATTTCACATGAAAAATTATGTGACTTCTGATTTGGAGGAACCACACATTTCTCCTTAATGGCATTTTCACATTTCCTCACAATGATGAAAGCTTGATAACAGCCTGAAAATTTGACTGTAAAAATATTTGTCGTGTCTGTAAATTACGTGTTGCGATGAGAGAGGCTGATGTGAGGACAATTTGCTGGCACAGGAGCTAGGAGAGAGACTAAACACATGTCAGTTATTGCCACAGAGAAGTCAGTTGAACTGGCTCAGTCAACTCTCCACCTATATACTGCTCTTTGTGTTCCTATTGAGAGTGTGTCCCTCAAGCTTTTAACTGAAATCTTCCCTATTCTTCTGACCCCATGTCAGTTCCACCCCCTACAAGAGCCTTTCCTGAGTTTCTGGTCAACATGCCATATTTGATGGGCTGGTGCACATTGTCTGTGCATGCATGCGTGCTTAGTCGCTTCAGGCGTGTCTGACTCTTTTCAGCCCCACAAACTGCAGGCTCCTCTGTCCTTGCGATTCTCCAGGCAAGAATATGGGAGTGGGTTACCATGCCCTTCAGTGGATCTTCCTGACCCAGAGATCAAACTCATGTCTGCACTGCGGGTGGATTCTTTACCTACTGAGCCACCTGGGAAGCCTACATGTTGCCTGTACTAGTTATTTACTGCTTAATAGATGACATATCATGTTTCCGTTTTTATTATGAATATGCCCTATCTCACAAACCAATCATAAAACACTTCAGCTCAGAGATCACTATTTATCTTCCTTTGCCTGATACATAGAATCAAATCTTGAACACAGAGAACAGCATCAGCATCAAGAAATGAGAACACAATACAAATTATTTTACATTTGAACAACCCGCGCTTAAATTTCAACTCCGCCACTTTGGCTGTACATGTTTGGAAAAATTATTCAACTACCCAGACATGGTTTCTTTAACTATAGATATCACCAGGTGAGACTAAAGGATAAAATATATAAAGCACTGCCATAGATGGAATGTTGAATAAATTACATCACCTTCTTTTCCAGAGCTGAAAATACAGAACAGGGGTGAAAAGTTCTTAAAAAGAAGACTTTACCCAGAGAGTAAAACCATGACATTTTCTGGATCCTGTGTGCTACGATTCCTGACAAAACTTTCCTCACAGAAATCAACACTTGTGAATAAGTTGTAGTAGATTAGAGTGTATGTCCTAGGCATCCAAAGGAAAAAAAAGTGTTACCTCCAAAAAAAAAATTTTTTTAAAGTATGCTGCAAATGTAGAAGCTTTTCTTACATAAATTGGAGAAATGTACTGTTTTCTTTAGAGCATTTAATTGTCTGCAAAGAAAAGAAATAAGCCGTAGCCTTTTGGAAGCTCAGCATAACCTTTTCTGCTTGAGAATCTCTTGAAAGACGCAGCCTCTCCTGCAGCAGGTGTGATTTTAATGATGCTTTGAAGCCATATGTCAACTCTCATCACTTGCTGTGGGGAGTGACATTTCTCTTGAAAGCCCCTAGCAATGGCAACGCGAGTCGTTGGTGAGCATCTCCCTCAACACAAACAACTCCCGAAGCCAGCACATTTCTTTTCAGTTTCTGCAGTGTGGCACAGATGCGGAAGCTGTTTCCACGACATGATCTTCGAGGAAGATGTTTAGAAGTCACACGACACATGGGGGCTACTTGTTCCTAGCCATGGATTTATAAAACTGCTTTAAAACCAGGTCATTCATCGTGGTGAATAAATAGGGAGGGGGAAGCATGGAGGAAGTAACAAGGAAACCTATAGTGTTATGTGTGGAAAAGATAGCTAGTGTCACAGTGCTAAGGGAATAGGAGTGCTTACAATGGCTTGGGGCAAAGGTCTGGAGGGGTGGGATGGGGGGATCTGGGTGGGTGGGGACCATGGATATGCATATGACTGATCTGGGAACATACATGTATGTGAACAACAAAACTCTGTAAAACCTTTAAAATAAAGAATTAAAAAAAAAAAAAAAACCAGGTCATTGTCCTCATTCCTTCTTTACAGGTGCCTTCTGCATATTTTGGTAAACGATCATGTGTGTGTATAAAATAGTAAAACACAGAAACCTTAAACCATTGGTCAGAAATTTAAAATTTCCTAATATCTTGGTTCTGATACCAAAATAGACCTTGTCCACATTTTTACTTATCAAATCTTTGGAAATCATAGGTAATTAAAGTTAAGACAGTTTAAAATTCAGTCTATCAATATTCCGTGTTTAGTGGGTGATAGAGAATATACTTGAAAGTAACAGTCTCATTTTAGATAACTAATGCAAACCTACTGAAGCATGTTGAATGATCATTTGACCTCAGGGCTTTTACACTTTGGTTGCCAGAATTTCACTTGTAAGAATCTAAACTAAAGCATACTGTATTATTCAGTACATATTATATTTAGTTTTATTTCATATATTTCAGCTTCCTGCAGCAGGTGTGCATTAACCTTTTCTGCTTGAGAATCTCTTGAAAGACGCAGCCTCTCCTGCAGCAGGTGTGATTTTAATGATGCTTTGAAGCCATATGTCAACTCTCATCACTTGCTGTGGGGAGTGACATTTCTCTTGAAAGCCCCTAGCAATGGCAACGCGAGTCGTTGGTGAGCATCTCCCTCAACACAAACAACTCCCGAAGCCAGCACATTTCTTTTCAGTTTCTGCAGTGTGGCACAGATGCGGAAGCTGTTTCCACGACATGATCTTCAAGGAAGATGTTTAGAAGTCACACGACACATGGGGGCTACTTGTTCCTAGCCATGGATTTATAAAACTGCTTTAAAACCAGGTCATTCATCGTGGTGAATAAATAGGGAGGGGGAAGCATGGAGGAAGTAACAAGGAAACCTATAGTGTTATGTGTGGAAAAGATAGCTAGTGTCACAGTGCTAAGGGAATAGGAGTGCTTACAATGGCTTGGGGCAAAGGTCTGGAGGGGTGGGATGGGGGGATCTGGGTGGGTGGGGACCATGGATATGCATATGACTGATCTGGGAACATACATGTATGTGAACAACAAAACTCTGTAAAACCTTTAAAATAAAGAATAAAAAAAAAAAAAAAAACCAGGTCATTGTCCTCATTCCTTCTTTACAGGTGCCTTCTGCATATTTTGGTAAACGATCATGTGTGTGTATAAAATAGTAAAACACAGAAACCTTAAACCATTGGTCAGAAATTTAAAATTTCCTAATATCTTGGTTCTGATACCAAAATAGACCTTGTCCACATTTTTACTTATCAAATCTTTGGAAATCATAGGTAATTAAAGTTAAGACAGTTTAAAATTCAGTCTATCAATATTCCGTGTTTAGTGGGTGATAGAGAATATACTTGAAAGTAACAGTCTCATTTTAGATAACTAATGCAAACCTACTGAAGCATGTTGAATGATCATTTGACCTCAGGGCTTTTACACTTTGGTTGCCAGAATTTCACTTGTAAGAATCTAAACTAAAGCATACTGTATTATTCAGTACATATTATATTTAGTTTTATTTCATATATTTCATTATAAAAACCTTGAAGTTCATAAAATTTGCAAGTATATAGTGAATGCAAATATGTGTATCATCTAACTTCTGCAAGGGTCCCTTTGTGCTGCTTTACTGCATTTATACTTATAAAATCCTAGTTTTATCTATTAATGCTTCTTATTTTTAAGATAGTCATTCTTTATGTCTTCATATTTAATCATGTATGTTATAAACTAGGGTTATTTTTATGCTTACCGTGAGCGTGTGCTCAGTCAGTCATATCCGACTCTGCGACCTCATGAATTGTACCCACCAGACTCCTCTGACCATGAAATTTTCCAGGCAAGAATACTGGGGTGGCTTGTCATTTCCTCCTCCAGGAGATATTCCCTACACAGGGATCGAACCCCGGTCTCTTATGTCTCCTGCAATGGCAGGCGATTCTTCACTACTGTGCCACCTGGGAAGCCTGTTTATGCTTAGTTAATATTTATGAAATTGAAATTCCCTGGGAAATCTGAAATTTCTGTTTGTTTAGTCTATTTCCACTTAATAGATTAACCTGGACCCCAAATCCTAGAGTGATAAAAATAGCAAATCAAATGCAATAATATATTCATTTTCCTAGAAGAGTGCTACATGGTGTTCATTTCAGCAAGGTTGGGCACTTTTCCTGCGGGCTCAGTGGTAAGGACTCTGCCTGTCAATGCAGGAGATGGGGTTCGATCCCTGGGTGGGAAGATCCCTGGAGGAGGAAATGGTGACCGCTCCAGTATTCTTCCAAATCCAATGGATGGGGCTTAGCGTGGGTAAAGTATGTGGGGCAATAGACCTTGTCCACATTTTACTTATCAAATCTTTGGAAATCATAGGTAATTAAAGTTAAGACAGTTTAAAATTCAGTCTATCAATATTCCGTGTTTAGTGGGTGATAGAGAATATACTTGAAAGTAACAGTCTCATTTTAGATAACTAATGCAAACCTACTGAAGCATGTTGAATGATCATTTGACCTCAGGGCTTTTACACTTTGGTTGCCAGAATTTCACTTGTAAGAATCTAAACTAAAGCATACTGTATTATTCAGTACATATTATATTTAGTTTTATTTCATATATTTCATTATAAAAACCTTGAAGTTCATAAAATTTGCAAGTATATAGTGAATGCAAATATGTGTATCATCTAACTTCTGCAAGGGTCCCTTTGTGCTGCTTTACTGCATTTATACTTATAAAATCCTAGTTTTATCTATTAATGCTTCTTATTTTTAAGATAGTCATTCTTTATGTCTTCATATTTAATCATGTATGTTATAAACTAGGGTTATTTTTATGCTTACCGTGAGCGTGTGCTCAGTCAGTCATATCCGACTCTGCGACCTCATGAATTGTACCCACCAGACTCCTCTGACCATGAAATTTTCCAGGCAAGAATACTGGGGTGGCTTGTCATTTCCTCCTCCAGGAGATATTCCCTACACAGGGATCGAACCCCGGTCTCGTATGTCTCCTGCAATGGCAGGCGATTCTTCACTACTGTGCCACCTGGGAAGCCTGTTTATGCTTAGTTAATATTTATGAAATTGAAATTCCCTGGGAAATCTGAAATTTCTGTTTGTTTAGTCTATTTCCACTTAATAGATTAACCTGGACCCCAAATCCTAGAGTGATAAAAATAGCAAATCAAATGCAATAATATATTCATTTTCCTAGAAGAGTGCTACATGGTGTTCATTTCAGCAAGGTTGGGCACTTTTCCTGCGGGCTCAGTGGTAAGGACTCTGCCTGTCAATGCAGGAGATGGGGGTTCGATCCCTGGGTGGGGAAGATCCCCTGGAGGAGGAAATGGTGACCCGCTCCAGTATTCTTGCCTGTAAAGTCCAATGGATGGGGGAGCCTGGTAGACTAGAGATGGTGGGGGAGAAAGAATGGGCCACCACTAGGGGACTAAACAGCAGCAGGTAAGGATAAGGTAAGACGAAACAGATGGTGACATTGTTACTTTGGCACAGCTTCCCAGCAATAGGTGGTTAACTAGTTCAATGTGCCTTTGGAAAGATGCTAGCAAGAAAGTAAATTTTATTCTATCCAGCAAATATGACTTGCCTGGAAAATTCCACGGACAGAGGAGCCTGGCAGGCGACAGTCCATGGAGTCACAAAGGATTGGCCATGACTGAGCAACTGAGAAAATCTGAATCTTGGCATACTTCTCTTTTGCTCAGCCTCATGGGCTTAGCGAAAAGAAAGATTCCAGGTCCTTATGTCACCATCCTCTGACCTAGGGGCCCGATGCCATCCTGTTGACTCCATGACTGACAATGTGAACACCCTATGAATGAACATGAGAGAAAATAAATAGTAACACAGAGTGGAACATCCTTTCCCACCTTGAACTTCATCCATGGGACAAAAGTAGACCAGAATCTTAGAACATTTTTCTGCCGAAATCTCAGACACTGAGATTGTGTGTCTCCTATGTGTTCCATGGCTGCCCACCCCTTCTTCATAGGTTCCTCGCCCAGCACACAGCACTGAAACCTTGGAGAAAATTCTCTCTCCTTTGACAGCAGTCCCCAGTCTTTTTGACACCAGGGACCAGTTTCATGGAAGACAATTTTTCCACAGACCAGGGACTGGGAGATGGTTTGGGATGATCCAAGTGCCTTACTTTTATTATGAAAGTTATTTCTATCATTATTGCATCAGCTCCACCTCAGATCATCTGGCATTAGATCCAGCAAGTTCTAGACCCTGTTTTAATACATGAAAACTCCCTCTCACTGTCATGCCTGCACATCATTACTGAGCTACTTGATAGAGAATGAAGAAAAAGAAAAACAAAACCAACATGGAGTTTGCTTACATCTATTTCATTCCTTTGTTTAAGTTCTGCCTTTCCTCCTGCAGTTCTTATTAAATAGACATTTGGTTTTTCTTGTCCTCATCACGGCCAGCCATCACGTACTGCCAGACCCCCTCACAGAATATTTTCATTTGGGTTTCATGCTCTGTGTGGGTCATTGCTTTGTACCAGCAAACAGTCAAACCTTCAAACATCATCTGGCAGGAAAAAGAAGCCAAGAAGGAGGCTGGTGTTCCTGGCAGGGTACAGAGCCTCTGGCAGAAGGTATGCCTAAGGCAGAACCCAGAGGAAGGCAGACGGGCACCATAGTCAGCCTGGTCAACTCTTTTGAATGAGTGAACCTATCAATAATTCAGACTTCCCTCCTATACCAGCAGTAACTTAAAAAAAAATGCTTTGTCTTTGAAAAATGTTTTTGGCATTTCTGAAAGGAGGTGCACACATGCCAACTATATACTAAAAAGCAAACAAACAACTCAGGGAAATGACGGATTAAAGATACTGCTCTCTTCTTGAAGGAGGGGGAGGAAAAAAATACATCGCAAAACCTTCACCTTGCCATTTAAATTAAATCAGAGATAAATGAGGAAAAAAAATCCTCAGTGGAGGCTGAAACACAGACCATTTTTTTCCTTCATATGAAAAGCCGGCATAATTTTTACTTATCTTTTATGCATGCTTTAGGCCATAAATTGATATGGCTTTATCTATGATTTTAAAAATTCATGATTCAATTTTGAAGAAATGGAATACTTAGTGTCTATAAAATGATAACTTACTCAGTACTATTCTTAAGATATTTTTATAACCTTTTGATACCAGATCTAAAGTAAATATCTTCTTCCTTAATTCCCTAATTTTGGATGTCTCTGTGAAAAATTGACACTGATCCCTGACATTGATTTGAAAAACACAAAATGTAGGGATCAAACTGGGGTCTCCTGCATTGCAGGCAGATTCTTTACAGGCTGAGCCACCAGGGAAGCCACAAAGCATATAGGTCTATATAATACAGTTCTCTTCTGTGAAGGAAGTGTTCATGATTGGAAATATCTGAAGTAAGAACCTTGGCGGAAGCGTCTCAGATTGGATTGTATTTTAGTCTTCATGTTCAGAACCATCCGCTCAAACACCTGCCTGCCCTGTGTAGCCAACCCAAAGTGTGAGGATGTGGTCCACATTTCCTCATGCCCTCCTGTGCTCCAAAGACACAAGTGAATTCAATTTCTTGGTTGGTCATATGCTCACTCCCTGCAGTGCCTTTGGGCAGGAGCTTTGAGTGGCTGAGGAGATGAGATGAACACAGCCTTGGGCAGCTATGTGAGGAGGAAACATAATGTATGACCCTTGTACAACATGGGTGGTCGGGAGAGATTCATTATTATTATTGCTGTTATTTTACCTTAAACTTCAATTTTGGTGTTTATTATCCTGATGAACATCCTGGAAAGATATAATGTAGGAAAAGAAAAAGTGCAAATCACACAGAATTCAGACACCGCTGGGCGGAAAGTGCATAGAAAGGCAACAGAGGCCCTCCAGACACAGAAGAACCATCTGACCAACAGACAAAGGTTGACCAGTGAGTCCCCACCACGAGACCAAGAGGACACAGTGAAGCTCTCACAGAAACACTTCCGTTCTTCACCTAGAAAACTATGTCTGATCTGCTTCCTTTACTTCTCTCTAATGCACATTTCTACTCAGCCAGGAAACCATGAATTAACTCGTGTCCCCATGGGTCTCTTGGTCCACAAGTCTGACATCTTTTTCTCTGGATAGATGGGATTCAGCCTAGTGATGGGAAAGGGTCAGACTCTTCCCTTTAGGAAGGAGAAAGGAAGTATGTGCAGTCAGAGCTAAATGTTTACTAACTCCAAATCACCTTTCTCACCTGCTTAAGACCCTTTGAACTTCCACTGAGGTTATTATCTTCTTGAGTCTGTATTCTACATTCTTAATCTAACTATATCATCTTTACATTTGTACTTTGCAATGAAACAGAAGATGCCATCCATAATCAAAGCATAATTCACCTATATATAAAAACGTCAATGAACACAGATGCTGTTGGGTACATTTTCAGATCACAATTATGAGAAGCCAATTGTAAAACTCCAAATGCCTGAAGTAAGAACCTTGGCGGAAGCGTCTCAGATTGGATTGTATTTTAGTCTTCATGTTCAGAACCATCCGCTCAAACACCTGCCTGCCCTGTGTAGCCAACCCAAAGTGTGAGGATGTGGTCCACATTTCCTCATGCCCTCCTGTGCTCCAAAGACACAAGTGAATTCAATTTCTTGGTTGGTCATATGCTCACTCCCTGCAGTGCCTTTGGGCAGGAGCTTTGAGTGGCTGAGGAGATGAGATGAACACAGCCTTGGGCAGCTATGTGAGGAGGAAACATAATGTATGACCCTTGTACAACATGGGTGGTCGGGAGAGATTCATTATTATTATTGCTGTTATTTTACCTTAAACTTCAATTTTGGTGTTTATTATCCTGATGAACATCCTGGAAAGATATAATGTAGGAAAAGAAAAGTGCAAATCACACAGAATTCAGACACCGCTGGGCGGAAAGTGCATAGAAAGGCAACAGAGGCCCTCCAGACACAGAAGAACCATCTGACCAACAGACAAAGGTTGACCAGTGAGTCCCCACCACGAGACCAAGAGGACACAGTGAAGCTCTCACAGAAACACTTCCGTTCTTCACCTAGAAAACTATGTCTGATCTGCTTCCTTTACTTCTCTCTAATGCACATTTCTACTCAGCCAGGAAACCATGAATTAACTCGTGTCCCCATGGGTCTCTTGGTCCACAAGTCTGACATCTTTTTCTCTGGATAGATGGGATTCAGCCTAGTGATGGGAAAGGGTCAGACTCTTCCCTTTAGGAAGGAGAAAGGAAGTATGTGCAGTCAGAGCTAAATGTTTACTAACTCCAAATCACCTTTCTCACCTGCTTAAGACCCTTTGAACTTCCACTGAGGTTATTATCTTCTTGAGTCTGTATTCTACATTCTTAATCTAACTATATCATCTTTACATTTGTACTTTGCAATGAAACAGAAGATGCCATCCATAATCAAAGCATAATTCACCTATATATAAAAACGTCAATGAACACAGATGCTGTTGGGTACATTTTCAGATCACAATTATGAGAAAAAATAATTCTACCCTGACCTACTCATAGTAGGTTTCTTCAATAGGAGTGCTGTTTAATTTTAATTTACCCAATTATGAGAGTGAGCCCTTAGTCATTTAGACACTGTCTTCTTAATATCCTTTGTTGAGTCCTGTGTTCATTTAGTGAAAAGTATTTCTGTTTTTACTAATTATTAGGAAGTCTTTGTATACTCTGGGCAAACAGCTTTAGTTGTAAACATGAGTGTATATATCTTCTCTCAATGAATGGTTTGCTTTATCACTCTCTAACCTGTCTCTTTTAATGAACAAAAGTTCTTAATGTGCTCCAAATGATCATTTATTTCCCTTGTACTAGTAGTAATGGACAATTACGCAAAATCTTACTTCAAGGAAAAAAGTTGTTCTCCCCTTTTTATTTTCTAGAGGTCTTCTATAATTTAAATCTATAGTCAGCTTGAATTCATGTTATGAATGGCATGAAGAAGTCATCTGAAACTGTATGTTTCCAATTAATCAGCACTAATCAATGAGAAGAACACGCTTTCCTCACTGGTCCATGGAGCCATATTTGTCAAGATTAAGTACTTGTGTGTATGGGTGTGCCCGCAGTGAATGCACACCTCTTTCAGGAGACTCTCTGGCACCTGATCACTGCTCCCCTCGACGCTTGCATCATATCACACTCTGCTAGTTGCTGCAGGTCCATCATCACTTTTGAGATATCGAAAAATAATATCCTCAGCTAGTTCACCTCCTTTAACTGTCTTAGCTACCGTTGGTTTTTCCACTGCTGGGGAAATGCCGCATTCTGCCTGGGGGAACATGACTCCTGCTTTTTTCTCTTTGAGTTTTTTGCAAAATATCTTCCCTTTAGGAAGGAGAAAGGAAGTATGTGCAGTCAGAGCTAAATGTTTACTAACTCCAAATCACCTTTCTCACCTGCTTAAGACCCTTTGAACTTCCACTGAGGTTATTATCTTCTTGAGTCTGTATTCTACATTCTTAATCTAACTATATCATCTTTACATTTGTACTTTGCAATGAAACAGAAGATGCCATCCATAATCAAAGCATAATTCACCTATATATAAAAACGTCAATGAACACAGATGCTGTTGGGTACATTTTCAGATCACAATTATGAGAAAAAATAATTCTACCCTGACCTACTCATAGTAGGTTTCTTCAATAGGAGTGCTGTTTAATTTTAATTTACCCAATTATGAGAGTGAGCCCTTAGTCATTTAGACACTGTCTTCTTAATATCCTTTGTTGAGTCCTGTGTTCATTTAGTGAAAAGTATTTCTGTTTTTACTAATTATTAGGAAGTCTTTGTATACTCTGGGCAAACAGCTTTAGTTGTAAACATGAGTGTATATATCTTCTCTCAATGAATGGTTTGCTTTATCACTCTCTAACCTGTCTCTTTTAATGAACAAAAGTTCTTAATGTGCTCCAAATGATCATTTATTTCCCTTGTACTAGTAGTAATGGACAATTACGCAAAATCTTACTTCAAGGAAAAAAGTTGTTCTCCCTTATTATTTTCTAGAGGTCTTCTATAATTTAAATCTATAGTCAGCTTGAATTCATGTTATGAATGGCATGAAGAAGTCATCTGAAACTGTATGTTTCCAATTAATCAGCACTAATCAATGAGAAGAACACGCTTTCCTCACTGGTCCATGGAGCCATATTTGTCAAGATTAAGTACTTGTGTGTATGGGTGTGCCCGCAGTGAATGCACACCTCTTTCAGGAGACTCTCTGGCACCTGATCACTGCTCCCCTCGACGCTTGCATCATATCACACTCTGCTAGTTGCTGCAGGTCCATCATCACTTTTGAGATATCGAAAAATAATATCCTCAGCTAGTTCACCTCCTTTAACTGTCTTAGCTACCGTTGGTTTTTCCACTGCTGGGGAAATGCCGCATTCTGCCTGGGGGAACATGACCTCCTGTGATTTCTCTTTGGTTTTTGCTACAACACTAAATCTCTAGAGTATTTTTAGTGAGAATTCTATCTTTAAATTAAACATGGAGGCTTCCAATCCATGGGCATAAGACAATCCACCATCTATCTGTCTATTTCTTCCTACAAAACTGGGTCATTTTCTGAGAAGAAATCTTGTACATTTTTTAATGTGCTTGTTCCTAAAAATTTTGATATTCTATGGCACTGTAAATGATGAAATGGTATTTTCTAATTAGCTAGTTCTAGTCTAAACCTGTAAATGATTTCTGGATAATAATTTTGCAACTGAAAACCTTGGCCAACTTGCTTATTAACTGAGAGTTGGTAGAATATTTTAAATTTTCTATATAATCAAATAAAATGATTTGAAATAATTAACATTGGATTTCTCATCTTCCTGTTGTTCATTTTGCCTTCTTTCTTTTGACTTCTTTCGCACTTCAGAAATATCAGTACACCTAAATACAAATAGTAAGCAAGCATCTTGTCAATAGCTCACTATTTCAGGTCATTTCCTGTGGCATTTTATACATAATCTTTTGCTGATTAATGATTCCATTTTTTTCACTGTTAGAATTTTCACCTCATACACTCCACAATTCATCATATTCTTTCACATCACAATCCTTGCAGCTATCAAGATCATCATGTTATTTTTTTTTCTGTTAATGCTGTGAATTATTTGATTTTGAAACTAAAAATTTTTAAATATTTACAAACATGAAAATAATAGTTCAGTGTCTCTCCATATGTCTGTTAGATTCAGCAGCTATCAGCACATAGTTAACAGTATTGTATCTATACTCCCCCCCTTTCCTGTAACTACTTTGAAGTATTATCCAATTCCATTTTTACAGCTGGATGAGTTAGTAGCAGTGATACAGTATAATATATGTTATAATAATAATGATAACAATAATATACTATTCTGCTATGCGGTTTCCCTCAGTTTTTCCCAATATATTTCCGCCAATAAAGATATCCTAACTTATCTGCTGTTGATTCACTTGAAGTATAATCCAAACGCATTCCTTTGTCTTTAACCCACCCCACATTTTTACCTGCTTAATTTAATTCATGAAGACACTAAATCAAATTTACACATTTCTGGATTTTACTGGTTACTTCCCCTGGTGGTACTTAACGTGTTTTTCTGGTCCACACCTGATCTAGAGTCTTGATCAGATTCATTCCCTTAATTTGGCAAGAAAAGTTAGTGGTTGCTCTATTTTAAGCCCTGGTCTAATATACTATAAACACAGAGTGTTTGATTGTTCCTAATTTTGGAGACTAATACATCCATTAAATTTGCTACTAATACATCCAAAATTTGCTACCACTCTTTTCTATTACTCCTTGATTTTAACAGATATTTGTGATCAATTCCTTTAAATATTATTTCACATTGCATTATAAAATAGAGATGTTATAATGCTGACATTTTTCATTGACAATTCAGTAGCTCTGGAGTAAAGTTCATGTAGAAAAGACAAACTGGGCTTCCCTGGTGGTCCAGTGGGTAACAACACCGCCTTGCAGTGCAAGGGGCGCCGGTTCCATCCCTGGCCTGGGAAGATCCCACGTGCCGCGGAGCGGCTGGACCCGTGCCGCGGAGCGGCTGGACCCGTGCGTCCAATTACCGAGCCGGAGCTCCGGAGCGCATGTGCCCAGAGCCGGTGCTCTGCAATGACAGACGCCACCGCGATGGGAGGCCCACAGGAGCCAAAGAACAAAGATGGATGAAAATGGAGAAATGAAAGACCAATAGAAGTGGCCAAAAAAAAGAGAAAAGACAAACTATCTGGGTTTATTTTCCTTTGTGGTTTTCAGATGATGACTTGTTTTCAGAGAACATTCTAAAGCCAAATAATCTGTATTTAATGTAAGAGTATGGCTTCATACACCATATTGATATATTGTCCACATTTAAACAAATCACAGGTATTTCTATTTTTGATGCTCAGATTATTCCATGTCATTCACGGGTATCCTATAATAGATACAGTACTATCTCCTTTCTTTCTTTAGGTCTCACCCTATTTTTTTTTTTTTTTAAGATTTATTTATTTATTTACTTTGGGCGGGGGTAGGGTTGGGGAGGGAGGGGAGCAGGCGGGCCACTTCTATTGGTCTTCTATTTCTCTATTTTCATCTGTCTTTGTTCTTTGGCTGCTGTGCGCCTCCCATCGCGGTGGCGTCTGTCGTTGCAGAGCACCGGCTCTGGGCGCATGCGCTCCAGAGCTCCGGCTCGGTCATTGGACACATCGGTCCAGCCGCTCCGTGGCATGTGGGATCTTCCCAGGTCAGGGATGGAACCGGCGCCCCTTGCACTGCAAGGCGGTGTCTTTACCCACTGGACCACCAGGGGAAACCCTAGGTCTCACCCTATTTTTATTATGTAAAATTTTACTTATTATCGCATATTTCTAGTTTTATCTAATAACCAGATTTTATAACATCCAGAGACTCCAGAATCACTATCTAGTATCATAGACAATGAGGAGACTGTACTACCATTTAGTATTATTTTTCATTTCATGAACTTATTAGCTTTACAATTCACTCTCTCCTGTTTATTCTGAGTGCATTTATGCTCTTCCTCTATTTTCCTGAGATAGAAACTAAGACCCTTCATGTTTAGCTTTTCTTCTTTCATAAGATTTTAAAGTTAAATATTTTCCTTAGTGGTTGTTTACCATCATCACACAAATTACTTTTCATTAATTCTAAGCGAACATTCTAATTACTATTAAATTTGCTTGTTTGGCCTAGTAAAGTGTGTTTTTAGAATTTCTAAAGATGTACAACTGTCTTATTTTTATTATCAATTTCTAACTTACCTCTACTATGGTCAGAGTATATTTTCTGTATAATTCAGTGGTGGAATTTTGTTGAATTTTTGTTTGAATTTCTTTCTTGAGACCAGCATATTCATAGGTTTTGTATGTAGTAATCCTTAGGTTCTCAAAACAGAGTTTGGATGTGGTGCTATTCTTTGTAGTTTTTCAATATGTCACATCTACAAAAAAGGCCATCTGGCTTGTTTCACTGCTCTGAAATTCTTTTCATGTTCAGTTTCCAAGAGAAGTATGCTTCTATTTATTTACATGATTGAGGATTTGACTCATTTTTTATTATAAGGAATAAGATATTATTAATTGCAAATATTAGTAGATAATGTTGAATCTTTCCTGTGAATTGAAATTCTCATCCTATTGAAATCTCTCTTGTTACTAGTAATTCTACCTGCCTTTAAATACTACTTGGTATTCACAGAGTGATATCAGGTATCTTTTGGTCATTATATGCATGATTTTCTCAGCCATAAGCAAACTGTTCAAAAAGGTATACCTTATGCACCTCTTATAAGTACTATACCGTTTTTCACTAAATAATCAAGCCTAGAATCTTTAAGTGTTATTCGGGGCCCTTGCACTGCAAGGCGGTGTCTTTACCCACTGGACCACCAGGGGAAACCCTAGGTCTCACCCTATTTTTATTATGTAAAATTTTACTTATTATCGCATATTTCTAGTTTTATCTAATAACCAGATTTTATAACATCCAGAGACTCCAGAATCACTATCTAGTATCATAGACAATGAGGAGACTGTACTACCATTTAGTATTATTTTTCATTTCATGAACTTATTAGCTTTACAATTCACTCTCTCCTGTTTATTCTGAGTGCATTTATGCTCTTCCTCTATTTTCCTGAGATAGAAACTAAGACCCTTCATGTTTAGCTTTTCTTCTTTCATAAGATTTTAAAGTTAAATATTTTCCTTAGTGGTTGTTTACCATCATCACACAAATTACTTTTCATTAATTCTAAGCGAACATTCTAATTACTATTAAATTTGCTTGTTTGGCCTAGTAAAGTGTGTTTTTAGAATTTCTAAAGATGTACAACTGTCTTATTTTTATTATCAATTTCTAACTTACCTCTACTATGGTCAGAGTATATTTTCTGTATAATTCAGTGGTGGAATTTTGTTGAATTTTTGTTTGAATTTCTTTCTTGAGACCAGCATATTCATAGGTTTTGTATGTAGTAATCCTTAGGTTCTCAAAACAGAGTTTGGATGTGGTGCTATTCTTTGTAGTTTTTCAATATGTCACATCTACAAAAAAGGCCATCTGGCTTGTTTCACTGCTCTGAAATTCTTTTCATGTTCAGTTTCCAAGAGAAGTATGCTTCTATTTATTTACATGATTGAGGATTTGACTCATTTTTTATTATAAGGAATAAGATATTATTAATTGCAAATATTAGTAGATAATGTTGAATCTTTCCTGTGAATTGAAATTCTCATCCTATTGAAATCTCTCTTGTTACTAGTAATTCTACCTGCCTTTAAATACTACTTGGTATTCACAGAGTGATATCAGGTATCTTTTGGTCATTATATGCATGATTTTCTCAGCCATAAGCAAACTGTTCAAAAAGGTATACCTTATGCACCTCTTATAAGTACTATACCGTTTTTCACTAAATAATCAAGCCTAGAGATCTTTAAGTGTTATTCCAATGACATATATAATTACTCATAGATTAAAACAAATTTTGTTACTCTTTGTTTTATAATTATTCCAGATATTTTATTATGTTTTTAAAATCTCCCATCATGGGCTCATTATGGTCTGGTTGTTTATCCTTTATTGTTCTATTTTCCTGGCATAGCTATACATTTAAGGTTGTTTAATGTTTAATGATTAACCAGGATTACAGCATACTTCATTAATAGTCAAAGACTAATAGAAAGTTTTACTTTTGTCCATCTCTGTCTAGTAAAAAGATTTTGGAACTCCTTAATATATATTACCTGATAACACATACACTATTATCAACATATATGATATGAAATGGGCCTGTGAAAAAGGACCTCTAGAATATCCTTTAATATGAGAATGTTATTAATGAATTATACATTATATCAGATTTTTAATGAAAAATGATATATCAAACATCTCTATTTGTCCTCAGTGAGAGAGCTGCTCCAGGTTACTATATACACTATGAATAAAGTTCTAATATGCTCTACTAATATAAATGTGTGAATGAGTGAAATCACAAAATTCTTAAACTGTCTCCAAATTCCTTCATTATTAATAAAATCAGCATTGGTAGATTTTCCTAAACATATTCTCTATGATTTTCCTCGCAATCTCAAGAATACATACAGGACAATAAGTTCATTTATCTCTTTTAATTCAGATTCCTCCTGTGTGTTTTTCGTGACTTTCTTCCACTGGTCCTTCACAAGCTTTTGCACTGATGCACCTATTTCAGTTTCTGACTAAACGCTCTCCAGAAGCTTGAAAAGAAAACACTCTGCCTCCATTGTCACATTTTCTTTTCTTCCATCCCTTTGGAAAAGCATTGCTTTGCCTCCACAGTGTTCCTAACAGGAGCATGATTCTGTTATGGTCTGCTTGCCTGTTGATACACTGTGCTCTCCAGTGTCACTGAATTCCAGCACTGTTCTGTGTGCAGCTGACAGCCAGGAGGCTGGGTGGAGTCTAAAAGATTTAAAATGCATTAAAATAGGTCTTTCAGTCACTCAGTCAAGTCTGACTCTTTGCAGCCTCATGGACTGCAGTGCACCAGGCTTCCCTGTTCTCCACCACCTCTGGAAGTTTGCTCAAAGTCATGTTCATTGTGTGGAGGACCCCATCCAACCATCTCATCTTCTGTCACCTCCTTCCCTTCCTGCCCTCAATCTCTCGCAGCATCAGGATCTTTTCCAATGAGTCAGCACTTTGCATTATGTGGTCAAAGAATTGGGGCTTCGGCACCAGTCCTTCCAATGAATGTACAACCAAATGACAGTTTTTCATCACAGGAAAAATCCCAACTTCCTATCTAGATTAGTGAACATATTATATTTTGTTTATGTCAGTAGAAAACATCCTGTGAGCAAATAAAATCTGTTGAATGTTAGAATTATACATATAATTCTGATACAACACCACCTGGTAGAATTTTAACACAAAAATAAGGCTTGAATTTTGACTTCTTGTAACTATTCTTAGAATTCTTAAACCTTTTCTGTATTATCAACAGCTTGTATCTATTAGTATCTATTTTAAAATACCACAAAGTAAAAAGGATAATCCTTTAAGTGTTACTATGAAGATGGGTTGAACTCTCCATCACAAATTTCGTTTTAAAATACCTACTTCTTCAAACTCCCAGGAAAAGTTATGTACACAGGTGTATGTCCACTTTTCACCAAAATCTCTCAAACAATCTCTTTTATATCATTAGAGGAAAGTCAACATTCTAACCTGCAGTCCCTATTCCACGTAAATTAACTGCATTCCCATTGTTCTCAACATATTTCCCAGTTTCCCCTTTCTTTGATTTTTCTCATGTATCAGTGTCTGATAATTTGCAGAACTTGCAAGGGCTGTAGTTTTTTTCCCTCAAAATCAATTCAGTTCAATTCAACTCAATATTTACTGAGAGCCTGCTTGAAAGCACAAGTCAGCTCCTGTCATACTCCTGTTCAATTCAATTCAAAATCAAAAACTTTATGTGCTCTCCATACACTGTGCTCTCCAGTGTCACTGAATTCCAGCACTGTTCTGTGTGCAGCTGACAGCCAGGAGGCTGGGTGGAGTCTAAAAGATTTAAAATGCATTAAAATAGGTCTTTCAGTCACTCAGTCAAGTCTGACTCTTTGCAGCCTCATGGACTGCAGTGCACCAGGCTTCCCTGTTCTCCACCACCTCTGGAAGTTTGCTCAAAGTCATGTTCATTGTGTGGAGGACCCCATCCAACCATCTCATCTTCTGTCACCTCCTTCCCTTCCTGCCCTCAATCTCTCGCAGCATCAGGATCTTTTCCAATGAGTCAGCACTTTGCATTATGTGGTCAAAGAATTGGGGCTTCGGCACCAGTCCTTCCAATGAATGTACAACCAAATGACAGTTTTTCATCACAGGAAAAATCCCAACTTCCTATCTAGATTAGTGAACATATTATATTTTGTTTATGTCAGTAGAAAACATCCTGTGAGCAAATAAAATCTGTTGAATGTTAGAATTATACATATAATTCTGATACAACACCACCTGGTAGAATTTTAACACAAAAATAAGGCTTGAATTTTGACTTCTTGTAACTATTCTTAGAATTCTTAAACCTTTTCTGTATTATCAACAGCTTGTATCTATTAGTATCTATTTTAAAATACCACAAAGTAAAAAGGATAATCCTTTAAGTGTTACTATGAAGATGGGTTGAACTCTCCATCACAAATTTCGTTTTAAAATACCTACTTCTTCAAACTCCCAGGAAAAGTTATGTACACAGGTGTATGTCCACTTTTCACCAAAATCTCTCAAACAATCTCTTTTATATCATTAGAGGAAAGTCAACATTCTAACCTGCAGTCCCTATTCCACGTAAATTAACTGCATTCCCATTGTTCTCAACATATTTCCCAGTTTCCCCTTTCTTTGATTTTTCTCATGTATCAGTGTCTGATAATTTGCAGAACTTGCAAGGGCTGTAGTTTTTTTCCCTCAAAATCAATTCAGTTCAATTCAACTCAATATTTACTGAGAGCCTGCTTGAAAGCACAAGTCAGCTCCTGTCATACTCCTGTTCAAAGCACATCAATATTTCTCATTTCATTCAAAATCAAAAAACTATGGTAGGGGTCCATGCACCCTCTGTTACATGTCCCCTTCTCTCCTTGCCTGGCCTCTCACTTGACTATATCCCACGGTCACTGAAATCTTTGCCATCACTGTAATATACAAGCTGCCCACGTAAAATCTGCATCTTTGACTCCTATTCCCTATATGTAATATCCCCAGGTCTAGTCTTCTAGCTTCTTTCAAGTAATTCACCAGATGTTACCTTCTAAGTAAAGCCTACCCTGAACACGGTGGATAAAAGTGTAATTAGGAAGCCTCTCTCTCCCAGGCGATGGCAACACGTAAATAAGCAAATCAATTCGGATCCCTGCTTTCCTAGAACCCATACAGGGAGGTAGGGTGACGTGTGTCTGTGTGTGTGTGCATGTTTTAAGTCACTCAGTCATATTTGACTCTTTGCAACCCCATGGACTGCAGCCTGCCAGGTTCCTGTCTCCATGGAATTCTCCAGGCAAGAATACTGGAGTGGGGACCCATTTCCTTCTCCAGGGATTCTTCCCAACTCAGGGATCAAACCCACATTGTCTTGCACTGGCAGGCAGGTTCTTAACCACTGAGCCGCTAGGGAAGCCCAAGGCAATGCAGAGGTTGTGTTAATTAGTTACCAAGAAACGCACAAGTGATGCTTCAGCTTATTCAGAAACCAGAAAAACCAGACACCCTTTCACTTCTCAGCTAGTGTGGAACCAAATGCGTGAATAGGCACAGGGGTAGCTTGGTTCTTTAAATGTAGTTTGAGATAAATACTACTCTGGATCTAGTTTTACAGTCTCATTCCTGCATCTGATAGTTGTTTTAAACTGAACAACCCTTCTTGTTGGAAGGACAACTCTGAAATACTTTCTGCTCGCTTGAATAAAACACCACTTACAAACCACAAACTCCTCCAAATCGGCCTGATGGATTAGAGAAGACAATACTTGTGGAAATATCACAAATTAAAGGCTCTCTATGCTTTGGTAGTCTTGAGCCTTAAGACCCTTTCTAACATAAAAGAGAAGTAAAGGCTCGGTGAAACATTTGTGGAATCAAAACTGCGATTAAACACCAAACTGACACAAAGATTAACAGCTGAGGGAGAAAAGTGCTGACTTGGACAGGTGGATAATTACCAATGAGATTTTCAGCCAGGTTTATAATACACGGAATACAGAGGAATTTTTGCCTTAAAGCCAGTAAAGTCATGGAAATTCTATTTTCATAAGCTTTACAGAGTTCGAAAACAGCTAATTGCAGGTGCACTGGAATCTCCCCTGAGATTAGCCAAAGATAACTAAAGGAGCCAGGAAATCAAAGATTCTGCTTCACCAGATGCCAGAGAGCCCTAATCTACAACAATTAATACTGCCTGGAATTGGAACCAGTAGACAAAGCGTCAAATAGAGCAAAAGACCTCAGAACAACCACTCATGGGCCCAGTCCTGTGGAAAGGAGGGTTTTTTTTCCTAAATGAACGATAGCTGTGTGTGTGTGCATGTTTTAAGTCACTCAGTCATATTTGACTCTTTGCAACCCCATGGACTGCAGCCTGCCAGGTTCCTGTCTCCATGGAATTCTCCAGGCAAGAATACTGGAGTGGGGACCCATTTCCTTCTCCAGGGATTCTTCCCAACTCAGGGATCAAACCCACATTGTCTTGCACTGGCAGGCAGGTTCTTAACCACTGAGCCGCTAGGGAAGCCCAAGGCAATGCAGAGGTTGTGTTAATTAGTTACCAAGAAACGCACAAGTGATGCTTCAGCTTATTCAGAAACCAGAAAAACCAGACACCCTTTCACTTCTCAGCTAGTGTGGAACCAAATGCGTGAATAGGCACAGGGGTAGCTTGGTTCTTTAAATGTAGTTTGAGATAAATACTACTCTGGATCTAGTTTTACAGTCTCATTCCTGCATCTGATAGTTGTTTTAAACTGAACAACCCTTCTTGTTGGAAGGACAACTCTGAAATACTTTCTGCTCGCTTGAATAAAACACCACTTACAAACCACAAACTCCTCCAAATCGGCCTGATGGATTAGAGAAGACAATACTTGTGGAAATATCACAAATTAAAGGCTCTCTATGCTTTGGTAGTCTTGAGCCTTAAGACCCTTTCTAACATAAAAGAGAAGTAAAGGCTCGGTGAAACATTTGTGGAATCAAAACTGCGATTAAACACCAAACTGACACAAAGATTAACAGCTGAGGGAGAAAAGTGCTGACTTGGACAGGTGGATAATTACCAATGAGATTTTCAGCCAGGTTTATAATACAGGGAATACAGAGGAATTTTTGCCTTAAAGCCAGTAAAGTCATGGAAATTCTATTTTCATAAGCTTTACAGAGTTCGAAAACAGCTAATTGCAGGTGCACTGGAATCTCCCCTGAGATTAGCCAAAGATAACTAAAGGAGCCAGGAAATCAAAGATTCTGCTTCACCAGATGCCAGAGAGCCCTAATCTACAACAATTAATACTGCCTGGAATTGGAACCAGTAGACAAAGCGTCAAATAGAGCAAAAGACCTCAGAACAACCACTCATGGGCCCAGTCCTGTGGAAAGGAGGGTCTTTTCCCTAAATGGTGTTTGAACAACTGCAGGTCCATAGTCAAAAGAAGAAGAAACGGGAAAAAGAATGAATACTATATCACATTCTTTACAAAAGTTATTTTCAGACAGATCATCCATTTAATTCTGAAACTATGTCAGTTGTGGCTTCATTAAGAAGTTAAGAAATTAACACAGGGAGAATTTCTGAAGCACTACCTATACTTAAGCATTGCATTTAAAAGCATTAACCATTAAGCTAATACAGGTGAGCTTCCCCTGGTGGTCCAATGGGTAAGGACCCTGCCTTGCAGTGCAAGGGGCGCCAGTTCGATCTCTGGCCTGGGAAGAGCCCATGTGCCGCGGAGCGGCTGGACCAATGTGTCCAATTACCGAGCTGGAGCTCTGGAGCACACACGCCCAGAGCCAGTGCTCTGCAACAACAGACGCCACCGCGATGAGAGGCCCACAGGAGCCAAAGAACAAAAGACGGATGAAAATGGAGAAATGAAAGACCAGTAGAAGTGGCCCGCCTGCTCCCCTCCCTCCCCAACCCAACCCCCGCCCAAAATAAATAAATAAATCTTTTTTAAAAAAAAGAAAAAAAAAGCTAATACAGGTAAGTCAGCCTACATTAAATGAGAATTTGGGTCCATATTATTAAGAGAGTAAAAAAGAGGCCCCACAATGGGAGGCACGATTGGCAATACACGTCACCTGCAAAAAGGGACACGTGGAGACACAGAGACATATGTTATTTTTCTATATAGAAATAAAGATTATAGACGTACATAGCTAGGTATCTAAATTAGATATAGAATATAGTATATATGCATTATCTCTATGAGAAAAAAGTTCATAAATTCCACACAGTAAACATAGGGCATGGTGACTTCTTAAGTGTTAAATAGAACAGGGCAAAACCCTTGTAACTGTCATTTCATTTTTAGACCACCTATCTATGGATCAAAAAGAACAACAGAGAATATTTGTAATATATGCATTATAATTTGTATAAAACTATCACTGTATTTGTAGTTATTTTAAAAATATCAGAATTGTTTTGGTACCAAAACAGGTCCATAGTCAAAAGCAAAAGAAAAGAAACCCCTCATGGGAAAAAGGGTCTTTTCCTAAATGGTGTTTGAACAACTGCAGGTCCATAGTCAAAAGAAGAAGAAACGGAAAGAATAAATATTATAACACATTCTTTACAAAAGTTATTTTCAGACAGATCATCCATTTAATTCTGAAACTATGTCAGTTGTGGCTTCATTAAGAAGTTAAGAAATTAACACAGGGAGAATTTCTGAAGCACTACCTATACTTAAGCATTGCATTTAAAAGCATTAACCATTAAGCTAATACAGGTGAGCTTCCCCTGGTGGTCCAGTGGGTAAGGACACTGCCTTGCAGTGCAAGGGGCGCCAGTTCGATCTCTGGCCTGGGAAGATCCCATGTGCCGCGGAGCGGCTGGACCAATGTGTCCAATCACCTAGCCGGAGCGCTGGAGCGCATGCGCCCAGAGCCGGTGCTCTGCAATGACAGACGCCACCACGATGGGAGGCCCGCAGGAGCCAAAGAACAAAGACGGATGAAAATAGAGAAATGAAAGACCAGTAGAAGTGGCCCGCCTGCTCCCCTCCCTCCCCAACCCGACCCCCGCCCAAAATAAATAAATAAATCTTTTTTAAAAAAAAGAAAAAAAAAGCTAATACAGGTAAGTCAGCCTACATTAAATGAGAATTTGGGTCCATATTATTAAGAGAGTAAAAAAGAGGCCCCACAATGGGAGGCACGATTGGCAATACACGTCACCTGCAAAAAGGGACACGTGGAGACACAGAGACATATGTTATTTTTCTATATAGAAATAAAGATTATAGACGTACATAGCTAGGTATCTAAATTAGATATAGAATATAGTATATATGCATTATCTCTATGAGAAAAAAGTTCATAAATTCCACACAGTAAACATAGGGCATGGTGACTTCTTAAGTGTTAAATAAAACAGGGGCAAAAAACCCCTTGTAACTGTCATTTCATTTTTAGACCACCTATCTATGGATCAAAAAGAACAACAGAGAATATTTGTAATATATGCATTATAATTTGTATAAAACTATCACTGTATTTGTAGTTATTTTAAAAATATCAGAATTGTTTTGGTACCAAAATTTGACTAAAATAACCATTACTAACTTTGTCAGGTGATATCGCTGTTATTACTTTTTGCCTATTTAATAGAAAAATTTTCAATCAAATAAATTGCCTTTTTACACACTGGATGACCATCTAATTTTATCTATAGTGATTGTAACTTGAATTTTAGCTTATTAGTCATAATTATATTGACTGCCAAAATTTATCAATGTGCTTTAGATGATGCAAAATAAAACATTTCCAAAATCTGAAGTAATTTACTTGGCTTTCAAAGTCATCTAGTGAATAAGGTCATTTTATTATTAATTCAAATTATAAATTACAGTAATGTAAACTCTGT
This sequence comes from Tragulus kanchil, assembly GCA_022376925.1. Classification (NCBI taxonomy): domain Eukaryota; kingdom Metazoa; phylum Chordata; class Mammalia; order Artiodactyla; family Tragulidae; genus Tragulus; species Tragulus kanchil. The sequence goes on along the minus strand of JAIOJX010000003.1, from coordinate 164,483,420 downwards.
GTTTTCTATAATGGAAATTTATGAAACCAGACAGTCTGAATTCAGAGGCCAAGGACACAGTTACCATATACTTCATTCCATTGATTATACATCTATCTTTATTAGATAACTGATTTTTTCTTTTTAACTTGTTTTATTATAGATATCATGTCTTTGATTTTCATATTAATAACATATATTTTTCAGTCTGTTTTTACCTGTCAATTTTGTATGAAGTGCTTATCTTTGAAAAAATAATGCCAAAGTCTTCAACACCTTTTCCTTTAAGCATTACTTCATATGAAAATAATGTTTGCTGCTCTTTTAGTGCTGTTAGGCACATGGATTGGCATCCCCCTTTTTGACAGGGTGGCATGTAAAACCTTGTATCTAAGCCTTAGTGATGAATTAAATGACCGCACCTGTGCACGAGGCCCTGTAACAGTGCCCGGGTATGGGCATGTCACTGGTCCATAACCATTGCTTCATACCTCTGAAGTCATCTGGTCCATCCAAGGTTGGGCACCTTCAGTCTCTCCAGGAAAACTGGGGACTGGGTATCCGATTTCTGTACTTCCAGAGTAACTGTTCTGTTCTTTGATATTTTACCCAACACACAAAGCATTCAGGCTTAATCAGAAATATTTATGAAAGTTGTTAAAAGAAAATGAAAATCACCTAAAATGTATCCTGAATTAATGGCCCTCGTACATATATATTGTCCATGCACATAGATAGGAAGGAGTTAGAGATATTTAATGGAATTTCCAAATTATTTGTTACCACACTATGGATTTAGCCAGCAGAGGTCTTCAATGCAGCTGAAATGTCAGCTACAGTGTTTAATTGTGGTCTGATCTGTCTCTTCCCACTCCTCCAGAGCTCACTGGGCCCCTCTTCACACGGACACCTGTATGGCTGGAGGTTGTCAGGGAAACCAGAGGATACTTGTCCCTATGAAGTTCCATTCTCCATTGATGATATCAAGGTGGTTAACAACTAGAGATAGTCTGCCAGGCACAAGCATTCATAGTTAATTAGTGTGGACAGAGTCATTGTTCCCAGCCAGGCTGCAGTCAAAGCCTCTCATTTGAGAACTGGAAAAGCAGTCAGTCAAGGTCTTCATCTTGCACATGAAGAAATGGACGCACACAGAGGTCACTCAAAGTCAGGGGCCGAGGTGCAGCTTGGCAAAAGTGTTGGCAGTCTCTCACCTTTTACCATGAATGTGCTTAATGAACGATTTCTCCAGTTAAATGCATGTCCCCATTACTGTTTGTAAATAAGGTTGATAACAAACACATTTTGTATGAAGTGCTTATCTTTGAAAAAATAATGCCAAAGTCTTCAACACCTTTTCCTTTAAGCATTACTTCATATGAAAATAATGTTTGCTGCTCTTTTAGTGCTGTTAGGCACATGGATTGGCATCCCCCTTTTTGACAGGGTGGCATGTAAAACCTTGTATCTAAGCCTTAGTGATGAATTAAATGACCGCACCTGTGCACGAGGCCCTGTAACAGTGCCCGGGTATGGGCATGTCACTGGTCCATAACCATTGCTTCATACCTCTGAAGTCATCTGGTCCATCCAAGGTTGGGCACCTTCAGTCTCTCCAGGAAAACTGGGGACTGGGTATCCGATTTCTGTACTTCCAGAGTAACTGTTCTGTTCTTTGATATTTTACCCAACACACAAAGCATTCAGGCTTAATCAGAAATATTTATGAAAGTTGTTAAAAGAAAATGAAAATCACCTAAAATGTATCCTGAATTAATGGCCCTCGTACATATATATTGTCCATGCACATAGATAGGAAGGAGTTAGAGATATTTAATGGAATTTCCAAATTATTTGTTACCACACTATGGATTTAGCCAGCAGAGGTCTTCAATGCAGCTGAAATGTCAGCTACAGTGTTTAATTGTGGTCTGATCTGTCTCTTCCCCACTCCTCCAGAGCTCACTGGGCCCCTCTTCACACGGACACCTGTATGGCTGGAGGTTGTCAGGGAAACCAGAGGATACTTGTCCCTATGAAGTTCCATTCTCCATTGATGATATCAAGGTGGTTAACAACTAGAGATAGTCTGCCAGGCACAAGCATTCATAGTTAATTAGTGTGGACAGAGTCATTGTTCCCAGCCAGGCTGCAGTCAAAGCCTCTCATTTGAGAACTGGAAAAGCAGTCAGTCAAGGTCTTCATCTTGCACATGAAGAAATGGACGCACACAGAGGTCACTCAAAGTCAGGGGCCGAGGTGCAGCTTGGCAAAAGTGTTGGCAGTCTCTCACCTTTTACCATGAATGTGCTTAATGAACGATTTCTCCAGTTAAATGCATGTCCCCATTACTGTTTGTAAATAAGGTTGATAACAAACACATTCAATATGTCAAAGTTACATCAAAGGGTCAAATTGTCTCAATACAATTGTGAAGTCAACAAAAGACTAGAGAAGCACCACTGATTTTGAGAAAAATTTGATGGGACCAGTGACCACCAATTTACTACAGAATCATTAAGAGAGTTGAGTACATTTTCACGTGTCAAACTGTAGACAACACAGGGAAGCATTTAATTAGGGACATTCCCCTCAAATAAACATGCAATTCATTTTTAAAATCTATAAATGATTTAGAGATTCAGAGAACGATTTGATGGATGATTTGCATAGCATATTACTTGATAAGCAGTTTTGTCACAAAGTTCTTTTAATAAAAATGCAAAAATATTTAATTTTGGTACATTTACATAAATTTACATTCCTTTACTTGTTTTTATGTTTTGAGTATCACTAGATGGATCACCCTATACTCCACTATTCCCCTGTGATGGGCATTAATTTCATTCTACATGCTACTATAAATAATGTTTTGATATTTGTTTCTTTAAGACCCATACTGATATTTATATGGAAAAGACCCCTAGGAGTAAAATTGTTGGGCTGAAATAAATACACTTTTAATTGTCATGTGTAATATTGAAGAGCTATTTGCAAAGCACAACAATTCACATTTCCAATGGTTCGGAGGGCTATGATGTGGATGTTCCCCCTTGGCAATAATATCATTTAATTGTTTCTAGGCAGATAAGTTGGACAGGATATCTCATTATTATTTTAATTTATATTTTCCTGACTACTTGGGAGTTTGAATATTATTCAAGTGGCTATATCAAGATTTAACTCTTGGGATTCAGCCACACTTTGAATTTCAGAAACACTCCACCAGATTTCTTGTGACATTCTCTTAAAAACAAGCCTCATATGGCATCCTCTGCTGTTTCTTCCCCAGTCTGACTAAGGGAAGCATTTTTAATCAGTTCTGCAGCCACTCTTTCTAGAGCTAGTTCTCTTGATAGGCTTAACCCACCAGGAAAAGTCTACCATGTGTATCCTCATGTACTTCAACCTTTTCTTCCTTTCCTTTCTTTCTCACTTCCGTCCTTCCATCCTATTCTTTTCATCTAGTTCCGTTTTTCTTCAGCCTCTTAAGCCTACAAATAGTAATGAGCTTTTGAGACCACATAACCCTCATTCCAAATACAAAGTCTTTATTTGTTTAACTGCTGTAATTTAAAGAATTGCTTTCAAACTGTGGTGCTGGAGAACGCTCTTGAGATTATCTTGGAAATCAGTCAATCTTAAGGAAATCAACCCTGAATACTCTTTGGAAGGATGGATGCTGAAGCTCCAACACTTTGACAACCTGACAGAACAGCTGACTCTTTGGAAAAGATCCTAAAGCTGGGAAAGATTGAAGGCAGAAGAAGAGGGTGACAGAAGATGAAGATCACCAGATGGTATCACCTATTCAACGGATATGAACTTAGGCCAACTCTGGGAGACAGAGAGGGACAGCAAAGCCTGGTGTGCTGCAGTTTATGGGGTCAATAAGAGTCAGACACTATTCGGAGACTGAACCACAATAACAAACTTAAAGAGTAAACTTCTTTTTCTGATGTGAAATTCCCCATCCTTATGCAGCAGAGAGCAGTAAAGGTCTTCTGAGGAACTGAATGAGCAAATCTGAACCTTCACCTGACTCATGGACAGAGCCAAGAAGAATCCCTCTGGGACCTCAGCAACAACAGAACATAGTAGGCATGGGACAAGTGGCAAAGCAAAAGCTGCCGGCAGAGGAAAGAGGTAATGTAGACATCTTTTCAAGTTCACCTGAAACACTGAGGGAAAGGAATTAGAACTATAGACCCAAGTATGGAAAAGAAGGAGTGAAGTGGAAAACTCAGAGCAGATGTTCAGAATTTGCTGAAAAATGCTCCATTTCAAACAGAATGATTGAGATCAAGCTCAACAAATTTAAACTAAGAAATACTTAGAAAAAACTTAAGAAATGCTTTCACAAAAATAATTTGAAATGTGCGTTTATAGTAAAAAGAAAATCATTTAAGCAAATGTTGAGGCACAGCCACAGAAGAAATATGTTTCCTTGAAAGTGCAAAAGAAAAATATTGCCCATTTAGAGATAAGCCATCAGGGTGTCTTAAAGCCATGAAACAGGTATTTGAGACATATGGTATCCAGAAACATGTTCTAAAAGCAATCTGATTTTTATTTTGAGTTAATTTTATTTCTTGCAGAAAGAGATAGCCAGTACATAAATATCCAGTCAATATTGACAAGTGTAATACTTATCCTTTTAACACATATTTACACTTCTGTTTTTTAATTATTCCTATAATTATGTGTGAATATCATAAGCCTGCACCTGAGAGAGATTAATAGACTAACCATACTGAAGACTTTTTATTAAGATGAACCAGCTGGGGAACAATTACTGACCCATTATAAAAACCCTTCCATATCGGCCTCATTCTCCAGGGACCAGGCTAAATCAAATGTCCTTCAAATTATTACAATTTCACACATGCTCCTTGTAAACCTTAAAGCACTTCCACATTTAAGCTGACAAAATATTATTGCAGAGATTAATTTGGGACTCTCCTGGAAACATGAATTAGGCCGATATATTTGTTAGGGACTCAATGCTAAGTCAGACAGTTAAAAAACTATGCATCGATTAGTTCGACCAGTTTTGTTGTTGTTGCTGTTAAACATTTACTATGTAAGGAGAGGAATACACAAAGAGTATTAAATTGCCGGTGTACTTAAGCTTAAGTCTGGGAAAGTAGGCACATCAACGGACAATTGGCAGGTCATGCAAGACAAACAGGACTCAGACCACAAGGTCAGTAGCAACTTGCCTGGCAAACCAAACCGCAACTTCCACAGCAACTGTCCTAGAAAGATCAGGACTTGATCGATGATGGACAGCTTCCTTATTTTGACCCCCTTTCCTCCTCCTTCCTGCTTCCAACTCATGACCAGAGAAAAGCAAACCTGCTCCCCCTCAGTCATATAGGCTACCCTGCATCTGGCTAGCTGCCTCCAGCTTCTCTACGCTCACATCTAGATTTTCCAATCAGAGAAACCAATCAATCAGGTTACCACAGAAGGTGATGGCATGTATCTATTTTAGAAGTGTCACACTTTTCTGTGCTTCCACCAGAGTCTGAATTTCGGTTTCAAATGTAATTCCTATGAGTCACGCTTCTCAAGAACAAGGGACTTGCCCTGCTTATTTCTGAATTCTCAGTGCCTGTTTCCAAGGACTGTTTCACTCATGTTTACTAAGTTGAAAAGAACTGAATAGCTGGACAGGTGTGCATAGAAAAGGAGATGAGATGAGAATGAAGTTTTGTAAATATTTTGATGACAAATTCTAGTGGCTCAGAGTTTCTCTTTAGAAAATGGAGATTTTTTAAAGTGTTCCTCTAAATCTAGAGAATCTAGAGAATTTTGGGGAAAATCCATACAATAACTTGAGAAAAGACTGAAAAAGTGGAAGGAGGCTCAGAGAAGATAACTGTCCTCCAGGGGTGAACTAAGGGAGGCAGTGGTAAGAGAAAGAGAGACAGTTAGTGAGCAGTTTCCATGGAAAAACCAACCGAAATGAAAACAAATTGCCTTGCAAAATACAATGAGATTACTTGTTGAAAACAATGTATATAGTTACTGTATAAATCCTGCAACTTTATCTCTTGATTCTCGAGGGAAACTTAAAAATTCCATTTATTTTATGGGACTCAGCTCATAGTCCCTTAAACATGCCTTTCAAATGTAACATGTGAGCGATACTAAGTTTTCCACTTTTAAATTGAGAAATTTCATGAGAAAAGTAGGGCTGAAAAAAGCAAATATGGATAATTGTCACAAGTGGCAAAAACTTCTAACTCTAAATGTTAGCTAAGCTTCCAAAGGAAAATATTTGCATGAAGACCTAGGAAACGTGTTATTGCTGTTATACTTTTATATCCTAAAGCAGAGGTTTTAGTTATTTGAGACCTTTGAGATCCAATTCTCACCGCTTTGTAAATTCTCTAGATTTCATTGGTATATTGACAAATGTGGTACAGAATAAGACACTTATGTCCATAATACTAACAGAATCAGTGCTTCTACCTGACATATATGTCAGGAGGAAAACAGTATTTTTTTTTTAAATTAGGACATGATCTATGTAGATATTTCTGCTATTCTTATAATCTCTTGAAATTTTTCAGTGAAGCAGTAGCTAAGAATTCATTATCAGTGATAATTAATCCAATAGGAGATGATTTAGCTACTTACAAGGAAAAACGCATTCAAGCAAAGCTCATGATCTGCCTAATTTAGAAAGTTACCTTTGATAAGACATTGCTGGTCGCTCTGGTTTCTGTCAGCACAGAAAGAGGTTGACTGCAAATGTAAATTGTTACTGAACTGATTCTGTTGAAAGATTTAATATTGATCTAGCCATAGTAGCCGCTATTCTGAACACTTTTATTAAAACAGAATGCTTCCCTTGTCAGACTCAATCATTTTAATAAAATTCCTTAGTCCCGCTAATAGTGTGTGTGTGCACATCTATTTGATAACTGGCAGTTCTATCAAATACAATAGAGGCAATAATATACTAAGAAAGTCCCTCTGGCCAGAATAACTTATTATTCAATAAGAGGTAGTAAATATTAATTATAAACTATATGAATTCTATTTTAAAACACAATTAATTTTATAGGAAAAATTTTCCATGTTAAATTAAATGGTATATTTTATTCTCAGATTCTTATAGAAATGACTTCACAATTTGATATTACAAAGAGAAAAGGAGAAACAGAATTAATTGGAGCTATCTAAAAATTCAGTCCCATGGACAGAGAAGACCAGCAGGCTATCATCCCTGGGATTCCAAGAGTTGGACATGACTTAGCCACTAAACCATCATCGCCAGAATGAATATTATGGACTTTAGCTACTGATTCTATGTATTGTTTATATTATAGTATATCAAAGCACCAACAGATAACAAATGTAGAAAGTGGAGGTTTAAAAGTTAAAAAAAAAATAAGTACAGGCAGTCCCAATGATCAGTAGTCTCTAGCTCAAGAGATGCTTCAGCTGTTCAGTATTTAGGTCACATGTTCATCTTGAAATAATTTTTACAAATGGTAGAGATATTCCCAGGCCAGTCCATTTAATCTATATCGTCAGAAGCATCAATGTCATTAGTTTGACGTTGGACCCTGAAAGCAGAAGGCATAGGAAAAGAGGACAGCCCAGAGAGACAGAAAAGCCATAGAAAAGCTCTTTATCTCTCTTAATTTCATTTTTCCTTTCTTTTCATAGATCCAGCCTACAGTCCCATTTTAATTTACGATTTTGTGTTATCCCTGTTCCTTTGCTAGATTCCTTAGAGTGTTTATGGAAGTGTCTTCCTCAACAGCACATCGCAGCAACATGCTCAGACCTTTCAAAGGTGCCCATCTAGAAAGTGAATTATCATACCTAACATATCCTTAAGCCATCAGGAAGGAGAAGAAGAGAGAAACAAAAGCACATAACACACACTGAATAGCTAATACTCCTGCTGCCCATTTAGTCCTAAGTCATGTCTGATTCTTTGCGACCCTATGGGCTGAACACTTTTATTAAAACAGAATGCTTCCCTTGTCAGACTCAATCATTTTAATAAAATTCCTTAGTCCCGCTAATAGTGTGTGTGTGCACATCTATTTGATAACTGGCAGTTCTATCAAATACAATAGAGGCAATAATATACTAAGAAAGTCCCTCTGGCCAGAATAACTTATTATTCAATAAGAGGTAGTAAATATTAATTATAAACTATATGAATTCTATTTTAAAACACAATTAATTTTATAGGAAAAATTTTCCATGTTAAATTAAATGGTATATTTTATTCTCAGATTCTTATAGAAATGACTTCACAATTTGATATTACAAAGAGAAAAGGAGAAACAGAATTAATTGGAGCTATCTAAAAATTCAGTCCCATGGACAGAGAAGACCAGCAGGCTATCATCCCTGGGATTCCAAGAGTTGGACATGACTTAGCCACTAAACCATCATCGCCAGAATGAATATTATGGACTTTAGCTACTGATTCTATGTATTGTTTATATTATAGTATATCAAAGCACCAACAGATAACAAATGTAGAAAGTGGAGGTTTAAAAGTTAAAAAAAAAATAAGTACAGGCAGTCCCAATGATCAGTAGTCTCTAGCTCAAGAGATGCTTCAGCTGTTCAGTATTTAGGTCACATGTTCATCTTGAAATAATTTTTACAAATGGTAGAGATATTCCCAGGCCAGTCCATTTAATCTATATCGTCAGAAGCATCAATGTCATTAGTTTGACGTTGGACCCTGAAAGCAGAAGGCATAGGAAAAGAGGACAGCCCAGAGAGACAGAAAAGCCATAGAAAAGCTCTTTATCTCTCTTAATTTCATTTTTCCTTTCTTTTCATAGATCCAGCCTACAGTCCCATTTTAATTTACGATTTTGTGTTATCCCTGTTCCTTTGCTAGATTCCTTAGAGTGTTTATGGAAGTGTCTTCCTCAACAGCACATCGCAGCAACATGCTCAGACCTTTCAAAGGTGCCCATCTAGAAAGTGAATTATCATACCTAACATATCCTTAAGCCATCAGGAAGGAGAAGAAGAGAGAAACAAAAGCACATAACACACACTGAATAGCTAATACTCCTGCTGCCCATTTAGTCCTAAGTCATGTCTGATTCTTTGCGACCCTATGGGCTGTAGCCCACCATGCTCCTTGTCCATGGGATTTTCTCCAGGCAAGAATACTAGAGCAGATTGCCATTTCCTTCTCAGGGGATCTCCCTGACCCAGGGACTGAACTTGCATCTCCTGTTTGGCAGGCAGATTCTTTACCACTGAACCACCTGGGAAGCTTGAATAGTTCAGTCACATGCTGCCTTTTGAAACATGAGTGCCTAGTTATGTAGCTCACACCATTCCCAAGAGGAAACTTGTCAGCCCAGGTTAGGAAGCTCACTATAGAAGCAGACACGTGTGGCCATCTTTCTGAAAGGTCCTCTTGCTGTAGAAGCTGAGCAAAGGCTTGGGAAATTGTCCTCCAGCTTGTTTCCTGCCATTGATACCAAAGCCTGTCACATGGTAGATGGCCTCTGTGTCCTGGGAAATTGGACACAATTCATTCATCCACCTTCAAAGAGCAGCAAGCACCAGCAAAGTCTGGGGGCACCTCTAGCTAGGGTTTTGTTTTCTGTGAAAGCAGTTTTAGGTCCAGAACACTCCATAGGAACCATGGAGCACAGCATCCCATCCAGTCAGAGCTTCATTTGCTTGTGTGCGATGCACCTGATGCTCCCATCTTCCTTCCTGTTTTCTCCTTAATCCTATCCAGACATGTGAAACCTGCTTTCTCCTACACCTAGTGTCAAAAGAAGTGATTCTGAACCTTTATCTCTGGCCAGTCCATTTAATCTATATCGTCAGAAGCATGAATGTCATTAGTTTGACGTTGGACCCTGAAAGCAGAAGGCATAGGAAAAGAGGACAGCCCAGAGAGACAGAAAAGCCATAGAAAAGCTCTTTATCTCTCTTAATTTCATTTTTCCTTTCTTTTCATAGATCCAGCCTACAGTCCCATTTTAATTTACGATTTTGTGTTATCCCTGTTCCTTTGCTAGATTCCTTAGAGTGTTTATGGAAGTGTCTTCCTCAACAGCACATCGCAGCAACATGCTCAGACCTTTCAAAGGTGCCCATCTAGAAAGTGAATTATCATACCTAACATATCCTTAAGCCATCAGGAAGGAGAAGAAGAGAGAAACAAAAGCACATAACACACACTGAATAGCTAATACTCCTGCTGCCCATTTAGTCCTAAGTCATGTCTGATTCTTTGCGACCCTATGGGCTGTAGCCCACCATGCTCCTTGTCCATGGGATTTTCTCCAGGCAAGAATACTAGAGCAGATTGCCATTTCCTTCTCAGGGGATCTCCCTGACCCAGGGACTGAACTTGCATCTCCTGTTTGGCAGGCAGATTCTTTACCACTGAACCACCTGGGAAGCTTGAATAGTTCAGTCACATGCTGCCTTTTGAAACATGAGTGCCTAGTTATGTAGCTCACACCATTCCCAAGAGGAAACTTGTCAGCCCAGGTTAGGAAGCTCACTATAGAAGCAGACACGTGTGGCCATCTTTCTGAAAGGTCCTCTTGCTGTAGAAGCTGAGCAAAGGCTTGGGAAATTGTCCTCCAGCTTGTTTCCTGCCATTGATACCAAAGCCTGTCACATGGTAGATGGCCTCTGTGTCCTGGGAAATTGGACACAATTCATTCATCCACCTTCAAAGAGCAGCAAGCACCAGCAAAGTCTGGGGGCACCTCTAGCTAGGGTTTTGTTTTCTGTGAAAGCAGTTTTAGGTCCAGAACACTCCATAGGAACCATGGAGCACAGCATCCCATCCAGTCAGAGCTTCATTTGCTTGTGTGCGATGCACCTGATGCTCCCATCTTCCTTCCTGTTTTCTCCTTAATCCTATCCAGACATGTGAAACCTGCTTTCTCCTACACCTAGTGTCAAAAAGAAGTGATTTGACATTAGGAAACCCAGAGTTTTATTGCATCTCCACCACTATCCAGAGGTGTTACGTATCAGACAATTTCCTTCATTTTCTGCCCCTGATATGACAATGACGTTCTTTGATCCTTGGCATGAAACAGAAATGAGAGCCGGTTCTGAGAGCTGCAGCGGGAAACCAGGGAAGGATGTGGTCTTCCATGAGAAGCTCGCTGACTGGCAGAATTCTACCAGCTCGCTTCTTAACCGGCTGTCCTACAATTTCCTCAAACATCTCCTGCAACGACTTCCTCAAATATACCCTGACAGCCTCTACTCTAACAGAAACCATGAGCTCCAAGGTGAGAGACAGAGCCCACCCTTGGGCAAACAGAATAATTCCTGCCAGGGCAATGAGGAACTTGCCCTGTTGATTTTTTTCAAATTTGCTCTTTACTCACTACTTTATCTTCATGATACTATATTTTTCTTATGCAAGAAATTCCAAAGCAAATTAATGTGAAAATCAGTCTTCCTTCCACCCTAGGCTCTAAAATTCTGAATACCTATACTAAGATTTTATCTCTAGTCAAAGTTGTTATTTTTCCAGTAGTCATGTATGGATGTGAGAGCTGGACCATAGACAGCTGAGCACTGAAGAATTGATGCTTTCAAAGTGCGGTGCTAGAGAAGTCTCCTGAGAGTCCCTTGGACAGCAAGAAGATCAGATCCTGAAGGAAAGCGATCCTGAATATTCACTGAAAGGACTGATCCTGAAGATGAAGCTCCAATACTCTGGATGTGAAGAGCTGACTCGTTGGAAAAGACCCTGATGCTGGGAAAGATTGTGGGCAGGAGGAGAAGGGAGCAACAGAAGATGAGACGGTTGGATGGCATCCTGAGTCAATGAACATACATTTGAGCAAACTCCTGAGAGAGAGAAGGATAGGGAAGCCTGGCGTTTTGCAGTCCATGGTGGTCATAAAGACTCAGACATATTTAGTAATTGAATAGTACACTACAAAGATCCTATCCATACAGTATTTTTTCATCTGTTTTATAGGCACATAGTACTGTTTTACATCTTTACTTGTGACTGCAGTAATACATCACAGTAATCTCGCCATAGCGAGATTGATGACTTTTCTTATTCTTTTGAATGGCTTCAAAAGAACTGTCTTCATTAGACTGATGTATCTTAATTATCTACTTGCCAGACTCTGGAGAATTTTACATTGTTGTCTCCAGTCTTTTACTATGATTACCCCACAAGGACTCTTGCAGTATGCCAGTTGGGAAAATACACACTAACAAAACTTTGATCCTTGGCATGAAAAGGGGGCCTGGCAGCGGAAACCAGGGAAGGATGTGGTCTTCCATGAGAAGCTCGCTGACTGGCAGAATTCTACCAGCTCGCTTCTTAACCGGCTGTCCTACAATTTCCTCAAACATCTCCTGCAACGACTTCCTCAAATATACCCTGACAGCCTCTACTCTAACAGAAACCATGAGCTCCAAGGTGAGAGACAGAGCCCACCCTTGGGCAAACAGAATAATTCCTGCCAGGGCAATGAGGAACTTGCCCTGTTGATTTTTTTCAAATTTGCTCTTTACTCACTACTTTATCTTCATGATACTATATTTTTCTTATGCAAGAAATTCCAAAGCAAATTAATGTGAAAATCAGTCTTCCTTCCACCCTAGGCTCTAAAATTCTGAATACCTATACTAAGATTTTATCTCTAGTCAAAGTTGTTATTTTTCCAGTAGTCATGTATGGATGTGAGAGCTGGACCATAGACAGCTGAGCACTGAAGAATTGATGCTTTCAAAGTGCGGTGCTAGAGAAGTCTCCTGAGAGTCCCTTGGACAGCAAGAAGATCAGATCCTGAAGGAAAGCGATCCTGAATATTCACTGAAAGGACTGATCCTGAAGATGAAGCTCCAATACTCTGGATGTGAAGAGCTGACTCGTTGGAAAAGACCCTGATGCTGGGAAAGATTGTGGGCAGGAGGAGAAGGGAGCAACAGAAGATGAGACGGTTGGATGGCATCCTGAGTCAATGAACATACATTTGAGCAAACTCCTGGAGAGAGAGAAGGATAGGGAAGCCTGGCGTTTTGCAGTCCATGGTGGTCATAAAGACTCAGACATATTTAGTAATTGAATAGTACACTACAAAGATCCTATCCATACAGTATTTTTTCATCTGTTTTATAGGCACATAGTACTGTTTTACATCTTTACTTGTGACTGCAGTAATACATCACAGTAATCTCGCCATAGCGAGATTGATGACTTTTCTTATTCTTTTGAATGGCTTCAAAAGAACTGTCTTCATTAGACTGATGTATCTTAATTATCTACTTGCCAGACTCTGGAGAGAATTTTACATTGTTGTCTCCAGTCTTTTACTATGATTACCCCACAAGGACTTGTGCACTCTTGCATCTGTATGCCAGTTGGGAAAATACACACTAACAAAATTTCTGGATCAAAATTTAAGTGTACTGTCATTATTCTGTCCAAATTGTGCCAGTTAGGACCTATGATAAATTTTTTCCATGGGAATACGATGTGGAGCATTGCAAATAAATGCAGTCACTCAAGTTGGACGGAGGTATTAATAGTATATTACTGTTTACTGTCATGTCACTGGATCTGATCAATGTGTTTAAATCCTACAGTGTTAATACAGTGGTTGACTTACTTGAAGACACGCAAAGCCTCTTGTCTGAGTCTCCTCACCTATTACCGTTCATCAAAATATCTACAGAGTGGATTCTTTTAAGTATCTAATGAGATCATCTTTGCTAAAAACATGTGGAACAGTGTCTATACACAGTGAGTCCTCAATAAATGTCAACAGCTTCCTCTACTATATCATCACTACCACCATTCAGTAATCATCTGCACCCACACTTTGACTGTCTGCCTAAGAGTTTTGAGTGATGTGTAGACCTTTACATTGTCAACTAATGTTTTTCATTGGGAGCTGGACAGATTTTAAGCTGTTCTATCCATGGCGTGCAAATGGTGGAAACATATGGCTCCTAATGAGGCTTGATTGTGATGGAGCACGACTGGTTAAGGGGTCAGCTAGCACCCCTCTAGTGGCTACAATGCTTCATAAATGAGTACACAGCTCCTTAAGACGTGACTGAAGACTTAGTGAGGTGTCGGAGGCCTGTCGCTCGAGAGAGTACATAGCAGGCTGGCACTGCTCCTAAGCTACCGCTATAGAACTGCCACAGAGATTCCATCAGTGAGAAGGGAGCAAAATACTGAGATGGTAGGTAGTTTTCAGTGCCATATGTTTGGATTTTTTGCATACAGTTATCACACAGTACAGATTCCTGGGAAGATAGCTCGAAGAGCAGGAATCACAGCAAGAGGTCAAGATCTTACTAGAAAGAACCAGAACCTTCCCCCATGTGACCCAAAGAGAAGCCAGTTCATTTCCTACTGCACCCGTCATCTTTGATGTAGGGTGACAGATGTTCAAAGACTATATGGACCTGGCCAGAAGAAGCAAGTGGCATAAGCTTTCCCCTTCCCTGTGCCTTCTCTCCTTCGTTTCTGCCCTTACCCTCAGCCTGGTTGATGTTCTATGATTGATCGTGAACACCAGCCATCTACAGAAAGGAGCCTTGCTTCTGTCTTGAGCAGTGACGTGAAGTCATTAGTCATCCCCGCATATGTTTTATAGCAATGATTCTGGTCTTTATAAATATTTGAAGACACAGTAATGCAATAGGTTGTAAAGCACCTTGAATGGCTGAAGTTTTTGCCTTTATAATGCCCATCCTTCTAGAGCTACTGGATGACCTAGAGACCATCAGGTACTGAAGGATTTCCCTCAATGCACCTGGGAGCTAACAGTACACTCAGGAGGAACAGCAAAGACGTTTAACCAGAAATTACAAAGCAGGTCAGCACAAGAAGGGAAATGACATTTAAGGAAATGAGGACAAATGCACCATTCAGTAATCATCTGCACCCACACTTTGACTGTCTGCCTAAGAGTTTTGAGTGATGTGTAGACCTTTACATTGTCAACTAATGTTTTTCATTGGGAGCTGGACAGATTTTAAGCTGTTCTATCCATGGCGTGCAAATGGTGGAAACATATGGCTCCTAATGAGGCTTGATTGTGATGGAGCACGACTGGTTAAGGGGTCAGCTAGCACCCCTCTAGTGGCTACAATGCTTCATAAATGAGTACACAGCTCCTTAAGACGTGACTGAAGACTTAGTGAGGTGTCGGAGGCCTGTCGCTCGAGAGAGTACATAGCAGGCTGGCACTGCTCCTAAGCTACCGCTATAGAACTGCCACAGAGATTCCATCAGTGAGAAGGGAGCAAAATACTGAGATGGTAGGTAGTTTTCAGTGCCATATGTTTGGATTTTTTGCATACAGTTATCACACAGTACAGATTCCTGGGAAGATAGCTCGAAGAGCAGGAATCACAGCAAGAGGTCAAGATCTTACTAGAAAGAACCAGAACCTTCCCCCATGTGACCCAAAGAGAAGCCAGTTCATTTCCTACTGCACCCGTCATCTTTGATGTAGGGTGACAGATGTTCAAAGACTATATGGACCTGGCCAGAAGAAGCAAGTGGCATAAGCTTTCCCCTTCCCTGTGCCTTCTCTCCTTCGTTTCTGCCCTTACCCTCAGCCTGGTTGATGTTCTATGATTGATCGTGAACACCAGCCATCTACAGAAAGGAGCCTTGCTTCTGTCTTGAGCAGTGACGTGAAGTCATTAGTCATCCCCGCATATGTTTTATAGCAATGATTCTGGTCTTTATAAATATTTGAAGACACAGTAATGCAATAGGTTGTAAAGCACCTTGAATGGCTGAAGTTTTTGCCTTTATAATGCCCATCCTTCTAGAGCTACTGGATGACCTAGAGACCATCAGGTACTGAAGGATTTCCCTCAATGCACCTGGGAGCTAACAGTACACTCAGGAGGAACAGCAAAGACGTTTAACCAGAAATTACAAAGCAGGTCAGCACAAGAAGGGAAATGACATTTAAGGAAATGAGGACAAATGCATTTTTTTTCCAAGAACCTCATATTATAAAATTTGCTATATAGATCAGCATGACTGACCCATTTGAAGCATACACCTTTTTTGCTAAAAACTAAGGACATATTATACGCTCTACAGGCTGATTCTTTTTCTCTAAGAAATGCCAAATCACAAGGCGGCAGATATTAAGAGCTTTCCCAAATGCTTATCTAAAAACTGCAGGGTCAGTGCCGTTCCGTTTGTGATACGAACCCCCAACGGGCCCACTCTCCTTCCCAGGCGGTCCAGCACAGAACACTGGCCTTAGTCTGTAATGTGTGTGGGGGCTGCTGTGTTTTCTAAATATATTTATGTTGTTAAATATCAGTATGTGGTTAATATTACTATGAATTTGTTCCTGGTGGGCTACCGTCTATGGGGTCGCACAGAGTTGGACATGTCTAATTGATTAACAGAGATACACAGGATACAATCTGCCAGCCCCTTTCCATCTCCTTATGCTCAGTTGCTAAGTTATGTCCAACTCTTTGGGACCCCGTGGAGTGTAGCCCACCAGGCTCCTCTGTCCATGGGATTCTCCAGGCAAGAATACTGGAGTGGGTTGCCAGGCCTTCCTCCAGGGGATCTTCCCCACCCAGGGACTGAACCCACGTTTCCTACATATCCTGCACTGCAGGCAAATTCATTACCTCCGAGCCACTGCAGAAGCCCAACCCTGACAAAGAAACATCTTTCAAGCCATCCAATCTATGGCATTTTATTACAGCAGCCCAAGCTCACTAACAGACAGCCCGTATTTTTTTCTTTATATCATCAAATCCAGGCTGAAATCTGTTTGCATAGAGATTACTGAACTGAATTTTAGCTATTACACAATATAACACAGTGGATCTGAGTCATGAATCATCTTCCCTAAACTTTTTGAAAATTAAAAAGGGTAATTTCACTTTATAGAACAATTTATGTTCCAATGCATTTTTCCTCTGCATCTCTCAAGAATGTGAAAGAAAATGGAGGAACTTAATTCCCTCCGGAAAGCCACATGCCGTGCAGTCTAAAGAGGCATGCGTGTGCTGTGTGGGAAAATACCCGTCCGCACAGTATGTGAGCTGCAGTCTTAAATGACAAAGCAGGGGAAAACAGGGCATGGGCAACCGGGCCCGCAGGAAGAGGAAGCAAGAAACAAGGCTTTGGGACAGGATTTTCTGGTGCTTCCTAGGCAAGCCCACAGGGGAACGGCTCTGGAAAACCATTTCTTTTCAGGATATATAACTCAAGTGATGCCGGTAATTATTTAGGAAAACAACTGGCTTGGAGAGATGGTGTATGTATTAAAATGCAAAGTAACAAGTGATTCATACTGCCCGAGAGTAGGCTTTCCGATCTGTCTATCCATTTAGTTGTTCTCTCTACTTGCAGGAGATGGATGCTCACTGCACGCCAGCTGCCTAAAAGGCTCGGAGGCCTGGATGGAAATGTGCACAGCGTGGTTTATAAGATCAGGCTGCTAAGATTTTGTCAGACGTTCCTAGAAATATGCTAGTTCGAGATACCCTCTCTGATGGAAAGCAAAACCCATTATTCACAGCAGACATGGTGGGTTAGCATTTGCGGTATTTTCTGTGTGTAGAACATCTACTGCTTCTGTGATGATTTCCAAATGACCAGGAGATATTAAGAGGTTTCCCAAATGCTTCCCAGGTGGTGCTAATGGTAAAGAGCCTGCCTGCCAATGCAGGGAACCTAAGACATGTGGGTTCAATCCCCGGGTCAGGAAGATCTCTTCGAGAAGGACATGACAACCCACTCCAATATTCTTGCCCGGAGAATCTCAAGAACAGAGGAGCCTGACAGGCTGCAGGACACAGGGTAACACAAAATCAGACACAACTGAAACGACCACCACACACAGAGGATGTTATGGGGCAAGGCTTTCATTTGCTCCCTTGGAGAATTCACTGTCTGTCACTGGGAGTGCTGCTCAGCCTAACGATCAAGGATCCCTGGGGAATGGAACCAGGGCAACAGCAGAAGTTCAACACAAGAAAATATGCAAAGAATGCCAAGCACCATTTTATACAACAGGGATCACAAACACACACTCTCCCAACATATGATTTTCATTTGGTCTTTTTTTTCCTCTCTGAGATTTTTTTCCCCCTTATATGTAGCACAAGCTTGCAAATTTATCTAAAAGCTACAGATTTTCATTATACTTCAGGGGAAAAGGAAAATAATACTCCTTTGCCAGAGAAACACAACCTTCAAATGACAGATAGTGTGGTTAATAGGGAATGCCCCAAACAGAACGTTAAATCTAAAAAAAAAAAGAGTGTCAAACCTGCCTTTTTTTTTTTTTAATTTTGGCCTCTTTTATTGTTTATTTATTTATTTATTTTCATCCATCTTTATTCTTTGGCCTGTGTGGGTCTCCCATTACAATGGCCTCTCTCGTTGACAAGCACCGGCTCTGGGCACATGCGCTCCAGAGCGCTGGCTCATAATAGGACTCACCCGTCCAGCTGCTCTGGGGCACGTGGGATCTTTCCTGGCCAGGGATTAAACCAGTGCCCCTTGCAATGCAAGGCAGACTCTTTACCCACTGGACCACCAGGGAAGCCCTAAATCTGCTTTTGGGTCCTGGTCTGCCTCTTACCGTTGGAGGGGCTTTACCTGGATCTGTTATTCATTATGTGTCAGACTCCTTTGATAATCTGATTACAAACACAGAAATTTTACTCAAAAGAGTACCAGTATGCATTAAAAACGGGTTATACTTTTCAGAATTTACAGATACAATATCTTAAAAATCCATCCACAGAAACTTAGAGGATCCCAAAAGCTGAGGTTAAGAATTTAGGTGACCTTCAGGGGGAGGAGAGATGGGATGAATGGAGAACGCAGCACTGCGGTGGATATACTGCCCCGTGGAAGACAGAGAGGGGCGGGAAGCTGCCATGGAGCCCAAGGAGCCCGGTCTGGCAACTGTGATGACCTAGAGGGGTGGGACGGGGGAGAGAAGGGAGGCTTAGTGGGGAGGGAATATATGTATAATTATGGCTTCTTTGCTGTATGGCAGACACCAACTCAACATTGAGAGCAAGTGCTGCTCAGCCTAACGATCAAGGATCCCTGGGGAATGGAACCAGGGCAACAGCAGAAGTTCAACACAAGAAAATATGCAAAGAATGCCAAGCACCATTTTATACAACAGGGATCACAAACACACACTCTCCCAACATATGATTTTCATTTGGTCTTTTTTTTCCTCTCTGAGATTTTTTTCCCCCTTATATGTAGCACAAGCTTGCAAATTTATCTAAAAGCTACAGATTTTCATTATACTTCAGGGGAAAAGGAAAATAATACTCCTTTGCCAGAGAAACACAACCTTCAAATGACAGATAGTGTGGTTAATAGGGAATGCCCCAAACAGAACGTTAAATCTAAAAAAAAAAAGAGTGTCAAACCTGCCTTTTTTTTTTTTTAATTTTGGTCTCTTTTATTGTTTATTTATTTATTTATTTTCATCCATCTTTATTCTTTGGCCTGTGTGGGTCTCCCATTACAATGGCCTCTCTCGTTGACAAGCACCGGCTCTGGGCACATGCGCTCCAGAGCGCTGGCTCATAATAGGACTCACCCGTCCAGCTGCTCTGGGGCACGTGGGATCTTTCCTGGCCAGGGATTAAACCAGTGCCCCTTGCAATGCAAGGCAGACTCTTTACCCACTGGACCACCAGGGAAGCCCTAAATCTGCTTTTGGGTCCTGGTCTGCCTCTTACCGTTGGAGGGGCTTTACCTGGATCTGTTATTCATTATGTGTCAGACTCCTTTGATAATCTGATTACAAACACAGAAATTTTACTCAAAAGAGTACCAGTATGCATTAAAAACGGGTTATACTTTTCAGAATTTACAGATACAATATCTTAAAAATCCATCCACAGAAACTTAGAGGATCCCAAAAGCTGAGGTTAAGAATTTAGGTGACCCTCAGGGGGAGGAGAGATGGGATGAATGGAGAACGCAGCACTGCGGTGGATATACTGCCCCGTGGAAGACAGAGAGGGGCGGGAAGCTGCCATGGAGCCCAAGGAGCCCGGTCTGGCAACTGTGATGACCTAGAGGGGTGGGACGGGGGAGAGAAGGGAGGCTTAGTGGGGAGGGAATATATGTATAATTATGGCTTCTTTGCTGTATGGCAGACACCAACTCAACATTGTAAAACAATTTTCCTCCAATTAAAAATAATAAATTTAAGGGGAAAAAAGAATTTAGACAACTTGGAATATGTAACATTTCTATTCTCTAACATGGTCCTAACAGGATGAACCCCATTCCTATGAAAAGAGAACAATTTGGAACAAATAAATGAAGAACCAGATCTTTGCTTTTAGCCATGGTTTGCCTCTTCAATGAAAACATAAAATTCCTGGAACTGGTGAGATTTTAGACTGCATCATTCTTTACAAGAGAACTCCCAAGATGTGCTGTGGAATTTAAGCACCCAGGCCAATATGTGGTTAGCTAAATAGTGCCAATAAAATGCCATTAATATATTCCTCCCTGGACAGTAAAAATCACTTTCACAACCAGACTATTTTCATGACATCATGTTGGTCAAAGTGCTTTAGGCAGTAAAAGCAGTTTTCACTAAATAATAACTTAATAATAAAATAGGAAAGTCATTTAAACTTTACGCTCAAAAAATAAGTTCTCACAATGGTTAATGATTTAACTGCCAGTCTTATTGTTCTGTCTTAAATTTAGAAAATAACAATAACAACTTTTCAAAAAAATCTGGGAAGACTTAGTCTCTTCAAACTTAATGGATCTAAACCAAAATAGTTACAGTCCCAAATGTTTAATACATTACCTCCAGGGGCTTCCCCTGGTGGTCCAGTGGGTAAGGACACCGCCTTGCAGTGCAAGGGGCGCCGCTTCAGTCCCTGGCCTGGGAAGATCCCACGTGCCGCGGAGCAGCTGGACCGATGTGTCCAATGACCGAGCCGCAGCGCTGGAGCGCATGCGCCCAGAGCCAGTGCTCTGAGACAACAGAGGCCACCGCGATGGGAGGCCCACACGGGCCAAAGAACAAAGACGGATGAAAACAGAGAAATGAAAGACCAATAGAAGTGGCCCGCCCGCTGCCCTCCCTCCCCAACCCGACCCCCGCCCAAAATAAATAAAATAAATAAATCTTTAAAAAAAAAATACATTACCTCCAAAATGGGTGCAAAGTAGAGACTATAAATCAGAAAAAAAATTATAATAGTATTATGATTTATAATAGTCTCTATATTGTACAACTGATAGTTTTCTTAATCAAATGATTTTATTCTGGGAGCTTCCTTAAGTACGTTTTCTGGCATACGTTCAATATGTTTATATCATTTCTCTAAGTGTGAAATTATCTTTCTACATACCTCCAAGAAAAATAAATTGATTCCTATAATTTTCACGGGCATTTTAGCAGGCATGCAATCTCTAGATGACAAGTGACATGAGTTGATGCCCAAGCCATTTCTGAAAGCCTTGCACATCATTACTCCTCCTGATTGCCAGACAGCTGTCACAGCCGCTTTGAATGTGGAAGAACATCTCAATGCTTTCAGACACTGAGTCTACAGCGAATTGTACTCTACTCATATTCTATCATTGGAAGACAGAAAAATAGGAAGATCAGAAAATTGGAATCCTCCCAAACTACGGGCCATATTAAGCCACTTAATGCATTAAAATTTTAGATCTTTTTAATAATGGACTCATCTTTAAGAGCCATTCTAATCAATTAGTTTAATCTAATCAAATCCTTTTAAACATAATTGTCTGGTAAGACTTAGTCTCTTCAAACTTAATGGATCTAAACCAAAATAGTTACAGTCCCAAATGTTTAATACATTACCTCCAGGGGCTTCCCCTGGTGGTCCAGTGGGTAAGGACACCGCCTTGCAGTGCAAGGGGCGCCGCTTCAGTCCCTGGCCTGGGAAGATCCCACGTGCCGCGGAGCAGCTGGACCGATGTGTCCAATGACCGAGCCGCAGCGCTGGAGCGCATGCGCCCAGAGCCAGTGCTCTGAGACAACAGAGGCCACCGCGATGGGAGGCCCACACGGGCCAAAGAACAAAGACGGATGAAAACAGAGAAATGAAAGACCAATAGAAGTGGCCCGCCCGCTGCCCTCCCTCCCCAACCCGACCCCCGCCCAAAATAAATAAAATAAATAAATCTTTAAAAAAAAAATACATTACCTCCAAAATGGGTGCAAAGTAGAGACTATAAATCAGAAAAAAAATTATAATAGTATTATGATTTATAATAGTCTCTATATTGTACAACTGATAGTTTTCTTAATCAAATGATTTTATTCTGGGAGCTTCCTTAAGTACGTTTTCTGGCATACGTTCAATATGTTTATATCATTTCTCTAAGTGTGAAATTATCTTTCTACATACCTCCAAGAAAAATAAATTGATTCCTATAATTTTCACGGGCATTTTAGCAGGCATGCAATCTCTAGATGACAAGTGACATGAGTTGATGCCCAAGCCATTTCTGAAAGCCTTGCACATCATTACTCCTCCTGATTGCCAGACAGCTGTCACAGCCGCTTTGAATGTGGAAGAACATCTCAATGCTTTCAGACACTGAGTCTACAGCGAATTGTACTCTACTCATATTCTATCATTGGAAGACAGAAAAATAGGAAGATCAGAAAATTGGAATCCTCCCAAACTACGGGCCATATTAAGCCACTTAATGCATTAAAATTTTAGATCTTTTTAATAATGGACTCATCTTTAAGAGCCATTCTAATCAATTAGTTTAATCTAATCAAATCCTTTTTAAACATAATTGTCTGGTATTGAGAGTCTAAGTTTTGTGATCTCATAGAATGTAGTCCACCAGGCTCCTTTGTCTGTGGAATTTTCCAGGCACAAATGCTGGAGTGGGTTGGTATTTCCTACTCCAAGGAAGCTGCCTGACCCAGAGACTGAATCTGCTTTGGTGTGAAGATTCTTTACCACGGAATCACCAGGAAATTGCCTGGTATATGAAGCTAATTTTTAACAACTTTGTGCTCCCAAATATAAAATATCAGTTCATACTGAGACTTTTTTCTATGTGATGAAATTATATTTCACAATATACACAATATACGATTCCCACTGCAGATGAGAAAAGAAAGGAATATTTCCTAGGTATAGAGCAGATAAGGATTATGATCAGATTCAAGTGAATTCAAAATGGTAAAATAACCTAACTTTGACTAAAGAGATGAAGGCCAGCCTCTTGAAATGAGTGGAGCAGACACTCCAGGTGCCTACCGAATGTCCATTCCCTTTTCTTTTGCTGGAACAGAATTCCAGTTTAATTTTGAGCAGCATCGTCTCTGGAATAAAATGCTTCCAGAATCACTTGCTCCTAGAAGAGGCACTGGCTGCTAAAAACCAACTGGAAATCACAGAAGAGCTTCTCAACTCTTGCCAACAGATCTGTGTCTGTTTCTTTGTGTGTGTGTTTAATTTGTGCCTTCGCCCCTTGAGACAGAGGATGAAAGTCACAAGCAAATTATAGAAAAGCAAAAATACAGCTGGATCCCGGAAGGATGAGGACACAGTCTTCTGAGGTTGCTGAGCTGTTCTAGGGGAAAGGATAATACAGCTGCTTCTTTGGCTGAGCCCCTATCGAAGGTTTCTGTTACCTGCTGCAGTCTGAGCAAACATGAAGAACTTCCCAGCAGACGGTGAGGTGTCCTCAGAGCTAACAGCATGGAATGCAACAAAGCTAAAAGGACTTTAAAGTTTTCACCCAAGTCATGGTTATTCATATAGCATACTTCTAGAAAGATACACACTACATCAGTGTCATATTTCTTTCCTGTTTTTCGTAAAGTGACAATGCCTTTAGAGTAATGTTTATCCAAACATCAATAACAAGCCACTGGGTTTTATGACTTAGCATTTATAACAGTAGGAACACTCGTAGATCATCTTTAAGAGCCATTCTAATCAATTAGTTTAATCTAATCAAATCCTTTTTAAACATAATTGTCTGGTATTGAGAGTCTAAGTTTTGTGATCTCATAGAATGTAGTCCACCAGGCTCCTTTGTCTGTGGAATTTTCCAGGCACAAATGCTGGAGTGGGTTGGTATTTCCTACTCCAAGGAAGCTGCCTGACCCAGAGACTGAATCTGCTTTGGTGTGAAGATTCTTTACCACGGAATCACCAGGAAATTGCCTGGTATATGAAGCTAATTTTTAACAACTTTGTGCTCCCAAATATAAAATATCAGTTCATACTGAGACTTTTTTCTATGTGATGAAATTATATTTCACAATATACACAATATACGATTCCCACTGCAGATGAGAAAAGAAAGGAATATTTCCTAGGTATAGAGCAGATAAGGATTATGATCAGATTCAAGTGAATTCAAAATGGTAAAATAACCTAACTTTGACTAAAGAGATGAAGGCCAGCCTCTTGAAATGAGTGGAGCAGACACTCCAGGTGCCTACCGAATGTCCATTCCCTTTTCTTTTGCTGGAACAGAATTCCAGTTTAATTTTGAGCAGCATCGTCTCTGGAATAAAATGCTTCCAGAATCACTTGCTCCTAGAAGAGGCACTGGCTGCTAAAAACCAACTGGAAATCACAGAAGAGCTTCTCAACTCTTGCCAACAGATCTGTGTCTGTTTCTTTGTGTGTGTGTTTAATTTGTGCCTTCGCCCCTTGAGACAGAGGATGAAAGTCACAAGCAAATTATAGAAAAGCAAAAATACAGCTGGATCCCGGAAGGATGAGGACACAGTCTTCTGAGGTTGCTGAGCTGTTCTAGGGGAAAGGATAATACAGCTGCTTCTTTGGCTGAGCCCCTATCGAAGGTTTCTGTTACCTGCTGCAGTCTGAGCAAACATGAAGAACTTCCCAGCAGACGGTGAGGTGTCCTCAGAGCTAACAGCATGGAATGCAACAAAGCTAAAAGGACTTTAAAGTTTTCACCCAAGTCATGGTTATTCATATAGCATACTTCTAGAAAGATACACACTACATCAGTGTCATATTTCTTTCCTGTTTTTCGTAAAGTGACAATGCCTTTAGAGTAATGTTTATCCAAACATCAATAACAAGCCACTGGGTTTTATGACTTAGCATTTATAACAGTAGGAACACTCGTAGAGTAGGGAGAGTGGAAATATGTTTGTTTAGCTGTTGAAATAACTGCAATAGGAAGGGAAAGGGAAAGTGCTGGTCCTTCAGGCACGCCCAATTCTCTGCAACACGATGGACTATAGCCTGCCAGATGCTTCTGTCCATGGGATTCTCCAGGCAAGAATGCTGGAGCGGGTTGCCACCCTTCTCCAGGTGATCTTCCTGACCCAGGGATCACACCCAGTCTCCCGCACTGCAGGCGGATTCTTTACCATCTGAGCCACCAGGGAAGCCCAGAAGGGAGAGGAAAATCAAGAACATACAGTTTAAATGCTGCCTAGTGTTAAATACATTTTCTTAGCGACTCTGAAGATTGCAGGATCAAGTAAATCATGGTGTTCATCTACAGCAATATCCATCTCCAAGCTCCATGAGAATCTGCTTCTATTTCAAATAAGTAGAACAAAGTACTGATGGGAAGACTTTATACTACGTGTTCCTAATAAAATGACTTCCAATTACTTTTTCTATGTAAGTTCTGGCATCTATAATATCAGAAATGAGTTCTCCAATGTTTACTTTTCAACAATGGAGCCCATTTAAAATGTACAAATTATTACTGTCCCCTAGTTTTGTCAACAGCAAAGCAGGAATCTATTTTATAGTTAAAATCTACGAACTGATTAGCTTCTCTTCCACAGAGGTCACCAGATTGCTAATTTTCCTAAAACGTGCAGTTAACATCAAGCTTTCCATGAGCTTCACAGTTTTTTTCAAGACTGACTGACAGCGTTAGAAGTTTTCATACATCACAAAAGCCGTAATTTCCAAGCAAAATTAACTGCTTTCTAGGCAGCAAAGACAACCTCAAATTAAACAAATAATGTTCTCAAGATGAAAATTCAGGATACTAAGAATCTTTATCAATACGAAGTGCATCATTTCTTAAACAATACCCTGCTCTTCTCTAAATGGGTGGTTTTTAATGTGAGAATTTCATATTGGAAGCACAAACTGACAACTGATTTTTCTGTTGTTGTTAAAAGAAATATTCGCATTGCATGTTTCATGTAAACAATGCTTGATTTTTCCTTCAGGGGGCACTTTATAACAGTAGGAACACTCGTAGAGTAGGAGAGTGGAAATATGTTTGTTTAGCTGTTGAAATAACTGCAATAGGAAGGGAAAGGAAAGTGCTGGTCCTTCAGGCACGCCCAATTCTCTGCAACACGATGGACTATAGCCTGCCAGATGCTTCTGTCCATGGGATTCTCCAGGCAAGAATGCTGGAGCGGGTTGCCACCCTTCTCCAGGTGATCTTCCTGACCCAGGGATCACACCCAGTCTCCCGCACTGCAGGCGGATTCTTTACCATCTGAGCCACCAGGGAAGCCCAGAAGGGAGAGGAAAATCAAGAACATACAGTTTAAATGCTGCCTAGTGTTAAATACATTTTCTTAGCGACTCTGAAGATTGCAGGATCAAGTAAATCATGGTGTTCATCTACAGCAATATCCATCTCCAAGCTCCATGAGAATCTGCTTCTATTTCAAATAAGTAGAACAAAGTACTGATGGGAAGACTTTATACTACGTGTTCCTAATAAAATGACTTCCAATTACTTTTTCTATGTAAGTTCTGGCATCTATAATATCAGAAATGAGTTCTCCAATGTTTACTTTTCAACAATGGAGCCCATTTAAAATGTACAAATTATTACTGTCCCCTAGTTTTGTCAACAGCAAAGCAGGAATCTATTTTATAGTTAAAATCTACGAACTGATTAGCTTCTCTTCCACAGAGGTCACCAGATTGCTAATTTTCCTAAAACGTGCAGTTAACATCAAGCTTTCCATGAGCTTCACAGTTTTTCAAGACTGACTGACAGCGTTAGAAGTTTTCATACATCACAAAAGCCGTAATTTCCAAGCAAAATTAACTGCTTTCTAGGCAGCAAAGACAACCTCAAATTAAACAAATAATGTTCTCAAGATGAAAATTCAGGATACTAAGAATCTTTATCAATACGAAGTGCATCATTTCTTAAACAATACCCTGCTCTTCTCTAAATGGGTGGTTTTTAATGTGAGAATTTCATATTGGAAGCACAAACTGACAACTGATTTTTCTGTTGTTGTTAAAAGAAATATTCGCATTGCATGTTTCAAAAATATCACTGGACATAGACATTTCCAGTACTTGTAATTAAACATGCCCTATCACAGGCATTTGCAATGTAAACATACCGGTAACAAATAAAAGCATTGTTCATACATGCTCTTTGATGTTATTGGGAAAATTACCAAAGGATATATGTCAATTTGGATGAATTCACTGCTATTTCCTGAAATTACCCTATTGTATATAATACAAAAGTGAAAACCAACTACAAAAAATTTTAGTTAAGTTTTCATACAATTTGCGATGTCAGGATACAGACTCTCAAAGGCACAGTGTAATCGAGAGGCAAGAGCCTCAGAGCACTGGTGGGAAACCTGAGGCTGACAGGGGCTCCCGGTCACCGCCCAGACCCGCCCCGCACGCTCCTTCCCGTCCTGCACCCGCACTGTCCCTCCAGGCTGAAAGGCTCCAACACACACACAAGCACACACGCAAATGCAGGTGCACGCACACACATGCACACACATAAACAAGCACACGCACGCACACACGCATGCGCACACACACACTCACTCAGACAGTCGTTTGCCTCCCTTTTCACCACGTAACTGTTTTCCTCAACAGTGAAAACTACAGAAACCAATACAATAATCACCTCCGCTGCCACCTCAACTGCGTGAAGGAGCGTCCTCCTGGATAGGGCAGCCCATCGCTGACGATTTTAAACTGCAAGTGGACTCTTCAATGAAGTCTCGCCAAGAAGCACTTGATTTGATAAAAGATGACCTCTGTGAGAATTTCCACTAAGAAGGCTATGGATAGACTCTACCTAATTTTTAAGAGACAATGGATTCATTTCTTCATATAAATTCTGTCACCAATAAAACGAAAATTTTCTGACTGAAACAGCGTTAGAAGTTTTCATACATCACAAAAGCCGTAATTTCCAAGCAAAATTAACTGCTTTCTAGGCAGCAAAGACAACCTCAAATTAAACAAATAATGTTCTCAAGATGAAAATTCAGGATACTAAGAATCTTTATCAATACGAAGTGCATCATTTCTTAAACAATACCCTGCTCTTCTCTAAATGGGTGGTTTTTAATGTGAGAATTTCATATTGGAAGCACAAACTGACAACTGATTTTTCTGTTGTTGTTAAAAGAAATATTCGCATTGCATGTTTCAAAAATATCACTGGACATAGACATTTCCAGTACTTGTAATTAAACATGCCCTATCACAGGCATTTGCAATGTAAACATACCGGTAACAAATAAAAGCATTGTTCATACATGCTCTTTGATGTTATTGGAAACTTACCAAAGGATATATGTCAATTTGGATGAATTCACTGCTATTTCCTGAAATTACCCTATTGTATATAATACAAAAGTGAAAACCAACTACAAAAAATTTTAGTTAAGTTTTCATACAATTTGCGATGTCAGGATACAGACTCTCAAAGGCACAGTGTAATCGAGAGGCAAGAGCCTCAGAGCACTGGTGGGAAACCTGAGGCTGACAGGGGCTCCCGGTCACCGCCCAGACCCGCCCCGCACGCTCCTTCCCGTCCTGCACCCGCACTGTCCCTCCAGGCTGAAAGGCTCCAACACACACACAAGCACACACGCAAATGCAGGTGCACGCACACACATGCACACACATAAACAAGCACACGCACGCACACACGCATGCGCACACACACACTCACTCAGACAGTCGTTTGCCTCCCTTTTCACCACGTAACTGTTTTCCTCAACAGTGAAAACTACAGAAACCAATACAATAATCACCTCCGCTGCCACCTCAACTGCGTGAAGGAGCGTCCTCCTGGATAGGGCAGCCCATCGCTGACGATTTTAAACTGCAAGTGGACTCTTCAATGAAGTCTCGCCAAGAAGCACTTGATTTGATAAAAGATGACCTCTGTGAGGAATTTCCACTAAGAAGGCTATGGATAGACTCTACCTAATTTTTAAGAGACAATGGATTCATTTCTTCATATAACCAAATATGTGTCCAGCGGTGTGCGATGGGCCCAGGATAGCAAATGCAAAATGGTAAAGAGTCCTCCTCTCAAGACATTCAGAAAACTGGGGAAGGAAAAAAAAAATGCTTCTTTGGGAATTTACAGAGAAGGCAAGAGAGAGGAAGTGCTCAGCACAGGGCAATAATACTGACCATGGAGGTTTTCTGAGAAATACAGAGAATAATGTTTTAGCACAATGCCTGCTACATACTCAGTATTCTGAATTACAACCTGCAATGTGCACATTTTTTCCTGTAGCCCCTACTGGAGATAAACCTCCTGTTCAAGATAGATTCCAATCTGAGTTTCATGGTATATGTTTCTTCTCAAACCTTCAGCAGGGAATGGGCTTATTAAAAAGGTAAAAGGTTCTACTGCTAAAATTAAATAAAGAAACTACAAAGCATATGGTTGTAAATTTTGAGCAAAGGTTGTGAATTATTATATAAATATAGCAAACCAAAGCTGATTAAAAATAGACCATGAGCCCCTCTTGAAGTAATATATATTGAAGAAATTCTTATGTCAATTCATATAAATACAAGGAAAACACAATGACCAACAAATCATAACTATCCAAGATGTTGTAAAATGAAACAAGCTTATTAAAACATTTATTAATCTCTGTTAACAAAAATAAATTATCTAAATATAATTATTATATACTAAATTATACATTAGCAAAATATGAAATACACAATTAATATATATTGTGTAATATATATTAATATATACTTACATGTGTATTATACTATAACTATTATATGATAATATATGTTAATATATAATCTATATAACATATATATTTATAAAGTTCACCATGTAACTGGTAAAGTTCACTGGTAACTGGCTCACATATTCACTCATAAAAATTCTATATAGTAGGCTTTAATATAATTTCTATTTAAATATGACAAGGGGAGATGGGCAGAGGCAAATCCTACTGCCCAACATTACACAGTCAGCATAGGAAGACTGGAGTATCTTTATCCAGGTGCCATTGGTCCCAAAGCCTGAACTTTATACCGAACTATACACTGAAGCAAGGAGAGGTTGAACAAACTATTCAAGATCATATGGCAAACTAACAGATGGAAGCTGAACTCAGAGCAAGGTCTAAAAAAAGTGATTTTCAAAGATAAAATGTTGAGCAGGAAGGTAGAATATTTGGTTAAAAGTTTCATTTATAGCAATCAAGCTGTAATATACTTTTCTGAACCAAACATCATCTTATCCACATAAGTACATGTAAAGCTCTTGGACATATCATGAGAAAATATATAAATGCAATAGTAATGGATGATTGAGCAAAAGATGCCCTGATGTAAATGTTCTAGTGAGCCTGTGCCCACACATACAAACACAAATAGGTGCTTATCAGCTGCGTATGCATCAAAAAAACTTCATTCAGAGACAGCATTGCAACAAAGAAATAACAGATTTGGGTTGAGGGAAGACAGAAGGGTCCTTTCCTGCAAGCTCATCTGGCTATATACAACTATTACTGTGATCCCTGGAAGTAAAGTTGGAGGTGATCACTGGAGGGCTCTGCAGGGAAGTAACGAGAACACAGATCACGGAGAAGCACAGTGATCAGGCGTTCTCCTTCCCCACCCAACTCTGGGTCCATCCTAGCCGCCGAAGGCAGCTCAGGCAGGCATATGCCTCCTATGAATCTGACGAGTCCTTAGGTCAACATCATGATAGCTGCACAAACAAGGGCAGCCCCAGAGAACCCACTGGTGGGAGGAATACCCTACTCATCCACAGGACCTGAGACCCTGGTTACCAACCAAAGTCCCTGAAGCAGGCAGATTCTCCCACACCTGGCAGCCTGTGCAGTCTCCTGTGCCCTTCTCTGTCCATGCGCAGAAGGACATAAAATGCAGAATTAACATCAAAGCCATGAACGGTCAATTGTGCATCTGCTAAAGGTTCCTCAAGATGTATCTTAAGAGTATAAGCTAACAGATTATCCACACTCCCACGTCCTGCACATTCTCTTTCAAAATGGATCTAATCCCATGTACCTTACAGAAAACTATAAGACTTTCAGATGATAATATTATTTAATAAGCACTTATCATAGCAATGCAAATTCTAATAGCATGAGGCAAGCAGACAGATGATGCAAACAGGTACTTCTTGCTTGGAAGAAGGAAACAAAGGGAACAAAATGTTCTCCTGTGTCTATGAGAACAATGCATTCTATTTGGGGCATTATGCAAATGGAAATTAGATCCATGAACAGCTAAAGGAGGATGCTGTGCACTGAAAATGATGAAAGGTGATGTGTGAAAACAATGGTTTACTGTCAAACTGTCTCTACTATAAGAAAAACAGGGACGTAAACGGGAACTCTTAATGCCTAATGAAAATTTAGTTCAGGTTCATCCTAAATAATGCAGTCCAACTGTAAGTTACTACCAAAGGAAAAAGTCACGCATCTATCTACCTTACCTTAGTTCTCTAAGGTGGATTTTTAAAAAAAAATTTGGCCTCTTTTATTGTTTTTTTTAATTTATTTATTTTCATCCATCTTTATTCTTCGGCCTGTGTGGGCTTCCCATCTCAGTGGCCTCTCTCGCTGCAGAGCACCCGCTCTGGGTGCACGTGCTCCAGAGCGCTGGCTCACAACTGGACACACTGGTCCAGCCACTCTGGGGCACGTGGGATTTTCCCGGGCCAGGGATCAAACAGGTACCCCTTGCACCGCAAGGCAGACTCCCCACCCACTGAACCACCAGGGAAGCCCTCTAAGGTGACTTTTTATATCAGTATACTGATTGTGTGATTTTATGACTTAATTTATAATTAAGCCAAACAGATATTACTTCTATGGTGATTAAATAACCTGTATACTTTCTTGGCTTTTAGGTATCTTATTGTTATGAATGTACCTATAATTATTCCTCTAGCTAAGAACCAAAGCACTTGTTTATATCATTGGAATAAATATTCCGTATTTGCAACTATTTTAAGTTTGGACATTCATGTTGTTAATTGATTCCCCTAGTTTTAATTGAGCACGTTATGTGAGGCCGTGGCCTTGCCTTCCTTAGTGTTTCAATGTACTTATTTAGAAACATAGTTTAACGCTTGACTTAGATAACTAAAGCAGTGATAGATGTACGTAATAAAAAGTACTCTATATTTATGAAAATTCTTTACCACAGGTCAACAAGCTCCTTTTGGTGTCACAGGACATCAGCATTTAATACAGAGAAAAATGATATCTATACATTTTCTGTGGAGGAAATGACAAATCCTATATGCTTTCTGAATACTGAATAGGAAAATATTCTGGTCATATAACTAAGTACTTCATTATTTTGGAAAAACCCTCATCAGTATGAAAATATAGATGGAAATATTTTAAAGTCTATTTTGATTAATAAAGTGAAGTTCAATGTATTTAAAGTACACATACATACTGTTATTGATGTTTAGTCTCTAAGTCATGTCCAACTCTTTGAGATCCTATGGACTGCAGGCTGCCAGACTCCTCTGTGCATGGGATTTTCCAGGCAAGAATACTGGAGTGGGTTGTCATTCTCTTCTCCAGGGGATCTTCCCAACCCAGGGATCAAACCCCGATCTCTAACATCTCCTACACTGGCAGGTGGGTTCTTTACCACTGGTGCCACCTGGGAAGCTCAAATGTGTGTGTGTGTGTGTGTGTGTGTATCCTACATTGTTTATCGCACTCTGCCAGTCTCCAGGCTTCAGTAAAATATATGAAGGAAAGACAATATCAGAAAAAGGTGAAAAGTGAGTTACCTATGAGTCTGAGCACAAAAAAATCATGAATGAGAAGCTGCGCTGCCCCTAAACACAGAGGTAGATGCAAACAGCAGCACCAGAAGCAGTAACAGCAGCAACAACAATAATAATAGCTCTTAGATAATGGAATTTAAAGTTTATGTATACACGTATCTATATGCACATATGAACGTTTTAGAGACAAAATGATTTGATGTCATTTTGAAAAAATACCCACGACTCAGTGTTATTTGTGCACTCCTACGGTCACCACCCTGTGTGCTCTGAGCTTTGTTGTTTCAGACGATTTCCTCTCTTAGGACACAAATTGGAAACTTATGCCTTTCACACAAATTTCAAAATTAAAAAAAAAAGGTTTTAAATCATCTAGTCTCTGCTTCTGACACCACCTCCCTTGGTCAATTTTCATGTCATCTTTCTTACAAAACAACTTTTTTCCTGTAAAAAGTATCAAACTGTGAGTCATGCTTTTTAATCTTGGATTTTCAAAAAGGACTTAACTTCCTGTCGCTTCAACCCCAGCCATGACTTTTGAGGGAAAATGCTCTCTGGTTATAATGTCCAGGACAGAAAACAAAATATCAAAACTGTATGTATCTATCTCTATATATAAATTCTCAAAGGGGAAATTATTTTCAGAGAGCACCTACATACTAAAGATGATACTGTATAATAAAATATTTAAAACTTGAAGAAATAATTGTATCATAGAAAGAGAGGACACATAGTCTGAATTTTTTCATAGAAGGGTATATAACTATAGATAGTGGCTAACAAGTCAATGGCATTAAACCACTTTTAAGAAACAGTTTACAAATTTATAGTATGTTAGAATATGGCACAAAAAGTATTTCGTGGCAAATCATGTATACATGATTGTTCAAGATTAGGAGATGTCTTCTGCTGGGCATGAATGTTTATCAACTTTCCCTGGGGAAATGATTCTAAATTTCCATGACTAGTATAGTTGCAAATAAACCCTGTAGTTAAAGATTCTATTTGTTTCATACCTTGACTTAAATAGAGCTGTTACTTCTCCTGAGTTGATTTCAAGATTCCTCACTGCTCCCTACTATGGTGATTCAGTTTAAAAACTGTGGTTTTTTAAACTTGGTTGTACTCATTCTGATTATTTCTAGACTAAGAACCCTAGTGTTTTAGTGTATCTCTCTGTATGTGCACTAATCTAATCTGAGACAACTGGCACAATCTGGGGTTTTTATTTCCCAGTTTTCTCAATGGTCCACGTTTGCTGCATTGTTAAGCGATTCCACCATTCACTATAAAGTTGTAAATAGACAAGAATAACTAAGATACACTTGGAAAGAGAATAAAGACCTTTCATGCCAAGTATTGAATACTTTTGACATGAATGTCAGGTTGAATCTCCAGATCCCCAATTCACGCATCCCACAAAAACTAGAACTCTTTTTCAATGTTAGAATAGGACAAAGTATCTATTGCAAATTCCTCTGGGCATCTGTTTGTATGCTGACCACATTTCCAAGTGTGCTTCTGCCTCTGATGCAGTTGATGACAGTATCTTGGTAGATTAAAACATAAAAAAATCCAGGAGAAAGAATTCAACCTTTTGAAATATCTGTGTACATGTTTTTGATTTGGGCTCCTTTCAACGTGTTTTTCTCCTGTGAATAAATATATCAATAATGGAGTATACCCTTGAGACAAAGCTCACAACAGAGGCACAGTGATTACCGAGCATTAAATAAATGCTTCGGAAGAGAAAATAAATGGTTTTCCTATTGTGTGAAAAACAGGTTCCTGAATGCATGGACAAAAATCAATCCAACTCCACAATCCTATTTAATTCATAAAAAATGTATCATAGAAAGACACATAGTCTAATGGGCATAGATAGTGGCTAACAAGTCAATGGCATTAAACCACTTTTAAGAAACAGTTTACAAATTTATAGTATGTTAGAATATGGCACAAAAAGTATTTCGTGGCAAATCATGTATACATGATTGTTCAAGATTAGGAGATGTCTTCTGCTGGGCATGAATGTTTATCAACTTTCCCTGGGGAAATGATTCTAAATTTCCATGACTAGTATAGTTGCAAATAAACCCTGTAGTTAAAGATTCTATTTGTTTCATACCTTGACTTAAATAGAGCTGTTACTTCTCCTGAGTTGATTTCAAGATTCCTCACTGCTCCCTACTATGGTGATTCAGTTTAAAAACTGTGGTTTTTTAAACTTGGTTGTACTCATTCTGATTATTTCTAGACTAAGAACCCTAGTGTTTTAGTGTATCTCTCTGTATGTGCACTAATCTAATCTGAGACAACTGGCACAATCTGGGGTTTTTATTTCCCAGTTTTCTCAATGGTCCACGTTTGCTGCATTGTTAAGCGATTCCACCATTCACTATAAAGTTGTAAATAGACAAGAATAACTAAGATACACTTGGAAAGAGAATAAAGACCTTTCATGCCAAGTATTGAATACTTTTGACATGAATGTCAGGTTGAATCTCAGATCCCCAATTCACGCATCCCACAAAAACTAGAACTCTTTTTCAATGTTAGAATAGGACAAAGTATCTATTGCAAATTCCTCTGGGCATCTGTTTGTATGCTGACCACATTTCCAAGTGTGCTTCTGCCTCTGATGCAGTTGATGACAGTATCTTGGTAGATTAAAACATAAAAAAATCCAGGAGAAAGAATTCAACCTTTTGAAATATCTGTGTACATGTTTTTGATTTGGGCTCCTTTCAACGTGTTTTTCTCCTGTGAATAAATATATCAATAATGGAGTATACCCTTGAGACAAAGCTCACAACAGAGGCACAGTGATTACCGAGCATTAAATAAATGCTTCGGAAGAGAAAATAAATGGTTTTCCTATTGTGTGAAAAACAGGTTCCTGAATGCATGGACAAAAATCAATCCAACTCCACAATCCTATTTAATTCATAAAAAAATGTATGCTGCACCTGTAGAAAAGTAGCAGCCACCTTTCAAGATGTGGTCTTAATTCAGTGATCAATGTAAAGTCCTGGTGTCTGTGGACTGCAGTACCTTTGGTTAATTCATTGGCATTATTTTATTCAATAGTACTCAACATTTGCTGCCCTGAACATTATCATGATAAACTAATACTATTGATGGTATTTCTACTGTTAACAGTGTTCAGTAATGTTTGTTGACAGGACCTTGTCAACAACACAGCTTTCATTTTATTAAAGATTTTTTGCTAGGGAAGTCTAAGGTCTGGAGTAGTAACAGCTGCTTCTCTTAGTCCCACTATGAAAGCCTAAGCAAATATTTTCAGTACATCTTCTCATTTCTCAGAATGACTATGTGAACAATGCTTATCTACTTCAAATTTCTTCTTTCTTTTTGCTGCAAGATAAGAATCTCCTTCAAATTTGAACTTATTAATATAGTCCCATAATAAAGCTTTCGAAGCACACTAAGAAAATGAGCACATTAGATAAATCTATCATTGACTTTTTGTAATGTGTTAAAAACAACTGAAGAATATCATAAGCTATCTTTTCACAATGTTCACTCAGAACATCCAAATTGAAAGGAGATATTGCTCACAATAAACTGAGAATCTGTTTCTTTAAAATTAATGATATATTAAATCTAAGGACAGGAATCAACAATGCTTATCTGTAAGAGACTTTAGTGGACTCAGTCTTGAAGCTTATGCATATCATATGTTTTTATGACTAATGATAAGCTATTGAAAGAGAATAAATAACTTCATGGAACTTTTGTATTGTAAGAACCTCTGTCTGTAAGATACGAAGTAACACAGCAAATGTATTTACTTAGAAACTAAATGGCTTTTGAGAGCACAGAAAATTTAACACTTGAATGTTAGGACGATTTATCAATCCCTTCCATTTATGTTTCTCTTCTTACACAAATAAAAATAATAGTAAGAGGGCTTCCCTGGTGGTCCAGTGGGTAAAGTCTGCCAGTGTAAGGGGCACTGGTTCGATCTCTGGCCCAGGAAAATCCCACGTGCTGCAGAGCGGTTGAACTGGTATGTCCAACTACGAGCCAGCACTATGGAGTGCATGCACCCAGAGCTGGTGCTCTCCAGCAAAAGAGGCCACTGAGATGGGAGGCCCATACAGGTCAAAGAATAAGATGGATGAAAATAAATGAATAAGAAAAACAATAAAAGAGGCCAAAATTAAAAAAAAAATAAAAGTAAGACCATGTTTCAAAAAAAGACTTTACAGGGCTTCCCTGGTGGTCCAGTGGGTAAGGACAACGCCTTGCAGTACAAGGGGCACTGGTTTGATCCCTGGCCTGGGAAGATCCCACGTGCCGCCGAGCGGCTCAACCAATGTGTCTCACTACCGAGCTGGAGCTCTGGAGTGCATGCGCCCAGAGCCAGTGCTCTGCGATGAGAGAGGCCACTGCGATGGGAGGCCCACACAGGCCAAATAACAAAGATAAATAAGTGAAAGATCAATAGAAGTGGCCAAAAAAAAAAGACTTTACAAATAGGAAAGTTTTCCAACTCGGTGTCAAAGAATGAAGAGTTCCTTTCTTATGATTACTACTAATGATAATAATGATGCAATAAATACCACACTTACCCATGAAACTGTTAATGCATAAAGGATGAAAGGAACCCTAAGTGAACTTATTGCCATTAATGTATTATAAATGTATATTATATGTATAAGTTTGCCTACATAATTTGTTAAATACAGAATCTGCTTCAAAATTTAAAATAATTTAGGCTACAAAATTTTACAAAAGCATAAAAATAAAATTAATGATATATTAAATCTAA
This sequence comes from Tragulus kanchil, assembly GCA_022376925.1. NCBI lineage: Eukaryota > Metazoa > Chordata > Mammalia > Artiodactyla > Tragulidae > Tragulus > Tragulus kanchil. Next base: position 164,445,594 of record JAIOJX010000003.1, on the reverse strand, counting down.
GGACAGGAATCAACAATGCTTATCTGTAAGAGACTTTAGTGGACTCAGTCTTGAAGCTTATGCATATCATATGTTTTTATGACTAATGATAAGCTATTGAAAGAGAATAAATAACTTCATGGAACTTTTGTATTGTAAGAACCTCTGTCTGTAAGATACGAAGTAACACAGCAAATGTATTTACTTAGAAACTAAATGGCTTTTGAGAGCACAGAAAATTTAACACTTGAATGTTAGGACGATTTATCAATCCCTTCCATTTATGTTTCTCTTCTTACACAAATAAAAATAATAGTAAGAGGGCTTCCCTGGTGGTCCAGTGGGTAAAGTCTGCCAGTGTAAGGGGCACTGGTTCGATCTCTGGCCCAGGAAAATCCCACGTGCTGCAGAGCGGTTGAACTGGTATGTCCAACTACGAGCCAGCACTATGGAGTGCATGCACCCAGAGCTGGTGCTCTCCAGCAAAAGAGGCCACTGAGATGGGAGGCCCATACAGGTCAAAGAATAAGATGGATGAAAATAAATGAATAAGAAAAACAATAAAAGAGGCCAAAATTAAAAAAAAAATAAAAGTAAGACCATGTTTCAAAAAAAGACTTTACAGGGCTTCCCTGGTGGTCCAGTGGGTAAGGACAACGCCTTGCAGTACAAGGGGCACTGGTTTGATCCCTGGCCTGGGAAGATCCCACGTGCCGCCGAGCGGCTCAACCAATGTGTCTCACTACCGAGCTGGAGCTCTGGAGTGCATGCGCCCAGAGCCAGTGCTCTGCGATGAGAGAGGCCACTGCGATGGGAGGCCCACACAGGCCAAATAACAAAGATAAATAAGTGAAAGATCAATAGAAGTGGCCAAAAAAAAAAGACTTTACAAATAGGAAAGTTTTCCAACTCGGTGTCAAAGAATGAAGAGTTCCTTTCTTATGATTACTACTAATGATAATAATGATGCAATAAATACCACACTTACCCATGAAACTGTTAATGCATAAAGGATGAAAGGAACCCTAAGTGAACTTATTGCCATTAATGTATTATAAATGTATATTATATGTATAAGTTTGCCTACATAATTTGTTAAATACAGAATCTGCTTCAAAATTTAAAATAATTTAGGCTACAAAATTTTACAAAAGCATAAAAATAAAAACTGTTACAACAAAATTAATGTAAGTGATACCAGGTCTTTATATGAAAAACTGCTAAATACCCTTGAGAGATGTTACAGATCACTTAAATATAGAGATGTAATAGAAAGATTTTGAAAAGTTCAAAAGTTTGTAAATGTCAATGAATTCCAGTTTAATCAATAAAATCAGTGCAACTCCAATCAAAATACCAAGATATTTTTTGACAAAATGAGAAGTCCATTTTACATGTTAGCCTGCCAGTCAAAAATTCTATAGTAGTCAACTGTCTTGGAGAAAACTTAAACAGAGTTATATAACTTGATTATTTTAATGGGTGCTAAAAACACATAAAATTAAATTTACTATCTAAAATTAAGTATCTCAACCTTGTTGGGCAACAAACCTCAGTTGTCCCTATGCAAAAGGAACTCTGCACCCACTGACAAGTAATTCTCCTTTTTTCTTCTCTTCCTGCCCCTTGCACACCATTCTACCTTTGATCCCAAGATTTCAACTATTTTAGATATCACATATAAGTGCAATCGTTATTGCTTGAAAATGTATACCTCATTTAGTTACCAAATTTCTGACTTTAGAGAGCAAGTGTGTGCTTTGATAATATTTTCCTTTTGAAACAAATTTTCAAAAGTCTTACATTTTAACATAATAATGAAACCTAAATTATATATAATTATGTACTTTCACATATATATATATATATTTATATAGATGTAAAACGATATGAAGCTGCATAGATTATCAAGCAGGAAATAGATCTCAAGAAATAGCTTCTTTTTTGAATGTCTAATTTTAGTGTCTGTTCAAAGATCAAGTAGTTTTAATTACTGCTTCATAAGAGAGAAGATTTTTTTTTTCAATTTTTCCCTTTAGGCCATATCTTTAATCCTAAGAAGCTTTAATTTTGGCTTTTTTCCCCCTGCTTTTAAGCCAAACTATATTAGCTTTTACTTCCCAGGTGGCACAGTGGTAAAAAGTTTGCCTGCCAATGCAGGAGATGCAAGAGACATGGCTTCAGTCCCTTGTTTGGGAAGATCCCCTGGAGGAGGAAATGGCAACCTACTCCAGTATTCTTACCTTGAAAATCCCGTGGATGGAATAGTCAGGCAGGCTATAGACTTAGACGTCACAAAGAGTCAGACATGAGTGAGCACACACACACACACACACACACACATTAGTTTTTATATTAACAGGGAAGCTAGACACTGTATATCCAGAATTCTACTAAGACAGAGTTATTCCAATTTTTGACCCAGAGACTAATCTGATGTCTGTCCTTTTGCTGGCCAACACTGACCATACTGAGAACAGCCAGGTTTCCTTAGGAATGGAAAGCTGACTTAGATAGCAGAGCAATAAAGCAGCAGTGGCCAACACAGTGTTTTAGACCACTGTCTTCTCAGCCTTGAGATTATTTTAATGGGTGCTAAAAACACATAAAATTAAATTTACTATCTAAAATTAAGTATCTCAACCTTGTTGGGCAACAAACCTCAGTTGTCCCTATGCAAAAGGAACTCTGCACCCACTGACAAGTAATTCTCCTTTTTTCTTCTCTTCCTGCCCCTTGCACACCATTCTACCTTTGATCCCAAGATTTCAACTATTTTAGATATCACATATAAGTGCAATCGTTATTGCTTGAAAATGTATACCTCATTTAGTTACCAAATTTCTGACTTTAGAGAGCAAGTGTGTGCTTTGATAATATTTTCCTTTTGAAACAAATTTTCAAAAGTCTTACATTTTAACATAATAATGAAACCTAAATTATATATAATTATGTACTTTCACATATATATATATATATTTATATAGATGTAAAACGATATGAAGCTGCATAGATTATCAAGCAGGAAATAGATCTCAAGAAATAGCTTCTTTTTTGAATGTCTAATTTTAGTGTCTGTTCAAAGATCAAGTAGTTTTAATTACTGCTTCATAAGAGAGAAGATTTTTTTTTTCAATTTTTCCCTTTAGGCCATATCTTTAATCCTAAGAAGCTTTAATTTTGGCTTTTTTCCCCCTGCTTTTAAGCCAAACTATATTAGCTTTTACTTCCCAGGTGGCACAGTGGTAAAAAGTTTGCCTGCCAATGCAGGAGATGCAAGAGACATGGCTTCAGTCCCTTGTTTGGGAAGATCCCCTGGAGGAGGAAATGGCAACCTACTCCAGTATTCTTACCTTGAAAATCCCGTGGATGGAATAGTCAGGCAGGCTATAGACTTAGACGTCACAAAGAGTCAGACATGAGTGAGCACACACACACACACACACACACATTAGTTTTTATATTAACAGGGAAGCTAGACACTGTATATCCAGAATTCTACTAAGACAGAGTTATTCCAATTTTTGACCCAGAGACTAATCTGATGTCTGTCCTTTTGCTGGCCAACACTGACCATACTGAGAACAGCCAGGTTTCCTTAGGAATGGAAAGCTGACTTAGATAGCAGAGCAATAAAGCAGCAGTGGCCAACACAGTGTTTTAGACCACTGTCTTCTCAGCCTTGAGATTCACATAAGGAGGAATATATTGTGCTTAGACTTGCAATGAAGCACAGAAAGACATGCCAGTTTTTGTCTCATAGGCATTTCAGTACATTACCTTCAACATCAAAGAGCTCAAGTATGAAATGGAACATTAATTTTTGTTTATACCTATAAGGTGGAAATACTAGGATTCACTTTATGGTCTCTGATGCAGAATTCTATAAATTTAGTAGATTTATTCAAACTGGAGACATATACTCATAATTAGATTAGATAAGATTTTCTCTGAAGAAGGGGTGTGTAATAACTGCACCCAATGCATCATGGTGTAATAATCAAATGAATTAACGCTGCACATAATCCACTGTCTGAGTGTACAGTAAAAATTTCATAAAAATAGCTGGAAAAATGTTACATCATTTATGGTCTTGCTCTTAATGGAAAATAACAAGAAAAATGTAATCTAGAAGAAATGACACAGCTCCGAAAACTGCAGGAGATTTTGAGGACAATCTAGAAGTAAATAAATAATCCTGAAATGAAGAATGCTGAGAAAGATCTTTTTGCCAATACTTCATAATTTTTTTCTGTTCATAAAAAAAGGCCACTGGTATGCTAGTCGAAAAATGAACAGCTCAAGAACTTGAAGACGGTCATAAGTCTGGAGGGGTAGTTTTGATGTCTACCACTGTCATCATATGAAAACTGTTCAAGAGGGAAGGGATATATGTATAGCTGATTCATGTTGTCATACAGCAGAAAGCAATACATCCTAAAGCGACTGTATTTCAATAAAAAAATAGAAAGAAAATACTTCAAAGAAGAGAAGAAATCAGTTCCTGTGTCCTGGGGAAATACATTAAGCTCAACAGAACTCAACAGCGGATCTAGGAGGGGTTCCTGAAGAGCCCTCTGTCCTATATAAGACTCTCCTCCCTTCTTTTCAACAATCTCAGCTTATTGCTAAGAAGGTGACAGCCTGGATCCAGAAGAACCAGGCCAAACCTCTCTCCAGGAAATTGGAAGTAGAGATAAATCAGATCTTGTTGTTCGTTTCAGTTGAAAGCACATGAGGGAGGACTAATTTCACAGCTTCTCCCCAAGAAGAGTGAGAAGAAAAGAAAGATGGGGAAGAGAGACAGAGAGTGTGAGTAAATTGGAGAGCAGTCAGCAAGGAAGGGCAGCAAAATGAGGCCAAGCAGACAAAGTGCAATGGAGCTCAAATATGGACAGTCTCAGTCTCTGGAAATCTATTCCCTTCTGAGGCCAACTGCACCTCTGCTATGAGATCTATGGACTGTCCCCCAGGTCCCTTCTGGTTTAAGATGCTCCAAATACATTATCCACACAATCACACACATTCATATGGGGGTGGTGGCTTAGTCACTAAGCCGTGCCTGACTCTTGCAACCCCATGGGCTGTAGCCTGCCAGACTCCTCTGTCCATGGGATTCTCCAGGCAAAGACACTAGAGTGGATTGCCATGCCTTCCTCCAGGGAATCTTCCCAACCTAGGAATCAAACCAGGGTTTCCTGCATTGCAGGCAGATTCTTTACCAACTGAGTTATGAGGGAAGCCCATTCATATGCCAACATATTAATTCTATATAATGTAAGTATATTGATATACAATTATATATTTATGTTATCATATGTTTCTAATTAATTATACTATGCATGCATGTGTAGTTGCTCAGTTGTGTCCAACTCTTAGCGACATTTTGCACTGTACCCTGCCAGGCTCTTCTGTCCAAAAGACTTTTCGGGCAAGAATACTGGGGTAGGTTGCCATTTTGCTCCTCCAGAGAGTCTTCCTGTAGTACCACCTAAATGTATATTGATATGCAATTATAGATATAAATGCAAATTTCTTACAGAGGAAAACTTGGGGCTTTAATTCTATATTTAACTATTTCATTTGAACATATGATATATCTATAATAATAAACTATTTAGAAATACAAGTCATTGGTTGGGATAATGAATTCTCGCCATAAGAAAATAAGGAAGTTGATACCTGATCTTTATTTTTCTTTCATTTGCCCTTTAAAGGATGTAGCAAATATTACATAAGCTTCTAGGTCTTCGAGCGATGGAATGATTCTTCACAAGATTATGGTACCCCCCCAAACTTCTTAATATGGGAAGACAATAACACATGGAGAACATAGAAATATTGACTAATGGGATTAGCCCCAATCTAATCTTCAAACTAATTACTTGACATGCTTAAGTAAGATTTACATATTAAACATCTCCCATGATTTTCTTTTGTGACTTCACTCCCACATAGTTATCTGATTTTTTTTTAAACATTAGAGATATTTAAAGGTAAAGAATACTGCCCAATAGATAATAAAATTTATAAAAGAACTCAGAGGTACTAGTCCATCAACAATATTTTTATACGATGCTAAATCATATTTATAGAGTAGAATATCACTTAGTTGACTTTGTATTGATCATTCTTTTACTCAGAAATGATAGGTGACGAAAGCTTTGGCATATTAGGGAAATCTTGTGTAGTTTATTACAAATAATAGGACAAAAGGAATGAATTTTTAACAGTGTAAAGAGTAAGTACTTACTTCTCAACAGAATAATTATTACAATAGTTACAAAGATCACAAAGTTCCTCACCCTGCATTGCTCACATGTAATCTTGAAAGCATCTGTTCTTAGGGGATTTCTAGCTTCAGTTTAAATTTAGTCTGAGAAATATTCAGTAATTGGTAATGTTATTACTAAATTTACCATCATCTGTTCATATTGCAAACATACTACATCTCATACAGGAAGAGCACAGACTTTTGTTTTTTCGTTATATTTACCATGAGCTTTAAGGTCTCGGCGTGCTTTCTGTAGACATGTGCATAAGTGGAAATATATGGACAAACACCTGTTTCTCCCTTGTACAATAACTGAAACGGTGAGCCATAACATGAAATCAGCCCTTGATGACAAGCGTATACAAGCACAATAGCACCTGTATTTACCAAGGGCAAATAGTATTACATTTATTTGTTAAAAAATGTTTTTCCACTCTTATTCTTAGAATTGACTTCCTTCTCAATCATCTATAACTGAAAAAGACCATCATTCCCTTTAAGTGTCTTTATGTCATTTAACAGTACGCCAAGCAAAGCATTTTTGTTCCCATGACCTCATTTCATCTGCAACTATCCTCTAAGGAACACAGGGTAGATGGACTGCAAGATCGATTAGCCCTTCTTTCCCCAAGTGATAGACAATATACCAAGTACATGATGTAATCCAACTAAAACTTGCTGCGCAGAATTTTTGGAAATAGCATCAAGTTAACTTACCAAAAAAGAAAAAAGTGTATTATTTAATTGACAATGAAAATCACTCACTCGTATCCAACTCTTTGCAACCCATGGACAAGCCATGAAATTCTCCAGGCAAGAATACTGGAGTGCATAGCCATTCCCTTCTCTGGGGGATCTTCCCAACTCAGGAATTGAACTAAGGTCTCCTGCAGGGCAGGTGGATTCTTTACCAGCTGAGCTACCGGGGAAGCCATTATTAAAGTAGCCTGTAGCAGAGCAACACATGATAACCATCCTAAGACACACAAAGAAAACAGAAGAGGCTCTAAAGCAGCAAGGAGAGCAGGACCTGAGTTACTTGAGCTCTACCATGTCAGACAACAAGGACTAGACCTGAGAGATAGTACCAGCTCTCGAGGAGACTTGGTGGGATGTGGATGATACTTCTCCACCTAAAGAGGGGACAGTGATGAAGGCAGAGCCATCTTTGTCAGCTGTGGGTTTGACCCATTTGTTCATGGCGCCACTGAATTGTCAGGAGCATCATCCAAGGGCAAACAGAGGTTCAGATTCACCAACATGGGGGCATGTGTGGTATTTTCTCAGACAGAAATTCTCAGAGTCATCTCGTGACCACGTGATCCTTTGGTTCTACATCACACCATCCAGAGGCTGTCTGCTTGATGCTACAGAATGGCCTCTCAAAAGAGAGCACCAAACACACAGTCGTTCATTTGTTTCCAGGTAACTGAATACTAAAAGTATGATGAAATACATTACTTACTTTTTGCCTTTGTAGGGACCTAGGGCAGACCTCCCCAAGATATGGCTCACTGGCATACTGATACCTTTGAATTAAAGTTATATAAGAGAGCACCGATTGGACAGTATCAGTTCCCTGGAAGCAGGAAATAAATGAAAGGTCACCTTCCTGTCCTGGAAGGTGCACAGGCATATGTCACTCACTGTCTGTGAGAGCATTTCTTTAAGGTTGAAATATTCACCAATCAGTTCTTGTAATTTGTGAATCTTGGGTTAGATCTGTTTCTCTGTATGGTATAGGGAGGTTTACTAATTATTCTCAGATTTGGGTTGATGATGCTGTTACATAAGTGGTTTCACTTTCTTTTACATGAAAATTGTGGAGCAGCTTCCTCAGATCACCACAGAACCCTGGAAGCTGTAATTTCTCTGAATGAGAACAATAGCTGATTCACATTTAGGCTGCCTTGAGCCTTTCTGCTGGTTGTTTACTGAATTCCATCTCACAGTTATATCTGATGGTCTCTGTTCTTCCTTTCAGTGCCAACTCCCAGATTTCTACAATTATCTTTCACTGACTCTCTGAGTCCCTGTCTTCCACCTCTCCTGGGAGAATGCCAATAGCTACACAAAACGTATCCATTCTAACAACAGTGCCAGAGAAAAGTTGAATATGAGTGACATCTACCTTTCCCACTCTGTATCTTAATAATCATGGTGTCAATGTAGTTCTTTTAATGTTTTTAAATGCTCATCAAAAACCTGTTCTCTCTGAGAGATAGTACCAGCTCTCGAGGAGACTTGGGATGTGGATGATACTTCTCCACCTAGGGGACAGTGATGAAGGCAGAGCCATCTTTGTCAGCTGTGGGTTTGACCCATTTGTTCATGGCGCCACTGAATTGTCAGGAGCATCATCCAAGGGCAAACAGAGGTTCAGATTCACCAACATGGGGGCATGTGTGGTATTTTCTCAGACAGAAATTCTCAGAGTCATCTCGTGACCACGTGATCCTTTGGTTCTACATCACACCATCCAGAGGCTGTCTGCTTGATGCTACAGAATGGCCTCTCAAAAGAGAGCACCAAACACACAGTCGTTCATTTTTTTCCCAGGTAACTGAATACTAAAAGTATGATGAAATACATTACTTACTTTTTGCCTTTGTAGGGACCTAGGGCAGACCTCCCCAAGATATGGCTCACTGGCATACTGATACCTTTGAATTAAAGTTATATAAGAGAGCACCGATTGGACAGTATCAGTTCCCTGGAAGCAGGAAATAAATGAAAGGTCACCTTCCTGTCCTGGAAGGTGCACAGGCATATGTCACTCACTGTCTGTGAGAGCATTTCTTTAAGGTTGAAATATTCACCAATCAGTTCTTGTAATTTGTGAATCTTGGGTTAGATCTGTTTCTCTGTATGGTATAGGGAGGTTTACTAATTATTCTCAGATTTGGGTTGATGATGCTGTTACATAAGTGGTTTCACTTTCTTTTACATGAAAATTGTGGAGCAGCTTCCTCAGATCACCACAGAACCCTGGAAGCTGTAATTTCTCTGAATGAGAACAATAGCTGATTCACATTTAGGCTGCCTTGAGCCTTTCTGCTGGTTGTTTACTGAATTCCATCTCACAGTTATATCTGATGGTCTCTGTTCTTCCTTTCAGTGCCAACTCCCAGATTTCTACAATTATCTTTCACTGACTCTCTGAGTCCCTGTCTTCCACCTCTCCTGGGAGAATGCCAATAGCTACACAAAACGTATCCATTCTAACAACAGTGCCAGAGAAAAGTTGAATATGAGTGACATCTACCTTTCCCACTCTGTATCTTAATAATCATGGTGTCAATGTAGTTCTGATGTTTAGAATCATGTAGGATTCTTTTAAAATGCTCATCAAAAACCTGTTCTCTCTCTTTAAAAATGAGAGGTTCAAACCAGTTACTCTATTAACCATATACTTATAAAATTAATAGGCCATGCCAGGTGCTTTTGTAAGTGCTTAAGGTATATTAGTGGATAAAACAAGTTTCTATTCTTACAGAATTTACTTTCCTCCTAGCAGGAAGAGGCAGATAACTAGGGTTAGAAAGGATGAATCAGTCAATTACATATTATCTTAGAATACGAAAAGCATTGTAAGGAGAAAACAATTAGAAAATCAGATCTGACTAAATCAGATCTGACTAAACTTTGAAGATTTTTAAGTTTTTGTACTCCAGACAAACTAATCAGACAAATTTGAGGTTTGCAGGTAACTTGCTTTGACAAGTGATGCAAGGCAGAGCAACGGGAAGGTTAACACAGGGAGAGAAGGGAATCCAATCCAACAGCAAGATCCCTGTGACAGTCTCGGGAAGGGTGTCTCAGCATTATTCTCCCAAGGGATGAATTCAGACAACGCTTCGACACTAGCTCTCATCACACACGTGGAAGGGATGTTGCGAGAGATGGACTGTTACATCCACACCACTAAGGCAGGTTCTGCTGGCATCTCATGAAGAAGTGGAAGACAAGCACTGGAGTGAATGTGATAGATCCATGGTGCAGGCCAAGTACAGCTGCACGGGGCTGGTTGCCACAGCAACAGCTGGAGGAAAAGAAGGGTCCAAGAGAAGCTGAGGGCATGCCCGACGTACAGAGGCTTTCATTAGGCACGAGAGGTAGTTAAATGAATGCATGGAGGAAGAACATCCCGTACACAAATGTCTCAACATTTTGAGCAGCTGCAGAGTCTTCCTGTCTCCTTTCAAATTTTTTGGCCCCAACTCCCAGATTTCTACAATTATCTTTCACTGACTCTCTGAGTCCCTGTCTTCCACCTCTCCTGGGAGAATGCCAATAGCTACACAAAACGTATCCATTCTAACAACAGTGCCAGAGAAAAGTTGAATATGAGTGACATCTACCTTTCCCACTCTGTATCTTAATAATCATGGTGTCAATGTAGTTCTGATGTTTAGAATCATGTAGGATTCTTTTAAAATGCTCATCAAAAACCTGTTCTCTCTCTTTAAAAATGAGAGGTTCAAACCAGTTACTCTATTAACCATATACTTATAAAATTAATAGGCCATGCCAGGTGCTTTTGTAAGTGCTTAAGGTATATTAGTGGATAAAACAAGTTTCTATTCTTACAGAATTTACTTTCCTCCTAGCAGGAAGAGGCAGATAACTAGGGTTAGAAAGGATGAATCAGTCAATTACATATTATCTTAGAATACGAAAAGCATTGTAAGGAGAAAACAATTAGAAAATCAGATCTGACTAAATCAGATCTGACTAAACTTTGAAGATTTTTAAGTTTTTGTACTCCAGACAAACTAATCAGACAAATTTGAGGTTTGCAGGTAACTTGCTTTGACAAGTGATGCAAGGCAGAGCAACGGGAAGGTTAACACAGGGAGAGAAGGGAATCCAATCCAACAGCAAGATCCCTGTGACAGTCTCGGAAGGGTGTCTCAGCATTATTCTCCCAAGGGATGAATTCAGACAACGCTTCGACACTAGCTCTCATCACACACGTGGAAGGGATGTTGCGAGAGATGGACTGTTACATCCACACCACTAAGGCAGGTTCTGCTGGCATCTCATGAAGAAGTGGAAGACAAGCACTGGAGTGAATGTGATAGATCCATGGTGCAGGCCAAGTACAGCTGCACGGGGCTGGTTGCCACAGCAACAGCTGGAGGAAAAGAAGGGTCCAAGAGAAGCTGAGGGCATGCCCGACGTACAGAGGCTTTCATTAGGCACGAGAGGTAGTTAAATGAATGCATGGAGGAAGAACATTCGAACCAACAGGCTACACAAATGTCTCAACATTTTTGAGCAGCTGCAGAGTCTAGAGAGGTTGCACGCGTGTGAAAGAGGGGGCGATCTGGAGAACCTGAGAGCTGATGGAGCCAGATCACCGACAGCTCTTCTGGGCTATTGTAAGCATTTTGACTTTTACTCTGTGACACAAGAAAACACTGAAGGCTTTTTCAGACAAAACATAATGGTTTTGACTTAATACTTAAAAATTAAACTTGTATTTTACAATAAGATTCACATGCAGTTGTTAGTAATGGTACAGAGATCTTGTCTACCCTCTACCTAGTTCCTCAATGATTAGCATCCTGTAGAACTTTAAGAAAACATCACAGTCAGGATAGTGTCCAAAAATATATGTATCCTACTCATATTTCCCTAGTCTACTTATAGTCATTTATGTGCGTGCCTGTCTGAGCATTTAGTTCCACCCAGCTTCATGACATGGACAGGTCTGTATTACCAGGACCACAGTCAAGAGGAGAATGGTTGGATCCACACATGGCTTCTTTCCCTGGCCCTTTTATAACCACACCAATCTTCCCGCCTTCACACCTGTCTCTCTTCCTAACCCACCATCACCACTAACTAATCTGTTCTACATTTCCTTAATTCCTTCCTTTCAAAAATGTTGTAGAAGTGGAACCACATGATCTGTAAACTTTTGAGAAAACTAATTTCACTGAGCGTCATTTTCCTGAGGTCCTTCCACATTGCTGCATGGCCACAGAGTCTACTCTTGTTTTATTGATGAGTAGTATTCCATATTCTGACTGTGGCCATTTGTTACTGCTTGTTACAGGATACCTAGGAATGTTGCGAGAGATGGACTGTTACATCCACACCACTAAGGCAGGTTCTGCTGGCATCTCATGAAGAAGTGGAAGACAAGCACTGGAGTGAATGTGATAGATCCATGGTGCAGGCCAAGTACAGCTGCACGGGGCTGGTTGCCACAGCAACAGCTGGAGGAAAAGAAGGGTCCAAGAGAAGCTGAGGGCATGCCCGACGTACAGAGGCTTTCATTAGGCACGAGAGGTAGTTAAATGAATGCATGGAGGAAGAACATTCGAACCAACAGGCTACACAAATGTCTCAACATTTTTGAGCAGCTGCAGAGTCTAGAGAGGTTGCACGCGTGTGAAAGAGGGGGCGATCTGGAGAACCTGAGAGCTGATGGAGCCAGATCACCGACAGCTCTTCTGGGCTATTGTAAGCATTTTGACTTTTACTCTGTGACACAAGAAAACACTGAAGGCTTTTTCAGACAAAACATAATGGTTTTGACTTAATACTTAAAAATTAAACTTGTATTTTACAATAAGATTCACATGCAGTTGTTAGTAATGGTACAGAGATCTTGTCTACCCTCTACCTAGTTCCTCAATGATTAGCATCCTGTAGAACTTTAAGAAAACATCACAGTCAGGATAGTGTCCAAAAATATATGTATCCTACTCATATTTCCCTAGTCTACTTATAGTCATTTATGTGCGTGCCTGTCTGAGCATTTAGTTCCACCCAGCTTCATGACATGGACAGGTCTGTATTACCAGGACCACAGTCAAGAGGAGAATGGTTGGATCCACACATGGCTTCTTTCCCTGGCCCTTTTATAACCACACCAATCTTCCCGCCTTCACACCTGTCTCTCTTCCTAACCCACCATCACCACTAACTAATCTGTTCTACATTTCCTTAATTCCTTCCTTTCAAAAATGTTGTAGAAGTGGAACCACATGATCTGTAAACTTTTGAGAAAACTAATTTCACTGAGCGTCATTTTCCTGAGGTCCTTCCACATTGCTGCATGGCCACAGAGTCTACTCTTGTTTTATTGATGAGTAGTATTCCATATTCTGACTGTGGCCATTTGGTTTAACCATCCGCTTGTTACAGGATACCTAGGTAATTACCAGCTTGGACCTACTATGAATAGAGCTGCTATTCCCATCCATGTACAGATTTCTCTGTGAAAATGAATTTTAATTTCTCTAGGATCAAGGCCCAAGAGTGCAAGTGCTCAGACATATGGTTAAATGAAGCTTTATTTTGTAAGAAGTTGCCAAAGTGCTTCCAACAGAGGTTCCTGAATTTTATATTCCCATCGTCAGTGCATGAGTGAAACAGTTTCTCAGCAACATTTCATGTTATACCTGTTTTAATTTTACCCAGTCTGATAGATGTGTGGTCATGTGCCATTGTTTAAAAAGACAGGTTATTGAGATATACTTCACAGACCATAAAATGTGTGCAAGTGTATACAATTCAGTGGCTTCTAGCATATTCAGAGTTGCACAGACAGCACCACACTCTGACTTTCAAGAATTTTAACCACCCTCCAGAACAACTTCCTATTTATCAGCAGTCATTCTGGTGGGTCCACTGAAAGTAGGTATGTTCTAGCTGGGTCCTTACAGGGAGGCTTTCCTGTTCAAGGCATTGGTCCCCGGCAGGATCTCCTTACTGGTGAAGAGCAGCCGCGGGGGTCTCTCCACACAGCGGGGTTCTTGGCCTGGGTGAGGAGTGTTTGCCGTAAGGCTGCATATTCTTTCTTCCCTTTGATCCTGGGGAGGCATGAAACCAACACGATGCCCAGCAGTTTTTAGACTGCCTGCTAGATTGGTAGCCTAAAAAATGCTAGCCATTGATGCCATCTGCTGTTTTGGGCTTAAATCTCCACCATGGTCTTTCCTGGCCCTTTATAACCACACAATCTTCCGTTCACACCTGTCTCTCTTCCTAACCCACCATCACCACTAACTAATCTGTTCTACATTTCCTTAATTCCTTCCTTTCAAAAATGTTGTAGAAGTGGAACCACATGATCTGTAAACTTTTGAGAAAACTAATTTCACTGAGCGTCATTTTCCTGAGGTCCTTCCACATTGCTGCATGGCCACAGAGTCTACTCTTGTTTTATTGATGAGTAGTATTCCATATTCTGACTGTGGCCATTTGGTTTAACCATCCGCTTGTTACAGGATACCTAGGTAATTACCAGCTTGGACCTACTATGAATAGAGCTGCTATTCCCATCCATGTACAGATTTCTCTGTGAAAATGAATTTTAATTTCTCTAGGATCAAGGCCCAAGAGTGCAAGTGCTCAGACATATGGTTAAATGAAGCTTTATTTTGTAAGAAGTTGCCAAAGTGCTTCCAACAGAGGTTCCTGAATTTTATATTCCCATCGTCAGTGCATGAGTGAAACAGTTTCTCAGCAACATTTCATGTTATACCTGTTTTAATTTTACCCAGTCTGATAGATGTGTGGTCATGTGCCATTGTTTAAAAAAAGACAGGTTATTGAGATATACTTCACAGACCATAAAATGTGTGCAAGTGTATACAATTCAGTGGCTTCTAGCATATTCAGAGTTGCACAGACAGCACCACACTCTGACTTTCAAGAATTTTAACCACCCTCCAGAACAACTTCCTATTTATCAGCAGTCATTCTGGTGGGTCCACTGAAAGTAGGTATGTTCTAGCTGGGTCCTTACAGGGAGGCTTTCCTGTTCAAGGCATTGGTCCCCGGCAGGATCTCCTTACTGGTGAAGAGCAGCCGCCGGGTGTCTCTCCACACAGCGGGGTTCTTGGCCTGGGTGAGGAGTGTTTGCCGTAAGGCTGCATATTCTTTCTTCCCTTTGATCCTGGGGAGGCATGAAACCAACACGATGCCCAGCAGTTTTTAGACTGCCTGCTAGATTGGTAGCCTAAAAAATGCTAGCCATTGATGCCATCTGCTGTTTTGGGAACGGGTTTTAAATACCTTGCAGTGGCCAGTTCTTCCAGTCCTGGAGTCCCTAATAAGGCAGCCTTTCTCTTTCCACTTTTCATGTTTAATCTTTAGACACTTCCTGCCTCATCTCCATGGCTCACATGTGCCCTAGTGGGGAGAAGGAACCAAAGCAAATCCAATCCATATTCTCAGTACTTTTGAACTTTTAAAAAATGATCTCTACAACTCCTATTTTAAATTAAGGTTTGGCGACAATGTTAGAAATTGCGCACAAATGAAGGTATGGGGTGAGGGTGGCCCAGATGGTGCTGAGAGTAGAAATATGTGATCTGACTATGTAGTCTTAGAACTAGAGCCAGAAAGATTGCCTGTGGATTAAGAAAGAATTAAGGAATCAAGGATGACTTGAAGCTTACTTTTCCCCTAAGCAGATAAAAGGTAAGAGTTGCCACTAGCTGATAAACTAAATTCGTAGGGCATTAGAATGAAAGGTATACCCAGACTCAACTGTGTACGTATTAGTAATGAGATGCATATTAGACATGCACATGGAAATATCAAGAAGGCAATGAAGATGAGTCCAAAGAATATGAAGGAGAGGTAGTTTGATGATATACATTACTATTATAATTGTTATTATATTATTATCTTATTAATGGTGTTTAAAACCATGATACTGGATGGAATTACCACAAAGCCAATAAGCAGATGTTGTTCCCTTCATCTGAATTCCTAGTCCCTGTTTATTCTGATGGTTTTTTTTTTTCACCATGACACTCTGACTTTAAGAATTTTAACCACCCTCCAGAACAACTTCCTATTTATCAGCAGTCATTCTGGTGGGTCCACTGAAATAGGTATGTTCTAGCTGGGTCCTTACAGGGAGGCTTTCCTGTTCAAGGCATTGGTCCCCGGCAGGATCTCCTTACTGGTGAAGAGCAGCCGCCGGGTGTCTCTCCACACAGCGGGGTTCTTGGCCTGGGTGAGGAGTGTTTGCCGTAAGGCTGCATATTCTTTCTTCCCTTTGATCCTGGGGAGGCATGAAACCAACACGATGCCCAGCAGTTTTTAGACTGCCTGCTAGATTGGTAGCCTAAAAAATGCTAGCCATTGATGCCATCTGCTGTTTTGGGAACGGGTTTTAAATACCTTGCAGTGGCCAGTTCTTCCAGTCCTGGAGTCCCTAATAAGGCAGCCTTTCTCTTTCCACTTTTCATGTTTAATCTTTAGACACTTCCTGCCTCATCTCCATGGCTCACATGTGCCCTAGTGGGGAGAAGGAACCAAAGCAAATCCAATCCATATTCTCAGTACTTTTGAACTTTTAAAAAATGATCTCTACAACTCCTATTTTAAATTAAGGTTTGGCGACAATGTTAGAAATTGCGCACAAATGAAGGTATGGGGTGAGGGTGGCCCAGATGGTGCTGAGAGTAGAAATATGTGATCTGACTATGTAGTCTTAGAACTAGAGCCAGAAAGATTGCCTGTGGATTAAGAAAGAATTAAGGAATCAAGGATGACTTGAAGCTTACTTTTCCCCTAAGCAGATAAAAGGTAAGAGTTGCCACTAGCTGATAAACTAAATTCGTAGGGCATTAGAATGAAAGGTATACCCAGACTCAACTGTGTACGTATTAGTAATGAGATGCATATTAGACATGCACATGGAAATATCAAGAAGGCAATGAAGATGAGTCCAAAGAATATGAAGGAGAGGTAGTTTGATGATATACATTACTATTATAATTGTTATTATATTATTATCTTATTAATGGTGTTTAAAACCATGATACTGGATGGAATTACCACAAAGCCAATAAGCAGATGTTGTTCCCTTCATCTGAATTCCTAGTCCCTGTTTATTCTGAGTGTCTTCCCCCCAAATCTAGTCTTTCATATTCATGGAAAATTCACATAATTTTCATGCCATAGCTTCGATTTCACCCACCTAAAGGACATAATTAGCTTTCCAAAGATATTTTAAGTTATGGAAATGTCTCTCATAAATTTATTTGAAACTTTGAAAAGCATCCCCTGCATTTACATTATTCTCAGCATTAACAGAAAGCTAATATTTTTACCTGTTCTTCAGGATTCAAGTACATTTATTCACTGTATTCAATAAAGATTATAAGAGATAAAGAAAATAAATTGTCATTATATTTTCTCCATTATATAATAACAATTCATACTTAAGAAAAATTAGTACTTTTTTTGAGGTTGTATGTTTCTCAGAGGCAGAGTCAGAACAAGAATATCTCACAAGGCTTCCCCTGGTGATCCAGTGGGTAAGGACACCGCCTTGCAGTGCAAGGGGCGCCGGTTCGATCCCTGGCCTGGGAAGATCCCACGTGCCTCGGAGCGGCTGGACTGATGTGTCCAATTACCGAGCCAGAGCTCTGGAGCGCATGCGCCCAGAGCCGGTGCTCTGTGACGACAGACGCCACCGCGATGGGAGGCCCACAGCAGCCAAAAGAACAAAGACGGATGAAAATAGAGAAATGAAGGACCAATAGAAGTGGCCCGCCCGTCCCCCTTCCTCTGCACCCCACCCCCCAAAAAAGATAAATAAACAAAATAAATAAATAAATGTTTAAGAATATTTCACATTTCCCCTGTATCATGAACAACATTACATTTGTTTCTCATTAGGTTTTAAGCCAATGACAGTATCAGGATCCTTTTTCCAAGTATCTTTTATTTTATGATGAACATTTTTCTCTTTAATACCATTAATTGGATAGCCAGAGATGGCGTGAACAGTGATTTGAATAAGGACTTTACATATGAACATTTCAGAAGTTTTTATGAGTGCTACATTATTGAAAATACCCTTTAAAATACTATAAAATTAATCAGGTTTAAATGAAAGTATTAGTACACTTTGGCTCCTATAATGGTACATACTATTCTACTTTACTGTGAAATATCATATAGATAGTGCCTAAGATAATAAATGGTATAAAAAGAATAAATGCATAAACATGACTGTCTCATTGTACTTTCACTTCCCAATATAAAAGGCTTAATTAACAGTCTTTAAAGATTACGGATGGTCCTTTTTGAAACATTTTTTTAGATGGCTGATTTATAGACACTCGTTGGGAGCAGAAATAAGCCTACCCGAGGGGCGGGAGTCACTGAAGCCTCTAGCCATTCAATGCTATTGTAGTTTTAGGACTTGTAACTCCACTCTAATAATGCAAATGGGCATTTGGATGAACTGCTGTGAGCTAAGATTTTTGTGTATTTGGATAGAGAAATGTATAGATCCTGTACCCAAGAAATGGGAGAACTGCTCCCTATTGGAGACATAAAATCTTCTACAGAGCCTGTTTTTATCAGATGCAAGTCGACAGTATCAGAGAAAATACAATCCAGCCACACCCGGGATGTCCATTTCCAGTAACACTTCCCAGACCTGAAGACAAACAGGATGTAATGGTGTGGTTTCCACCACAGTGTTCCTTTCTGAGATGCACTTTCATAATCGTCTATCTTATCAAGAAATAAAGCACTGCTGATAGATTATTTTATATACATGGTACTTAGGAAACAAGACTGTGTGTAGAATTTCATTTTCTACTTCTTCAGTTTTATCTTGTATAAGTAATCCAAAAGAAAATGCACAAATATCCTCAGATACATTTGAAAGAGTTCTGAAATGGCAGAAGCTTTAGGATTTAATCTAGTCATAAAAAATCATTAATTACAGAACCTTGATCAAGAGACATGACATTTCTGAAATATATCTTAGATGTCAGCCACTATGCTTGACACACTAACCACTCTGCTCGTAGACTCTATACCTGAAAGCACACAGTCTTAATGTTACTTTGATGTGACCTCACACTGCAGAGGAGTAAATGTGTTAGTGAAGCTATTTGGCACTTAATCTAGGGAATATAATTCTTTCCTCAGCTTTTAACATGCAGACATCATTCAGAGAAGTGCTGTAAGCCATATGTAGATTTTAGGTACATGCAAAAAAAATTCTTTAAAAAGCAAAATATAAATAATTTTAGGTATTTACAGAGAAAGTATCCAAAATCTAAATGCAAAGAAAAGATGGGTTTTACTATGAGTTAAGAAGCTACATTCTTTGCTGATGAAACTGACTCAATCAAGTCAAAACAATCTAATTGTGCAGGCAGGACCTCCCTTGGATACTTGAGCAAGAGATGCACACTCTGAAGAGTCCCACCAATGGCAAACACACATACACAAAAGGGCTGCAAGATCACAGGAGTACATCTCTCCCTCAGAACCAGGGGAGACTTCAATTTAGAAAAGGCCTTAGACAGGATCACACTGCATTCGTCTACTGTACTTATGGAAATAAATTATTATTTTATATTAAATCAAATTTTAGTACTTAGCAAATACAGTTTTCTGTATCAAATCTGCAGGTACCATATAATGCTCTAAAATATAATGTAAACAACCGCCAACAAAGATATTCTAAACCTCTATATTAGTGTGAAAACATGTTAAATCCAATGATAGAGCATTTAAAAGTCAAATACAAAGTCCTGACTGTCTCCTTACTGACAATTTGTTCTAAGATTCTGAAATCTCCACACCCTACTGCACGGTCTCTATCACCTTCCATGTCCCAGGAGAACCGGGGCTCCTGTCAGAGCCGACTGTTTCAAGAATGGACTGAGAGTCACAGAGTGAACCAGAGGCCGAAGGTTACAGACACCACATTGATTAGCTGGCAGTGAGCACTGGACCTGAAATGTCATCAGGACTTTGGGCCAGTTTTGGTCATTTCCACAATGATACTCGCTGACCACTGCACACCTGCCAAGTATTGCAAGCCTGTGAGAAGCTTACAACATAATCAAACCCAAGCACACACGCAGTGACGTCACCGTCAGAGAGACACTGCCCTGAAACACAGGATCTTCTCCCCACTTCTCACCATCACTGACACGGGAGGTGCAGGCAGTAAGGTGGGTTTCTATTAGTTGCAACTAACCTCATACAATGTAAGAAATGAGTACTTTAGGACAAAACTATCCCCAAATCAAGATGTTAATTTGATAGCTAGGAACAAAATCTACAGGAGTCAGGAATCGCACCTGGTGAGATAGCATGTAAAAATTTAGAGCAGCTCTAAGTTACTAGAATCACAGAGTAATTGGATACACAGATAAAAAAAATATCCTCCATCTCCAGAAGGCTAAGTCAGTCAAGAGTGTCATTTATAAACTATTCAGGAATGGTAAATGTGCTTATATCTATCAAAAAAAAAAGAGTAACTTGAGCAAGAGATGCACACTCTGAAGAGTCCCACCAATGGCAAACACACATACACAAAGGGCTGCAAGATCACAGGAGTACATCTCTCCTCAGAACCAGGGGAGACTTCAATTTAGAAAAGGCCTTAGACAGGATCACACTGCATTCGTCTACTGTACTTATGGAAATAAATTATTATTTTATATTAAATCAAATTTTAGTACTTAGCAAATACAGTTTTCTGTATCAAATCTGCAGGTACCATATAATGCTCTAAAATATAATGTAAACAACCGCCAACAAAGATATTCTAAACCTCTATATTAGTGTGAAAACATGTTAAATCCAATGATAGAGCATTTAAAAGTCAAATACAAAGTCCTGACTGTCTCCTTACTGACAATTTGTTCTAAGATTCTGAAATCTCCACACCCTACTGCACGGTCTCTATCACCTTCCATGTCCCAGGAGAACCGGGGCTCCTGTCAGAGCCGACTGTTTCAAGAATGGACTGAGAGTCACAGAGTGAACCAGAGGCCGAAGGTTACAGACACCACATTGATTAGCTGGCAGTGAGCACTGGACCTGAAATGTCATCAGGACTTTGGGCCAGTTTTGGTCATTTCCACAATGATACTCGCTGACCACTGCACACCTGCCAAGTATTGCAAGCCTGTGAGAAGCTTACAACATAATCAAACCCAAGCACACACGCAGTGACGTCACCGTCAGAGAGACACTGCCCTGAAACACAGGATCTTCTCCCCACTTCTCACCATCACTGACACGGGAGGTGCAGGCAGTAAGGTGGGTTTCTATTAGTTGCAACTAACCTCATACAATGTAAGAAATGAGTACTTTAGGACAAAACTATCCCCAAATCAAGATGTTAATTTGATAGCTAGGAACAAAATCTACAGGAGTCAGGAATCGCACCTGGTGAGATAGCATGTAAAAATTTAGAGCAGCTCTAAGTTACTAGAATCACAGAGTAATTGGATACACAGATAAAAAAAATATCCTCCATCTCCAGAAGGCTAAGTCAGTCAAGAGTGTCATTTATAAACTATTCAGGAATGGTAAATGTGCTTATATCTATCAAATTAGTACATTAAAATATAGAGAAATAAATGATTAATAAGCAGGAAACATGAAGCTCAATAAAATACATAGAATATATAAGAAGAAACAATATAAAACTAAAAATAACAGTGTAGCCCTACATATAATCTCTATGAATCATTTAAAAAATGGAGTACACCTCATTTTCAAGCACACATACATTTTTTCCCACAACTGACCTTATGTTGGTGTATAAAGCAAGCTTCAATAAATTACAAAGTGTTGATACCATCAATGTACATGCTGTTGCCACTGGTGAGAAAAGACAAATTAATTCAAAATCAGGGGATAGCATGGAGGACTTCATTTTGGAAGTGAAGTTATTTCCAAATAACCAACAGAACATCATAAAGCATGAATCCAAAACTGGAAAAGATTTTAATCTGATCCCATTGCATGCAGCTAAGGGAATGCATAGCCTTAACATTAGAAAGTTTTAAAAGCAATGATTATGAATTTCATTTCAGAAAGCGCAAAATATGAAAGGAAAGCAGCAAACAATTAAAACAAACAAAAAATCAATAAAATTAAAACCATAAAACAGAGAACAGAAACTAGACAAACAATTGCTGTATAATTAAGGAACTTGAAAAACACAACTGGTACCACTCAAATAGAAAACAGAAAACCAGGAGCATGTAAACAGCTCAGCTGAAAAAGCATCAGACTCTTAAAGAAAATCGCAACAAAAATAGCATACTACAGACATCAACAAAAATTAGAACCAACTATGAATTATCCAGTTGGAAAGTGAAAGCAAAGTAAATAACTATCTTGAAAAATATAACTTATATCTTGACAAATGAATAAACAGAATTCTAACTCATATTTTAGTATTTGTTCAAGAAATTACATTGATTATTAAAACTTCTCCCATAAGTAAAAAGTGCAAGCCCAAACGACTTCAGCAGCAAATTCTACTAAAGATTTTTAAGAGTAACAACACCGATACTATATAAATATTTGAAGAGGACAGAAAAAGAGGAAAACAATTTCCATTTCATTCTGCACCACAATTTTAAACTTAACATCAAATCTTGACAAGGACGAACAACAGAACCCAGGTCCGCCCTTGTTATAAATACAGATACTAAAATCTTGACCAAAATATGAGCAAATCAAGCCCAGCAATACACAAAATCAAAGTTCATCACAAGAAACTGGAGTGTAATGCAGAAGTAATACAAGTTTTAACATTTGAGAGTCAACTGACAGAATTCACCACATTAATCCAGAAAGAATAAGAAACCAGTAACCTTACCTTTGGAGAAGAACTGCTGTTGACAGTCACTGAAGGTAGTTTCTTTAATAACAGGAATCTGAAAAAAAAAAAAAAGAATCACTTATGTTAATGATTGGATATAATAAAGGATTATTTAAATCATTTTTCCATAGAGAAAAAAAGTGCACACTATTGTTATTTCTACTTAGCATTTTATTGGATATCTTGGCCAAAGAAACAATGTAAGAAAAAAGAAAGAGAAGAACAAATGTAGGAAAGAAATAAATATATCTTCACAATATCAAGATTAAGGACATAGGAAAGTCAAAGCAATTTATACAATATTTTATAGTATTAAATAATGAACTAAAAAGATCTTGACATATTATCTCCAAATTATAATCTAATTGTCCAAAGACAGAATTTTTATTAAAATCTCATGATAACCACAAGTAAAAAGTATATAGCAGATTAAAAAGAGAAAGAAGAATCAAATATATCACAACGAAGAAAATGATCGTGTCTGTGGTAGACACAATGTTTGTGTCTCCTAATTGTATGCTGCAGTCCAATGTCCCATAGATGATAGTATTAGAGAGTGAGGGAACTAAGATGGGCACAGCCTATAAGAATAGAACCCTCAAGAATGGGATTAGTGATTTTACAAAAGACCCTCAAGGGCTCTTAGCCCCTTCTGCCATATGCAGTTACAGCTAGAAGTTATAGTTGTGTGTAAATCAGATGGTGGACCTTCACCAGCCACTGAACTTGACAGTGCCATGGACATCCCAGCCTTAAATGCAGCAGCCTCAAAAAATGTGAAAAATAAATGCATGTTGTTTATCAGCCATCCAGATTATGGTAATTTTGTTACAGCAACCTTAATGGAGTCAGAAAAAATCCAAAAGGAAGACAGGAAAGAGAAAGAAATAAACAAAAAACAAACTGATATTAAAAAAATGCACAGAATGGCAATAGCAATCTCTCCCTTGTAATAATTACTGTAAATATACTGGACTGAATTCACCAACCAAAAGGTACAGAGTGGTTTAGGCAGGTAAAACAAAACAGAATGAAGATCCAACTCTATGTTGTCTACAAGAGACTTATTTTAGATTGAGGACCATACAGGGACTAAATGGGAAGGGATTTGAAACAAGATTCCACGCAATGGTAAACAAGGAGGAACAAGTGGCCATACTTAGGTCAGACAAAAAGGGCCACTTAACAAGGAAGACAGAACAGTTATAAATATATATACAGCCAACATCAGAGCACCTGAATATATAAAATAAACACTGATACAACTGAAGGAAGAAACAGACATCAAGAGTAATAGTAGAAGACTTCAATATCCCATAGTCAATAATAGATCATCCAGACAGAAAATCAATAAAGAAACAGCTGAGTTGAACAAATGGCCATGACAGATGTATACACAACCTTCTACTCAACAGCACCAGAATATCCACTCTCCTCAAGCGTACAGAGAATATTGTCTGTGATTGATCAAATGTCAGGTCACAAAACAATTCTTAACAGGTTCAGAAGACTAGAAGCATTCCAAGTATCTTTCCTAATCAAAATGAAATGGAACTAGAAACCAATAACAAAAAGAAAACTGGAAAATTCACAAATGCTTGGAAATTCAAAAGCATGCCCTTGAGCAAATGTTGAGGCCAAGGAGAAATCAAGCTGGAAATAAGAATATATTTCAAGACAAACAAAAACTGAACTTACAGATTTAGAGGAAAAACCAGTGGTTACCAGTGAGGAGAATAAAGGAGAGCCCCTTCTGCCATATGCAGTTACAGCTAGAAGTTATAGTTGTGTGTAAATCAGATGGTGGACCTTCACCAGCCACTGAACTTGACAGTGCCATGGACATCCCAGCCTTAAATGCAGCAGCCTCAAAAAATGTGAAAAATAAATGCATGTTGTTTATCAGCCATCCAGATTATGGTAATTTTGTTACAGCAACCTTAATGGAGTCAGAAAAAATCCAAAAGGAAGACAGGAAAGAGAAAGAAATAAACAAAAAACAAACTGATATTAAAAAAATGCACAGAATGGCAATAGCAATCTCTCCCTTGTAATAATTACTGTAAATATACTGGACTGAATTCACCAACCAAAAGGTACAGAGTGGTTTAGGCAGGTAAAACAAAAACAGAATGAAGATCCAACTCTATGTTGTCTACAAGAGACTTATTTTAGATTGAGGACCATACAGGGACTAAATGGGAAGGGATTTGAAACAAGATTCCACGCAATGGTAAACAAGGAGGAACAAGTGGCCATACTTAGGTCAGACAAAAAGGGCCACTTAACAAGGAAGACAGAACAGTTATAAATATATATACAGCCAACATCAGAGCACCTGAATATATAAAATAAACACTGATACAACTGAAGGAAGAAACAGACATCAAGAGTAATAGTAGAAGACTTCAATATCCCATAGTCAATAATAGATCATCCAGACAGAAAATCAATAAAGAAACAGCTGAGTTGAACAAATGGCCATGACAGATGTATACACAACCTTCTACTCAACAGCACCAGAATATCCACTCTCCTCAAGCGTACAGAGAATATTGTCTGTGATTGATCAAATGTCAGGTCACAAAACAATTCTTAACAGGTTCAGAAGACTAGAAGCATTCCAAGTATCTTTCCTAATCAAAATGAAATGGAACTAGAAACCAATAACAAAAAGAAAACTGGAAAATTCACAAATGCTTGGAAATTCAAAAGCATGCCCTTGAGCAAATGTTGAGGCCAAGGAGAAATCAAGCTGGAAATAAGAATATATTTCAAGACAAACAAAAACTGAACTTACAGATTTAGAGGAAAAACCAGTGGTTACCAGTGAGGAGAATAAAGGAGAGAGGGAATTATAAGGGTGGGTGATAGGGAAAGGGTTATTATGGGGTCATCTGTATGGAACTTTTGAAAAATTTTAAGCATTGTAGAATTTAAATAATCTTTAATTCAATTAAAACATAATTTTACATAATTATTTTTCTTTACAAAAAAGGAAAGAATGAAAAAAATTCAGATATGGAAGAGCAAACATTATAATAATGTCAAAGAATCTTCTAAAAAGTCTTAAGGAACTATTATGAACCATTATAAGCCAACAAAGTGATCAATTTGGAAGAAATGAATAATTAGAAAGTACTACCTACAATACTGAATCATGAAGAAATAGGAAATTTAAATGTACCACTATCAAATAAGGAGATTAAATCAGTAACCAAAAATCTGCTGACAATGAAAAGTTCCAGATCAAACACTGGGTTGGCCAAAATGTTCAACTTTTTTTTTTCTTTTTCTAATTGGAGGATAATTGCTTTACAATGTTATTTTCCACAACAAAAATAACAGGAAGCACAATGCCAAGAAAAGCAGAATGAGAAAATTATTGTTCATAAAAGGAGTAATTAAATCACAAAGTTGATATACTTTTCACAGTCATACAAAATCGGGTTTTTATTCTGTTGCCACCCAGACAAAACTTCAATAAAATCACAGAGGTCAGACAATGATTCTTTGCTTTCATAATATGAATTCAGACACATGCTAAACTTGAGCCCCATTTATAAAAAAATACGTCTTGCTAATTTCATTAGCAGGTAATCATCAGGGGCGAGGCCTCTGGAAGGCACATTTGGTATGACGCCACTGTCAGAGTGGGGTATTAACAGAAATGCTATGATGTCCAGAGGAAGAAAAATCTAAGACCAGTGTTGCAGATGGCAGGTTACTGTGAATGCTTACTCCTCTTAATAAAAGACACCTGACCCCAAGGCCAGGCAGCTACTAAAAATGACCATATGAATCTCCATAAATCAAAACACATTTATTTCTCTTACAAGTTTTTTTTTTTTTTTTTTTTTTTTTTTTAGGGCAGGACTACCATAAATGAAAGGCATGAAAACCTGGGGCACATTAACACTAGATCACATACAGTGACAACAGTGTATATAACATGGGAAAACATCCTTCCCGTAATTTAACTTTCTTCTACGCTTATACAAACATCTTATTACTGAGAATTTCCAAATGTGGACATTTACCACTGCCGATGTAACAAATGAACTAGAAAATACATTTACAGAAAACTTGCTTAGTTCTCAAACCAAAGACATTTTAATCTCAAAAAAAAAAAAAGAACTGCTAATGCTATTGTACCCTTGAAGGCAGAAAGTGGAGTTTATGGAGGGTGAAATAAGAATGACTAAATGGCACGGCTCCACTGAGTTCACTACCTAAATGAAATGCAAAAGAGCTTGTTGGGGAACTCAAGAGGACAAAAAAAAAGCTGGCTAGGCTACAAGAGGTTTTCAGGAATTCAAGGCAATGATCTCAATAATGTTTATCCAAATAGGCCATGACATTCCATAAATCGAAATAAACTGATTCATTCCTTTTTCCTGTTAGTCAAGTGGAAATAAGTATTTAAAAAGATCTTTAACTCATTCTATGTAGAACTTGTAACATCAGTATCAACTGATGCTTTATTAGGGTTTCCCTTGTAGCTCAGCTGGTAAAGCATCTGCCTGCAATATAGAAGACCCCAGTTCAATTCCTGGGTTGGGAAGATTCCCTGGTGAAGGGAAAGGCTACCTACTCCAATAGTCTTACTGGGAAAATACCATGGCTCGTCCAAGGGTTGCAAATAGCTGGACACGACAAAGATACTTTATTGCTGTTTTAACTACATACACTGAGCAATGCCCAGTTTGTTCAATCATTTTCCTTGACCAGTCAATAGAGGTCATGATTACATTTCTAAAAATAAGAGTTATTTATCTAAAGCATTACAAAGTATATCAACATACTATTAAAATACACAAAACTTTATATTAAATGATACATATATATAGTTTACTTAATTGAACTAATTTTTTCAGGTCTTCTTTTGTTCTGTAATTTTAAAGCTTTAACTACTAGAACAAGGACTGTCCCAGATTAGTTGAGCTGCTTTTATCACCAGATGAGCTCAATTATGATACATTTTCATCACCAAGAAGAACAATGCTTCCATGCTCTTATGTCCTCCAACATATAAACAACTCACCATTGTTGTATCCTTCTTCACTTCACTATTGTATTTATTTACTTATAAAACTAGAACGCATTTTCCTACCCATGCCTTAACAATCATTCTTGATTTCAGCACTAACCTTTATTGATTAGAATATTAACTGTAATACATAGACTATAGAAAAACAAACAAAAAACCCTTTTGACCATGGAAATACAATGGAGGCAATCTATGAACTAAGGCATAAAAAGAAAAATACTTTTTTACTTCAGCTTTTCACATACCATATAGAAATGGGTTGGGCTTTAGAATTAGGTCTTCTTTTCCTACAGTGCAATTTCATTCTCCTTCATTTTCATACTCTTCCAAAGTAGGCTTCTTCTAAAAGGTATTATCTTGGTGAAATGAGTTATTGCTTAATGAGTACAGAGTCTCAGTTGGAAAGACAAAAAGTTCTGGAGATGGGTGGTGAGGCTGGTGGATCGATGCTATGAGTGTATATAATGACATTGAATGGTACAATTAAAGTGGGGAATTATATGTTATGGGTGTTTTATCACAGTTAAAATATACTCTTTTATTAAAGTAGCAGCTGAAGATTTTGGAACCATTTTACCTTACTCCTTATATCTCCCTTGTGAGAGTAACAGCTATGTGAGAGAACAAGGCTACTATCAGGTTAAACAGCTATTCACAGGGTTTCCCCTGGTGGTCCAGTGGGCAAGGACCGCCTTCAAATAGTTTGGAAAACACGACAAAGGAAAATACTTTATTGCTGTTTTAACTACATACACTGAGCAATGCCCAGTTTGTTCAATCATTTTCCTTGACCAGTCAATAGAGGTCATGATTACATTTCTAAAAATAAGAGTTATTTATCTAAAGCATTACAAAGTATATCAACATACTATTAAAATACACAAAACTTTATATTAAATGATACATATATATAGTTTACTTAATTGAACTAATTTTTTCAGGTCTTCTTTTGTTCTGTAATTTTAAAGCTTTAACTACTAGAACAAGGACTGTCCCAGATTAGTTGAGCTGCTTTTATCACCAGATGAGCTCAATTATGATACATTTTCATCACCAAGAAGAACAATGCTTCCATGCTCTTATGTCCTCCAACATATAAACAACTCACCATTGTTGTATCCTTCTTCACTTCACTATTGTATTTATTTACTTATAAAACTAGAACGCATTTTCCTACCCATGCCTTAACAATCATTCTTGATTTCAGCACTAACCTTTATTGATTAGAATATTAACTGTAATACATAGACTATAGAAAAACAAACAAAAAACCCTTTTGACCATGGAAATACAATGGAGGCAATCTATGAACTAAGGCATAAAAAGAAAAATACTTTTTTACTTCAGCTTTTCACATACCATATAGAAATGGGTTGGGCTTTAGAATTAGGTCTTCTTTTCCTACAGTGCAATTTCATTCTCCTTCATTTTCATACTCTTCCAAAGTAGGCTTCTTCTAAAAGGTATTATCTTGGTGAAATGAGTTATTGCTTAATGAGTACAGAGTCTCAGTTGGAAAGACAAAAAGTTCTGGAGATGGGTGGTGAGGCTGGTGGATCGATGCTATGAGTGTATATAATGACATTGAATGGTACAATTAAAGTGGGGAATTATATGTTATGGGTGTTTTATCACAGTTAAAATATACTCTTTTATTAAAGTAGCAGCTGAAGATTTTGGAACCATTTTACCTTACTCCTTATATCTCCCTTGTGAGAGTAACAGCTATGTGAGAGAACAAGGCTACTATCAGGTTAAACAGCTATTCACAGGGTTTCCCCTGGTGGTCCAGTGGGCAAGGACACCGCCTTGCAGTGCAAGGGGCGCCGCTTCGGTCCCTGGCCTGGGAAGATCCCACGTGCCGCAGAGCGGCTGGACCGATGTGTCCAATTACCGAGCCGGAGCTCTGGAGCGCATGTGCCCAGAGCCGGTGCTCTGTGACAACAGAGGCCACTGCGATGGGAGGCCCACAGGAGCCAAAGAACAAAGATGGATGAAACTAGACAAATGAAAGACCAGTGGAAGTGGCCCGCCCACCCCCCCCCCCCCCCCCCCCCCCCAAAAAAAAAAAGTAAATTTCAAAAAAAAAAAAAAAAAAAAACAGCTATTCACACTAAGCCCAAGCATTCTCACTTAGAGACATGCTGGGAAAGCCAGATGAAATGACAAAGGTGTGCACACTCACAGTGGAAGTTTCCATCCACAGGAAGACCAGCACTGCCAAGAAGGGAGAATGATTTGTTCTGTAGTCATTAGCAGAGTGATGATGTTTGACTGTTTACAGAGGACCTGTCTTAAGATAAAACAGATATGACCTGAAGTAAAACCAGTAACTGCTGGGATATTGTGCTTTCATGTTCCCTCCTTCATACAGAACTTACTAGGAAACAACACAAACAAGACACAGCCCTGTGTGCTGTGCTAAGTCATTTCAGTCGTGTCTGACTCTTTGCAACCCCATCTACTGTAACCCACCAGACTGCTCTGTCCATGGGATTCTCCAAGCAAGAACACTGGAGTGGGGTGCCAGGGTCTCCTCCAGGGGATCTTCCCAACCCAGGGATGGAACCTGGGTCTCCTGTTGGGCACACTGAGCTACCAGGAAGCCCATAGAACACAGACATAAAGCCCTTGGGGGGGCTGGTGGATCGATGCTATGAGTGTATATAATGACATTGAATGGTACAATTAAAGTGGGGAATTATATGTTATGGGTGTTTTATCACAGTTAAAATATACTCTTTTATTAAAGTAGCAGCTGAAGATTTTGGAACCATTTTACCTTACTCCTTATATCTCCCTTGTGAGAGTAACAGCTATGTGAGAGAACAAGGCTACTATCAGGTTAAACAGCTATTCACAGGGTTTCCCCTGGTGGTCCAGTGGGCAAGGACACCGCCTTGCAGTGCAAGGGGCGCCGCTTCGGTCCCTGGCCTGGGAAGATCCCACGTGCCGCAGAGCGGCTGGACCGATGTGTCCAATTACCGAGCCGGAGCTCTGGAGCGCATGTGCCCAGAGCCGGTGCTCTGTGACAACAGAGGCCACTGCGATGGGAGGCCCACAGGAGCCAAAGAACAAAGATGGATGAAACTAGACAAATGAAAGACCAGTGGAAGTGGCCCGCCCACCCCCTCCCTCCACCCGCCAAAATAAATAAGTAAATTTCAAAAAAAAAAAAAAAAAAAACAGCTATTCACACTAAGCCCAAGCATTCTCACTTAGAGACATGCTGGGAAAGCCAGATGAAATGACAAAGGTGTGCACACTCACAGTGGAAGTTTCCATCCACAGGAAGACCAGCACTGCCAAGAAGGGAGAATGATTTGTTCTGTAGTCATTAGCAGAGTGATGATGTTTGACTGTTTACAGAGGACCTGTCTTAAGATAAAACAGATATGACCTGAAGTAAAACCAGTAACTGCTGGGATATTGTGCTTTCATGTTCCCTCCTTCATACAGAACTTACTAGGAAACAACACAAACAAGACACAGCCCTGTGTGCTGTGCTAAGTCATTTCAGTCGTGTCTGACTCTTTGCAACCCCATCTACTGTAACCCACCAGACTGCTCTGTCCATGGGATTCTCCAAGCAAGAACACTGGAGTGGGGTGCCATGTCCTCCTCCAAGGGATCTTCCCAACCCAGGGATGGAACCTGGGTCTCCTGTATTGGAAGCAGATTCTTTACTGACTGAGCTACCAGGAAGCCCATAGAACACAGACATAAAGCTTACCAATTCCTGAATGGATATTCTTATCAAAGTATTAACTTCTTTAGTACTAAGTCCTCCTTTATTTAACAATAATGCTATGACGATTTCTCAGGTATTGCTTTAAGTTATCTGTGAAATAGGATAATAGTTTCATTTGCCTCCTAAGGTTAATATAGGAATTTAATGAGATAATCCAACAAAAGGCCCTTGTCTGAGGCACATTTACAGTCAACAAACACTAGCTGTGATCTGCATTCTGAGTGGTGCTATTTAATTCAAGATAAAGCATAAAGCACCTATTAGTTTCCAGAAAGGATAGAATCATTAAACCCAAGTGTTTCCAGCTGAACTCTGACACAGGAAATATTAATATCTTTAATATCTGACAGAGGATTATGTGTCACGGAAGGTGTCATTATAGCTGAAAATCTCAATGGTAATGACTGTTCAACAGAGTATAAAAGTTAAAAAAGAAAATGATAGCATGAGATAGGTAAAGGCCCCAATACATGAATATGTGCCAAATAAAATGCCTAGGTTGCTAGCAAAGTTACTTTCTCAAGTCATTACAGAATAAGAATAAGATCAAAAATGAGGTAAATTCTTTTAGGATATTTTTGTGAATAAGATAAGGATCTATTGGATAAATAGTAGCTTCACTGGAAAATTCATTCCTAATTTTATAGCCATACCCTAAGGATGATTATTAATGAATTAGGATCAGCTAGTGGAAAACTGCTAATGATTTGAGTCATTAGTGGATTCTGCTCTGTTTTACCAATCCTGCTCTTTATCACAGGCTGTGCTATTTATCAATACAGTTCTTTTCAGTTCCTTGTTTGATACTCAATAAACCATGGTTATCAACTTATTATCTATAATAGAAAACATACAATGTGAAAGTGATGATTAGTCGAAAATGGAAGCATTCTTTACTGACTAAAAAACCCCCCTTTTAACCAGGCACCAAATCTACTGTAACCCACCAGACTGCTCTGTCCATGGGATTCTCCAAGCAAGAACACTGGAGTGGGGTGCCATGTCCTCCTCCAAGGGATCTTCCCAACCCAGGGATGGAACCTGGGTCTCCTGTATTGGAAGCAGATTCTTTACTGACTGAGCTACCAGGAAGCCCATAGAACACAGACATAAAGCTTACCAATTCCTGAATGGATATTCTTATCAAAGTATTAACTTCTTTAGTACTAAGTCCTCCTTTATTTAACAATAATGCTATGACGATTTCTCAGGTATTGCTTTAAGTTATCTGTGAAATAGGATAATAGTTTCATTTGCCTCCTAAGGTTAATATAGGAATTTAATGAGATAATCCAACAAAAGGCCCTTGTCTGAGGCACATTTACAGTCAACAAACACTAGCTGTGATCTGCATTCTGAGTGGTGCTATTTAATTCAAGATAAAGCATAAAGCACCTATTAGTTTCCAGAAAGGATAGAATCATTAAACCCAAGTGTTTCCAGCTGAACTCTGACACAGGAAATATTAATATCTTTAATATCTGACAGAGGATTATGTGTCACGGAAGGTGTCATTATAGCTGAAAATCTCAATGGTAATGACTGTTCAACAGAGTATAAAAGTTAAAAAAGAAAATGATAGCATGAGATAGGTAAAGGCCCCCAATACATTAATATGTGCCAAATAAAATGCCTAGGTTGCTAGCAAAGTTACTTTCTCAAGTCATTACAGAATAAGAATAAGATCAAAAATGAGGTAAATTCTTTTAGGATATTTTTGTGAATAAGATAAGGATCTATTGGATAAATAGTAGCTTCACTGGAAAATTCATTCCTAATTTTATAGCCATACCCTAAGGATGATTATTAATGAATTAGGATCAGCTAGTGGAAAACTGCTAATGATTTGAGTCATTAGTGGATTCTGCTCTGTTTTACCAATCCTGCTCTTTATCACAGGCTGTGCTATTTATCAATACAGTTCTTTTTTTTCAGTTCCTTGTTTGATACTCAATAAACCATGGTTATCAACTTATTATCTATAATAGAAAACATACAATGTGAAAATTTGCCATGATGAAGTTAACATCTATCCTGATGAAGTTACATGGATACAAATCTAATTTGCTCAAGTTGCATTCAAATAGTCTAACGAAGAAGTTCAAGGATTCTGGGTCGGAGAAAGATGTACTGTCTCACAACTTACTCACAGCCCAATGGCTGCAACTCAAGGAAGCAACAGTACTCTTTAGTGAGTTATTTTGAAGCATAAAGATCATAGTCGTTAAAATACTTCTTGAGCCCTCAAGCACAGAAAAGAAAAAAAAAATATTAAAGGAATGCTAAACCTTTTAAACAGTAGAATGTGAGATGGAAGGAAAGTATCTTTTTGACTCATTTATAGGCTTATTATAGACTTCTCTGGTAGCTCAGTCAGTAAACAATCTGTCTGCAATGCAGGAAACCCGGGTGAGATCTCTGGGCTACAGCAGGAAACAGCAACCCACTCCAGTTTACTTGCCTGGAGAAGCCCATGGACCGAGCAGCCTGGTGGGCCACGGCGCACGGGGCTGCGAAGAGTCAGACGCGGCTGGAACAACTTAGCACAACAATATAAAGGAACTACAGAAAATGATCAGACAAATGGCGTGAGTGAGGTGAAAGATACAATGTCTGTAGCCCACAATCATTTTTCAAGTGCCGTGTTTTGATGAGGAGAATGAAAAATTGTCACCTATTTGGAAAAATATTATCAAAATGGTCATAGGTTTGGACTCCATTAAGCAAAAGTTTAAAGATGCACAGAATAAAATTTGGAGAAGAAAATATTTCAAAATAAAGGTATGAATTTTAATATTAATACTTCTCTATAAAGCATTTCTTTGTAGATTGCACACTGAGTTTCTTCTTTCTCTTTAAATAAATTAATCAAAGGCAACACAGATGACCAGATTATAGTTTAAGACAAGAAATTTTTTACCAATTATCTCAAGGAGGCTATATGTGGGAGTAGGAATGTATCTCATTATAATTTACATTATAATAATGACTCAAACAGTGGGGAGATACAGAGCCCTGTGCAGTATAATCAAAGCTATGAAATACTTCCAAACTATGAGAAAGAAGGATCACTTTCACACACTTATACTTCATGTAGTATTTTAGAAGCTCTAAACTTCTATCCTATTCACAGAACCCAGTTTAAGAACTGTGGCCCACGAGACACTGAATGTTTTATTAATTCTGATTTTTAAAAACTTTCCACTGTGATCATGGCATCATGCTGTGACAAATATCATTTTAATTGTTCTGATTTAGGGTTTTAGTCTCTTGATTATTTTGCTATAGATTAAATCCCAAATCACATTAAGCAATATGAGTTTACATGATGTACTTGTATTACTTGACTCAGGATAGTTCTATTGAATGAAAATACAAGAATATATCCAAGATTATAGAAACTTTAACTCTCAAGCACCTCCTCTGAAAACATGACTTGAAGATTACAACAATACTCTGAAACTGAGCAGGATCCTGGAGAAAAGGAATGGGACTAAACAACCAGGAAAATAAAAATAATTCCCAGGTAACCACTGTGCAATGGAGCTGTATCTCCAAATCAGGTGACTCAATTAAAACCAGTTAAAAGTTACCATAAGAATATTTTAAATAGTGTCTAGAAATTCGGAGGCTAGAAAGACTTTACTTACTATGAAAAATATTAGAAACCAGGAATATTCCAAAATTTATACAATTATTTCCTAGTATTAAGCAAATTAAAACTGTGGTTCATTTGTAGAGAATTTTGTTGTTAAAACTCACTCTTCGGGTTTCCCTGGTGGTCCAGCGGGTAGAGAGTCCACCTTGTAGTGCAAGGGGTGCCGGTTTGATTCCTGGCCTGGGAATATCCCTCGTGCCACAGAGCGGCTGGACCGACGTATGCAATTGCAAGCCAGTGCTCTGGAGCACGTGCACCCAGAGCCGGTGCCCTACCATGAGAGAGGCCATGGCACAGTGGGAGGCCCACACAGGCCAAAGAATAAAGATGGATGAAAATAAATAAAAAACCAATAAAAAGAGGCCAAAATTGAAAAAACCTCACTCTTCTTACCTATATATTCTTCCCATATTGCTCTAGGATAACTTGTCAAGGTCCACATATAAGCCACCTATTTTTCAATATACTTTTATATATTTTTACATGTTTTATTTTTTATGTATTTCATATATTTGTCAGCTCATTTCAGTGATTATTTAGTGATGTCTGTTTGCACGTGGGAATGTATCTGGGTGTTTCTGTGTCAGGGTAGTAACTGCTTTCTTTTCCTTTTGCCCTCGTGGGACACTTTAAAAGATAAACTTCGGACATGAAGTTTTCCTTTTTCCCAAAGGCCAGAAGTTATCAGGAAAGGAAACAGCTTATGCATGTGCTCATTCCTAACGCCTGAAACCAAAAAAAAAGAGAGCATTGAAATGTTCATTTTTCTTTTGGCAAAGATGGCAGTTAAAAAAAAAAAAACAAAAAAAAATGACGAGCCCTGTTCCTGCCAAATCCCCCTCTCTTTCTCTCACTCCCATATCAATGATGTTAATATTCTGGGAATAAAGACTGCGCCACTTTCTTGCCCTATTTAACTTTAAGAATGGTTCAAGGTGTCTTATGCTAACAATTTAGAATTTGAAATAGCATCAATTGTTCCTCTTATTCTGAGACTCGAATCTTATCAACAGACACAATCACCCTAAATATCTGTATTTGTGAATGTTGAATGTGTATATACATAAAGACTTCATGGGAAAGTTTAGATTTTACTCTTTTTACATCCTTAAAGCTGTAAGGAAAATTTAAATACAAATTTTCTCCATAACTCCAATCACTTTTTTCTTGTCATCCTATTTTTCAACATTATACATCTGATACCTTGCATGGCCCCATCTCAAAATTCAAACCTGTCCTTTCTCCTCAAGCACAAGGACCCTGGCAGTTCAGTCAGAGGGCTTCTATTACCAGCATTATTATTTATACTTTGTTTCACTAATAATGATGGTGTGCTAGTGCTAACTGGAAATCTTTATACCCAACATAAAGTCTTTGATTCAGAAAAACAAAAAGAATATAATTACATGGTTTGTATTCCAAGAAAACTAGATATTTTTAAACATAAAGAGTAAAAATTAGCTTAAATAATTATATATCAGGATATATAGAGCTTCTTAGAATTTTTGCTTTGTCTTTTGCTTCAAATGTGTTGGTCAGAATATGACATAATTTTTCTTCAAAATGCAGTGATGCAACTTAGGCATATCTTGGGAGATGTGAATTTAAATTATCAGAGACAATATATTAAAAGTCAATATTGTTTCACTTTTATTTATCTATTTTTGGCACGAATGTATCTGGGTGTTTCTGTGTCAGGGTAGTAACTGCTTTCTTTTCCTTTTGCCCTCGTGGGACACTTTAAAAGATAAACTTCGGACATGAAGTTTTCCTTTTTCCCAAAGGCCAGAAGTTATCAGGAAAGGAAACAGCTTATGCATGTGCTCATTCCTAACGCCTGAAACCAAAAAAAAAGAGAGCATTGAAATGTTCATTTTTCTTTTGGCAAAGATGGCAGTTAAAAAAAAAAAAACAAAAAAAAATGACGAGCCCTGTTCCTGCCAAATCCCCCTCTCTTTCTCTCACTCCCATATCAATGATGTTAATATTCTGGGAATAAAGACTGCGCCACTTTCTTGCCCTATTTAACTTTAAGAATGGTTCAAGGTGTCTTATGCTAACAATTTAGAATTTGAAATAGCATCAATTGTTCCTCTTATTCTGAGACTCGAATCTTATCAACAGACACAATCACCCTAAATATCTGTATTTGTGAATGTTGAATGTGTATATACATAAAGACTTCATGGGAAAGTTTAGATTTTTACTCTTTTTACATCCTTAAAGCTGTAAGGAAAATTTAAATACAAATTTTCTCCATAACTCCAATCACTTTTTTCTTGTCATCCTATTTTTCAACATTATACATCTGATACCTTGCATGGCCCCATCTCAAAATTCAAACCTGTCCTTTCTCCTCAAGCACAAGGACCCTGGCAGTTCAGTCAGAGGGCTTCTATTACCAGCATTATTATTTATACTTTGTTTCACTAATAATGATGGTGTGCTAGTGCTAACTGGAAATCTTTATACCCAACATAAAGTCTTTGATTCAGAAAAACAAAAAGAATATAATTACATGGTTTGTATTCCAAGAAAACTAGATATTTTTAAACATAAAGAGTAAAAATTAGCTTAAATAATTATATATCAGGATATATAGAGCTTCTTAGAATTTTTGCTTTGTCTTTTGCTTCAAATGTGTTGGTCAGAATATGACATAATTTTTCTTCAAAATGCAGTGATGCAACTTAGGCATATCTTGGGAGATGTGAATTTAAATTATCAGAGACAATATATTAAAAGTCAATATTGTTTCACTTTTATTTATCTATTTTTTTTAGCCATGGCATACATAGCATGCTGGCTTTTAATTCCCAGACCAGGGATCATACCTGCATTCCCTACAACGGAAGTACAGAGTTTTAACCACTGGACCACCAGGGAAGTTCCTAAATGTCAATCTTGTTTTCATTATATTTTTTTCCAGGCATTCGTAAAGATAAATCTTTATTTCAACAACATTGTGAATGCATTTTTACTCATGAACTGAGTGCCTAGCTCTTTTTGAAGTGAATAACCTACAAGGACCCACTGTAGAGCACACGGAACTCTGTTCCACAGTATGAGGCAGTCTGAACAGGATGGGATTTGAAGGGAGAATGGGTACATGGCTGTATAGGGCAGAGTCCCTTTGTTGCTCATCTGAAACTACCACATTGTTAATCAGCTATACTCCAGTACAAAATAAAAAGCTTTTTAAAAAATAAATATTCATTTCACATAAACTAAAAAAACTGAATGACTATTTGTTGATTAAATATATGGTACTCTAACAGAACATATGAAGTATGTTTTCTGGGATTAAGAAGTTTTCAAACAAGGAAAAGAGAAATGTACCCTGGAGTGTTTTAAGTACTCTGCTGCATTAAGCTATGAACTGAACAGTGCCTTTGTACAAAGGAAGGTGGATACCTCTTTCTGGGTTTGTCTGGAAATACTCACCAAAGGGAAAGATTTCAACAACATTTAAACAAATTCAGTTTTTCTGAGTATGGAAAATCTAGGCAGTTGGGTGTTAAGGCATTCAGGTGGAATGGTTCGCATGTGGATTTTTTTTTTTTTTTTGAGGGAGAGTTCCAATTTCAGTACATTTTCAAAGTAAGATTCAGGTCAAGTGAGATTCAAGAGGCAGACCTGGGAAGTCTGAAGGGTGCTGCAGAGAATAAGCTGAGGAATTTAAATTGTGTGAAGTGGGTCGTAGGTTACCCTTGCATACTGAACCCTGACATGCCAGGGGCTCCAACTACACAGAGGATAGAATTAGAGCGTCTCATGGACTTTAGAAAAAACTAAAGTTGGTTCTCATTTCTCTCAATCCAGTACACCTCTTGAGGAAAGCACCCTGACATTTACCAATCACCTCTCCTCCTTGCAGAACCCATCAACGAATTCCCTGTTGAAGAATTGAGGCAAATTTCTGAGCCTGTGCACACTCACTAAAGTTCATCTGTGTGCTCTCCAGCACCCCATGATGAACACTTGATTAATTTATAACAAAGACAGACACATAACAAACGTGGTGACTGGGGATTATGAAATATGACTTCAGTGAGAATGCCTTGCCAGAGCTATGAAGAATGTGTATTCCTTGAGGTAGAATGAAGATTAAAACTTTCCTTCTATAAGTTCTTTGAGGTCGATGAGGCCCAAAGAAAAATAAACTTGAGAAGACTTAATTCCTTAGGTCACTGGTTTGCCTTTAGTAGCATCTTTGGCAAATAATTAAACCTACATGTCTTTCAAATATAAAAATAAATTCATACTGTAATTAGAAAATGACGACAATGGCATATGAGTCATCTACATGGCCTATGTTTTCGATAAATTATTTAAGCTTAAGTCTTTCTTAAGTATGATATGTATGCATTTACTTGTTTTCAAATAATCATATAATATTTAAAAGCATCAAATACCTCTCTTCTTCAAGATAAGCTTTCTTACATGTCTTTTTATTCTTTTTATAATCTTTTCATTTTTACTGTATTTATCTTGTTATTCTATTTATATTCTCTTGTTTATTTCTGTCCTAGACTTAAGTAAAAAACAAACTTTTTTTTTCCTTGGTATGTCTCTTTTCTCAACCTGCATACCCTGTCAGAATCCTCTAAAATACAATCTGAATTGTCTCATTTTTCTCAGCTTAAATGTGGCCTCCTCGTTGTGGCCTGCCTGTATCATATAATATGACAAGGCCTATGTTCTCACCACATATCCCTTAGTGGGACTCTCTTCATTCCTTTAGAATGCCCAATTGCTCTTTTATTTCTTTACTTTTAAAGTTACAGGGTAAGATGATGACAGATGTTCAGTACAGCTCTTAATATCCAATGCTGAAAATAATATTTAGCCATAATGAGCCTGGTGACTCAGTGGTAAAGAACCCACCTGCCAGGCTTCCCTGGTGGCCCAGTGGGTAAGGACACCGCCTTGCAGTGCAAGGGCCGTCGGTTCTATCCCTGGCCTGGGAAGATCCCACGTGCCGCGGAGTAGCTGGACCGATGTGTCCAATTGCCGAGCCGGAGCTCTGGAGCGCATGCGCCAAGAACCGGTGCTCTGCGACAACAGAGGCTACCGCGATGGGAGGCCCACACGGGCCAAAGAACAAAGATGGATGAAAATGGACAAATGAAAGACCAATGGAGGTGGCCCACCCGCCCCCCCCCCCCCCCCCCCCAAAAATAAATTAAAAAAAAAAAAAAAAAAACCCACCTGCCAATACAAGAAATGTGGGTTTGATCCTTGGGTCAGGAAAATCTCCTGGAGGAAGGCATGCAACCCACTCCACGATACTTGCTTAGGAAATCCCAGGGACAGAGCAGCCCGGCAGGCTACAGTCCACGGGGTTGCAGAAGAGACAGACACAGCTGAGCAACTAATCACACACAGAGCATACGTACTCATTAAATATTTACTGAACAAGTGGATTCCCTAGAGCTGTATATATACTGATCACAGATGTGTGCGTGTGTGCGTGTGTGTGTAGAGAGAGAGAGAAATAAAGAGCATGACTGCAAATGAACAGTAAATATAGTTCTTAGTTTTTAAAAATTCTTTCTTCTATTCTTTGGAGATTTTAAATCTGAGCAACCATATCTTTAAGACAGTTTTGACCCAATAGCTATTAATGTAATGCTCGCCTGGGTCTCAGCTTTCTCTAAATTAACATAAGATGCATACTGGACCACTTCTTTTTGATGATTATGTGTATATAATTTAGATTATAAATCTTTAATTATATTTATTCCATTATCTCATATAATCATGTAAATGTAATGCATCTTTAAAGTCAATTTCAATCTCCTAATCTGATACATTAAATCTGTTTTACCTAGGGTAATGTCATGAATCTCTTTATCTTTTCTGCTGTATCTAATTTGATACTGAAATCAGCCCTTGAAATTTACTTCCTGCAGCCGCTGCTGACCCATCAGCTCCCACAGCCTCTGCCTAACCATTCCAGATGATGCTTTTTCTTATCGTCCTGAGATATGACTGTCCTGCTTTTGGCTGTGGTTATCTCATTTTCCCTTACCATTTTACCATTATCCTTTGATCTATTTTAATTTTTGCCTCCTTTATTGATTTTTTCTTTATTTATTTTCTTCCATCTTTATTCTTTGGCCTGTGTGGGCCTGCCATTACAGTGGCCTCTCTCATTGCAGAGCACTGGCTCTGGGAGCATGTACTCCAGAGCGCTGGCTTATAATTGGACACACCAGTTGCACCATGGCATGTGGGATCTTCCCGGGCCAGGGATCGAACCGTACCTTGCACTGCAAGGTGGACTCTACCCACAAATGGACCATGGTCCTTTGCCAATACAAGAAATGTGGGTTTGATCCTTGGTCAGGAAAATCTCCTGGAGGAAGGCATGCAACCCACTCCACGATACTTGCTTAGGAAATCCCAGGGACAGAGCAGCCCGGCAGGCTACAGTCCACGGGGTTGCAGAAGAGACAGACACAGCTGAGCAACTAATCACACACAGAGCATACGTACTCATTAAATATTTACTGAACAAGTGGATTCCCTAGAGCTGTATATATACTGATCACAGATGTGTGCGTGTGTGCGTGTGTGTGTAGAGAGAGAGAGAAATAAAGAGCATGACTGCAAATGAACAGTAAATATAGTTCTTAGTTTTTAAAAATTCTTTCTTCTATTCTTTGGAGATTTTAAATCTGAGCAACCATATCTTTAAGACAGTTTTGACCCAATAGCTATTAATGTAATGCTCGCCTGGGTCTCAGCTTTCTCTAAATTAACATAAGATGCATACTGGACCACTTCTTTTTGATGATTATGTGTATATAATTTAGATTATAAATCTTTAATTATATTTATTCCATTATCTCATATAATCATGTAAATGTAATGCATCTTTAAAGTCAATTTCAATCTCCTAATCTGATACATTAAATCTGTTTTACCTAGGGTAATGTCATGAATCTCTTTATCTTTTCTGCTGTATCTAATTTGATACTGAAATCAGCCCTTGAAATTTACTTCC
The DNA here is from genome assembly GCA_022376925.1 of Tragulus kanchil. NCBI lineage: Eukaryota > Metazoa > Chordata > Mammalia > Artiodactyla > Tragulidae > Tragulus > Tragulus kanchil. The sequence continues at coordinate 164,403,228 of JAIOJX010000003.1, read as the reverse complement.
TGCAGCCGCTGCTGACCCATCAGCTCCCACAGCCTCTGCCTAACCATTCCAGATGATGCTTTTTCTTATCGTCCTGAGATATGACTGTCCTGCTTTTGGCTGTGGTTATCTCATTTTCCCTTACCATTTTACCATTATCCTTTGATCTATTTTAATTTTTGCCTCCTTTATTGATTTTTTCTTTATTTATTTTCTTCCATCTTTATTCTTTGGCCTGTGTGGGCCTGCCATTACAGTGGCCTCTCTCATTGCAGAGCACTGGCTCTGGGAGCATGTACTCCAGAGCGCTGGCTTATAATTGGACACACCAGTTGCACCATGGCATGTGGGATCTTCCCGGGCCAGGGATCGAACCGGTACCCCTTGCACTGCAAGGTGGACTCTTACCCACTGGACTAGCAGGGAAGACCCACCCTTTTATCTTTATACTGAACATATCATTGCTCAGAGAGGGATCCTCAATGTGCAAACTCATAAGAACACCTTGATCAAATACGTAAGGAGAACTTTTGATACCTCAACGTATTACAAATTCAATTACGTTTTCCCAGATGTATTGAAATCCTAGCCCTCAGCATCTGTGAATGTGGCCTAATTTGGAAAAAGGATATTTGTAGACGGTCAAGTTAAGCTGAAAAATCATTAGGCAGGAAGGGCCCTAGTGCAACACAACTGTGTTCTTTTAAAAAGAAGATATATAATGACGCAAACGAACATACTGGAAGAATGCTGTGTGAATTTGAAAGTAGAGAGGCGTGAGGCATCTCAAAGTCAATCAGTGTTGAAGGTTGCCAGGAAACCACCGTAAGCTAGGACAGAGGCATGAACACTTCCCCCCTGACAACCTCAGCAGAAGCCAACCCCGCCAACACCTGGACCGCTTATCTCCAGCCTCCAGAACTGTGGGAGAGGACAGTTATGCTGTTGAAGAGCAAAGCAATGCAACACCTGAACTTTAGGACCAAAATTCTATAGTTATATTTTCTACAAATGACACTCAGTATTTTGATTCAAATCCAACTTTTGTGTACCATAGTCTCATCCAAAGGGCTCTCTATATACTCTAGAATTGTATAGGTCCCTGTAAGAATAAATATTAATGATGTTCTGCAGTGCTAGACTAATATTACTAAGCTACTCTGTACCATAAACCAGCTTGTGAATATACATTTCTCTTTTCTTATAACGGACATACAGCGCTGTATATGTTCCTGGTGTACCGCATACTTATACTTTGCCTACATACAAAATATAAATATACATATATTAATGCCCCTTATATAGAATATAAAAATTATACTAACAATCATCGAGTTTAGCTAACACAGCATTCAGGGAGCTCTAATCACTGCCCTCAGAACACTTTGCTTTCGGGAAAATAATTTTGAAATAATAGCCCGGCAAGACTCTATCGTGGTATCTCTTCATCTTTCTCCTCACCCCTCACCTTCATTACAGGTACCATAGAAACGGGACAAAACAGTTGTGATGACCTTTAAGAACGCTGTCATATTTTGCCGAAGTATCTTTAGACTTCCAACTCCTCTATTAGTAATAAGAAGTTGACCTTAAACTCTCTCAACGCAAAGTCCACGGCCCTCTTCTAAAACTCAGTGGTGCAGAACATCAATGACTTGATAAATATTGAGCCTCTATCTTAAATCCCTCCCTGCGCCTACCTTTTCCCTCCCTGATATGATAAATGAGGTAGAAACAGAAGAATGAAAGAAATCTTCCAGAGCAAAATAAAAGGCATTTACCTTGGTTATTAGAAGTAAATTACTACCCTGAACCACAATGCAGAAAACCAGGCCAGCTTTTTATCCCTAAGATTATTGGTGCTGCACTATTCAGGGCTACCCATAAGCAATGTGGTAACTTGGCGATTTTATATTTAGGCTTCCTTGTAGAGGACATTGGCCACTTATTCTCAACACCTGGCAAGTGGACTGGGCACTGACTCAGAAATTATGAAAATTACTGATGAAAGGATGAAATCTAGTTTCACATTTCAAAAATCCATGCCTAGAAAAATAGTCTCCTTTAACATTCCTCCTCCTTCTCCTTTCCATAATTACTATTATCATCACCACCACCACCAAACAAGCAATAGTCAAGAACAACTCATTTATAATTAAGAGCTAAACTGTCTTAACATGCCATTTTTCCTATAATGTATTTTTTTTTAAATATGAGATGGCCATTTTTTCTCTTTCTAGTTTCAGATTTTTAAACAATGTATATACATTTTATTCTTTATACACCTGTGCTGTAATTCATAAACTGTCAAGTGAATCCATCTGCACTTTTTAAAAAGCTGTTGCTTTCTCGGTTATTTTATTGCAAAGGTACCAAAGTTAATCTTGCAGGTATGAAATCATTTCCATCAGTCTGGCAAAAAAGCAAGCTCTTTAAGTTTTACCAGTAGGTTTTTCTGTAACTTTCTTTGCCTCTGTAAAGAGAAACTAAAAGAGAAAATTCTAAGAGGAAAATATGTTTTTATATATGGATATATTTATTTATATTATTGAGGATAAAAAATGAATGCCATATAAAGTTTATTTAATATTATTGAGGATAAAAAATGAATGCCATACAAACTTTATTTATGCATACAATGTATTCAAATTATGAAAATGTGAAATATATACACTATTTTCTATCTGTCACTTTCTCTAAATGATTGGAACTTCAACAATGATTGATTGTCTCTGGGTTATGGAACACTGAGTTTTAAGTTCTCTATTTGTTAGTATAACCTTTTTAATCTTTCCAAAACATGTGCATTTCCTTTATATCAATAAAATATGTTAAAATCATAAAATAAGTATACATTCTAAGTCTTATTAAGTAAAACTAATTTTTTTTTTTAAACACTATTAATTCTAACTTTATTTTGTTCCTTGCTCAGCAGGCCAGGGATTTTTTTTTTTCTTTTTTTTTTTTTAAGATTTATTTATTTACTTTGGGCAGGGGTCAGGTTGGGGAGGGAGGGGAGTGGGCGGGCCACCTCCATTGGTCTTTCATTTGTCCATTTTCATTCGTCTTCACTCTTTGGCTCCTGTGGGCCTCCCATCGCGGTGGCCTCTGCTGTCGCAGAGCACCAGCTCTGGGCGCATGCGCTCCAAAGCTCCGTCTCGGCGATTGGACACATCAGTCCAGCCGCTCCGCGGCACGTGGGATCCTCCCAGGCCAGGGCTTGAACCGGCGCCCCTTGCACTGCAAGGCAGTGTCCCCACCCACTGGACCACCAGGGGAAGCCCCCAAAATTAATTTTAAATGGAGAATTTTTCTAAGCAGTGCAATATCATAATCAAATATTTACATGTTTATGTACAAACATAAAGATGAGACATTGATACTTTTCATATAGACTGTTGAATTTGTAAAAATATTTAGGCATCTCCTATAAAACTTTTAGGAATTTAACTTAGGTCTGCCCTTGCTATAATGTTTCTACTATCTTCAAAGCTAAGTTCAAACACTCCAAGAACCTGTCTTTCTAAATGATTTTTCATTCTACTTAAACTTCTTATTACAAATGAGCATGTGTGTTTATTTTTATCAAAAGAAGAATTCAACTTAATGAGGATAATATAGTTAGTAAAAGTCTTAATTAGACCATAATTTTAAGAACTTATTAATTGATAAGTGTCTACAAATCCTCTTTTGATCTTTATTTTAAAAAATAGGATTTTGAAAAAATTTTGATTATTCATGTCTCAAATCCTGTTTGGGCTTACCTTTCTTTTTCCCTAAATTAGTGTGTATTCATGGAAAGATGTAATACATCTTTTCAATGTGGAATACAATCAACAATCTTCTGATCACTGCCTTAAAATTATGCCTACATGAATTCATTTGATGGCAAGCAAAAGAGTCCTAGAATGTTTCTTAACTATGTTTTTGTTTGCTTTCATTTTGACCTAATTACTGAACATACTAAATGTCTGTAATTATTTAATGACCTCAAATCCACTTCTATAGACACACTGTTCTCCTATGTTTTATTGGTCATCCATCAAACAGATACTATTTTCCAAGCACTATTTGGACAGAGTACATCACAGCTAGTACAACTCAGTATATTGAAATCTCAGGAATATATTTCATGATTTAAAAAAAAAGTTATTGCTGTTGTTCAGTCGTTAAGTAGTGCCCTGCTCTTTGCCACCCGTGGACTGCAGCACCCCCTGTTGTCGCAGAGCGCCAGCTCTGGGCGCATGCGCTCCAGAGCTCCGGCTCGGCGATTGGACACATCAGTCCAGCCGCTCCGCGGCACGTGGGATCTTCCCAGGCCAGGGCTTGAACCGGCGCCCCTTGCACTGCAAGGCAGTGTCCCCACCCACTGGACCACCAGGGGAAGCCCCCAAAATTAATTTTAAATGGAGAATTTTTCTAAGCAGTGCAATATCATAATCAAATATTTACATGTTTATGTACAAACATAAAGATGAGACATTGATACTTTTCATATAGACTGTTGAATTTGTAAAAATATTTAGGCATCTCCTATAAAACTTTTAGGAATTTAACTTAGGTCTGCCCTTGCTATAATGTTTCTACTATCTTCAAAGCTAAGTTCAAACACTCCAAGAACCTGTCTTTCTAAATGATTTTTCATTCTACTTAAACTTCTTATTACAAATGAGCATGTGTGTTTATTTTTATCAAAAGAAGAATTCAACTTAATGAGGATAATATAGTTAGTAAAAGTCTTAATTAGACCATAATTTTAAGAACTTATTAATTGATAAGTGTCTACAAATCCTCTTTTGATCTTTATTTTAAAAAATAGGATTTTGAAAAAATTTTGATTATTCATGTCTCAAATCCTGTTTGGGCTTACCTTTCTTTTCCCTAAATTAGTGTGTATTCATGGAAAGATGTAATACATCTTTTCAATGTGGAATACAATCAACAATCTTCTGATCACTGCCTTAAAATTATGCCTACATGAATTCATTTGATGGCAAGCAAAAGAGTCCTAGAATGTTTCTTAACTATGTTTTTGTTTGCTTTCATTTTGACCTAATTACTGAACATACTAAATGTCTGTAATTATTTAATGACCTCAAATCCACTTCTATAGACACACTGTTCTCCTATGTTTTATTGGTCATCCATCAAACAGATACTATTTTCCAAGCACTATTTGGACAGAGTACATCACAGCTAGTACAACTCAGTATATTGAAATCTCAGGAATATATTTCATGATTTAAAAAAAAAGTTATTGCTGTTGTTCAGTCGTTAAGTAGTGCCCTGCTCTTTGCCACCCCGTGGACTGCAGCACGCCAGGCTTCCTTCTCCTTTGCGGTCTCCCAGAGTTTGCTCAGATTCATGTCCATTGAGTCAGTGATGTCATCCAACCATCTCATCCTCTGTCGCCCCCTTCACCTCTTACCCTCAAAAAAAACCTTTAAAATACATAAATGGGCAAAATGAGATGCTGAAATTCTTTTAAGGTACTCATCACCATCAATCCCAGATTGTGGGTTTAATTCTCCAATGCTTTCAATATTGTGTGTCCAGTGAAAACTTGGATACTTCTTAGAGCTAGACCCTGAGGAGTAAAGAGACGCTGAAGAGCAGATCTGGACTATTTGGGGAGCTGCCATCAGGGAAATGCGTCCAGACAGAGTGAGCAAGGAGGAGAGAGGTGCCAGACGAGATCAGGTACCACGTTTGTATACATTATTAGGCGGCAAGGGGGCAGAGCGAGGGTGTCCTGCAAAAATGTAAGGATAGCCACAGGTGTCATTTCAAATTTTCTAATACTTACCTAAAATAAACTAAAACAGGTTACTTCCAATTTATATTCTCCTAAAACTGAACCCTGGAAATCAATGACTTTTCAGAAAAGGTAGCATTTTGGGGAAATTTGAAACAAGAAGAGGTTTAAGTTATGTAAAGATTTCTAGAAGTAACACAAGCCACACATGAGATATCTGCGGCTTATGTGACCAGAAAGAATTGTATCCACAATATTTAAAGAACTCCTGCTAATCAATAACAAATAACAAACAGTTTAGAAAGATATAGGCAAATATTTAAATTGGTACTTCACAAAATAAAATATCTAAATAAACAGTACAAGATGAACAGGTGCTCAATTTCTGAGCAATCAAAGGAGTAAAATTTCCTCAGGAGATAACTGTGCACATCCAAGAGACTGGAAAAACATAAAAATGTGAATAAAAAGGAAGTATTTCTGAGGATATAAAAAGTAAGAATTTGTGCACATTTTGCTGACAGAGTAGAACTCAGTATATTGAAATCTCAGGAATATATTTCATGATTTAAAAAAAAAGTTATTGCTGTTGTTCAGTCGTTAAGTAGTGCCCTGCTCTTTGCCACCCCGTGGACTGCAGCACGCCAGGCTTCCTTCTCCTTTGCGGTCTCCCAGAGTTTGCTCAGATTCATGTCCATTGAGTCAGTGATGTCATCCAACCATCTCATCCTCTGTCGCCCCCTTCACCTCTTACCCTCAAAAAAAACCTTTAAAATACATAAATGGGCAAAATGAGATGCTGAAATTCTTTTAAGGTACTCATCACCATCAATCCCAGATTGTGGGTTTAATTCTCCAATGCTTTCAATATTGTGTGTCCAGTGAAAACTTGGATACTTCTTAGAGCTAGACCCTGAGGAGTAAAGAGACGCTGAAGAGCAGATCTGGACTATTTGGGGAGCTGCCATCAGGGAAATGCGTCCAGACAGAGTGAGCAAGGAGGAGAGAGGTGCCAGACGAGATCAGGTACCACGTTTGTATACATTATTAGGCGGCAAGGGGGCAGAGCGAGGGTGTCCTGCAAAAATGTAAGGATAGCCACAGGTGTCATTTCAAATTTTCTAATACTTACCTAAAATAAACTAAAACAGGTTACTTCCAATTTATATTCTCCTAAAACTGAACCCTGGAAATCAATGACTTTTCAGAAAAGGTAGCATTTTGGGGAAATTTGAAACAAGAAGAGGTTTAAGTTATGTAAAGATTTCTAGAAGTAACACAAGCCACACATGAGATATCTGCGGCTTATGTGACCAGAAAGAATTGTATCCACAATATTTAAAGAACTCCTGCTAATCAATAACAAATAACAAACAGTTTAGAAAGATATAGGCAAATATTTAAATTGGTACTTCACAAAATAAAATATCTAAATAAACAGTACAAGATGAACAGGTGCTCAATTTCTGAGCAATCAAAGGAGTAAAATTTCCTCAGGAGATAACTGTGCACATCCAAGAGACTGGAAAAACATAAAAATGTGAATAAAAAGGAAGTATTTCTGAGGATATAAAAAGTAAGAATTTGTGCACATTTTGCTGACAGAGTAGAAAGTAGTGTAACTGAGTCAGAAAATAATTTTAAATAAAATTGAAGACATTCACAACCTGTAACCAATCTATTTTGCCTATAGATAAACATTGGAAGGAAATTTGTGTGCAAGAGAATCAGGGGATCTACACAGCTGCATAATTTGTAAAGGCCTCAAACTGGCAATTACTCAGATGCTCATCAAAACTAGAATTGATATATTTTGCTAAGTTTATACAAAGCCCCATATTGTAAATATGCAAAGGTCAGTAGTAATATTAATAGATAATACTGACTGAATGCTTTCAGTGTAAGTTATCCTACTTAGTGACAGACTCTTGAGAATACCTTGGACAGCAGGGAGATCTAAGCAGTCAATCCTAGAGGAAATCAACCCTGAATATTCAGTGCAAGGACTGAGGCTGAAGCTGAAGCTCCAATACTTTGGCCACCTGGTGCAAAGAGCTGACTCACTGGAAAAGACACTGATGCTGGGAAAGACTGGGGGCAGGAGAAGGGGGCGACAGAGGATGAGATGGTTGGAAAGCATCACCAAATCGAAGGACATGAGTCTGAGCAAATTCCAGGAGATGGTGAAGGACAAGGAAGCCTGGCGTGCTGCCTGGGGTCACAAAGAGTCGGACACAGCTTAGCAACTGAACAGCAACTGGTGATTATTCTCAATTCTGACACTTTATCATTAATAAAAATAAAAATAATAAATTAATGTTACCCTGGAGGTTTCTAACCTTTGCTTATTTTTGACATTTTATCAGGTATTTCAATGAAAGATAAAAAACATACACACCAAATATGGATTTACAAAACTCTAGAGATGCAAAAATTCTAGATAATGAAAGCCTAAATTCAAAAATATTTTGATAGGATAAGAGATTAAGTTAAATCTAATGGAAGAAAAATATAGGCAAATATTTAAATTGGTACTTCACAAAATAAAATATCTAAATAAACAGTACAAGATGAACAGGTGCTCAATTTCTGAGCAATCAAAGGAGTAAAATTTCCTCAGGAGATAACTGTGCACATCCAAGAGACTGGAAAAACATAAAAATGTGAATAAAAAGGAAGTATTTCTGAGGATATAAAAAGTAAGAATTTGTGCACATTTTGCTGACAGAGTAGAAAGTAGTGTAACTGAGTCAGAAAATAATTTTAAATAAAATTGAAGACATTCACAACCTGTAACCAATCTATTTTGCCTATAGATAAACATTGGAAGGAAATTTGTGTGCAAGAGAATCAGGGGATCTACACAGCTGCATAATTTGTAAAGGCCTCAAACTGGCAATTACTCAGATGCTCATCAAAACTAGAATTGATATATTTTGCTAAGTTTATACAAAGCCCCATATTGTAAATATGCAAAGGTCAGTAGTAATATTAATAGATAATACTGACTGAATGCTTTCGCAGTGTAAGTTATCCTACTTAGTGACAGACTCTTGAGAATACCTTGGACAGCAGGGAGATCTAAGCAGTCAATCCTAGAGGAAATCAACCCTGAATATTCAGTGCAAGGACTGAGGCTGAAGCTGAAGCTCCAATACTTTGGCCACCTGGTGCAAAGAGCTGACTCACTGGAAAAGACACTGATGCTGGGAAAGACTGGGGGCAGGAGAAGGGGGCGACAGAGGATGAGATGGTTGGAAAGCATCACCAAATCGAAGGACATGAGTCTGAGCAAATTCCAGGAGATGGTGAAGGACAAGGAAGCCTGGCGTGCTGCCTGGGGTCACAAAGAGTCGGACACAGCTTAGCAACTGAACAGCAACTGGTGATTATTCTCAATTCTGACACTTTATCATTAATAAAAATAAAAATAATAAATTAATGTTACCCTGGAGGTTTCTAACCTTTGCTTATTTTTGACATTTTATCAGGTATTTCAATGAAAGATAAAAAACATACACACCAAATATGGATTTACAAAACTCTAGAGATGCAAAAATTCTAGATAATGAAAGCCTAAGTTCAAAAATATTTTGATAGGATAAGAGATTAAGTTAAATCTAATGGAAGAAAAATAATAAGATATCATGTCTGGATACATCACAATCTATCTTTAATGCTCTTCTGCACATACTTTGAAGTGCTCTTATCCAGTGCAACGACTTCAAATATTATCCACATGTGGATAACTCCAGCATATACACGGCCTGATGCTGTATTTGATTTCCAAACCTCACTCTAAGGAATAATTAACATGGGATTTAGTTCAGGCACGGTGTATATACAGTGCTTATCCAAATGCTGCCCCATGATATCTGTCCCCCCTTAATTTCCATTCTGGTTACAGCATCAGTTGATTGTATAACACAAGCTATAAACTCAATTACCTTTACACTTCCAATTTCCCTTCCCACAAGCTTCATCCATCACTAAATGCTAAACAGCCTCTTTCAAGCACACTTTTCCTTTTTATCACATCTTAACTTAAATCCTCAGGGACTCTTACCTTCCTTTGTCATTCCTCACATTCGGTGCAGTCCCCGCTTCAAGTCATCACAGGAGTGAACATTCAGAGATATAAAGTCTAAGGATGACTGCTCTCTGCTTAAAGTATACTCGCCTCCTGGTTTATTCCCCCCTCCCTGGATCAGCCCCAGACGCACTTGACTGGCCCTCCCTCCTGAATTGCCTCAACTGCAGAGAGAGAGCTTACAAAGTCACGCGCTTCCTAGAAAGTCGCCAGTGCACACAAAAAGGCAATTTCAGCCCATTTTCAGATCACAATGGACCATTGTTATCTCAGAGTCCTGAGGCATCCTGGAATCTAAATCACATCCAGTCTCTCCTGTTGCCCACTGTTCCTGCCTTCCCCTTCCCCACACAGGTGCTGAACCCAAGAGTCCTACCTAACCTGGATCTTACACACTGTCAGCTATTTCAGAGACTCCTTCCAGGGAACCCAGACAGTGGCAGTATGTATGGACGTGGCACCTTCAACATTTCTGCAAGAGTTACTCCAGCCTGGTGTATGTCTGCTATGGTTATGTCTCATTCAGTATATGGCTGCTGCTGTTCCATTACTGTGACCCTGTGAGCTGCAGCACGGCAGGCTTCCCTGTCCTCCACCGTCTCCCGCAGTTTGCTCAAACTCATGTCCACTGAGTCAATGAGGCCATCCAACCACCCCTTTTCCCCCTTCTCCTCCTGTCCTTAATCCTTCACAGCATCAGGATCTTTCCAGTGAGCTTGCTCTTTGCATCTGCTGGCCAGAATATTGTACCTTCAACATCAGCCTTTCCAACGAATATTAAGCACTGATTTCCTTTAGGACTGATGGTTTGATCATGCTGTCCAAGGGACTCAGGAGTCTTCTCCAGCGCCACAATTTGAAAACATCAATTGTTTGGTGCTCAGCCTTCTTTATAAGGAAGTATATTAATAAATAGGAATGCATTTACCACAATTCTGTCTAATAGTATACCAAACCAAGACATGAATCCTAGAGAAAGCGAAGGCAAGACAGCGGAACAAAGGTAACAGTCCAGGTCTAGGCAGGGGACAGAAACCCTATCAGCTACGTTAACAGATAAAATGTTACTTAAAGAATGATCCATAATTTACACAACATTGCTAACCAGGTAACTGACAGGACAAAGGGAGAACATGAAGGTAAGATGGTGGGATCCACACGAAGAACAACCAGCCATTCCTAGAGAAACACTGAAAGCATTAGCACCAAGAAGGCACCAAGGAGCTAACACCCTGACCTCTAGGAAGGGTCAGCTGATGCTGCGGCCCCCGGAGGGCTGGAACGATGCTCTGGGAGTGTTGCAGAAACTATAGAGTGAGTCCCACCTGTTCGACACAAACGCTGCCTCGTGGAATCAGCCCATTTTCAGATCACAATGGACCATTGTTATCTCAGAGTCCTGAGGCATCCTGGAATCTAAATCACATCCAGTCTCTCCTGTTGCCCACTGTTCCTGCCTTCCCTTCCACACAGGTGCTGAACCCAAGAGTCCTACCTAACCTGGATCTTACACACTGTCAGCTATTTCAGAGACTCCTTCCAGGGAACCCAGACAGTGGCAGTATGTATGGACGTGGCACCTTCAACATTTCTGCAAGAGTTACTCCAGCCTGGTGTATGTCTGCTATGGTTATGTCTCATTCAGTATATGGCTGCTGCTGTTCCATTACTGTGACCCTGTGAGCTGCAGCACGGCAGGCTTCCCTGTCCTCCACCGTCTCCCGCAGTTTGCTCAAACTCATGTCCACTGAGTCAATGAGGCCATCCAACCACCCCTTTTCCCCCTTCTCCTCCTGTCCTTAATCCTTCACAGCATCAGGATCTTTCCAGTGAGCTTGCTCTTTGCATCTGCTGGCCAGAATATTGTACCTTCAACATCAGCCTTTCCAACGAATATTAAGCACTGATTTCCTTTAGGACTGATGGTTTGATCATGCTGTCCAAGGGACTCAGGAGTCTTCTCCAGCGCCACAATTTGAAAACATCAATTGTTTGGTGCTCAGCCTTCTTTATAAGGAAGTATATTAATAAATAGGAATGCATTTACCACAATTCTGTCTAATAGTATACCAAACCAAGACATGAATCCTAGAGAAAGCGAAGGCAAGACAGCGGAACAAAGGTAACAGTCCAGGTCTAGGCAGGGGACAGAAACCCTATCAGCTACGTTAACAGATAAAATGTTACTTAAAGAATGATCCATAATTTACACAACATTGCTAACCAGGTAACTGACAGGACAAAGGGAGAACATGAAGGTAAGATGGTGGGATCCACACGAAGAACAACCAGCCATTCCTAGAGAAACACTGAAAGCATTAGCACCAAGAAGGCACCAAGGAGCTAACACCCTGACCTCTAGGAAGGGTCAGCTGATGCTGCGGCCCCCGGAGGGCTGGAACGATGCTCTGGGAGTGTTGCAGAAACTATAGAGTGAGTTCCACTGCTTCGACACAAACGCTGCCTCGTGGAAGAGGAAGGTGGCTTAGTGACCACAATACGAGAAAAGAGCCAGCAAGAGTCAACAGCTAGAGGAGCTTTCCTTTCTCCTTCCCTTTCTCCTCGCATCAGGTCAAACCCTATGGACAGAGCCTGCTCCCAATGGGCAAAGCTGACACCTAGCGTCACAAAGTCAGAGCAGAAGAGAAGCTTTGAAGCTGAGAGAAAAGCTTCATAGTTGACTTACCCCACCACTCAGGGTGGCAATGGGATCCAGAAACACAGCCGAAGGAGAACTTGTTTTGAAACAGGACCATCTATCCCTCACGTTTCCAAATGGATGAGGCTGAGTTAGCGTTCCAATCCCCACCTTACAACCAGCCTTTTCTTAGGGAGGAGCCACCACTCCTGTGGGAGATGAGTTTAGCAAAAGGAATGCAGAAGGACAGACTGGACCACCTGTGGAACCCTGTGGTAACTCTGCCCTTTGCATGCACTTTCAGCTATCTCATGAGAGAAACTCACCAGAGCACACACAGCCTCTGCCCCGCAGGGAGGGGCCGCAGGGTCTCTGTGGCTCTCCCATGACTGAACAAGTTTACTCCAGGGGAAGAATTGATAGGACTTCTATGGGATAGCCTCAGAGTCAAGCTATACCTTACTATCTAGCTTTATCTTTACGTAACTAAAATTTTGAGTTTTTCTGACTCATATCCTGTATCCAACAGCCTCAGAGTTCACATGGAAAAGAACCAAAAGAACATGCTGTTTATTTAGGTGTGGTGTGGTTTAGTTGCTAGGTCATGCCCAACTCTTGCCACCTCATGGACTGTAGCCCACCAGGCTCCTCTGTCTATGGGATTTCCCAGGCAAGAATACTGGAGTGGGTTGCCCTTGCCTTCTTCCTGGCTCAGAGATTGAACCTGTGTTTCCTGCACTGCAGGTAGATTCTTGATCACTGAGCAATGAGGGAAGCTCTTTGATCTCTAAATGCCCATGATTACTTATAGCTAGACTTTCCCAAAGACTGGATTAGCCACAGAGGCAAGAATGCCTTCTACTCGGAAGTGCTTCAAGGAGTGCCTGAAGATTCAGGATTTAATACGCAGCATATGCTTTCCTCTGAAAATTTTCTATACCTCGAATCCAGCTAATATACATTGTACCCAATGTCCTCTCAAAGAAGCTGAAATGACATATTGAAATGACATACATCCCTCAGAAGGTGAAAATCTGGACTATCTGACCATTACTTATACTCCAGGTCAGCCTCCATCTCCCCCAAAATGCCTGCTTAACCTATGAGAAAAGCATGCAAGTCTGTATGCTAAAACTTCTTTTCCTCTCTGCTAAAAAACCAGACTTCAGAGTTGCAACCACCTCATAAACTGCACCCAATTTTCTTGTGTTTAACTGATGTTTTCAAATTTCAAAACACATAATTTTTAAATAATGTCTTCTAATTAAGAGCAGCCAAGATAATATTTTATAAAAAGTGAGGAGACATTAACAAAGTTAGTGAGGAATCAATCATTTCTATACCCGTTTCATCTGGCTTTCTCTTTTTCATTTTATATTATTAAGGTCTACAAGATTAAATCTGTTTGCATCTCTCAATAATCAGCCCTATGAAGGGTAAACTTTTTTTTTGGCATTTTGATCATGAATCGCTGAATTATACCACATTCTCTTCTACTACAAAGGTGCAACAATCAAAGAGATCTGAGATAAGTAATCATAAAATAATATAAAAATTAGATAATTTAGTCTTGACTCTGAACCGTATGAATACTTTCTCTCTCATTTAGTGAATTATGGCAGGCAGGATGAAAAAGAAACTTTAACACAATCTATTTAAAAATATCAAAATAATATGGATTATAAAGCAATTAAATTTCTGTAGCTCTGCTACTATGCTTCCCTCTCTTCAGTTTTTAGGCAAATCTACTTCCATTTCAACTCACATAAGAGTTCACATAGCAAATTGATCATCTTTCTTTTCTTAGAGCATCTCTGTTATTGTAGGTAAAATTGAGCAGGTTTTCATTCATTTCTACTGTATCTGTGAAATGAGATTTAGTCATGCGTTAAATGAAGGTTTCAAATAACATTATGCTGGGAATTTGTTACATGTTAAACACCAATAGTTTTCTTTCAATATGTTTATTGGCATAACAGTTATGCAATAATAAAATACAATAAAATTTTATAATGCTCCATTCATACCAATAGGTCCCACAGCAGAGCAGTTCTTCAAATGGTTGAGTATAAAATTAATAAAGAGAATGAATCTGTGGAAGCGGTGTGTAAAAGATGTGATGAGCTGGAAATATTAAGTAATAATGTGCTCCAGATCCGATTCCTTCAGAAATTACAGGACTCGTGGAGTAAATGAAGCTTTAAAGAATGAACTTTCAATGGTTCGGAAACAGCTCGGTGGATAGTGACAAAGGTAATGTTGAGAACACAAGAAAGATGAACAGCACAAACAGAAGGTTTAAACTGCTCTTTCAGATAGCACATATAGAAGGTGTTCAAATAATGGGATTTCAACGTTTCTCTGCCCAATTTTACATCCCCTAAGGGTAGAAACTAAATGAATTCCTCTGGGCCCAGGAGGTTTTGGGGAATTTCTAGGATCTCAAAAAGAGACTGAACCAAAATTGACAACACAAATCACAAAAACCAATTCATCAGGGTCTGAGAGCAAGTCATTCTATAAGGACACCTGTAGGAAGGGCCTAAACATGTAATTTGTGAAGAGATCAACAAAGGGAGGAGAGGATGGGGGTGAAGAGAGACGTCGGACTCCATGATTACACTCAGATATTTTGAACAGCATCTGTAGGAACAACAGCTGTAGGAATAACTACCAAATGATACACCAGCATTTTCGAAAAGCTTCAACGAGAGTATCTCCTTATATTGTTTTATCACTGTACTGTAACTGATTTTTTATTCAGTGAACTAACTGGCTTCAACTGGCCAATAACAGTGTAGCTCCTGGTCTGGCCTGAGGAAATGCAGTAAACCCAGACCTAGTCATTATATTTGTAAACATTCTATTTTCACCTTCCTCTAGAGGGAATCAGGCTTTCAGAAACTTTGGATCTTTCAGTTGCTAATAACATGTCTCAGATTCAATAATGTTTGGCAGGGAAGCTATATTTACTTAATTCCAGAAGCATCTGAATTCTCACACACAGATTTATTGTTTCTCTTTTTGAACTTGTTCATCCCATGCAGAGGTTATAGTGGTTCAGTTGAAAGGAAGGAAAAAGCAACAGTTACCATAACACTGCTCAAAGCTCCCCAGAGTCAGCCCAGAAAAAGACAGGAAAACAATTTGCTAAACTGATCATAGGATGATTTACCAGTCAATTAAGGAACACTTTACAGCAATGCAAGGGGATTTCAAACACAGATGAATTGCACAAAGATTGCTTTCTTTATTTGCATTGCAAAAACCAGGCAGACCACAGTTCTGTATAAAGAGCTTCATAATTTTGCAATTTTCTATTGCCTGAACTTTTATTTTGACACAAGGGCCATGTTCATCAAAAGACAGACACTCAGGTACTTTCCAAGCATGCCACTGAGAAATTGAAATTAGGAATAGTACATTGCCAGATGCTACAAACTAAGGAGCCTTATAAAAAGCATTACTCAAGTGACACTTTGAAGAACACCTGTTAGACATTGTATTTGAAATGAAATACTATTTGAACATTCTAGAGCATGATGTCTGATGTATTTAATTCACAATGATTGCACAGAGGATCTTTTCACAGGAAGCTAAAGATATGTCACTATTTGACACTCACTTAGTGGAAAGAGTGACTCGTGACGGTAGCTGATAACATGAGCTTGGTGCTGAAATAAACTCTCAGTAAATTCCTCATGTTGGGCTGCTGCCACAGAAATTGGATGCATGAGATTCTGGAAAGAAATGGGCTTTAAAAATATTTAACTTTAATAGTGAAAAACTTTAGTATTTCTTGGAAGAAAGCAGGGCATTTTGACCTAATATCAATATGTGCTAAGTCACTTATAAGGGAGAAAATGTTCTTTGACAAAAACTTGCTAAATCATAATTGTTTCACAAGTTCTTACCTAAAGGAAATTGTTTGACTGTACAATAAAAATAGATATATCATGCTGCCCAGTTTTAAGATTAGAATTCAGTTTTAAACAGGTCAGTTTTTGAGGTGAAAGATGAAAGTGTCTTAAATCTCTTGATTACCAACTGCCTTTACTGGGTGTAATATGGTGGTTTTTTAATGCTATTTTGAGCTAGTTTTGAGGTTCTGGCTTGAGGCTTGCCAGTTTCTTTTCTTGAGCAGCTGATAAACACTGCAATCTGACCATCTCTTATGAGACTTCCTCCAACCAGGTCCAAGATGCAGCAGCTCTAGATACTCGAGGGTCATGTGACAGGCAGCTAGGAACAGCCCCTGCCCAAGAGTCTTTAAAATCATTCAAATGACAGAATCCACTGAGCTCACAAAAGCTAGGAAACTCCATCCTGCATGCCATAGAGCAGATGCCCCCTCGAACCCAGCCCACTGTTATCTTGTCCCCAGGACCACCCCTAGGGAGTCCTGTCTTGACCACCTCCTTTCCTTGGAGCTATAGGAGAGTTCTGCCTTTGTTGTGTCCTAGACAGCCCATGTCTTTTGTCCCAGCATCAAGAGAATCTCTAAATCATGTAAATCCTAGCCAGTTGGGTTTCTCTAGTGGCTCAGATGGTAAAGAATCTGCCTGCAGTGCAGGACACCTAGTTTCCATCCCTGGGTTAGGAAGATCCCCTGGAGAAGGGAAGGTCAAGCCACTCCAGTATCCTAGCTTGGAGAATTCCATGCACAGAGGAGCCTGGTGGGCTACAGTCCATGACAGAGAGTCCTGAGAGACTAACACTTTCACTTAAAACTGCTATTGAATTATTTTCATGTGTTTCCTCAAATGAAACCTCAAGTTTGATTAACTAAATCTTGTATGTATCTAACTGAAGAACACAGGGGATGAGAAATAAGGCAGAGTAAAATTCTAGTGCTCCATGAAATTCTTCAGGCAAGAATAGTTGAGTAGGATGCCATTTGCAGCCCCTCTCCATCCTCCCACTCCACACTTCCACCACAGCCGTCTAGACCATTGGCATTGACCAATGTGGGAATTCCTCCCTCTTTTCAGTCACCAGAAGCACAGGATGGCCAGGTACTTCTCAAGGTTTAGCATCTCACTGTTATGATCTTTTTCTATCTTGACCAACTTCTGAAGCCTTCCCCTGTGCCCTCTGGAACTCATGCTTCTTCATCAGAAGCCCCATCCCATCCCTTACTTTCAATTATTACATTATTCCCTTGCCTTCTTCCTCTGACTCTTGGCTCTCCTTAGGACTCTGAGACCCCTGCCCCTCTCTTAAACAGTGTGGCTTTTCAAACACAGGAGTCACTCACTAGGGGTGTGGTATGTGGACTCCTCACTCTATTTCGCCACCTTCAGATCCCTTTTTCTTTCCCTCTTCCTTCAAACCACCTAAGTGTTTGTGATATAAGATTATATAACCTCTTGCATTTGTGCGTGCTAAGCTGCTTCAGTTGTGTCCAACTTTCTGGCATTCTATGGATCATAGCCCACCAGACTCCTCTCTGCATGGAATTTCCCAGGCAAGTCTAGTGGGTGGCCATGAACCCAGCCCACTGTTTATCTTGTCCCCAGGACCACCCCTAGGAGTCCTGTCTTGACCACCTCCTTTCCTTGGAGCTATAGGAGAGTTCTGCCTTTGTTGTGTCCTAGACAGCCCATGTCTTTTGTCCCAGCATCAAGAGAATCTCTAAATCATGTAAATCCTAGCCAGTTGGGTTTCTCTAGTGGCTCAGATGGTAAAGAATCTGCCTGCAGTGCAGGACACCTAGTTTCCATCCCTGGGTTAGGAAGATCCCCTGGAGAAGGGAAGGTCAAGCCACTCCAGTATCCTAGCTTGGAGAATTCCATGCACAGAGGAGCCTGGTGGGCTACAGTCCATGACAGAGAGTCCTGAGAGACTAACACTTTCACTTAAAACTGCTATTGAATTATTTTCATGTGTTTCCTCAAATGAAACCTCAAGTTTGATTAACTAAATCTTGTATGTATCTAACTGAAGAACACAGGGGATGAGAAATAAGGCAGAGTAAAATTCTAGTGCTCCATGAAATTCTTCAGGCAAGAATAGTTGAGTAGGATGCCATTTGCAGCCCCTCTCCATCCTCCCACTCCACACTTCCACCACAGCCGTCTAGACCATTGGCATTGACCAATGTGGGAATTCCTCCCTCTTTTCAGTCACCAGAAGCACAGGATGGCCAGGCACTTCTCAAGGTTTAGCATCTCACTGTTATGATCTTTTTCTATCTTGACCAACTTCTGAAGCCTTCCCCTGTGCCCTCTGGAACTCATGCTTCTTCATCAGAAGCCCCATCCCATCCCTTACTTTCAATTATTACATTATTCCCTTGCCTTCTTCCTCTGACTCTTGGCTCTCCTTAGGACTCTGAGACCCCTGCCCCTCTCTTAAACAGTGTGGCTTTTCAAACACAGGAGTCACTCACTAGGGGTGTGGTATGTGGACTCCTCACTCTATTTCGCCACCTTCAGATCCCTTTTTCTTTCCCTCTTCCTTCAAACCACCTAAGTGTTTGTGATATAAGATTATATAACCTCTTGCATTTGTGCGTGCTAAGCTGCTTCAGTTGTGTCCAACTTTCTGGCATTCTATGGATCATAGCCCACCAGACTCCTCTCTGCATGGAATTTCCCAGGCAAGTATACTGGAGTGGGTGGCCATGTCCTCCTCCAGGGGATTTTCTCAACCCAGGGATCAAACCTGGGTCTCCAGCATTGCAGGCAGCTTCCTTACCATCTGAGCCACCTAAGTTCTCCAGTTAAATCATGATGGCACATGGCCATTTGAGGATCTCTACAATGTTGTTCTACTTTGGCTTCTCACTTTGATCTCATAATTATTTTTCTAGACAAGGCCTCAATTTCAGCTAGCTTTAATATTATTGGTTAAGCAGTAGATGCTTTTGCTTTTATTTTTTTTCCTTTTGCGTGGAAGATATGAGTGTTATCTTCCTTCCTCTGCTTTGCTTTATTCCTGATACATTTCTTTCTAGTTCTCACATCTTATCAGCATCATAAATACTTCTCTGATATCTTTCACTATATTATATTCCTATTTAACTTTTACAATTTTTTAAACATTTTCTACAGAATTTTAGTGGTCATTTGCATAGTAGAATCTCCTTTACACATTTTTTTTTCTACATTTCTAAAGGTGATTATTTAGGACAATGTATTTATTATAAACTATTGTTATATACTCTAATGTATATACATTGATTCAAAAGCATATTCTCTAGGGAATGATCTATATCAGGCACTGATAAACACATGATCTAGAAAAGGAAAACATTACACAACTCTCTCTCTCAAGGGCATGCCTACTGAGGCAAACTGACATGTACAGCAATAAATAATTTATTTTTAATTTCATGGCACAAGACAAAGGTGGTAAATTTTCTCCATGGTGCTATCCCATAAATTATTACACTTTAAATTATCACTATATATGAAAAGTAAAAGTTTTCCATGTTTCACTTAGAGTACCTCTAAATTGTTAATCTCAACCTAATTTTAAAACAAATAAAAATCATCATCAACAATGAAATGATATTGCTAATAAATTTATGCACAGTGTGATATACACCCTAATATTAGCCGTACATTTGTACTGTCAGTAAATATTTTAATAGCTGTGCTTTGTTTGGTATTTTAGAAAACAAAAGATGCAATCTGAATAAAATTTTATATCAATTTTTAAGCTATTTTCAGCATTGTACAACTTTTCTCTCACTCACGGGTAATGTTAAAACAGCATGAATCATAGCACTAGGTCTCTGTGATATATTACTTTATTCAAAGTCAAAGGGCATGATTTATTTTAAATTTGGGTCCTGGATTTCTTATGTAAACCTCCTGGCAAAAAATTGCAACAACCATAAAAAAAAAAGGTGGAAAAAAACATTATGAGAATTTTTTTTGACAGGAATCCGCTATTTAGAAGTAACAGAAAGTCTTCAAAAGAAAACATAATAGACAATAAAAAATCATGAAAAGCAGGTGGTTTTCAATGTTGCCTAGTGCTTATTCACTTTATGGCTTAGAAGCCACTTTTCACATTAAACATTCACTATCCTAATGCATAAAATACAGAAACAACCCCAAACCGGGAGTTCTTGTGATGATCAGCTGAGAAAATGAAACACAGATCATCACAACAGATGTATATCAAAATGTGTTCTCTTTTCCCATGGATCTGTATGGGAGAAAACATAGGTATGTCATTGTGTGGCCCCCATACTCTGGGACTTCTCACACTTCGTTTTGTCCTTGGCAACCAACTGGTACCAGTGATGACAGAAATCATTAATATTCATATTCTGCTCTTCAATTCCCAAGCCTATTTTACAGATTGGATTGTTATATAACTAGATGTTTTCAATAGAACACAAAGGAGAAGTCTTTGGCCCTTTTCTAATGAGGCAGTCAATAATTTCAAAGGACTTTTTTTTTTCCTCATCCCAAGTGAATCTTTGTTACAGAATCCACAGGAACGGGGTGAAGTGTTTCCTTGAGATCCCATTTAGAGGAGAGGCTCACACACTTACATTGACTGAAATGTGAGTTCTAAATAAGACTCTGTGTCATGACATCAATGAGATCTTGTTTTTATTGTTCCAGAAATTAGTGTTAATTGGTCTGACTAATAGAGTATTTAAGCAGTTTATTCATGAGGATGTAACATGAGGTGGATTTTGCATGGGCAAAAATAACTCACTCCATTTTCATGCCCCTAACTGAGATTCTTCATTGGAAAACACAGTTACATTCTGATAAGCTGACATTGGGGAAACTCCACAGTTAATTTTAACTGTTATAAGAATGGAGATAAAACATATAACCATAGAGCAACCAAGGTCAAGTAAAGAACGGATAACGATGAAAACTATACTTTTAATGAAGGTATTATTTTGAAAAAAAAAATGTTGACTTTGTCCTGGATTTCTTATGTAAACCTCCTGGCAAAAATTGCAACAACCATAAAAAAAGGTGGAAAAAAACATTATGAGAATTTTTTTTGACAGGAATCCGCTATTTAGAAGTAACAGAAAGTCTTCAAAAGAAAACATAATAGACAATAAAAAATCATGAAAAGCAGGTGGTTTTCAATGTTGCCTAGTGCTTATTCACTTTATGGCTTAGAAGCCACTTTTCACATTAAACATTCACTATCCTAATGCATAAAATACAGAAACAACCCCAAACCGGGAGTTCTTGTGATGATCAGCTGAGAAAATGAAACACAGATCATCACAACAGATGTATATCAAAATGTGTTCTCTTTTCCCATGGATCTGTATGGGAGAAAACATAGGTATGTCATTGTGTGGCCCCCATACTCTGGGACTTCTCACACTTCGTTTTGTCCTTGGCAACCAACTGGTACCAGTGATGACAGAAATCATTAATATTCATATTCTGCTCTTCAATTCCCAAGCCTATTTTACAGATTGGATTGTTATATAACTAGATGTTTTCAATAGAACACAAAGGAGAAGTCTTTGGCCCTTTTCTAATGAGGCAGTCAATAATTTCAAAGGACTTTTTTTTTTCCTCATCCCAAGTGAATCTTTGTTACAGAATCCACAGGAACGGGGTGAAGTGTTTCCTTGAGATCCCATTTAGAGGAGAGGCTCACACACTTACATTGACTGAAATGTGAGTTCTAAATAAGACTCTGTGTCATGACATCAATGAGATCTTGTTTTTATTGTTCCAGAAATTAGTGTTAATTGGTCTGACTAATAGAGTATTTAAGCAGTTTATTCATGAGGATGTAACATGAGGTGGATTTTGCATGGGCAAAAATAACTCACTCCATTTTCATGCCCCTAACTGAGATTCTTCATTGGAAAACACAGTTACATTCTGATAAGCTGACATTGGGGAAACTCCACAGTTAATTTTAACTGTTATAAGAATGGAGATAAAACATATAACCATAGAGCAACCAAGGTCAAGTAAAGAACGGATAACGATGAAAACTATACTTTTAATGAAGGTATTATTTGAATATGTTGACTTTTATAAAGCTAGAAAACAAACTTAAAAATACCAATGTGTTGACATGTGTTTGGCTAAAAGTCCAAAATACCAGACTCTCTGAAGCAAACAGACTACCCACAAATTGCAACGTACACAAAGAAGACATTAATTGCAGTAACTTCTCTTTAAACAACCATGCGGAAATGTATCCATGGATGAGCTGTCAAAAAAGCTGCGTTTAAGATTCTTATGAAAACAAAACAAAAAAAGGAAAGTTCCTCTACGGAGGTAGGAGGCATTGAATATATTCTCAGTGTACTGCATGCTTAATGGAAGAAAATAAATGTTTTGTCTAGACAACAGGTTGGATTTGAACTACTTAAAAATGCTCCCACTTTTGTATTTTTTAGCCCTATAATTTCAGTCATCTGTGGGCAAAACAGACAGGAATTAAGAGAATGCTAAGAAGGTGCTATAGCCAACACCTACAGCTCTCTCCAAGTTACCATACCTCATGGCCACTGTTTTACCATTTCAGAAGCAGACCTGGCAGTCATAGGTGATGACCCAGGCCATGAGTAACTGACATTCACATTAAGGAACAGTGACTCAGAGTGTCTTTCAGTTCATTCAATGCAGAGAGTGTTAAGAATGGTAGCAGAGTGACAAATGGGAGCTATCTCCCAATTCTGCAGCATGAGTCTAATTAAAAGTATGCGATACCACATAGGGAGAATGGAGAGATGCTGGTAACTCTGTATCTTTCAGATATTGATTTTAAAAAGAAAACAGCCTTCTGCTTTCAGTGAAAATACAGGAATCGCAGATGGTCGTCACACTCACCCTAAGACCAAGAATGAGATGGATAAATGGACAAAGCCCGGGCACTCAACATGAGTGGATTTTGCATGGGCAAAAATAACTCACTCCATTTTCATGCCCCTAACTGAGATTCTTCATTGGAAAACACAGTTACATTCTGATAAGCTGACATTGGGGAAACTCCACAGTTAATTTTAACTGTTATAAGAATGGAGATAAAACATATAACCATAGAGCAACCAAGGTCAAGTAAAGAACGGATAACGATGAAAACTATACTTTTAATGAAGGTATTATTTGAATATGTTGACTTTTATAAAGCTAGAAAACAAACTTAAAAATACCAATGTGTTGACATGTGTTTGGCTAAAAGTCCAAAATACCAGACTCTCTGAAGCAAACAGACTACCCACAAATTGCAACGTACACAAAGAAGACATTAATTGCAGTAACTTCTCTTTAAACAACCATGCGGAAATGTATCCATGGATGAGCTGTCAAAAAAGCTGCGTTTAAGATTCTTATGAAAACAAAACAAAAAAAGGAAAGTTCCTCTACGGAGGTAGGAGGCATTGAATATATTCTCAGTGTACTGCATGCTTAATGGAAGAAAATAAATGTTTTGTCTAGACAACAGGTTGGATTTGAACTACTTAAAAATGCTCCCACTTTTGTATTTTTTAGCCCTATAATTTCAGTCATCTGTGGGCAAAACAGACAGGAATTAAGAGAATGCTAAGAAGGTGCTATAGCCAACACCTACAGCTCTCTCCAAGTTACCATACCTCATGGCCACTGTTTTACCATTTCAGAAGCAGACCTGGCAGTCATAGGTGATGACCCAGGCCATGAGTAACTGACATTCACATTAAGGAACAGTGACTCAGAGTGTCTTTCAGTTCATTCAATGCAGAGAGTGTTAAGAATGGTAGCAGAGTGACAAATGGGAGCTATCTCCCAATTCTGCAGCATGAGTCTAATTAAAAGTATGCGATACCACATAGGGAGAATGGAGAGATGCTGGTAACTCTGTATCTTTCAGATATTGATTTTAAAAAGAAAACAGCCTTCTGCTTTCAGTGAAAATACAGGAATCGCAGATGGTCGTCACACTCACCCTAAGACCAAGAATGAGATGGATAAATGACAAAGCCGCACCAAGGTTTCCACCCAGCCCAGAGCTGAGGATGATAAGAAACAAGATAAAATTAAACTGCAGAAGAAATGAAGACTTTGCTTGAAAAGACAAGATCATAACTGCCTTCTGCGCTGTTGGAATGGTGGGAGAGGGGGTTAATCTTGAAAGACAGAGGTAAGGGATAAAGGGGCCTACGTTTGACTACATTTGTAACATCTAGGTACAGGCAGACATGAGAGATGACCGTCCTAAGGGGCTGCAGTCAAAGACAGCATCTGTACCACTCACCAATTTTCCCCTTGTGTGTCCCAGAGCTGACAACTCCCAACTCTCTGAAGGTTGGGGCAGGGCAGAGGGCCAAGAGAAATCCTCCTCCCTCACCCCAGGTGCCTAGGCCTCTGTTGCTTAGTTGCTAAGTCATGTCCTAATCTTTCGCAGCGTCATGGACTGCATAATAGCCCACCCGCCTCTTCTGTCCATGGAATTCTCCAGGCAAGCCTACTAGAGTAGGTTACTATTTCCTTCTCCAGTGGATCATCCTGATCCAGAGATCAAACTGGTGTCTCCTGTATAGGCATGTGAATTCTTCACCACTGAGCACCAGGAGCAGTGTGCATATAAAGCAGAGTGACATCATGGGTGCCTGTGAAAACAAAGCTTTGATCCAAGAGTATCTGAAGGTAGCGATGAACACACTGAAGCCAAGAATCAGCTCCATGATAACTGGAGCCACACAGATCCCACAGGAAGGCGTCAGAGAGAAAAGAACATTTTTCTAGAGTAAATAATATTTACATTAGTTAACAAAGCTTTTTTCCCCTACAACATCCTGAATAAATTTTAGAAACATGAGACACAAGGAGAAAGTAGAAAAATGTGACCCATATTCGCAGATGTATCTGATACATCATTCATACTTGCTGTTTTTCCTTATGCCTTATACCTCCAAATTATACTCAGGACATGCTGGGTAATCTACACATATAAACTGTTTTTGTTTAAAGCAAAAGGGACAACAATAATTGTGAAGTTCTAGATACATGTAGAGGCGAAATATGTATTTTTTAAAAGTTAATTAAAAATGAATTATTTTCAGATTTGTAGAATATTAAAAGTCTTAATGATAAACCTTAATGTTGAACCACTGGGAGGACTGATGCTGTAGCTGAAGCCCCAATACTTTGGCCACCTGATGTGAAGAGATGACTCACTGGCAAAGACCCTGATTTTAGGAAAAACAGAAGGCCAACGGAGAAGGGGGTGACAGAAGATGAGATGGTTGGATGGCATCACTGAGCCAATGGGCATGAGTTTGAACAGACTCTGGGAGATGGTGAAAGACAGGGAAGGACATGGAAGCCAAGCGTGCCAGTCTGTGGGGTTGCAAAGAACCGGACATGATTGAGGGGCTCAGAGTTAATCACCAATTTTCCTTTCCAGCTCAACTCCCAGGGGGACCTTTGGGCCTAGGCCTCTGTTGCTTAGTTGCTAAGTCATGTCCTAATCTTTCGCAGCGTCATGGACTGCATAATAGCCCACCCGCCTCTTCTGTCCATGGAATTCTCCAGGCAAGCCTACTAGAGTAGGTTACTATTTCCTTCTCCAGTGGATCATCCTGATCCAGAGATCAAACTGGTGTCTCCTGTATAGGCATGTGAATTCTTCACCACTGAGCACCAGGAGCAGTGTGCATATAAAGCAGAGTGACATCATGGGTGCCTGTGAAAACAAAGCTTTGATCCAAGAGTATCTGAAGGTAGCGATGAACACACTGAAGCCAAGAATCAGCTCCATGATAACTGGAGCCACACAGATCCCACAGGAAGGCGTCAGAGAGAAAAGAACATTTTTTTCTAGAGTAAATAATATTTACATTAGTTAACAAAGCTTTTTCCCATACAACATCCTGAATAAATTTTAGAAACATGAGACACAAGGAGAAAGTAGAAAAATGTGACCCATATTCGCAGATGTATCTGATACATCATTCATACTTGCTGTTTTTCCTTATGCCTTATACCTCCAAATTATACTCAGGACATGCTGGGTAATCTACACATATAAACTGTTTTTGTTTAAAGCAAAAGGGACAACAATAATTGTGAAGTTCTAGATACATGTAGAGGCGAAATATGTATTTTTTAAAAGTTAATTAAAAATGAATTATTTTCAGATTTGTAGAATATTAAAAGTCTTAATGATAAACCTTAATGTTGAACCACTGGGAGGACTGATGCTGTAGCTGAAGCCCCAATACTTTGGCCACCTGATGTGAAGAGATGACTCACTGGCAAAGACCCTGATTTTAGGAAAAACAGAAGGCCAACGGAGAAGGGGGTGACAGAAGATGAGATGGTTGGATGGCATCACTGAGCCAATGGGCATGAGTTTGAACAGACTCTGGGAGATGGTGAAAGACAGGGAAGGACATGGAAGCCAAGCGTGCCGCAGTCTGTGGGGTTGCAAAGAACCGGACATGATTGAGTGACTGAACGGAACTGAATATTCAAAATGCTTAAGCTTCCTATTCATTTCTTATAATGCAGTTTTAAGAAAGGCCCTTGACATTGGTCTTGGCGCTTATGAACATGACACCCAAAGCCCAGGCAGCAGAGGCAAATTTAAATGAGTGAGACTATATCAAACTGAACTACTTCTGGAGATCATAAGAGATGATCAGTAAAATAAAAAGGTGACCTACACAATGAGGTACAATATCTGTACATCACAGCTGATCCACTCTCATATCTAAAACATAGAAGTACACATACAATCCAGTAGTAAAAACAAAAAACCTAAATAAAAGATGAACACATAACCAAGAAAAGGACACACAAATGGCCAACAGGTCTACCACTAAACGTCAAGAAAATGCAAATCAAAACCACAAGAAATACCACCTTACAAATGGTAGAATGCCTACTATGAAAAATGTAAGAGATAAGAAATGCTGGCAAGGGTATGAGAAAAGGGAACCCTTTTGCACTCACTGCTGATGGAGTGCCAACCAGCATAGCCTTTATGGAAAACTGCATGGACATTCCTCAAAAATTTAAACCATTGAACCACTTTAGCAACCAGTCAACCCACTTCCGGGTATACAGCCCAAAATGATGAAATCAGTGTCCCAAGCAGCTATTTGCACCTCCACGTTCACGGCAGGATTATTCACTAGAACCATGATATGAAAACCGTCTCTCAAGAAGCGAACAGATATCAGAAACGTGGAATTTTCTTGGGAGATGAATAAGCAACATAGACATGAACGGCCTCATGCACTTGCTACTTATAATATAAAGCACCTTCATAATTGAAGGGTTTTGTAAAAGTCACCAGAGTTTGTATAAATCATCAACCTAGTTATGGAACTTAGGTTAATCATTTTGTGCTTGAAAATAAGTTCAACATTCAGAAAGATAGTAATTAATTTCCCTTTAGGTCTGGTTCATTTCAGAATAATACTAATGCAGATAGGAATAGTATAGAGATATGTGTCAGAATTTTTTATCTGTGGGGTTGCAAGGAGAAAACCATGGAAGCCAAGCGTGCAGTCTGTGGGGTTGCAAAGAACCGGACATGATTGAGTGACTGAACGGAACTGAATATTCAAAATGCTTAAGCTTCCTATTCATTTCTTATAATGCAGTTTTAAGAAAGGCCCTTGACATTGGTCTTGGCGCTTATGAACATGACACCCAAAGCCCAGGCAGCAGAGGCAAATTTAAATGAGTGAGACTATATCAAACTGAACTACTTCTGGAGATCATAAGAGATGATCAGTAAAATAAAAAGGTGACCTACACAATGAGGTACAATATCTGTACATCACAGCTGATCCACTCTCATATCTAAAACATAGAAGTACACATACAATCCAGTAGTAAAAACAAAAAACCTAAATAAAAGATGAACACATAACCAAGAAAAGGACACACAAATGGCCAACAGGTCTACCACTAAACGTCAAGAAAATGCAAATCAAAACCACAAGAAATACCACCTTACAAATGGTAGAATGCCTACTATGAAAAATGTAAGAGATAAGAAATGCTGGCAAGGGTATGAGAAAAGGGAACCCTTTTGCACTCACTGCTGATGGAGTGCCAACCAGCATAGCCTTTATGGAAAACTGCATGGACATTCCTCAAAAATTTAAACCATTGAACCACTTTAGCAACCAGTCAACCCACTTCCGGGTATACAGCCCAAAATGATGAAATCAGTGTCCCAAGCAGCTATTTGCACCTCCACGTTCACGGCAGGATTATTCACTAGAACCATGATATGAAAACCGTCTCTCAAGAAGCGAACAGATATCAGAAACGTGGAATTTTCTTGGGAGATGAATAAGCAACATAGACATGAACGGCCTCATGCACTTGCTACTTATAATATAAAGCACCTTCATAATTGAAGGGTTTTGTAAAAGTCACCAGAGTTTGTATAAATCATCAACCTAGTTATGGAACTTAGGTTAATCATTTTGTGCTTGAAAATAAGTTCAACATTCAGAAAGATAGTAATTAATTTCCCTTTAGGTCTGGTTCATTTCAGAATAATACTAATGCAGATAGGAATAGTATAGAGATATGTGTCAGAATTTTTTTTATTAACAAACATGTTGGTGGATTTATTTCCATCCACCGTTTTTGCCTATCTCATTTCATTTGTAATTTTTCTAGAACCAATTTGTCTTAAGGAGTTGTAGTGAGGACAATTATATATTACTCAAAGGTTTAAAAACCTAGACCAGTTTAGAACTAACTCCTGATGACTACACGGCGGATATAAACTGTTCACTTCTTTGGAGTTATTTAAATAGCCTTAGAAGGCCTCACAGTGGTATACAAGAGCTCCTCTCCAAATTCCTGTGCAGGTTTCACGTATCTTTCCAGCCTGAAGACACAGTTCTGTGCGGGCAACCCATAGAGTAAAACCCTCAACAGTGGAGAGGCAGAGAACAAAAGCTGTTGCGGTCCTTGAAAACCACCGGTCACTACTTCCCTGCTTGTGGTTATGAGTCTTAACACCCTGAAAGTCACCACTGGTCACGGCCTCTATTTTCACCTGTCCTGGACATATCGGCCCATTAAAATCATTAACCTACTTAGATGCAGAGGTCAAATACTTCTTTTAAAAAATGTATGAGGTCCTTTATATTTCCCCTACCTAAATTATATGTTTCAGTGGAAGAAAATAATTAGGTAAGTTTTAGCAATATCTGATTTGCAGCTTCCTGCAAGCACAGTCCAAGCAGGGTCATAAAAAAAAAAAAAGAATCGTTTTAATGGGGGCTACTGAGCTATGGTAAAGCATTATGATCAAAAGAGACCTTTTGAATTTTAGTTGCAAAGACATAGTACAGTCTAATTGCTATAGCCTTTGGAAATCTTCAAGAGGATAGTAGTACTGTACAAAGGTTAGAGAGGAGTTTAGGGAGGAGGTGTTTAACTGAATGGGACAACTGGACACCAGGGATAGCAACCTAATACAAAATAAATCACCTATTTTATTTTTTAACAGAGGAAAGACAGATAAACAAAGCAAAATAAAAATCAGGATTTAAATTGGTATTTAAAGGCATACTTCTGTAAAGCATGGAATAAGAACTTTTTTTTAAATTCTCAGTAGTAATTAATTTCCCTTTAGGTCTGGTTCATTTCAGAATAATACTAATGCAGATAGGAATAGTATAGAGATATGTGTCAGAATTTTTTTTATTAACAAACATGTTGGTGGATTTATTTCCATCCACCGTTTTTGCCTATCTCATTTCATTTGTAATTTTTCTAGAACCAATTTGTCTTAAGGAGTTGTAGTGAGGACAATTATATATTACTCAAAGGTTTAAAAACCTAGACCAGTTTAGAACTAACTCCTGATGACTACACGGCGGATATAAACTGTTCACTTCTTTGGAGTTATTTAAATAGCCTTAGAAGGCCTCACAGTGGTATACAAGAGCTCCTCTCCAAATTCCTGTGCAGGTTTCACGTATCTTTCCAGCCTGAAGACACAGTTCTGTGCGGGCAACCCATAGAGTAAAACCCTCAACAGTGGAGAGGCAGAGAACAAAAGCTGTTGCGGTCCTTGAAAACCACCGGTCACTACTTCCCTGCTTGTGGTTATGAGTCTTAACACCCTGAAAGTCACCACTGGTCACGGCCTCTATTTTCACCTGTCCTGGACATATCGGCCCATTAAAATCATTAACCTACTTAGATGCAGAGGTCAAATACTTCTTTTAAAAAATGTATGAGGTCCTTTATATTTCCCCTACCTAAATTATATGTTTCAGTGGAAGAAAATAATTAGGTAAGTTTTAGCAATATCTGATTTGCAGCTTCCTGCAAGCACAGTCCAAGCAGGGTCATAAAAAAAAAAAAAGAATCGTTTTAATGGGGGCTACTGAGCTATGGTAAAGCATTATGATCAAAAGAGACCTTTTGAATTTTAGTTGCAAAGACATAGTACAGTCTAATTGCTATAGCCTTTGGAAATCTTCAAGAGGATAGTAGTACTGTACAAAGGTTAGAGAGGAGTTTAGGGAGGAGGTGTTTAACTGAATGGGACAACTGGACACCAGGGATAGCAACCTAATACAAAATAAATCACCTATTTTATTTTTTAACAGAGGAAAGACAGATAAACAAAGCAAAATAAAAATCAGGATTTAAATTGGTATTTAAAGGCATACTTCTGTAAAGCATGGAATAGCATCAACACTATTCCACTGGAGTTGGAAAATAGAAAACCATTATTATTAAACTCTTACTGGTACAATAGTAATAACTTCATATATTCAAAAATGATTGTTTTCCCTTTTTTTGAGTTTTCACAAAGTCAAAGATATTTAGTGCATACCCAACTTAAGAAAAAAATTTTAAAAGACAAAGCAAGCACCCTACATATATTCTCACTATTGTTATATGTAAAATTCCTTATTATTAAGATAAGATTAATTCTTGAGGATGTCAAGGAAGCTTCACTAAACAGTTACACAGGCAAGGAGAATTTGATTCAACATTAATGCCAAAGGCTTGAGTTATAAAATTCGACTCTACTGAAACAAAAAGCTGGGGAGATAGAGCACTGGGGTGAATGAGTAGAAAAGTGCTGAAGGAGAGGAGAGGCAAGGAGATTGGTCCAGGCCCTCTGATCCCTCACTGAGAATATCTGTAATAATTACTGATTGGGCTCCTACCCTTCAGGGAGATGGGAGATTGAGACACAATATAGAAAAATGGTGTCCTAAGGGATGGCTTCCAGGTGTCTGAGAAAGACACTCCTGTGTTAAAAAACCCCAGGAGATTCAGAAAGATTTACATATCAAAGGGACAGAGAATTTAAGTGTTTTCAATTGCCCTAAAGTTTAGGGAAGATGAGGACAAAGCTAAGGTCATCTTGGTCCGATGACTTGCTATTATTCAAAAATCAGTCAATAGGATCAATGGTAGTTATTTTTTATCGCTGTTTATTTCTGAAAATGAACTAGAATAGAATTATTTAATGGTAGGTTGAATTTCCCAAGCAAGAATACTGGAGTAGATTGCCATTTCCTCCTCCAGGGGATCTTCCTGACCCAGGGATCAAACTCAAGTCTCCGTACCTCCTTCATTGGCAAGTGGATTCTTTACCACTGAGCCACTTGGGAAGCTCAGAATTCCATAATGGTAGGTTTTTCACAAATTGCATATTTTAAGATAATTTTTGTTATCCCTTGTAAAAAAAAAAAGTTGGAGTAAGAGAGCTCTCTAACATAAAGTCAGATATAGAATAAACTATGTTACCTATGGGGAGAGGGAAGTGGAGAAGGGCAAGATAGCAGAAGGGGAATTAGGAGGTACAAACTACCATAAATAAAATAAATAAAACTGGTGGCTGGGTTCGATCCCTGGGTGGAGCAGATCTCCTGGAGAAAGGAATAGCTACCACTCTAGTACTGTGACCTGGGAAATCCAATAAACAGAAAAGCCTGGTGGGCTACAGTCCATAGGGTCACAATGAGTTGGACACCGCTGAGAGAATAGCACTTTCACTACACAGGGTATGTATTCACTACAGCGCAGGGAATATAGTCAATATCTTATCAAAATTTGAAATGATATATTTTTATAAAATGTATTTAAAAATTGAGTCACCATTTTGAACACCTGAAATTAATATAGCATAAATCAATTATACTTCAATAAAAAGGTCAAAAAAATATATCAAAACTAAACTTCCCACATCCCCAAATAAAACAGCTTGGAAGCCATTAAGAAATATGACTTGTACACAATTTGACTTGGAGATAATTTGACCTTTGACCCAATGAAGTCATCCACCTGCCAGAAACTCGATACTTATTGGATTGACCTTAAAATAACTCATGCTAGTCTAGCTCCTTCCTGATCACCTACCCTAAAACTAAAGGTCATTCCTTAAGGACAAATACTTTCTGACTTAAGTCAGAGTCAACAAGTCTTTATAAGCCCCTGATTCTTTATCTCCCTGGAAACATATTTTTGGGGATATCTGAATCTGTGTCTGCCGAATGAAATGCTTAAGACTCTAATAAACTCATCTTCTTTGACAGTCTCCTACATTATTTTGGTTCATACCCTCCATTCTAAATAATACCAGGGTAAGAGATAATTTAAGACTAATGAAACAAATTTGAGTATTAAGTCTCAAATAACCTTGGAACTCATCTGTGGGACTACTGAGTAGCATCTCTTATGAAATTCAACTCTGGGGTCGCTGACTTGCTAGAATGTTGAAAGGGATCAAACTTTTTCTCGGTATAGGGAGAGACATTACCAGAGTTGGGGTAAATTATTCGTATTGCACATCCCAAGCAAAGTATCTGTATTTTCATACTCACCCTCAGTCTTTTCCCCCAGAGTCCCTGGTGTAAGACATGCAGGCAAATGCATCATTTTATATTTACAGTTGGAAATGCTGAGACACAACCACCACATAAGATAGAAGGGGAAGGAGTATAGGAGGTACAAACTACCATAAATAAAATAAATAAAACTGGTGGCTGGGTTCGATCCCTGGGTGGAGCAGATCTCCTGGAGAAAGGAATAGCTACCACTCTAGTACTGTGACCTGGGAAATCCAATAAACAGAAAAGCCTGGTGGGCTACAGTCCATAGGGTCACAATGAGTTGGACACCGCTGAGAGAATAGCACTTTCACTACACAGGGTATGTATTCACTACAGCGCAGGGAATATAGTCAATATCTTATCAAAATTTGAAATGATATATTTTTATAAAATGTATTTAAAAATTGAGTCACCATTTTGAACACCTGAAATTAATATAGCATAAATCAATTATACTTCAATAAAAAGGTCAAAAAAATATATCAAAACTAAACTTCCCACATCCCCAAATAAAACAGCTTGGAAGCCATTAAGAAATATGACTTGTACACAATTTGACTTGGAGATAATTTGACCTTTGACCCAATGAAGTCATCCACCTGCCAGAAACTCGATACTTATTGGATTGACCTTAAAATAACTCATGCTAGTCTAGCTCCTTCCTGATCACCTACCCTAAAACTAAAGGTCATTCCTTAAGGACAAATACTTTCTGACTTAAGTCAGAGTCAACAAGTCTTTATAAGCCCCTGATTCTTTATCTCCCTGGAAACATATTTTTGGGGATATCTGAATCTGTGTCTGCCGAATGAAATGCTTAAGACTCTAATAAACTCATCTTCTTTGACAGTCTCCTACATTATTTTGGTTCATACCCTCCATTCTAAATAATACCAGGGTAAGAGATAATTTAAGACTAATGAAACAAATTTGAGTATTAAGTCTCAAATAACCTTGGAACTCATCTGTGGGACTACTGAGTAGCATCTCTTATGAAATTCAACTCTGGGGTCGCTGACTTGCTAGAATGTTGAAAGGGATCAAACTTTTTCTCGGTATAGGGAGAGACATTACCAGAGTTGGGGTAAATTATTCGTATTGCACATCCCAAGCAAAGTATCTGTATTTTCATACTCACCCTCAGTCTTTTCCCCCAGAGTCCCTGGTGTAAGACATGCAGGCAAATGCATCATTTTATATTTACAGTTGGAAATGCTGAGACACAACCACCACATCACAGAGCCCCTTGAAACAAGAGCCCTTGGAGCAGTTAGAGAATATACTCTTAAAAAACTCTGCTACATGAACAGAAAAATCCTCATTTTACAGACAAGGAAGCAGACACTTTGAGTCCCAATGCCACAACCATACTAAGAGTCAAGTCTGATACTGGTTTCACTATCTTATTTCAATTATATTTATGTATTTCCACATTTCACTATTCAGAATTCTCAAATAGCCAGTTATGTTTCAAGTTCTCTATCATTTTTGACCTCTTGAAATCTTTCCTGAAATTTGCATTTTACTTTCTAGGTAGGAATGGAAAAATTATGGAGATGACAAAAATAACTTGGAAGAGGAAAAGGAGAAAAAAAACCAAGAAGACAAGTTTATTTTATGGGTCTGTCCCTTGCTTTCCAAAGCTAAAAAATCCTAATGAAAAATCAACCTAGAAAAATGATAGTGGGTATTTTATATGTTGAATAAATTTATATTTATAAGTTAGTTTTCTTCACTATCTTCCTTGGTCCTTTTCCATATTTTCTAGCCAATTGCACATTGAATACATTTTAGTTTTATAACATTGACAAATGATTGTACAATTTCTGCTGTGGATACCTTTGTTTCAATCCTTTATTTTTAATGCTAAGGGCCATACTAAATTCATACCAATTGCCTAGGTACCCAAACAACTAAAAGTCATAAAGTTTGAGTAAAAAATTGAGGGTAATTATTATTGACTAAATCTTTTTTTATAGTTATTAAAACTGCACACCAATATCATAAAAACACTTTCCCCTATGTGACAATAAAATCAGAGATTATCTTTAGAATTTCAAACCATCATAATAGTGTAGTCAGTCGTCACAGAGTTTATACTCTGAGCTGAATTCTCAAGATTTTTTAAAAAAGTGCTGCTTGAAAAAGATATTAACTAGATTTCGAGTTGGTAATTCAAATTCGTGGGACTACTGAGTAGCATCTCTTATGAAATTCAACTCTGGGGTCGCTGACTTGCTAGAATGTTGAAAGGGATCAAACTTTTTCTCGGTATAGGGAGAGACATTACCAGAGTTGGGGTAAATTATTCGTATTGCACATCCCAAGCAAAGTATCTGTATTTTCATACTCACCCTCAGTCTTTTCCCCCAGAGTCCCTGGTGTAAGACATGCAGGCAAATGCATCATTTTATATTTACAGTTGGAAATGCTGAGACACAACCACCACATCACAGAGCCCCTTGAAACAAGAGCCCTTGGAGCAGTTAGAGAATATACTCTTAAAAAACTCTGCTACATGAACAGAAAAATCCTCATTTTACAGACAAGGAAGCAGACACTTTGAGTCCCAATGCCACAACCATACTAAGAGTCAAGTCTGATACTGGTTTCACTATCTTATTTCAATTATATTTATGTATTTCCACATTTCACTATTCAGAATTCTCAAATAGCCAGTTATGTTTCAAGTTCTCTATCATTTTTGACCTCTTGAAATCTTTCCTGAAATTTGCATTTTACTTTCTAGGTAGGAATGGAAAAATTATGGAGATGACAAAAATAACTTGGAAGAGGAAAAGGAGAAAAAAAACCAAGAAGACAAGTTTATTTTATGGGTCTGTCCCTTGCTTTCCAAAGCTAAAAAATCCTAATGAAAAATCAACCTAGAAAAATGATAGTGGGTATTTTATATGTTGAATAAATTTATATTTATAAGTTAGTTTTCTTCACTATCTTCCTTGGTCCTTTTCCATATTTTCTAGCCAATTGCACATTGAATACATTTTAGTTTTATAACATTGACAAATGATTGTACAATTTCTGCTGTGGATACCTTTGTTTCAATCCTTTATTTTTAATGCTAAGGGCCATACTAAATTCATACCAATTGCCTAGGTACCCAAACAACTAAAAGTCATAAAGTTTGAGTAAAAAATTGAGGGTAATTATTATTGACTAAATCTTTTTTTATAGTTATTAAAACTGCACACCAATATCATAAAAACACTTTCCCCTATGTGACAATAAAATCAGAGATTATCTTTAGAATTTCAAACCATCATAATAGTGTAGTCAGTCGTCACAGAGTTTATACTCTGAGCTGAATTCTCAAGTCCATTTTACTAATTACAGAGAAAGTGCTGCTTGAAAGAAGATATTCAACAAGTAAAGCTGATTGTCACGGGAACTTGTAAGCAAACTGTTAATATCAGTTCTTCTCCCACCCATCCTACAAGTCCCTAGAAAACAAGCAAACTAACAGTGCCTTTTAAAATTTTATAGACTAACGTGACAACTCTTTACAGGTGATTGGCTTAACTTAAACTTTAATATTTCCAAAAGATGAGTTTTATGGGTAAATTCATTCTTGTCTCGTGTTTTAAAAGAGAGAAACATTATTTTGTTTTAGCTAAAATAGAATCAGAAATGAAGAAAATTACTTAATAGGTTCACAGGGAAAGGGTACACAATTGACATGTTTGTTTAATAATGAATATTAATCATCAAGAAAAGATTGAGTGTAAATTTACAGACACAAGAAATGTCAGTTTGATTATTAAATAAATTAAACCCATTGACTTCTTGGATTAGGGATCTCTAGTATTTGAAGCTATTGTTTCATCAAAGATCATGAAAAACTATAAGCTAAAGTCAAGGACTGTCTCCACATTCACCCCTTCTTGGATCACAGCCTTGTCCTGGGGAAGGGGTGAGCACAACTCCATGAAGTCACGAGCCATGATGTGCAGAGCCACCCAAGACCGACGGGTCAGACTGAAGACTTCTGACAAAACACGGTCCACTGGAGAAAAGTCACCGAGTTTTTTTATAGTTAGTTTTCTTCACTATCTTCCTTGGTCCTTTTCCATATTTTCTAGCCAATTGCACATTGAATACATTTTAGTTTTATAACATTGACAAATGATTGTACAATTTCTGCTGTGGATACCTTTGTTTCAATCCTTTATTTTTAATGCTAAGGGCCATACTAAATTCATACCAATTGCCTAGGTACCCAAACAACTAAAAGTCATAAAGTTTGAGTAAAAAATTGAGGGTAATTATTATTGACTAAATCTTTTTTTATAGTTATTAAAACTGCACACCAATATCATAAAAACACTTTCCCCTATGTGACAATAAAATCAGAGATTATCTTTAGAATTTCAAACCATCATAATAGTGTAGTCAGTCGTCACAGAGTTTATACTCTGAGCTGAATTCTCAAGTCCATTTTACTAATTACAGAGAAAGTGCTGCTTGAAAGAAGATATTCAACAAGTAAAGCTGATTGTCACGGGAACTTGTAAGCAAACTGTTAATATCAGTTCTTCTCCCACCCATCCTACAAGTCCCTAGAAAACAAGCAAACTAACAGTGCCTTTTAAAATTTTATAGACTAACGTGACAACTCTTTACAGGTGATTGGCTTAACTTAAACTTTAATATTTCCAAAAGATGAGTTTTATGGGTAAATTCATTCTTGTCTCGTGTTTTAAAAGAGAGAAACATTATTTTGTTTTAGCTAAAATAGAATCAGAAATGAAGAAAATTACTTAATAGGTTCACAGGGAAAGGGTACACAATTGACATGTTTGTTTAATAATGAATATTAATCATCAAGAAAAGATTGAGTGTAAATTTACAGACACAAGAAATGTCAGTTTGATTATTAAATAAATTAAACCCATTGACTTCTTGGATTAGGGATCTCTAGTATTTGAAGCTATTGTTTCATCAAAGATCATGAAAAACTATAAGCTAAAGTCAAGGACTGTCTCCACATTCACCCCTTCTTGGATCACAGCCTTGTCCTGGGGAAGGGGTGAGCACAACTCCATGAAGTCACGAGCCATGATGTGCAGAGCCACCCAAGACCGACGGGTCAGACTGAAGACTTCTGACAAAACACGGTCCACTGGAGAAAAAAATGGCAACACACTCCAAGGGGTTATTCCTGCCTGGAGAATCCCATGGACAGTATGAAAAGGCAAAAAATATGACACCAGAAGATGACCCCCAATTCCCACCCACCAGGTCAGAAGGTGTCCAATATGCTACCGGGAAGAGCAGAAGGCAACGGCAAACAGCTCCAGAAAGGACAGAGGAGCCTGGCATGCTACCGTCCACAGGCTGCTGAGAGTCGGACATGGCTGAGCAACTGAACAGCGACAAACTTCACTTTGGCAGTTAAAAAAGCTATGATTTATTCATAGGTTTTAAATAAACAGTCGAAGAGTGAGCTAATTATTAAAGCTTCTGCAGAATCTATTCAGGGCATATATACTTAAAAAAATGAATGCCATATACTTTAAAAGAACTTTTAAATGCCAACATCATGTTCTTGCTGAGTGCAGGGCCAGACTTTTAATAGCCTGGTGGTGACGGTGCAGATGCATCTAAGGGCAGGACACAGGCAGAAGAAGCTAATTAACACCAAACACTAATTAGTCCCTCAGTATTTAGCAATGAAGTATCAGCAGCTGTCTTAGATGCCATATGCTAATTAGCATTAATAAACTTCAGAAATAATTGTCTCCATTGTTCTGTGTCATAATACTTCCTCTAATTGTACTTGGGAGAGCAAAAGGTAGCAGGCATACCATAGCATTGCTTGAAGTTTAATGAGCCATTTACTGTAGGGATAAGGAGAGAATATATACAGGAAAGAGAAGAGATTACCATGCATTGACATGTTTGTTTAATAATGAATATTAATCATCAAGAAAAGATTGAGTGTAAATTTACAGACACAAGAAATGTCAGTTTGATTATTAAATAAATTAAACCCATTGACTTCTTGGATTAGGGATCTCTAGTATTTGAAGCTATTGTTTCATCAAAGATCATGAAAAACTATAAGCTAAAGTCAAGGACTGTCTCCACATTCACCCCTTCTTGGATCACAGCCTTGTCCTGGGGAAGGGGTGAGCACAACTCCATGAAGTCACGAGCCATGATGTGCAGAGCCACCCAAGACCGACGGGTCAGACTGAAGACTTCTGACAAAACACGGTCCACTGGAGAAAAAAATGGCAACACACTCCAAGGGGTTATTCCTGCCTGGAGAATCCCATGGACAGTATGAAAAGGCAAAAAATATGACACCAGAAGATGACCCCCAATTCCCACCCACCAGGTCAGAAGGTGTCCAATATGCTACCGGGGAAGAGCAGAAGGCAACGGCAAACAGCTCCAGAAAGGACAGAGGAGCCTGGCATGCTACCGTCCACAGGCTGCTGAGAGTCGGACATGGCTGAGCAACTGAACAGCGACAAACTTCACTTTGGCAGTTAAAAAAGCTATGATTTATTCATAGGTTTTAAATAAACAGTCGAAGAGTGAGCTAATTATTAAAGCTTCTGCAGAATCTATTCAGGGCATATATACTTAAAAAAATGAATGCCATATACTTTAAAAGAACTTTTAAATGCCAACATCATGTTCTTGCTGAGTGCAGGGCCAGACTTTTAATAGCCTGGTGGTGACGGTGCAGATGCATCTAAGGGCAGGACACAGGCAGAAGAAGCTAATTAACACCAAACACTAATTAGTCCCTCAGTATTTAGCAATGAAGTATCAGCAGCTGTCTTAGATGCCATATGCTAATTAGCATTAATAAACTTCAGAAATAATTGTCTCCATTGTTCTGTGTCATAATACTTCCTCTAATTGTACTTGGGAGAGCATTGTCTATAAATGGTAGCAGGCATACCATAGCATTGCTTGAAGTTTAATGAGCCATTTACTGTGACTTGTGGCATAAGGAGAGAATATATACAGGAAAGAGAAGAGATTAATGCCAATTTTAAAAATTCATTATTAAGTTGTTGCCTGGTACTTGTGCCTCTGACTGTTCAAATATTCAAACTGGAGAGATCGCTACGTTGGCTCCAGATAATCTTCAGCCAAACAAAAGGTGAAGTTTAAGAGAGATGGCCTGAGTCTGCGCCTCGGTCAGCACAGCACCCTCTGCTTTCAAAGTTGGGTTTAGGCTTTCGTCGGAAATTGTCTGTGGCTTCACATTTGAGAAGCCTGTAAGGCCAAGAGGGAGAGAGAGCATCTTTCTTTACAGAGAAAACAACTCCCATTTTGTTCATGTCAGCAAAAGTGGGCAGAATGTATCTGTGCTAGGATGATCTGAGTAAATACATAAGATGGCCATTAATTATCTTGAAAAATGCTTAACACTCCAAAAAATTTCACTGGTTACGGTTCCCTGAATTCGACAGCAAAGTCCAGTATCATGAGAGTGTGGTGGAGCCCACAGACACACTCGTACCAAAGACCACGGATAGGATTCTTGGCTTAATGAAGCCCACGGAGCACTTCAAGGGGAAAAACACAACTGCAGTAATGCCCTAAATGATCAGCCAATATAAGGATGTATTTTGGAACTATAAAAGATAATATATGACTGGAACATTTTTACTAATTGAGAAAGTAATATAGCCTCATATAAAATAAGTCTTTGAAACATACATACATTCTATGGTATAACAGTTACATGCCTGGTGTTTTGAACGGTTTTGCCATTTTAAAAAATTTTCCCAAAATCATGTTCTTGCTGAGTGCAGGGCCAGACTTTTAATAGCCTGGTGGTGACGGTGCAGATGCATCTAAGGGCAGGACACAGGCAGAAGAAGCTAATTAACACCAAACACTAATTAGTCCCTCAGTATTTAGCAATGAAGTATCAGCAGCTGTCTTAGATGCCATATGCTAATTAGCATTAATAAACTTCAGAAATAATTGTCTCCATTGTTCTGTGTCATAATACTTCCTCTAATTGTACTTGGGAGAGCATTGTCTATAAATGGTAGCAGGCATACCATAGCATTGCTTGAAGTTTAATGAGCCATTTACTGTGACTTGTGGCATAAGGAGAGAATATATACAGGAAAGAGAAGAGATTAATGCCAATTTTAAAAATTCATTATTAAGTTGTTGCCTGGTACTTGTGCCTCTGACTGTTCAAATATTCAAACTGGAGAGATCGCTACGTTGGCTCCAGATAATCTTCAGCCAAACAAAAGGTGAAGTTTAAGAGAGATGGCCTGAGTCTGCGCCTCGGTCAGCACAGCACCCTCTGCTTTCAAAGTTGGGTTTAGGCTTTCGTCGGAAATTGTCTGTGGCTTCACATTTGAGAAGCCTGTAAGGCCAAGAGGAGAGAGAGCATCTTTCTTTACAGAGAAACAACTCCCATTTTGTTCATGTCAGCAAAAGTGGGCAGAATGTATCTGTGCTAGGATGATCTGAGTAAATACATAAGATGGCCATTAATTATCTTGAAAAATGCTTAACACTCCAAAAAATTTCACTGGTTACGGTTCCCTGAATTCGACAGCAAAGTCCAGTATCATGAGAGTGTGGTGGAGCCCACAGACACACTCGTACCAAAGACCACGGATAGGATTCTTGGCTTAATGAAGCCCACGGAGCACTTCAAGGGGAAAAACACAACTGCAGTAATGCCCTAAATGATCAGCCAATATAAGGATGTATTTTGGAACTATAAAAGATAATATATGACTGGAACATTTTTACTAATTGAGAAAGTAATATAGCCTCATATAAAATAAGTCTTTGAAACATACATACATTCTATGGTATAACAGTTACATGCCCTTCTACAAGCCTTTATTTGGAAAAAAAAAGCAATACTTGGAAGCAAATTGTTGAGTTTTCCAGAAATTAGTTTGATAAACACTATAAGCATTTATAATGCATACATTTGTTAGTACTGTTTGTCATACATATAAGAAAATGCATAAAAGTCTGTCCTAAACCTCATGTTAAAATATAAAGACACTTAAAAGTGCTCATTTTCATTGATCATAACTAATTCTTTATCAGTTTATACTGAGCTTATGTTACCTCAAACAGTATTTGAAAAAGAACCACCATCCTTATAATTGCATGGCAGTTTCCTGTAACTATTATTCACTTTAAATCATTTAATTTGCACTTTTAAATTCTAGCTAATGTTCACATTTAAATGGTCACATTTAAAATAATAACAAAAGAAAAAAATGTTCTTTATTAAAGAGTACAAGAATAACTTCTTCCATGATATCATTTCTGAAAGTTCAGTGGTTCTACTGTCTTTGAATTTTAAAGGTACAAGGCCTTTAGAAAAGGAATATGTATTTTCTTTGCTCTGGTCACTAGAAACTTAGAGCCAAATACTTTGTCTTCCTTTATTACACGAGATCATTTTGCTTTCATTTATCTGTATAAATGTGATCTATGCTGTTTCTTTACCCACAGGTTTATTGTACTGACTTCTCTTTTATTTTAAATAAGTTTACCCTTTGGATTTTATATACATTTTTAAAATGTTTAAACTGCATTTGAATTCTTTGTGTGAATTAAGTAGACCATCATTAAATGGGAATAAAAAAAAAAAATTCTAACAACTTCCAAACAGAACTAACATCAGGTTGGCCAAAAAATTCATTCAGATTTTCCTATACTATCTTACAGAAAAACCCAAAGAAACATTTTTTTTTTTTTGAGGCGGGGACGGGTCAGGGAGGGAGGGGGGTGGGCGGGCCACTTCTGTTTTTTTTTTTTTTTTTTTTAAGTTTTTTCTTTTTTTTTTTTAAGGTTTTTTTTTTTTTTTTGGGGGGGGGTGGGGTGGGGGAGGGAGGGAAGCGGGCGGGCCACTGGGGGCCTCCCATCGCGGT
This sequence comes from Tragulus kanchil, assembly GCA_022376925.1. Classification (NCBI taxonomy): domain Eukaryota; kingdom Metazoa; phylum Chordata; class Mammalia; order Artiodactyla; family Tragulidae; genus Tragulus; species Tragulus kanchil. Next base: position 164,360,070 of record JAIOJX010000003.1, on the reverse strand, counting down.
GGCGTCTGTCATCGCAGAGTGCCGATTCTGGGCGCATGCGCTCCAGAGCTCCGGCTCGGCGATTGGACACATCAGTCCAGCCGCTCTGCGGCACGTGGGATCTTCCCAGGCCAGGGATCGAACCAGTGCCCCTTGCACTGCAAGGCGGTGTCCTTACCCACTGGACCACCAGGGAAGCCCCCAAAGAAACATTTTGACCAACCCAATAATTTGCAGCAAAATTTCATTAATTTTGATAATTTATGTTGATTCATGTAGGAGTTTGGCTTGTGAAATTTGATTCAATTCACAAATGCTATATTATAAAGTGTTAGTCATTCTGTCATGTCCAACACATTGTGACCCCATGGATTGTAGCCTGCCAGACTCCTCTGTCCCTGGAACTTTCCAGGCAAGACTACTGGAGTGGGTTGCCATTTCCTTCTACAGGGATATTATGAAGAGATGGAGCATATTTAAGAATATATTTTAAGGGTTTAACAAGAGTAACTGCCATTAATGAAACTGAGATATAAAGAGTAAGATACTTTATAGAGAAGGATTTAGGCAATTTATCATTAGATATCATGAAACATTTTCCAAAGGGACACCACCATCCTTAAACAGAAAGCTCTTATTACTATTGTAAGAACTACCTTAGTTCTTACTTACTATTGAGATAGGACAGCTCTAGAATGAGGAGAGAGGGGGACAGAGAAGGCAGACCACTGATTTTGTTGTTGATGTACAAAATAAAATGCTTCTGTGAGCTCTGTCCGCCGGGGCTTATCTTCCGCTGGGTTTGGAAGCTTGGATTTCATTTAATGTTATGCTTCCTATTGTCTTGACCAATTGAAGCGAGGCAGAAAAGCAACATGACCATGTTTGATATTGGAATATGGTGAGCGACTAATCAATATTAGCAAGTTTGTTTTGTAAGATCCTTTGGGGAATCATAGTTGCTTTAATACTAGTGGTTGACTGAAGCATTGCAAATTCATCGCCAGATTCCTCTCTGTCCATGAAATTCTTTAGGTAAGAATACTGGAGTAGGCGGCCAATCCTTTCTCCAGGGGATCTTCCTGACCCAGGGATTGAACCCATGTCTCTGGCATTGCAGGCAGATTCTTTACCATCTGAGCAACAGGAATCCCTTCTTTATAGGACTAGTCTCTATGCTATCCTTATTTTCATGGCTATTAACAACAGTTCAAATTTACGGACATGTTTCTGAGAACTGGACAATATATTAAATACTTTGTATATTGCACAATTTTCATTTTTTGAACCACCCTCTTCAGTAGATAATGCCCCTTTTATTATCATTATCATTATTGCTATATTCCTGATGATACAATTTAGGATGTAAGAGAGCAAACAGCTTGCTAAATGCTATGCAGCCAGTATAATCTGGGACTGAGAATCAACTCATGGAGTAGATTTATTAAGCTCACTTCATAAACAGCTTCATATAAGACTACGTTGTACTGTTTTACTCTAATATGATTGGATAACTAAACATAGTATATAAAAACTAAACATAGTATGTAAAAAGTCTTTTTATTTGTAATGTACTCATTCTATTACCTTAACTTGATTTACCCATTAGCAAAAGTTACATTTTTAATGTAATTATTAGGACTTTTATGCCAAAAACATATGTATAAATACACACACACACACACACACACATATTATATGTCAGGTCAAAACAACTTTTATTAGCAATTGTTCTTGTACCTGAAGAGCAGTTACTGTTATAAGTCATGAATTATCTCTTGCCAAAGTGCAATATACTATTATCTATGATGCATCTAGCTTAAATATGCCTGCTAATAATGGTAATTATGAAATGGTAATATACATATATGAGTCTTCTTGTTAATTCTAAAAGGACATAAACAAGTATAACTAATAGTTGCATGTCTTTATGAATCTGAAACAAATACACCTATTCACCATTTATGATCATACCATGTGCCTAAATCAACTTTTCTTGACCAATTGAAGCGAGGCAGAAAAGCAACATGACCATGTTTGATATTGGAATATGGTGAGCGACTAATCAATATTAGCAAGTTTGTTTTGTAAGATCCTTTGGGGAATCGTAGTTGCTTTAATACTAGTGGTTGACTGAAGCATTGCAAATTCATCGCCAGATTCCTCTCTGTCCATGAAATTCTTTAGGTAAGAATACTGGAGTAGGCGGCCAATCCTTTCTCCAGGGGATCTTCCTGACCCAGGGATTGAACCCATGTCTCTGGCATTGCAGGCAGATTCTTTACCATCTGAGCAACAGGAATCCCTTCTTTATAGGACTAGTCTCTATGCTATCCTTATTTTCATGGCTATTAACAACAGTTCAAATTTACGGACATGTTTCTGAGAACTGGACAATATATTAAATACTTTGTATATTGCACAATTTTCATTTTTTGAACCACCCTCTTCAGTAGATAATGCCCCTTTTATTATCATTATCATTATTGCTATATTCCTGATGATACAATTTAGGATGTAAGAGAGCAAACAGCTTGCTAAATGCTATGCAGCCAGTATAATCTGGGACTGAGAATCAACTCATGGAGTAGATTTATTAAGCTCACTTCATAAACAGCTTCATATAAGACTACGTTGTACTGTTTTACTCTAATATGATTGGATAACTAAACATAGTATATAAAAACTAAACATAGTATGTAAAAAGTCTTTTTATTTGTAATGTACTCATTCTATTACCTTAACTTGATTTACCCATTAGCAAAAGTTACATTTTTAATGTAATTATTAGGACTTTTATGCCAAAAACATATGTATAAATACACACACACACACACACACACACATATTATATGTCAGGTCAAAACAACTTTTATTAGCAATTGTTCTTGTACCTGAAGAGCAGTTACTGTTATAAGTCATGAATTATCTCTTGCCAAAGTGCAATATACTATTATCTATGATGCATCTAGCTTAAATATGCCTGCTAATAATGGTAATTATGAAATGGTAATATACATATATGAGTCTTCTTGTTAATTCTAAAAGGACATAAACAAGTATAACTAATAGTTGCATGTCTTTATGAATCGTGAAACAAATACACCTATTCACCATTTATGATCATACCATGTGCTAAATCACTTCATTCATGCCAGACTCTGTGCTACCGTATAGACTGTAGCCTTCCAGGCTCCTCTGTCCATGGGATTCTTCAAGGCAAGCATGCTGGAGTGGGTTGCCATTTCCTTCTCCAGGGGATCTTCCCAAATCAGGGATCGAACCCATGTCTCTTACCTCTCCTGCACTGGCAGGTGGGTTCTTTACCACTAGCAATTCACTTTCTCAAATTAGTAAATTTAGGTCAGCATACTTGTATATTCCTTTTTGTATATGAGAACCCAGTGATTCAGAAATGCAGAGGAAAATGTGCCCAGTTCTTCCTGGATAATTAAGAGTGCCTATGCTAGCAGATGGACATCGTGTGTCAGCTCAGCTCTGTCTCATCATTGTGGAGACACTCTACGCAGGTTCTGAGCTGACAGGACCCGTGTGAGCTATTCCTCTCTGCAGCTCCAGGGCTGGGCAGTCACCCTCACAGGGGCTGCAGACTGTAATTGGGCCCTCAGCTTAAAAGTGCCAAGTAGTTGGAAATGCATAGTACCTTTTATGTAGAAAATATATTCCACTTCCTTGAAAGAATATACTAACATTCCCAAGTATAAATAAGTGAAATGACCACTAAAACAGCATCGGTACCTTATTGGTAGAAACAAGTTCTCAACTTAAAAATATTTAATTTCATGTAAATTATGTAGCTTTGAGCATTGTATAAATGCTGTCATAGGATTTTGGACAAGAATTAACCTGTTTTCACAGAATTAATGATTTGAATCACATAAAAGTAAAACAGTCAAGGGAATCGTTTTCTTTTCAAGGAAAATATATCTTATTTAATAGATGGAGGGAAAAAACATTTTACTCTATGAGAAAATAAAGCACACAAATCCTTTTTTCCCCAAATTCATTACTTATTCTGTCCAAATACCCTATTATTTAAGCACTTAAACAAAAACAGAGGTTTTCAAGGTTATTTATGCCCTTATAATTTATTTCTTAAGAAAGTGAAATGCAATTGGCTTTATTTATAAATGCCAAGGGTTTTCTGTAGATAGATAGCAATGATTACATTTTTACATTATTGAACAAAAGACTGGCTTCCTAATTTTCACATGTTTGGGACTGAACTATATTAGCAATCACGTGCATTACTATTGTTCTGGTGCAATCATTAACTGAACTCCTGTTGGGCACACATATAAAACATTATTTTCTCTTTCAAGTTATTAGTCAGTCTCAGATATGTTTACCATTTCTTTGAATTTGCAGATATTCACATGTGCAAGTTCTAAACTCAGTGCCACTTCAGTGACCACTTTGAGCCAATTTAAAAAAAAAAAAAACAGAAACACAGAGACAAGAATAAATATGTAATATTTGGCTGTTTACAAAGGATAAATAAATCTGATAACCTAACCACTCTACTTGTTCCACGCCCAGTTCTTCCTGGATAATTAAGAGTGCCTATGCTAGCAGATGGACATCGTGTGTCAGCTCAGCTCTGTCTCATCATTGTGGAGACACTCTACGCAGGTTCTGAGCTGACAGGACCCGTGTGAGCTATTCCTCTCTGCAGCTCCAGGGCTGGGCAGTCACCCTCACAGGGGCTGCAGACTGTAATTGGGCCCTCAGCTTAAAAGTGCCAAGTAGTTGGAAATGCATAGTACCTTTTATGTAGAAAATATATTCCACTTCCTTGAAAGAATATACTAACATTCCCAAGTATAAATAAGTGAAATGACCACTAAAACAGCATCGGTACCTTATTGGTAGAAACAAGTTCTCAACTTAAAAATATTTAATTTCATGTAAATTATGTAGCTTTGAGCATTGTATAAATGCTGTCATAGGATTTTGGACAAGAATTAACCTGTTTTCACAGAATTAATGATTTGAATCACATAAAAGTAAAACAGTCAAGGGAATCGTTTTCTTTTCAAGGAAAATATATCTTATTTAATAGATGGAGGGAAAAAACATTTTACTCTATGAGAAAATAAAGCACACAAATCCTTTTTTCCCCAAATTCATTACTTATTCTGTCCAAATACCCTATTATTTAAGCACTTAAACAAAAACAGAGGTTTTCAAGGTTATTTATGCCCTTATAATTTATTTCTTAAGAAAGTGAAATGCAATTGGCTTTATTTATAAATGCCAAGGGTTTTCTGTAGATAGATAGCAATGATTACATTTTTACATTATTGAACAAAAGACTGGCTTCCTAATTTTCACATGTTTGGGACTGAACTATATTAGCAATCACGTGCATTACTATTGTTCTGGTGCAATCATTAACTGAACTCCTGTTGGGCACACATATAAAACATTATTTTCTCTTTCAAGTTATTAGTCAGTCTCAGATATGTTTACCATTTCTTTGAATTTGCAGATATTCACATGTGCAAGTTCTAAACTCAGTGCCACTTCAGTGACCACTTTGAGCCAATTTAAAAAAAAAAAAAACAGAAACACAGAGACAAGAATAAATATGTAATATTTGGCTGTTTACAGAAGGGATAAATAAATCTGATAACCTAACCACTCTACTTGTTCCACTGATGCACTGTAATTAAGCAAAGGAAATTAGCAAATTCTTGGCAAAAAATCTTATCTTTCTTACTCATTTTCTCCTATTGTGCAAGAGACGCCTCAGTCCATCCTGTACCCATGTCTCAAGTCCTCCAAACATACAGGAGTCTCACAGTCAGTGGTTCATTAGGAATGTGTGATTGGTTGATGGGTGATGAGAAATGAGGGGGGTCAATTTCAGGACCAAGAAGGGTTTTTTCAGGGGGTTCCTCCCTCCTCCTTTCCCTAACGTCCCAGCCAAGGGAGCCCAGGGCCCTGAATCTGTCTCCACTCTCACCTTTGATCACCTGGAAAGCAGCCACCCTGGTGCACAATGTCAGCTCACAAATCGAGGTTTGATGCTTTTGATCTATTCATTTGCCATAACACCGCCTAGTCCTATCCTGACACAGGCAGGCACAGATAGCCTGTGCAAAGTCAAGTCAGAACATACACATTCCAGTCGCCTTAAAAAGTGATCCTAAAGCCACAACTCATTTTTGAAAATAAGAAGACTTGTTTGAATAGAGCATTGAACTGGTTAGCAACCCCCTTTCGTGGTAAGTCCCTCGTGCAATTATGTTAACACTTGACAGTAACCTCAGAAAGACAGTGGGAGAGCAGCTCAGTTCCTTGCCCTCGTCCTTCCACAGAAACACAGATGAAATGACACCTGGGTCAAAATATTGTATGGGAACCCTAGAATTCAGGTAAGAACCTGTAACACAGCAGAAGAGCACAAAACTGAGGGGGAAATGCTTTGCAATGGGGAAAAGGAACAGTTTAGTTTTATCTGTTACAGCCCAGCCCCCAATGGTCCGCAGTTCAGCATTCGGCCCCACTCAGCCCCGGATTTCTCCCTCAGGGGAAGGAAGGAGTGCGGCATCCAGCACACCAGCCTTTTGGGTTTGCTGCCTAAAGACTGACTTCCACACTGTCTCGCTCAGGGCCCTGCGGCCACTGGCTCAGCTGGAATGCTTGGTTGGGGTGGGGGGCACAGTTAAGGACCAAGAAAGGGAGTGGTCGTGTTCAGCAGCGGAAGTACCGTGGGATGGGGAGGTGTGCAATCCTGAGATCAGAGGGAGGGAGGGAAGAGCGTTCGCTGCCTGCTCCCAGAATTCCAGTGTCTTTCTCTAGGGAGAGGAGTCAGGAGGGCATGGCAGCCAGCTGTATGAGACAGTGAGCAAGTCCTGGGAAGACAGGAGCAAATGCCCCACAGTCTATGTCCTCAACATCATCCTGCAACGTGGGTCCAGCCGGCCCATTGCTCAGACATCACAGTTTATAGAAACTCCTGGAAGCAGCCTAACTGTCCATCAGCAAATAAACGGATTATACATGCCCCCCCCCCCCCACACACACACACTGGGACATTACTTGGCCATAAATGCATTTCATAAATGAAATTCTACCATTTACAGCAATGCAGATTGACCCAGTGTTTCCCTGCCAGCTCAATGGTAAAGAAACTACCCATCAGAGCAGGAAACGTGGGTTCAATTCCTGGGTCAAGAAGATCCCCCAGAGAAGGAAACGGCAACCCACTCTAGCATTCTTGCCTGGAGAATCCCATGGACAGAGGAGCCTGGTGGGCTGCATTCCAAGGGATTACAAAAGAGTCAGACATGACCTATCAACTCAATAACACTAGATTGACCCTGAGGATACTAGGCTTAGTAAAATAAAACAGAGAAAGACACACACTGTCTGCTATAACTTATATGTGAAATATAAAAAAAACTTATAAAAAAATAGAAATCGTCCTTCCACAGAAACACAGATGAAAATACACCTGGGTCAAAATATTGTATGGGAACCCTAGAATTCAGGTAAGAACCTGTAACACAGCAGAAGAGCACAAAACTGAGGGGGAAATGCTTTGCAATGGGGAAAAGGAACAGTTTAGTTTTATCTGTTACAGCCCAGCCCCCAATGGTCCGCAGTTCAGCATTCGGCCCCACTCAGCCCCGGATTTCTCCCTCAGGGGAAGGAAGGAGTGCGGCATCCAGCACACCAGCCTTTTGGGTTTGCTGCCTAAAGACTGACTTCCACACTGTCTCGCTCAGGGCCCTGCGGCCACTGGCTCAGCTGGAATGCTTGGTTGGGGTGGGGGGCACAGTTAAGGACCAAGAAAGGGAGTGGTCGTGTTCAGCAGCGGAAGTACCGTGGGATGGGGAGGTGTGCAATCCTGAGATCAGAGGGAGGGAGGGAAGAGCGTTCGCTGCCTGCTCCCAGAATTCCAGTGTCTTTCTCTAGGGAGAGGAGTCAGGAGGGCATGGCAGCCAGCTGTATGAGACAGTGAGCAAGTCCTGGGAAGACAGGAGCAAATGCCCCACAGTCTATGTCCTCAACATCATCCTGCAACGTGGGTCCAGCCGGCCCATTGCTCAGACATCACAGTTTATAGAAACTCCTGGAAGCAGCCTAACTGTCCATCAGCAAATAAACGGATTATACATGCCCCCACACACACACACTGGGACATTACTTGGCCATAAATGCATTTCATAAATGAAATTCTACCATTTACAGCAATGCAGATTGACCCAGTGTTTCCCTGCCAGCTCAATGGTAAAGAAACTACCCATCAGAGCAGGAAACGTGGGTTCAATTCCTGGGTCAAGAAGATCCCCCAGAGAAGGAAACGGCAACCCACTCTAGCATTCTTGCCTGGAGAATCCCATGGACAGAGGAGCCTGGTGGGCTGCATTCCAAGGGATTACAAAAGAGTCAGACATGACCTATCAACTCAATAACACTAGATTGACCCTGAGGATACTAGGCTTAGTAAAATAAAACAGAGAAAGACACACACTGTCTGCTATAACTTATATGTGAAATCTAAAAATAAACCAAACAAGTGAATATAACCAAAAGACAGGCTCACAGATGTAGAATACAAACTAGTGGTTACCAGTGGAAGGGAGAAATGGGGAGGGGCAAGACATGGGTAGTGGATTAAGAAATACAAAGTACTATGTATAAAATAGATAAGCAGCAAGGATCTATTGTACAGCACAGGGAAACCTAAAAATTAATTTCAAATGGGATATAATCTATAGAAATGTTGAATCACTATGTTGTATATCTGAAAGTAATGTAATACTATAAACCAACTATCCTTCATTTAAAAGAAAAAACAGACTCTGGTTTACTTTTCCTTATAATCTGCCATTAATTATTCCTACAGATTACTCAACTAAAATTTAGAAGATTGTAAACACTGGTCCTAGAAAAAATGTAAAGAGAAATTGAGATATTTCTTAAGACTTCTTAGAACATATTAAATGTTTAATATATTAATCCTATGGATTCTGATGTGCCATTTACAGAATCCACAACACTGTAACTTGATGTAATTGTTTTTATCTTTACTTAGGATTAAATACACATAATTGATCCTTCAGAAGTCATATGCGTGTAATCAAAAATTTATACTTGATATTGTAATTTTTCAGCATAAATTACTACAATTAAGACAATCAAAATATTATATATATATATCCACTTTCTGGGATTAGAAATAGCATTTTTCAATTTACACTATAACTAAGCAACTAAATCCATGTTTTAGCCTAAGCAAGGTTTTAAAGATGAAATTAAAAACTGAAAGCCAGGGTTTCCCTGGTGGTCCAGTGGGTAAGGTCATCGCCTTGCAGTGCAAGGGGCGCCAGTTTGATCCCTGGTCTCTGGATGGATGTGTCCAATTCAAGCCAGAGCTCTGGGCGCATGCACCCAGAGCCGGTGCTCTGCGACAACAGAGGACCCACTCTAGCATTCTTGCCTGGAGAATCCCATGGACAGAGGAGCCTGGTGGGCTGCATTCCAAGGGATTACAAAAGAGTCAGACATGACCTATCAACTCAATAACACTAGATTGACCCTGAGGATACTAGGCTTAGTAAAATAAAACAGAGAAAGACACACACTGTCTGCTATAACTTATATGTGAAATCTAAAAATAAACCAAACAAGTGAATATAACCAAAAGACAGGCTCACAGATGTAGAATACAAACTAGTGGTTACCAGTGGAAGGGAGAAATGGGGAGGGGCAAGACATGGGTAGTGGATTAAGAAATACAAAGTACTATGTATAAAATAGATAAGCAGCAAGGATCTATTGTACAGCACAGGGAAACCTAAAAATTAATTTCAAATGGGATATAATCTATAGAAATGTTGAATCACTATGTTGTATATCTGAAAGTAATGTAATACTATAAACCAACTATCCTTCATTTAAAAGAAAAAACAGACTCTGGTTTACTTTTCCTTATAATCTGCCATTAATTATTCCTACAGATTACTCAACTAAAATTTAGAAGATTGTAAACACTGGTCCTAGAAAAAATGTAAAGAGAAATTGAGATATTTCTTAAGACTTCTTAGAACATATTAAATGTTTAATATATTAATCCTATGGATTCTGATGTGCCATTTACAGAATCCACAACACTGTAACTTGATGTAATTGTTTTTATCTTTACTTAGGATTAAATACACATAATTGATCCTTCAGAAGTCATATGCGTGTAATCAAAAATTTATACTTGATATTGTAATTTTTCAGCATAAATTACTACAATTAAGACAATCAAAATATTATATATATATATCCACTTTCTGGGATTAGAAATAGCATTTTTCAATTTACACTATAACTAAGCAACTAAATCCATGTTTTAGCCTAAGCAAGGTTTTAAAGATGAAATTAAAAACTGAAAGCCAGGGTTTCCCTGGTGGTCCAGTGGGTAAGGTCATCGCCTTGCAGTGCAAGGGGCGCCAGTTTGATCCCTGGTCTCTGGATGGATGTGTCCAATTACCAAGCCAGAGCTCTGGGGCGCATGCACCCAGAGCCGGTGCTCTGCGACAACAGAGGCCACTGTGATGGGAGGCCCACACGGGTCAAGGAACAAAGGTGGATGAAAATAGATAAATGAAAGACAGACAGAAGTGGCCCGCCCGCCCCCACCCCCCACCAAAAGAAAACAAAAACAAACTGAAAGCCAAGTAGCATTCTAAAATTGAAAAACTAGGCAATATATAATAAGAAAAGCCACTATGGATTACTGGCAGGTCATCTTGGAAATTCATCAAATGTTAACCTGAAAAAATGTGCCTGTGATGTTTTCTGATTGTTCTGAAAAGGCAGCCAGTATTCAATGTGTTACATCACTGACCCACTCAGTCACTTAGACTTAATTAAGTATAGGGATTACAGAGTTTACTACTGATTGCAGGAAAAATATCAAGAATGAAGTTATGTATTTATATTGTTTACTAAAATATGGTACAGTGCATAATTTAAAAATAAAATTTGCTATCATTGCATACACGATGCATGCCAGTAGATATAACCCAGTAGGCAATCCTGTTTTGTTTTCTAATTTTTTTGGCCTCTTTTTATTGTTTTTTATTTATTTATTTTCATCTGTCTTTATTCTTTGGCCTGTGTGGGCCTCCCATTGCAGTGGCTTCTCTCCTTGCAGAGCACCATCTCTGGGTGCATACGCTCCACAGTGCTGGCTTGTAATTGGACACACTGGTCCAGCCGCTCCATGGCACATGGTATCTTCCCTGACCAAGGATCAAACTGGTGCCCCTGGCACTGCAAGGCAGACTCTTTACCCACTGGATCACCAGGGAAGCCCGGCACCCCTGTTTTTAACCAATTTTACTTGACTATCCCTTGTTACCACCACAACTGTCATCTAAAAGCCTGTGTAAAAAATCATAGGTATTCAAGTAACCTCCGTTAATTGACTTTATCTTGTTTGGGAAGATATTTTGTTCTATCTTAAGTTGTTTCGCTAATAAAACTAAGGTAAAAAGAAGAAGAATCAAGGCACAATCTCTTTTTATTACAAAAAAATCTTACTTGAGTAAAGATGCACTCTCAGGTTTTAGAAGTTACAGTCAACACCTCTGTTTGGGCCTATGTAGGCATTTACTCAATGCAGTCATTTATTCATGGTTACAAAAGTGAATTTGTTTACTGGATCCATTGACAATATGGATATTTCATCCCCAGTATCACCTTCTTTTCTATCATAATTATTAAAATAATTCTTTTTCATGATCGAAGCTGAAAAAACTCCTCATGGCCCAATAATTTGAGCAAAAAACAAATAATGATAGCACCAGTTTATATTTGTAAGAATAAATGTCCATGAATTCATATTGATACGTTAATAAATGTCAGCTAAGGGATCCATCTTCCCCACAGAAGATTTCTAAGTAATACAAGGAGGGAGGGGAATAGGAGATGACCATCGGGACACTGGAGCAATAATTGTTGCAGGCAAGTTCCATGGATGAATGGGAAAAATTTTAATTTAGTAGGCAAAAGTTTAGGAATGCATTTTTGTACACCCAGGTTTCTCCTCCCAAGTAATATTAAATACCACAGTATGTATGTCGACAAATTTTTTGATAATCCTCTCTCTAGGAGGTAGTTCTGAATTCCTCTCAGAGTATCCTAGGTTTAGCAGCTGACTTTCCACAAATAGGGTATGGCAAAAAGTGAAATAGTAACTTGGTGGAGAAATCTTGGCGACACCACCTTAACCAGGTGATTAACAACTCATAAAAGGTAAAGTTGATATCTCATACTTCCTGGCAGAATGATAGAATAAGAACATTCACTTCTGTGGTATTTCTCTAAAAGGCTCAAAACCTCTAATCATAAGAAAACATCAGTTAAAGCTTTGTTGATGGACAAATACTCCAAAATGCTAGATCAATACTCTTCTAAAGTATCAAGATCAATAAACACAAGGAAAGACCAAGAAATGAACATGTATTAGAGAAGAATAAGGATAGGTGATGAAAAAAAAAAATGCAGTGGTTGTATCCTATATTGAATCCTGGACTGGAAGAATATCACTGAAAAATCTGGTGGAAAATAAAGCCTCGTACACTTGATAGTGTTGTTATGTTCTTTACTTTGATATGCATACGATGATTTAAAATTATAACTAGTGGAAGCTGTGGGATGGATATACAGGAATTTTCTGAACTATCTTTACAATTCTTCTTTAAATCTAAAGCTATTCTGAAATAAAGTTCTTAAAGAATGGACTATTGAGTGTATACTAATACTTCATATCAATGTATATGTCAAATTACTTAGGGGAGGTTGCATGTGGCGGTCACTTGCCAACTCTCAAAGAATATTATTGGTCAAGAATTTTAAACAACAATTTTTCTCATGAAAAATGTTTGCTTTATGTCTAAGAAAAGATTTCATAGATAACATAGTATTTATATAGACTGCAGATATATTAGTTTGTGTTTATATGAGTGGAAGTAGAATGCCTAAATATCTCAAGAAAACATACCTTACCAAATGAATTAAATATTCTGTCTCTAGCCAGTATTTATTATTTCAATAATCTCATGATTAGCCATACCTTACCAAATGAATTTTAATTTAGTAGGCAAAAGTTTAGGAATGCATTTTTGTACACCCAGGTTTCTCCTCCCAAGTAATATTAAATACCACAGTATGTATGTCGACAAATTTTTTGATAATCCTCTCTCTAGGAGGTAGTTCTGAATTCCTCTCAGAGTATCCTAGGTTTAGCAGCTGACTTTCCACAAATAGGGTATGGCAAAAAGTGAAATAGTAACTTGGTGGAGAAATCTTGGCGACACCACCTTAACCAGGTGATTAACAACTCATAAAAGGTAAAGTTGATATCTCATACTTCCTGGCAGAATGATAGAATAAGAACATTCACTTCTGTGGTATTTCTCTAAAAGGCTCAAAACCTCTAATCATAAGAAAACATCAGTTAAAGCTTTGTTGATGGACAAATACTCCAAAATGCTAGATCAATACTCTTCTAAAGTATCAAGATCAATAAACACAAGGAAAGACCAAGAAATGAACATGTATTAGAGAAGAATAAGGATAGGTGATGAAAAAAAAAAATGCAGTGGTTGTATCCTATATTGAATCCTGGACTGGAAGAATATCACTGAAAAATCTGGTGGAAAATAAAGCCTCGTACACTTGATAGTGTTGTTATGTTCTTTACTTTGATATGCATACGATGATTTAAAATTATAACTAGTGGAAGCTGTGGGATGGATATACAGGAATTTTCTGAACTATCTTTACAATTCTTCTTTAAATCTAAAGCTATTCTGAAATAAAGTTCTTAAAGAATGGACTATTGAGTGTATACTAATACTTCATATCAATGTATATGTCAAATTACTTAGGGGAGGTTGCATGTGGCGGTCACTTGCCAACTCTCAAAGAATATTATTGGTCAAGAATTTTAAACAACAATTTTTCTCATGAAAAATGTTTGCTTTATGTCTAAGAAAAGATTTCATAGATAACATAGTATTTATATAGACTGCAGATATATTAGTTTGTGTTTATATGAGTGGAAGTAGAATGCCTAAATATCTCAAGAAAACATACCTTACCAAATGAATTAAATATTCTGTCTCTAGCCAGTATTTATTATTTCAATAATCTCATGATTAGTCCTTCTTATGAGCCTTACCATATTTGTATTTTATTACAGTATTACCTATTTTTTTCAAGAGTGGGTCAGTTTTCTTTTCTCTCACCCTGCCTTAACAAACAAACTATCTCTGCATTTTTTTTACAGTCACCATTGCCTCATAAACCATTCATTCAAGGCTATAAAATGGGTCTATCCTCTTCAGACGAATCATCCAGCCTCATCACCTTGCCCTCCATCCCTGACAGGCAGCCGTCACTCTGACTTTCCACTCAAGTGCTATCCATTTACTTCCGCCTAGAGGCAGATCTTGGCCATGGCCTTGCCCTACTCCTCATCTTCACAAATCTAAATGTACCCAAGTAAATCTTTACTCAGGTGAATGTAAAAAGAATGATAAATAATACAGACATATACACATACATAGTATTTATATACACATATAAAAACAGTGGGGGGGCTTCCCCTGGTGGTTCCGTGGGTAAGGACACTGCCTTGCAGTGCAAGGGGCGCCGTTCGATCCCTGGCCTGGGAAGATCCCACGTGCCATGGAGCTGACGGACTGATGTGTCCAATTACTGAGCCGGAGCTCTGAGCGCACGCGCCAGAGCCAGTGCTCTGACAACAGACGCCACTGCGATGGGAGGCCCACAGGAGCCAAAGAACAAAGATGGATGAAAATAGAGAAATGAAAGACCAATAGAAGTAGCCTGCCTGATACGATGATTAAAATTATAACTAGTGGAAGCTGTGGGATGGATATACAGGAATTTTCTGAACTATCTTTACAATTCTTCTTTAAATCTAAAGCTATTCTGAAATAAAGTTCTTAAAGAATGGACTATTGAGTGTATACTAATACTTCATATCAATGTATATGTCAAATTACTTAGGGGAGGTTGCATGTGGCGGTCACTTGCCAACTCTCAAAGAATATTATTGGTCAAGAATTTTAAACAACAATTTTTCTCATGAAAAATGTTTGCTTTATGTCTAAGAAAAGATTTCATAGATAACATAGTATTTATATAGACTGCAGATATATTAGTTTGTGTTTATATGAGTGGAAGTAGAATGCCTAAATATCTCAAGAAAACATACCTTACCAAATGAATTAAATATTCTGTCTCTAGCCAGTATTTATTATTTCAATAATCTCATGATTAGTCCTTCTTATGAGCCTTACCATATTTGTATTTTATTACAGTATTACCTATTTTTTTCAAGAGTGGGTCAGTTTTCTTTTCTCTCACCCTGCCTTAACAAACAAACTATCTCTGCATTTTTTTTACAGTCACCATTGCCTCATAAACCATTCATTCAAGGCTATAAAATGGGTCTATCCTCTTCAGACGAATCATCCAGCCTCATCACCTTGCCCTCCATCCCTGACAGGCAGCCGTCACTCTGACTTTCCACTCAAGTGCTATCCATTTACTTCCGCCTAGAGGCAGATCTTGGCCATGGCCTTGCCCTACTCCTCATCTTCACAAATCTAAATGTACCCAAGTAAATCTTTACTCAGGTGAATGTAAAAAGAATGATAAATAATACAGACATATACACATACATAGTATTTATATACACATATAAAAACAGTGGGGGGGCTTCCCCTGGTGGTTCCGTGGGTAAGGACACTGCCTTGCAGTGCAAGGGGCGCCGGTTCGATCCCTGGCCTGGGAAGATCCCACGTGCCATGGAGCTGACGGACTGATGTGTCCAATTACTGAGCCGGAGCTCTGGAGCGCACGCGCTCAGAGCCAGTGCTCTGCGACAACAGACGCCACTGCGATGGGAGGCCCACACGGGCCAAAGAACAAAGATGGATGAAAATAGACAAATGAAAGACCAATAGAAGTAGCCTGCCTGCTCCCCTCCCTCCCCACCCCCCCAAAATAAATAAATAAAATCTTTAAAAAAATAAATAAATAAAATAAAAACATAGTGGGCTTCCCTGGTGGCTCAGTGGTAAAGAACCCACCAGCCAATACAGGAGATTTGGGTTCAATCCTTGGGCTGGGAAGATTCCCTGGAGGAAGTAATTTCCTAGATGATCCCATAGACAGAAAAGCCTGGTGGGCTACAGTCCATGAGGTCATAAAAGAGTTAGACACGACTTAGCCGCTAAACAACAATAAAAACCTATCCATAAGACTAAATGCTACTTTATTTGCAAAGGAGTATATATCATTGCTTTGGGTAAAATTTCATCTCAGTGCTCAGTATCTACCCTAGAAATATTTCATCTCAATCAGTAATTACATTTCTGATTACCATTATTACTTATTCTATAATTTAACAAGGGAAATATATCTTCCAAATGTGCTAATAAACCAATAGTTTTGTTACACATGTGGCTTTATGCCCTTCATCATGTATAGAGCTGTCAGACCACTAGTCAAAACCTATTTTAGCACAAATAGCCATTACTTTCTATTAACTCCATGCAAAGCTTTCGGTAGGTTGAGCCAAATAATGAGAAAGGAAAGAGAAGGAGACTGAGAAGGAAGTAGAAGAATCAGAAGAACCAGGGAGTGAGGTGGCAGGTGGGCACCTGCAGGTGGGCACTGCAGAGGACTCGGAGAGAAAAGGGAAGGAGCAGAGGCGGAGGGTAAAAGGTCAAGAAGAGGTGAAGTATCAGGACCAGCGGCGTCTGCTATTATGGCATTCTGAGGGTTGGTGCTTGGGAAATAACAGTATCAACAAAAACCTACCAAAACAGATGGGCAGAAGACACTTCCTAGAGACAATGAAGTTCAAACGAGGTCCTGAGGGTGGGCTCTGAGCCAATATAACTTTGTCTTTGGAGGATGAAATTAGAACAAGGATAGTTTCAGAAGGAAGACCACGTGAGGACAAAGAAGACCAACCTCTACAAGCCAAGAGACAAGCCTCAGAAAGAACCGATTCTGCCAGCACCTCCATCTCAAACTTCCCAACCTCCAAAATGTCAGGGAATCCATTTCCGCTGTGTAAGTCACCCAGCCTGCCACACTGGGATCCTGTAGCCCTAGCAACCACACTGTTTCTCGTTGCAACTTGAACCATAAGTTTTGGAAAGGTGACTGAAACCTTTTCAAACAGCCACTGAGATGCAAACACTGCAGCCACAGGCTACCCCAGCAGGTGCTCAGATGTCTCCTTTTCCATTCACTGACACAAGGACTCACCCAGAGAAGAGGTGTGACCTGAATCATTACAACAGCAGGAGCCAAAGCCCCTTCCTATGAATGGCCAATTTGACTTAGTATTTCTTTAAAAAAAAAAAAGTTCTCTGGGGTGTCTTCTATTTAATGAATTAAAACTGAGAACTTTACAGAAGATAAAAGGATATTTAGGGGCTTCCCTGGTGGTCCAGTGGGTAAGGACACTGCCTTGCAGTGCAAGGGGCGCTGGTTCGATCCCTGGCCTGGGAAGATCCCATGTGCCACGGACCAGCTGGACCGATGTGTCCAATGACTGAGCCGGAGCTCTGGAGCGCATGTGCCCAGAGCCGGTGCTCTGCAGCAACAGAGGCCGCTGCGATGGGAGGCCCACAGGGGCCAAAGAACAAAGATGGATGAAAATAGATAAATGAAAGACCAATAGAAGTGGCCCGCCTGCCCACCTCCCTCCCCAACTCACGCCCCCCCCCAAAAAAAAGCACAATGAGAAATCACTTTGCATCCATAAAAAAAAAAAAAGGTTATTTAGACTTTAATGGAGTCAGAGGTGTTAATGAT
This sequence comes from Tragulus kanchil, assembly GCA_022376925.1. Lineage (NCBI taxonomy): Eukaryota > Metazoa > Chordata > Mammalia > Artiodactyla > Tragulidae > Tragulus > Tragulus kanchil. The sequence goes on along the minus strand of JAIOJX010000003.1, from coordinate 164,342,193 downwards.
TTGGGGAAGTGGGAAACACCACTGAACACCCACAGATTCAGAAAGCACAAAAGATGTAGGAATTTGTCTTACAATAGAGGAATTAAGATATATGGCAATGTTTGGAAAGGGAAAAAAAAGGTTAAAATATTCTGATACCGGCAATTATTTCCACTACCCTCCTGAGGAATATTATTTAGATTCTCAATTAAAAGATAAACGAGGTCCTGAGGGTGGGCTCTGAGCCAATATAACTTTGTCTTTGGAGGATGAAATTAGAACAAGGATAGTTTCAGAAGGAAGACCACGTGAGGACAAAGAAGACCAACCTCTACAAGCCAAGAGACAAGCCTCAGAAAGAACCGATTCTGCCAGCACCTCCATCTCAAACTTCCCAACCTCCAAAATGTCAGGGAATCCATTTCCGCTGTGTAAGTCACCCAGCCTGCCACACTGGGATCCTGTAGCCCTAGCAACCACACTGTTTCTCGTTGCAACTTGAACCATAAGTTTTGGAAAGGTGACTGAAACCTTTTCAAACAGCCACTGAGATGCAAACACTGCAGCCACAGGCTACCCCAGCAGGTGCTCAGATGTCTCCTTTTCCATTCACTGACACAAGGACTCACCCAGAGAAGAGGTGTGACCTGAATCATTACAACAGCAGGAGCCAAAGCCCCTTCCTATGAATGGCCAATTTGACTTAGTATTTCTTTAAAAAAAAAAAAGTTCTCTGGGGTGTCTTCTATTTAATGAATTAAAACTGAGAACTTTACAGAAGAAAAAAAGGATATTTAGGGGCTTCCCTGGTGGTCCAGTGGGTAAGGACACTGCCTTGCAGTGCAAGGGGCGCTGGTTCGATCCCTGGCCTGGGAAGATCCCATGTGCCACGGACCAGCTGGACCGATGTGTCCAATGACTGAGCCGGAGCTCTGGAGCGCATGTGCCCAGAGCCGGTGCTCTGCAGCAACAGAGGCCGCTGCGATGGGAGGCCCACAGGGGCCAAAGAACAAAGATGGATGAAAATAGATAAATGAAAGACCAATAGAAGTGGCCCGCCTGCCCACCTCCCTCCCCAACTCACGCCCCCCCCCCAAAAAAAAGCACAATGAGAAATCACTTTGCATCCATAAAAAAAAAAAAAGGTTATTTAGACTTTAATGGAGTCAGAGGTGTTAATGATTTGGGGAAGTGGGAAACACCACTGAACACCCACAGATTCAGAAAGCACAAAAGATGTAGGAATTTGTCTTACAATAGAGGAATTAAGATATATGGCAATGTTTGGAAAGGGAAAAAAAAGGTTAAAATATTCTGATACCGGCAATTATTTCCACTACCCTCCTGAGGAATATTATTTAGATTCTCAATTAAAAGATACTTCTCTGGAAGCAGTCAAATTCTCAGGAGAAATCAAATGCTGTTTTACTAAAAAGGCACTGAAGTGTTGGACTCTCATGACTTATATTTTGAAAAGCCAACTCACTCCCCTTCTCAAATCCCTCCCGATAGTGGTCGATATCTCACATAACACCTGCATGCCCAAATATGTACAAGACTATTCTTTGATTCTGTCTCCTCTTTGATCAAAGGGTTAGAAGCCAAAGGAACGTAAATGATAATTTAAACTTCGTATGCTTTTGGCCAAAGAGAACCTGGATCTAAATACATTCTGGATTTCATAGATTATTTTCTGACAAAGCAGTCAATAGGTAAGGACTCTGTTTCTAGAAGGGCAGTGATGAACTGTGTGATTATCGTTTATGATAACAAAATCACATCAGCTTTTGAAGTGAAGGTGTTAGTTGCTCAGTTGTGTCAGACTCTTTGCAACATCATGGACTAGAGCCCACCAGGCTCCTCTGTCCATGGAATTTCTAAGGCAAGAATACTGCAATGGCTTGCCATTCCCTTCTTCAGGGAAATTCCTCATCTAGGGATCAAACCCAGGTCTCCTACACTGTAGGCAGATTCTTTACTGTCTGAGCCACCAGGGAAGTCCAGAATAGGCTTTTAAACCAATGCAAATATACACATGAAAAAGGCCTCACAATCAAACCTTGAGACTCAATATTCAGAATATTGCTGACTCTAAAGCTTCTGTCCACTTACAGTCTCATTTGCTAGCATGATTAAGTATCTGATGATAATAAAACATACACGGTTAAAATATACAAGCTTTCTAATTTTAAAAAGAACAATATCCAAAGTTCTGCATCTCTCCCCACATACCTTGTTTTTGTATTACTTTTAAATGCTGAAATTATCAAGAACATGTGAAATAAAGGGTTACTGGAATATAGCTTTTCCTCTCAAAGCCTACTTAGCACATCTAAATAGATTTAGAAAATAATACAGTATACCTTGGCAGATCATTTTTAATATTTATTATGTATTCACCTAGTTATTTAGCTGCAAAGGGTCTTAGTGATGGCATGGGAGATTCAGTTCCCTAATCAAGGCTCAAACCCAGGCCCCCTGCACTAACTCCACAGAGTCTCAGCCACTCAACTACCAGGAGAGTCCTGGTCAGATAATTTTTGACAGAAAATGTTTAAGAGTTTATGAGGATGGGATATAAACGTATTATCCCAGCATATACAGTTTATGCTGCACATTGTTCTCAATCAGCATTTTCCTTAAACAACTAATTTGGAAAATATGTCCTACAATGCCTTGCCCGTGTTTGTCCCAAAAGCAGCTGTGGTCTTACTGATTTCTTACCTCTGATTTTTCCATCAAGACAGGCACTTGTGCATAATTAACTGACAAAGTGGTCTTACCAAAACAACCACAAAGTCGGCATAACAAAAACTTCTGAAAGTTTTTGTAAATGTAATAAAATAAATGTAAAGTCAAAGAATAACATTTATGGTCTCATATTCATTTCCCAGGTACCATTTTACTATTTTCCACATCCTGACACAAACACACATCTTACCCTTCAATACTATATACTTCATATGGTTGTTGTAAATGTTAGCTATAAGAGGCTGCAATAGTTAAAATATGAATAGTCAAACGTCAAATCACTTTGTATCTTGGGGCATAATTAAATGTAAAATTGAAAATGAGAAACTATTTTTAGCTTACAGGTTATATTTCAATTAAAGCCTAGGGTAAATTTGAATTTCTGACTCTTTGAAGATGATTTTGTAAGGCTTCATCATAAAAGTTTTCTACAGGTTTATGCTTCCAGTGGTGAAATCTGGATTAATTAAACAGCAATGAAAGAGAGGCTTACTCTCTTCCAGCTTACTAAAGTAGCCTTCTAGAAAATTCCTTTGCTAGTGAAGAGGCTACTGTGACAAAGTTTCAATATACTTCAGTGATATCCTGCTTGGTCTGCAAATCTGTCACCTGACCTCAGGGGTATTAATTGATCTCCTTCACTTTAACTTGCAGGTATCTTATCTACCAAAGCAATACAAACATAAAATAAAGTATGATTAAAAAAAGAATTTCTGAGACCTTGGCAGATCATTTTTAATATTTATTATGTATTCACCTAGTTATTTAGCTGCAAAGGGTCTTAGTGATGGCATGGGAGATTCAGTTCCCTAATCAAGGCTCAAACCCAGGCCCCCTGCACTAACTCCACAGAGTCTCAGCCACTCAACTACCAGGAGAGTCCTGGTCAGATAATTTTTGACAGAAAATGTTTAAGAGTTTATGAGGATGGGATATAAACGTATTATCCCAGCATATACAGTTTATGCTGCACATTGTTCTCAATCAGCATTTTCCTTAAACAACTAATTTGGAAAATATGTCCTACAATGCCTTGCCCGTGTTTGTCCCAAAAGCAGCTGTGGTCTTACTGATTTCTTACCTCTGATTTTTCCATCAAGACAGGCACTTGTGCATAATTAACTGACAAAGTGGTCTTACCAAAACAACCACAAAGTCGGCATAACAAAAACTTCTGAAAGTTTTTGTAAATGTAATAAAATAAATGTAAAGTCAAAGAATAACATTTATGGTCTCATATTCATTTCCCAGGTACCATTTTACTATTTTCCACATCCTGACACAAACACACATCTTACCCTTCAATACTATATACTTCATATGGTTGTTGTAAATGTTAGCTATAAGAGGCTGCAATAGTTAAAATATGAATAGTCAAACGTCAAATCACTTTGTATCTTGGGGCATAATTAAATGTAAAATTGAAAATGAGAAACTATTTTTTAGCTTACAGGTTATATTTCAATTAAAGCCTAGGGTAAATTTGAATTTCTGACTCTTTGAAGATGATTTTGTAAGGCTTCATCATAAAAGTTTTCTACAGGTTTATGCTTCCAGTGGTGAAATCTGGATTAATTAAACAGCAATGAAAGAGAGGCTTACTCTCTTCCAGCTTACTAAAGTAGCCTTCTAGAAAATTCCTTTGCTAGTGAAGAGGCTACTGTGACAAAGTTTCAATATACTTCAGTGATATCCTGCTTGGTCTGCAAATCTGTCACCTGACCTCAGGGGTATTAATTGATCTCCTTCACTTTAACTTGCAGGTATCTTATCTACCAAAGCAATACAAACATAAAATAAAGTATGATTAAAAAAAGAATTTCTGAGAACATGTTACTATTTTTGTTACTTATTTATTTTTAAAATGTTGTATAACTGCATTTTATCAAGTTTACAGAAAAAAAGTACAGAAGTCAGTTAAATGAGAACACATGCTCACTACCTAGAGCTGAAGGATGGTTAGCATCATCTTCGTATGCATGTATACATTAAAAAATATGAAATCTCAATTTTCATCTTTACCTTTCTTCCAAGATATCCCTGTTAGGAAATTGTGGTAAGTCAGTCTAAAGTTATTTAACATCTCTATAGCTTTTCTCAAGTGAAAAAGTACCTGAGAACGTTTTAAGTAACTATTATAAGTTACCCTGTTTTTAGTATTAAGAGTTTTCTAGAGATACTTTATATAACGTATGACAAAAACAAAGTAATGTTTATTATTTTCAGAGAAGATGGTAAAGTTACTGACATATTTGATCAATTACCAGACTACTCTCATTTCTGTTATTCTACTTCTTTCTCAAAAACTATTTTTAACTTGTTTATTTTTCAATTGAAGGATAACTGCCTTATAGAATTGTGTTGGTTTCTGGCAAAGGTCAGCATGAATCAGTTGTAGGAATACATGCGTCCCCCGCTCCTGAGCTTCCCTCTCACCTCCTTCCCCTTTCCAGCCCTCTAGGTTGTGACAGAGCCCTGGTTTGAGTTTCCTGAGTCATAAGACTAATTTCCATTGGCTATCTATTTTACATACAGTAACTAATTTTTAATGAATACAAGTTTTAATAATAAAGCGATCATTTATTTTGGTATGTTGAAAATATATCAGTGATATCAATGTTTAAAACCATAAACATATTTAAAATATATATTTCAGATGTGACACAATATACAAGTATGAACAGATATTTTAATAACAACACTTAATAACCTATGAAATATTATTCAAAATATTCAAAAAAATCTGGCTTCAAATAGCACATTGTTAATAAATCATTAATTTAAAAATAAAATATAAATGTATAAGTGACCTACTTATCTTTCTGACTACAGGATTTAAATCAGCATGTTAATAATGCTAGTTGTTTTAGGGAGGGATTACAAATTGGTTTATTTTCTTATTTGTGTGTGTTTAACTGTGTTTGTTTGTACATTCAGAACTAAGGTACGGATTGTATTTTAAGCTAATTAGTATATAATTCTGGTGTAACTGCTTCATTAATTCAAAGCAGAAATTATATTGACAAGATTAATTTTTCTTTATAAGACACTTTCACATGTACACTAATTTTGTAATTCATAATTATCTTTATGTTTGCCAATTCAATAAATACTTTACCCATAAAAGACAAATAATAATTATTAGCTGCCTTTGAAAGGAGCTTTAGGATAAGTAGCTGAATTACTGAATAAAGGGCTTACAGCTACCCATTCAAAGTTTTAACAAAATTCTAGTCTAACCGAAAAACCTTTTAATTCCAGGGAAATTATTAGGGTAATTAAAGACAACAATATAAAACTTCTATTTCAGAAAGCTTTGTACATTCTTAGTATCACAATAAATGTGATTTCTACCTTCTGTGTGAACGCTTCTCGATCCAAGTTTATTTGAAAAGCTGAAAATTTACTGATACACTAAACAGCCAAATAAATGTTCACACCTAGGAGGGACCTAGGAGGGAGTCACTGTACACAAATGAAATAATTTGTATTAAAAGGTATTTGGCAAGGAAACCTCCGGAGGCATTTTAGCAAAATTAAACTGGCCATAAATATTCTTCTATTGTCTACTTTTTTTTCCCCTGTCATTTCCCCCAAGGCTACCAGGGTCCACAAGCTAACATCACCTATGACACGTTACACGTGACTGTGTGACCATCACCTCCTCAGTGGTAGATCTCCCCAGCCGTACCCGTCCTTGGATGTCTCAAATTGGAACAGCGCCCGGTCCATAGCCGCCAGTGTTCATGCTCTGTCACAGTGGTGGAGTCTGGACAAACCTGCCAAGGTAGTTAGTGCCCAAAGGTGCCAGAGCAAATATGGCACATTCTTTATTCCTCTCTCCTCTCTCTGCTTTTGCTTCAAATCCTATTTGCTGGTGTTTTGACTACAGGATTTAAATCAGCATGTTAATAATGCTAGTTTTTTGGGGGCAAATTGGTTTATTTTCTTATTTGTGTGTGTTTAACTGTGTTTGTTTGTACATTCAGAACTAAGGTACGGATTGTATTTTAAGCTAATTAGTATATAATTCTGGTGTAACTGCTTCATTAATTCAAAGCAGAAATTATATTGACAAGATTAATTTTTCTTTATAAGACACTTTCACATGTACACTAATTTTGTAATTCATAATTATCTTTATGTTTGCCAATTCAATAAATACTTTACCCATAAAAGACAAATAATAATTATTAGCTGCCTTTGAAAGGAGCTTTAGGATAAGTAGCTGAATTACTGAATAAAGGGCTTACAGCTACCCATTCAAAGTTTTAACAAAATTCTAGTCTAACCGAAAAACCTTTTAATTCCAGGGAAATTATTAGGGTAATTAAAGACAACAATATAAAACTTCTATTTCAGAAAGCTTTGTACATTCTTAGTATCACAATAAATGTGATTTCTACCTTCTGTGTGAACGCTTCTCGATCCAAGTTTATTTGAAAAGCTGAAAATTTACTGATACACTAAACAGCCAAATAAATGTTCACACCTAGGAGGGACCTAGGAGGGAGTCACTGTACACAAATGAAATAATTTGTATTAAAAGGTATTTGGCAAGGAAACCTCCGGAGGCATTTTAGCAAAATTAAACTGGCCATAAATATTCTTCTATTGTCTACTTTTTTTTCCCCTGTCATTTCCCCCAAGGCTACCAGGGTCCACAAGCTAACATCACCTATGACACGTTACACGTGACTGTGTGACCATCACCTCCTCAGTGGTAGATCTCCCCAGCCGTACCCGTCCTTGGATGTCTCAAATTGGAACAGCGCCCGGTCCATAGCCGCCAGTGTTCATGCTCTGTCACAGTGGTGGAGTCTGGACAAACCTGCCAAGGTAGTTAGTGCCCAAAGGTGCCAGAGCAAATATGGCACATTCTTTATTCCTCTCTCCTCTCTCTGCTTTTGCTTCAAATCCTATTTGCTGGTGTTTTTGACACAACAAAATTTGGCTGGTGTTTCTAAAGCAGTGGCCATGTGGCCACAAGGGAACAAGTGTGATTCTATTCTGCTTTGATGGTCATCTATCAATTTGTCATTTCAGTCTTGATGGCTGATCCCTCAATCCAATGTCAGGCTGTAAGAAGGAGAAAAAAGCCATGGTGTAACCAGGACACAGAATTTCTATAAAAGTTATACTTTGATAAGTAGGCTTTATCTTCTTTCCTTAGCAAAATATGAAAGGTGCAGCAAGTATAAAATACCCATTTTTATAAATGAATACTTCTAATGGTATTACAGATGACAATGTATCCTTGAATTTATATATTCCATCTGTTTATTATACAGGTTTTAGCTCTTGCTAACTCATTACCATAAAGATAAACACAACTTAAAAAGACTTTAAATAGCTCCAAACACAAGTGAATAATACAGAAGATTGGACAAGACTTTCAAAAACGTTAACTTACACTAAATGGAAAACATACTGGAATTTAAAACTGAACACATTAGTCTGCTTTATATGTAGGTCTTTATATAGATAAATATAGAGGGAGGAAGAGGAAGCACAGATTTAACCACAGATTTAATAAATACAAGTTTGATTTGTTGACCTTTTGCTGATCAGATGTGGTAGGATAAACATGCATGTTATTTGATCCAACAGTTTGACAAAATCAGTCACCTCTTTAAAAGGAGGAGGTACTTTTACATAAATATGGTCAATTTTTACTATAAGCAAATAAGGGAAACAAAAAATATATACAAGAAAATGAATTTAGAGTCTTAAAATGTTACTTCCTTTCCATCCTACAGAGTAGACTCCCTACATAATCATAACAATCTGTATGAAAAAGAACAGGAGCAGACATTTTGTGAAAGCCGATGTAATTATTTCGTTGTGGATACTCTGTCTCTCTCAGGCACATTCAACTTCTGCCTCTCTCTTGTGTACTCATTCGAACAGCGCCCGGTCCATAGCCGCCAGTGTTCATGCTGTTTTGAAAACCCAAGACCCAAAAAATATGGCACATTCTTTATTCCTCTCTCTCTCTGCTTTTGCTTCAAATCCTATTTGCTGGTGTTTTTGACACAACAAAATTTGGCTGGTGTTTCTAAAGCAGTGGCCATGTGGCCACAAGGGAACAAGTGTGATTCTATTCTGCTTTGATGGTCATCTATCAATTTGTCATTTCAGTCTTGATGGCTGATCCTCAATCCAATGTCAGGCTGTAAGAAGGAGAAAAAAGCCATGGTGTAACCAGGACACAGAATTTCTATAAAAGTTATACTTTGATAAGTAGGCTTTATCTTCTTTCCTTAGCAAAATATGAAAGGTGCAGCAAGTATAAAATACCCATTTTTATAAATGAATACTTCTAATGGTATTACAGATGACAATGTATCCTTGAATTTATATATTCCATCTGTTTATTATACAGGTTTTAGCTCTTGCTAACTCATTACCATAAAGATAAACACAACTTAAAAAGACTTTAAATAGCTCCAAACACAAGTGAATAATACAGAAGATTGGACAAGACTTTCAAAAACGTTAACTTACACTAAATGGAAAACATACTGGAATTTAAAACTGAACACATTAGTCTGCTTTATATGTAGGTCTTTATATAGATAAATATAGAGGGAGGAAGAGGAAGCACAGATTTAACCACAGATTTAATAAATACAAGTTTGATTTGTTGACCTTTTGCTGATCAGATGTGGTAGGATAAACATGCATGTTATTTGATCCAACAGTTTGACAAAATCAGTCACCTCTTTAAAAGGAGGAGGTACTTTTACATAAATATGGTCAATTTTTACTATAAGCAAATAAGGGAAACAAAAAATATATACAAGAAAATGAATTTAGAGTCTTAAAATGTTACTTCCTTTCCATCCTACAGAGTAGACTCCCTACATAATCATAACAATCTGTATGAAAAAGAACAGGAGCAGACATTTTGTGAAAGCCGATGTAATTATTTCGTTGTGGATACTCTGTCTCTCTCAGGCACATTCAACTTCTGCCTCTCTCTTTGTGTACTCATTCGATATTACAATACGTGTCAGCACTCTTCTATGACTAAAAGAGTACATCGACAAAGAAAAAGGCAGACAAATGAGCAACAAAAGAAATATTTCTCTCATGTTGTCTCACACCCCTTAGGACTTTATCTACTTTTTACTAGCTATGAAATGAATTACTGTCTAGTTGTTTACTTAAAAGAATTTTCAATTATTTTTCTGAGCAATTCAAGTGTACCCGTCTGCATATATTATACATTTCAGGAATTTTTTTCCTCTTCTGTTAATCCTCTCTTTAAATTTGTTTGTTTCAGAACTGTTTCATTATTTTTCACTACTCGATGGCTACTTCTAATGTCTAAACTGTATTTTCAAAACTGTCATTCAATAGCTTTCATTATTTTAACTTTGCCTTTAAAGATTTTCATTTTCAAGAGTTCTTTGTTTCTTACTGGAATTGTTTTAAACAGTACCTGTTCTTGCAAATATGCACATAGTATCTTTTTCTCTCTAATTTAGTACTTTTCCTCTGCTTACTGCTTCTGCTGATTCTGAGCTCCAGTTTTTGCTGGTTTTTTTTTTTTTCCCAACAACACGGCAGGAGAGAGTCCACTTGGCTGCTAGGATTCCCAAGGTCCAGAGCAGAAGGGCTCTCGTGTCTCTGCACACAAGCCTTCACTCGGCCTCCTCTGACCGCGCGGCCCTCCCAGACCCGCCGGCGCTGGTCTCCAGGCTCCCACCTCTCCAGGGTCAGCTCTTCCGCAGACTCCGCCTCTTAGGTTTTGCTCCACGAGACTCAGGAAGGGCAAACATGGCTAACAGATAAGTTTCTCTTCTCATTTCTGATTCTTCCTGAACATTACGCTTGACGTGAACATAATTCCTTAATTTTCCGAGCCTTTCCAAGTTTCTATTACAAACAGGCTTACTTCTTGTTTGTGACTCTAGGAAAGACCTCTAGGTTTCAACTCCCGACACCTTGCTCAATCAGTGCTGACTAATCCTTGGGTCTCACCATGTTCCAAAATTTTGCTGACATCTCTCCTCCGGCATCACCTTCCTCCCCCACCGTCCATGTTATTTGTCTGTTTATACATGTTTGCTCACTTGCTTTCATTTAATTTCTGAGCAGGCAGGCAGGTAAGGTGAATGTTTCCAACATGTTATCTGCAGTGACTACTGCAGAAAACAAACTAGATTATTTACTCTTTATGAAAAACTGTTCCTTTGTTTCCCATCACTCTGCATATAATGCTCAAACTCTTTAGCATGGTTTTCAATGTCCTTTCTGAGCTGATACCCATAACAGTCATGATAATAATAATTTATTCTCTATCCGTGCCTCTCCTTAGGCTCTCTAGCTCCTGGCATTTTGTGGATAATCCTTGACTTAGAGCTCCAGCACCCCAATGTCTGCCTCTGTCCTCACAAGGCATTCTCCGTTTGGGGGTCTGTGTCTCCCTTCTTCTCTTAAGGACACCAGTCATGTTAGATTGAGGGCTCACCCCAGTGCAAGATGACTTCATCTTAACTAATTTTATCTGCTTCGAACATATTTCCAAATAAGCTGCCCTCCTGATGTCCTGGGGATTCAGAATGTGACATTATCTTTTGGGAGGATGCAATTAAACCAATAACCTATTTAATAATTAATAGTCAGATAAATGATGTATTAGTGTATCAGGGCCTGTTTAAAATATTTACTATCACAATGCATGCAGACACAAAAAGTTTGCCATCTCCGTTTTTGAACTGAAAGGCAGAACTCACCCGTGGTGCGTGCCAAGAGTGGACCTTTAAAAATAAAGTACACACAACACAGAGACAGCAGGAGGTACCAAATTAAAAAGGAAAGAGAGGAGATTTGTGGCTCCTTGGACCTCCTCTGCTCTTTAGCTGATATTTAATGATAATAGTCTCAGCCTGTGAAGGCCATCGGTGTGCCGACGGCCACGGCCAACCCTCGACTTTCCTTGCTGCTCCAAGGCCAGCCAGTTGCTGACTTCATCATTCCTTGCACACATGCTAATAAGTGAGGAGCAATTATATTATGTACAGAGGGGGCTCTACTGTGAAGCTAATGAAGATGAAGCTCAGGGCCCACCCATCACAGGGGTTCCCTCCAGGGCCTTATTCCTAATTTAGTTTTAGAAACGTTGCACGCCTCCTTAAAAATGAAGACTGTGTCAGCTTCAGGCTCTCTCCCGCATCACCTTCTAGTCCATGTTATTTGTTTTTCAAACTGGCGTAGTTTAACATGTTATCTGCAGTGACTACTGCAGAAAACAAACTAGATTATTTACTCTTTATGAAAAACTGTTCCTTTGTTTCCCATCACTCTGCATATAATGCTCAAACTCTTTAGCATGGTTTTCAATGTCCTTTCTGAGCTGATACCCATAACAGTCATGATAATAATAATTTATTCTCTATCCGTGCCTCTCCTTAGGCTCTCTAGCTCCTGGCATTTTGTGGATAATCCTTGACTTAGAGCTCCAGCACCCCAATGTCTGCCTCTGTCCTCACAAGGCATTCTCCGTTTGGGGGTCTGTGTCTCCCTTCTTCTCTTAAGGACACCAGTCATGTTAGATTGAGGGCTCACCCCAGTGCAAGATGACTTCATCTTAACTAATTTTATCTGCTTCGAACATATTTCCAAATAAGCTGCCCTCCTGATGTCCTGGGGATTCAGAATGTGACATTATCTTTTGGGAGGATGCAATTAAACCAATAACCTATTTAATAATTAATAGTCAGATAAATGATGTATTAGTGTATCAGGGCCTGTTTAAAATATTTACTATCACAATGCATGCAGACACAAAAAGTTTGCCATCTCCGTTTTTGAACTGAAAGGCAGAACTCACCCGTGGTGCGTGCCAAGAGTGGACCTTTAAAAATAAAGTACACACAACACAGAGACAGCAGGAGGTACCAAATTAAAAAGGAAAGAGAGGAGATTTGTGGCTCCTTGGACCTCCTCTGCTCTTTAGCTGATATTTAATGATAATAGTCTCAGCCTGTGAAGGCCATCGGTGTGCCGACGGCCACGGCCAACCCTCGACTTTCCTTGCTGCTCCAAGGCCAGCCAGTTGCTGACTTCATCATTCCTTGCACACATGCTAATAAGTGAGGAGCAATTATATTATGTACAGAGGGGGCTCTACTGTGAAGCTAATGAAGATGAAGCTCCAGGGCCCACCCATCACAGGGGTTCCCTCCAGGGCCTTATTCCTAATTTAGTTTTAGAAACGTTGCACGCCTCCTTAAAAGATGACTGCCCAGACTGTGTCAGCTTCAGGCCTCACAAACCCTGGACCTGCCTCTGATCGAACTCTAGGGATTGTCAATCCATTATCTTATATTTTTGACGGGCAGACTTTCAGTTCTCCAGAAATGGTAAAATGAAAATCGCCCATCTTGAGCAGGCATCATCACTGACCCACCAGCAGAACACCAGGCTTCTAATTCTGAGGCCCTTTATTCTTGCTGATGTGTGATCAGCGTTGTTATTTTCAGTGAACAGGGAAAGAGGAAATAGGATCCTCTTTATGAAGGGGAAGAGTGCAAATTAAAGGAAGAAACACAAACCAAAGCAATTTCATCAAAGTCAACCTTCAGGTCACTGTTGTTGAAGAGCCACAGAGAGACACATAGTGTTAAACTACATATCAGGCAGCGCAGAGGAGATAAGAGTTAACTTGTTAGGCTGTGCCCAGTCATGTCCAACTCTTTGCGACCCCATGGACTGTAGCCCGCCAGGTTCCTCTGTCCATGGGATTTTCCAGGCAAGAATACTGGAGGGGGTTGCCATTTCCTTCTTCAGGGCATCTTCCCAAGCCTGTGATAGAGCAAACCCGCAACTCATGTCTCCTGCATTGGCAGGTGGATTATTTACCATTGTGATACCTAGCACTTAAAGAATTTTCTAAAGAACTAAATTCTTTAGGGGCCAAAATAACAGATGCTAAATGGTGGAATTTCAAATGTCATGATGCTTTTAGAGACAAAAATATTGTTTTTGTTTATTTTTAGTTTTGGGCCATAAAGCATATGGGATTTTAAGTTCCCCAATAAGGAATGAAACCCATGCCCCTTGGGTGAAAACCCACAGTCTTAACCACTGGACCACTGGGGAGATAACGTTGCACGCCTCCTTAAAAGAATGACTTTCCTTGCCTCAAGGCCAGCCAGTTGCTGACTCATCATTCCTTGCACACATGCTAATAAGTGAGGAGGAATTATATTATGTACAGAGGGGGCTCTACTGTGAAGCTAATGAAGATGAAGCTCCAGGGCCCACCCATCACAGGGGTTCCCTCCAGGGCCTTATTCCTAATTTAGTTTTAGAAACGTTGCACGCCTCCTTAAAAGATGACTGCCCAGACTGTGTCAGCTTCAGGCCTCACAAACCCTGGACCTGCCTCTGATCGAACTCTAGGGATTGTCAATCCATTATCTTATATTTTTGACGGGCAGACTTTCAGTTCTCCAGAAATGGTGAAATGAAAATCGCCCATCTTGAGCAGGCATCATCACTGACCCACCAGCAGAACACCAGGCTTCTAATTCTGAGGCCCTTTATTCTTGCTGATGTGTGATCAGCGTTGTTATTTTCAGTGAACAGGGAAAGAGGAAATAGGATCCTCTTTATGAAGGGGAAGAGTGCAAATTAAAGGAAGAAACACAAACCAAAGCAATTTCATCAAAGTCAACCTTCAGGTCACTGTTGTTGAAGAGCCACAGAGAGACACATAGTGTTAAACTACATATCAGGCAGCGCAGAGGAGATAAGAGTTAACTTGTTAGGCTGTGCCCAGTCATGTCCAACTCTTTGCGACCCCATGGACTGTAGCCCGCCAGGTTCCTCTGTCCATGGGATTTTCCAGGCAAGAATACTGGAGGGGGTTGCCATTTCCTTCTTCAGGGCATCTTCCCAAGCCTGTGATAGAGCAAACCCGCAACTCATGTCTCCTGCATTGGCAGGTGGATTATTTACCATTGTGATACCTAGCACTTAAAGAATTTTCTAAAGAACTAAATTCTTTAGGGGCCAAAATAACAGATGCTAAATGGTGGAATTTCAAATGTCATGATGCTTTTAGAGACAAAAATATTGTTTTTGTTTATTTTTAGTTTTGGGCCATAAAGCATATGGGATTTTAAGTTCCCCAATAAGGAATGAAACCCATGCCCCTTGGAGTGAAAACCCACAGTCTTAACCACTGGACCACTGGGGAGATCCGAAGACAAAAATATTCTTGACAGAAGATCATGGTGGGCACTCTTTGATCCTAACACATAGGTGTGATCAGCCTCACCATGGTAGTTGGTCCTTAGAGCTCATCCCCTATTACCCAATCATTCACCTCTGTATATTCATCACCCATTCTCCCATCTGTTTTTTTCACGAGCTCGTCCACCTTGACTAAAGATTGACCCTGATGACTCATTTCTAGTTTAGTGCCATTTAAAATACTGTTGACATTCATCCTTAACTTTATAGGTTTTAATTCTTATTCCATCTTTGTGCTGAATTTGCTCTGGTCATCCACTTTTATACAGTTAACCTACCCCTGAAAATCCCACATTCTTCTTTTTCCTCTTATTCCAACTTTCTAACTTGCCGGGATACAAAATATTACATGATTTGTTTAGCAATACTTGCAAAAGTAAAGTAAAAAATAAAAGTAACTTACTTAATTATCTGCCCTATTTTTCTTTCCAACTTTAATGCCTTCTGTAGACTCTCTATTTTATGTGTTAAATCATTTTCATAAATTTTTTACATTTTTCCAGATGATAGCCATTTCATGAAAGATCCAGAATAGAAACTGCATATTCCAAGAGGGACAGATATTCACAGCATTGCTTAATTCAGCTGCCACAGAGGGCAAAAATAATTTTGCAGTGCAGTATGCGTATTAGTTATTACATGAATTAAACTGTCTACCTAGCATCAATACTATTACCTAATTGGAGGCAGAACTTTTATCCTCAGTTTCTTTCAGGCAGCATCTGTTTAAGTATGCCCCTTCATTTTCATTCTACTAAATATATTTTTAGATTCCAAAAACACTCATTTGAATGCATTTGATTATTCATATCATATGCCCATATTTACATTCAGTTAGAAATTTAAAAAATAAAAAATGAATTGCTAGTTTGTGGTTGACTACTTCTAAAATTTATTTATAACCAAAATAATTTCCTAAACTTCTTTTAATTTTGTATTCACTATCTATTTAAATAGATTTATTCAATTTTCAATTGCTAGTTGTCACCAATACTAATAGTGTGTCTTCTCTTTATGATTAGATGTAACTTCGGTCTCTGTTTTACAAATACCACCAGCATTATCTCGTCAGATATATATGATTTTATTTTGATACTGCATTTTAAATGTCAGTAAAACTTTTGAGTGATAACTTCAAGGAAAATTTGCATTTTTATCTAAAACTGCAACCAGGCTCTTGGTGTTTGAGTTCCTCAGGCTTCATGGGAAAAGGAATTCTTGCAGGTTTTCTCCACTGTTCACTTAGATTCCAGAACAATGTCTGGTACATGGTAGGTGTTCAATAAATTTGCGGAATGATTGAAAATGAAAGATGCAAGACAGACACCAAGCATACAGTGATGAGTAGAGTCCCTTGGAGAGCAAGGAGATCAAATCAATCAATCCTAAAGAAAAGCAACCCTGAATATTCATTAGAAGGTCTAACGCTGATGCTCCAATACCGTGGCCAGCTGATGTGAAGCGTCAGCATGTTGGAAAAGACTCTGATGCCGGGAAAGATTGAGGGCAGGAGGAGAAGCGAGTGACAGAGGATGAGTTGGTTGTATGGCATCACTGACTCAATGGACATGAATTTGAGCAAACTGCAGGAGATAGAACCAACAAACTAGGAATAGAACCACCTATGACCTGGCAATCCCACTACTAGGAAATCAAAAATTCCCTGAGGAAATCACAATTGAAAGAGACAATGTACCCCATTGTTCACTGCAGCACTATTTACAATAGCTAGACCATGGAAACAACCTAGATGTCCATCAACAGATGAATGGATAAAGAAGTTGTAGTACATATATACAATGAAATAATACTCAGCCATAAAAAGAAATGCATTTGAATCAATTCTAATGAGGTGAATTAATCTAGAACCTATTATACAGAGTGAAGTATGCCCATATTTACATTCAGTTAGAAATTTAAAAAATAAAAAATGAATTGCTAGTTTGTGGTTGACTACTTCTAAAATTTATTTATAACCAAAATAATTTCCTAAACTTCTTTTAATTTTGTATTCACTATCTATTTAAATAGATTTATTCAATTTTCAATTGCTAGTTGTCACCAATACTAATAGTGTGTCTTCTCTTTATGATTAGATGTAACTTCGGTCTCTGTTTTACAAATACCACCAGCATTATCTCGTCAGATATATATGATTTTATTTTGATACTGCATTTTAAATGTCAGTAAAACTTTTGAGTGATAACTTCAAGGAAAATTTGCATTTTTATCTAAAACTGCAACCAGGCTCTTGGTGTTTGAGTTCCTCAGGCTTCATGGGAAAAGGAATTCTTGCAGGTTTTCTCCACTGTTCACTTAGATTCCAGAACAATGTCTGGTACATGGTAGGTGTTCAATAAATTTGCGGAATGATTGAAAATGAAAGATGCAAGACAGACACCAAGCATACAGTGATGAGTAGAGTCCCTTGGAGAGCAAGGAGATCAAATCAATCAATCCTAAAGAAAAGCAACCCTGAATATTCATTAGAAGGTCTAACGCTGATGCTCCAATACCGTGGCCAGCTGATGTGAAGCGTCAGCATGTTGGAAAAGACTCTGATGCCGGGAAAGATTGAGGGCAGGAGGAGAAGCGAGTGACAGAGGATGAGTTGGTTGTATGGCATCACTGACTCAATGGACATGAATTTGAGCAAACTGCAGGAGATAGAACCAACAAACTAGGAATAGAACCACCTATGACCTGGCAATCCCACTACTAGGAAATCAAAAATTCCCTGAGGAAATCACAATTGAAAGAGACAATGTACCCCATTGTTCACTGCAGCACTATTTACAATAGCTAGACCATGGAAACAACCTAGATGTCCATCAACAGATGAATGGATAAAGAAGTTGTAGTACATATATACAATGAAATAATACTCAGCCATAAAAAGAAATGCATTTGAATCAATTCTAATGAGGTGAATTAATCTAGAACCTATTATACAGAGTGAAGTATGCCATAGAGAGAAAGGTAAATACTGTAGACTGACATACACACTGGGAATCTAGAAAGATGGTGCTGATAAATGAATGTGCAGAGCAGCAACGGAGAGGCGGACATGGAGAACAGTCTTATGGACACAGCGTGAGGGAGGGGACTGGGCTGTGGGACTAGGGGATCTCAAACTGGGGCCCTGTGGCGATGTGGAGGGGTGGGATAGAAAGGGCGATGGCGGAGAGGTTCCGGGGTGCGAGGAACATGTATGTACATACAGAGGATTCAGGTCGATGTGTGGCAGTAAACAACAAAGCTTTGTTAAAAAATCATATCATATCAAATAATAATATTATATATATAAACACAGTCGTTTACTCTGTAAGTCAAATGTCCACAATAGACATTCCCCAGGTCCCATTTGTAACAAATAATATTCCTTTGTATCAACTTGTGCTGTATTTCATGCACAGGTATATTTAGCACTGACTTATTTGCATTCTGTGATACATATAATCATTTTTCACAAGCTTTTCTACTAGGATGAAATATCCTGTGAATGAAAACTGAACACTACTCACCTTTTTTTAAATTTTCCTTTGGAGTACCATCATATATTTTTGACAAACCTTAGGCTTAGCTTTATTGGTATTGTGAGATACTCTGCCTCTAAAGCAGAAAATGGGGTGATTCAGCTGAATCAAACTCGGTCTGGAGAACTGATCCAATAAACGCAGTAAAAGTGACCAGGTTACAACACTGGAATAAGATGAAGTACCTCCGTATGTCTGACACTGTCAACTGGCCTAACCACCTCAATAATGATTTAAGGAAAATTTAGCAAATGAAATTCCAATGACAGAACAAGAAAGAGATGTGGAGAATTAATATTGAACTCCCAAATATATGGGGAATACCCCATCGATATCTGTACATAATAATCTTTATGCCAAACAAACACTGGAAACAGGAATGCTCTCATCCAAAGGATGATGAAACGTGAAACTCAGTCCCACATAGGCTGGACAGGAACTGCGGCAGTTCTCTAGTTTTCAAAGTGGAGACTCCAGAGAAAAATAGAAGACGTGTAGGAGGACACAAATCAGAAAGAGATTCTATTGGTTAAGTCAACAGTGAACAGAGGCAGCAAAAGTGCCCTCATTAACAGCGACGGAAAGCCAGGACTTCTTTCCTTCCAGGTCAAAAGCACCCAAGAGAGACTTTCCACAAGTACAAGATTATTCCTGTTACCTTGATGAGTCATTTGACTATAATCTACCCATGATGAGGAGGACAAGGTGCAAAACCTTGCCAGGAAAGTTTCAGAGAAGCGAGCGACACTGAACTACTGTCCATATCCCAGGCCGCTGCAGGGCCATTCCGGGAGGCAGAGCAGGGGCCGCAGAAGGTGCACTCAGTGACAAGGAGATTAGCATTTTATGATTAAGCAACTGTAGCAATTACATGACTTTCAAAAACCATTGTTGCTATGTTGAAGAGTGTTAGGATCAGTATTAAAATGACAAACCACAAGCATTACCTGCTATTTTTATTAATTATGATGGAATTTTCATGGCTAAGAAAAAGGCTGTAGTTCATGGAAACAGTATTAAATGAAATATCCTGTGAATGAAAACTGAACACTACTCACCTTTTTTTAAATTTTCCTTTGGAGTACCATCATATATTTTTGACAAACCTTAGGCTTAGCTTTATTGGTATTGTGAGATACTCTGCCTCTAAAGCAGAAAATGGGGTGATTCAGCTGAATCAAACTCGGTCTGGAGAACTGATCCAATAAACGCAGTAAAAGTGACCAGGTTACAACACTGGAATAAGATGAAGTACCTCCGTATGTCTGACACTGTCAACTGGCCTAACCACCTCAATAATGATTTAAGGAAAATTTAGCAAATGAAATTCCAATGACAGAACAAGAAAGAGATGTGGAGAATTAATATTGAACTCCCAAATATATGGGGAATACCCCATCGATATCTGTACATAATAATCTTTATGCCAAACAAACACTGGAAACAGGAATGCTCTCATCCAAAGGATGATGAAACGTGAAACTCAGTCCCACATAGGCTGGACAGGAACTGCGGCAGTTCTCTAGTTTTCAAAGTGGAGACTCCAGAGAAAAATAGAAGACGTGTAGGAGGACACAAATCAGAAAGAGATTCTATTGGTTAAGTCAACAGTGAACAGAGGCAGCAAAAGTGCCCTCATTAACAGCGACGGGAAAGCCAGGACTTCTTTCCTTCCAGGTCAAAAGCACCCAAGAGAGACTTTCCACAAGTACAAGATTATTCCTGTTACCTTGATGAGTCATTTGACTATAATCTACCCATGATGAGGAGGACAAGGTGCAAAACCTTGCCAGGAAAGTTTCAGAGAAGCGAGCGACACTGAACTACTGTCCATATCCCAGGCCGCTGCAGGGCCATTCCGGGAGGCAGAGCAGGGGCCGCAGAAGGTGCACTCAGTG
Source organism: Tragulus kanchil (assembly GCA_022376925.1). Lineage (NCBI taxonomy): Eukaryota > Metazoa > Chordata > Mammalia > Artiodactyla > Tragulidae > Tragulus > Tragulus kanchil. The sequence goes on along the minus strand of JAIOJX010000003.1, from coordinate 164,321,759 downwards.
ACAAGGAGATTAGCATTTTATGATTAAGCAACTGTAGCAATTACATGACTTTCAAAAACCATTGTTGCTATGTTGAAGAGTGTTAGGATCAGTATTAAAATGACAAACCACAAGCATTACCTGCTATTTTTATTAATTATGATGGAATTTTCATGGCTAAGAAAAAGGCTGTAGAACTCCAATTGCATGTTCTTAACTGAACATACTGAGAATCATGCACCTTCCTATGAGGATGATGAACAAGCCAGGACAATAATTCCTCAGCATCAACAGAGATCCCCTCCCACCCAAAGTTAAGTCTCCATCATAGGTGGAAGCTAACATGCCTATCATGAGAGCTGAATTCCTTCTATCATGTCCCATATGGAACTCCACAGGCCACATTTTACACGTGAGCATAAAATGACATGTGGGCTAGCAGAACCAGGTTATGTTAAGTCATCATTGTGTAAGAAATGATGTTTATTTGATAACTTCAATTAGCAATTTTAAATAATTCAGTTATTTACTCAGTATTTATTATGAACCTGCTACAGGAAGGAGAATGTTTTGGAGGGTTAAATAATTACACTGGTCAGGCACATTCTCAATCTTAAAGGTTCATGATGTGCAAAAACTAATTTTCTAAATGGAAAATACGACAATAATAGTATAAAGTCTAGGCGAAGAAGTGAAGCAGAATTGAAGTTACTAAATTGATTTACTTGGATCAAGGAAGACTTCCCGAAAGATGTTACATGTGGATGGATGCATATTTAAGAATAAAATAATACTACAGTTGGTTAAAATTAGAAAAGTGTGCCTGGGGTCAAATGGAGCAGATGATACGGGCGACATCAAAAGCTTACAAAACAGCATTCTGAGGCTTCCCTGGTGGCTCAGTGGTGGAGAGTTCGCTTGCCAATGCAGGAGACACAGATCCAATCCCTGATCTGGGAAGATCCCACATGCTGCAGATCAACTGAGCCCGTGAGTCACAGCTATTGAGCCTGTGCTCTAGAGCCTCAGAAGTGCAACTACTGGGCCCACGTACTGCAATTACTGAAGCCTGTGAGCCCTAGAGCCCAAGTTCCACAACAAGAAAAGTCACTGCAACAGGAATCCTGCTCACTTCAACTAGAGAGTGGCCCCCACTCCCTGCAAGTAGAGAGGAGCTGTGGCAGCAGTGAAAACCCAGAATAGCCAAAAATGAATAAATAAATAAATAAAATAAAATAAAAAACAGTATTCTGGATCTAGTGAATGGTAGAATCTGGTAGGACAAAGAGAGTGAAATGGTTTTCAGTGTGTAGCTAAGGATGTGATAAGAGAAGCAAAATGCTACAGGGATTATATGGTATACTAACAAGCTGGAATTCTATTATTTAGAACAAGTGTCAACAGGCTCTCTCTGTACAGGGCAACTCATAAAGCCTGCTCTTCCAAAGCAGCCATGGACAATGAATTTCAGTTAATGTGGAGACTGTCCCAATAAAACTTTATTTACCCAAACATGCCTTGAGATGGATTCCACCCACGGGATATAGTTTGTCATCTCCCGTTAGAAAGCATCAGGAGTCAATGAATATAGGAAAACACTCATACTTGTTATTCAAGAATACCTTCATAGGTTTACAGTGGATGGACAGAAAGGTACCAGAATCCTTCTTCTAATAATCCACTTACATCTTTAATAATTCAAGATATTGCAATAGTGATTTGAAAGAATGGGTTATAATAATATCATTGAGGAATCATAACCAATATGACTTGGTGTTTAATGATATGGGAGGTACAGAACAGGCTGAATGCATGGAATTATTAATCAAAAGTATATTAAAATGCAAGAATAAATTTGGAATAAAGACTAAACAATAAAGTCAGGACTTGATCCTATCGAGATTGCCGTAAGAGTTGAGTTTGTGTTAAATGTAATGGCTGGGATCTCAGCAGACAAATCTGGCTTATTGACTGATTTAGGGTCATTAGCCTGACATTGATAGTTCAGACTTAACAGCAACAGCCTGACACTGATCATTGAGGCCTAAAGGATGACATGAACTAGAAAGACATGACCTAGAAAAAGGGTAGAGAAACTGAAAAAGTCTACAGTGACATCATTCACAACAACCTTTACTCATGGTTTTCTCACTTAAGGAGTAAACAGAAATTTCCTACTAGAAATTTATTCTTCCATACTCTGAGCCCATGGTATTAGGTCGGGCAGATGTCCCCATGTTCACAGATGTGTTCCAGCTGGTCTAACCCAGATCTCTACTCTGGGAGGCATTCTCCAAAAGACAGTCAGTGGTACTAGAGTGTTTCACTTTTTCATAATTTTCATGGGGCTTCCTGCAGCAAAAATCCTGAAGTGATTTGCCATTTTCTCCTCCATAAAGAAGGTTGAGCACCAAAGAACTGATGCATTCCACCTGTGGTACTAGATAAGACTCTTGAGAATCCCTTGGACTGTAAGGAGGTCAACGTAGTCAATCCTAAAGGAAATCAACCCTGAATATTTATTGGAAACACTGATGCTAAAGCTGAGGCACCAATACTCTGACCACCTGCTGCCAAGAGCCAACTCTTTGGAGAAGACTCTGATGCTAGGAAAGGTTGAAGGAAAAAGGAGAAGGAGAAGAGGATGGGATGGTTGTATGGCATCAGCGACTCAATGAACATGAGTCTGGGCAAACTCTGAGAGATAGTGAAGGACAGGGAAGACTGGTGTGCTGCAGCCCATGGGGTCACCAGCAGATGGACACAACTTAGCAACTGAGCAACAACAACAGCTAAGACGTGTTTGAAGGAAGGGGTGCCATTTGTATTCCTTCCTAAGGAATACAAGAGATATAAACACCATCCAAGGGCCCAACATTTCTGCACAAAGAACTCTGCTGCTCGAAATATCCACTGACCTATGGTAATCAGCATATCTCACTCATGGTCAATGTTTTCTGACAGGACTTTGAACCATCAGAGTTATCATGTTGCTAAACCTTGACACTGGGGCCTCACAGAAGTCAACCAGTGATATTTCCCTTAGATTCACCTTTGAGTTTGTGTTAAATGTAATGGCTGGGATCTCAGCAGACAAATCTGGCTTATTGACTGATTTAGGGTCATTAGCCTGACATTGATAGTTCAGACTTAACAGCAACAGCCTGACACTGATCATTGAGGCCTAAAGGATGACATGAACTAGAAAGACATGACCTAGAAAAGGGTAGAGAAACTGAAAAAGTCTACAGTGACATCATTCACAACAACCTTTACTCATGGTTTTCTCACTTAAGGAGTAAACAGAAATTTCCTACTAGAAATTTATTCTTCCATACTCTGAGCCCATGGTATTAGGTCGGGCAGATGTCCCCATGTTCACAGATGTGTTCCAGCTGGTCTAACCCAGATCTCTACTCTGGGAGGCATTCTCCAAAAGACAGTCAGTGGTACTAGAGTGTTTCACTTTTTCATAATTTTCATGGGGCTTCCTGCAGCAAAAATCCTGAAGTGATTTGCCATTTTCTCCTCCATAAAGAAGGTTGAGCACCAAAGAACTGATGCATTCCACCTGTGGTACTAGATAAGACTCTTGAGAATCCCTTGGACTGTAAGGAGGTCAACGTAGTCAATCCTAAAGGAAATCAACCCTGAATATTTATTGGAAACACTGATGCTAAAGCTGAGGCACCAATACTCTGACCACCTGCTGCCAAGAGCCAACTCTTTGGAGAAGACTCTGATGCTAGGAAAGGTTGAAGGAAAAAGGAGAAGGAGAAGAGGATGGGATGGTTGTATGGCATCAGCGACTCAATGAACATGAGTCTGGGCAAACTCTGAGAGATAGTGAAGGACAGGGAAGACTGGTGTGCTGCAGCCCATGGGGTCACCAGCAGATGGACACAACTTAGCAACTGAGCAACAACAACAGCTAAGACGTGTTTGAAGGAAGGGGTGCCATTTGTATTCCTTCCTAAGGAATACAAGAGATATAAACACCATCCAAGGGCCCAACATTTCTGCACAAAGAACTCTGCTGCTCGAAATATCCACTGACCTATGGTAATCAGCATATCTCACTCATGGTCAATGTTTTCTGACAGGACTTTGAACCATCAGAGTTATCATGTTGCTAAACCTTGACACTGGGGCCTCACAGAAGTCAACCAGTGATATTTCCCTTAGATTCACCTTTGCAAGCAGGTGGCTTTGCACTGCTCCTATCTGGCTTTTTGCTAGCATATTTTCGTAAAACTGAATGCTACACATGGAAGGGAATTGAGTTGATCCTGGAGAGAGGGCATACCTGTATCTTGGTAACATATTTATGAGTATCAAAGTGAAACCCAACCTACCCCTAGCCTGTTTTGTGGTTTGAGTCAATAAATTATCTTTTTGTGCAAGCCAGTTGAAAGCCATTTTCAACTGAAAGAAAATTCTATCTGAAAAAAAAAAAGAGAGTCATGAATAGAGAATCCTGGGGAATACAAAAATTAAAAGTAAAATCAGAATAATAGGGGAGAGAGGGAAGAAGATGTAGAAATGGCCAGTAATGTTGAAGAGCTAGCACGAAGTGATTTTACAAAATCCAACAAAGAAAAAACAATTTAAAGAAATAGTCAGCGGTGTTTTGTGCTCAAGGACAATGAGACTGGATGGAAAGTTTTTTATATGACAATAGAGAACCCAATATCCAAATCTGCCAACTTAATTGCAGGTGCAGAAACCAGATGGCAACTTTATAACAACTGCTTTTTGGACCAGCCAGTCACATCCCCTGTTTTCTCAAGACGTGACAAGACTACTTAGAGAGTGCACTACAAGGATGTAAAGAGAAAAGAGGATACTGGTTAATTTTCTGACTGAAACCTACACACTTCACAGAACAGTTACTTGAATCATAAATCTATATATTTGTTGTTGTTGTTAGTCACTCAGTTGTGTCTGACGCCTTGGGACCCCATAGACTGCAGCCCACCGGGCTCTTCTGTCCATGAGATTTCCCAGGCAAGAGTACTGCAATGGGTTGCCATTTCCTTCCCCAAGGGATTTTCCCAAACGAGAGCGAAGAACGCAAGTCTCCTGCATTACTGGCAGATTCTTTATCATCTGAGCCACCCCAAAAACCCAAATCTACATATACATGCACGTAAATGCACATTAGACATAAAATATTACAATTAGTATTCACAGTATGAATGATGTGGTAGTTAATGACAAATTCCCTTATAAGGAAATTACCATAACCCTGAGTCAGCTTGGGAAAAGCCTTTATTTCAGTTGCATAAAGAGCCTCCTCTTCTTCCACTGTCAAAGCTGGTATCATTTACTGCTTCTGCAGTAACGCTCCAGCTCACTCAGGCACGGTGGTAATTAATGTCAAGTTGTCACTTATATAACCTCACATTAAAGACTGAATGCCTAATGATATATTCTGGAAGATGCAGAGGGAGACAGAGTGAGGGATTGGTTGAAGAGAAAATGCTCCTACAGGAGGCCAGAAGAATACTGCCTGCAGAGGGAGACAGAGTGAGATATCAGGGCAAAAAAGACTTTAAGAAAACAGGATGAAGAGGGACGGGGCTATGAGCGATAACAAAAATATTTTCTTCCCCTATGGGTTGATCTGTGGTTGAACCATAGGCTTCTGAGCAAGTCATGGCAACTGACTGCTGAGGCAGCCCATGACTATCCAAGATAAGGCAGAATTCCCCAGGAGACGGTAGCTGGAGCGTCTTGGAAGTCAGAAGGATGATGTGAAAGCCAAAGTGGTGTGATTTTCCAGGCCTAAGCAATTGTTAACTAGGTCAAACCCACACAACATCAGGGACTTTGTAATAACAAGGGAGAGATATGCCAAATTCCCACACAAACTAGGGAGTTAATGATGAATTACGTTAATTAAACTTATTAATATAACCCTGGGGCATCTTGGAAAATCAATATCTTAAAAAACTGGTTAATTTTCTGACTGAAACCTACACACTTCACAGAACAGTTACTTGAATCATAAATCTATATATTTGTTGTTGTTGTTAGTCACTCAGTTGTGTCTGACGCCTTGGGACCCCATAGACTGCAGCCCACCGGGCTCTTCTGTCCATGAGATTTCCCAGGCAAGAGTACTGCAATGGGTTGCCATTTCCTTCCCCAAGGGATTTTCCCAAACGAGAGCGAAGAACGCAAGTCTCCTGCATTACTGGCAGATTCTTTATCATCTGAGCCACCCCAAAAACCCAAATCTACATATACATGCACGTAAATGCACATTAGACATAAAATATTACAATTAGTATTCACAGTATGAATGGTGTGGTAGTCAATGACACATTCCCTTATAAGGAAATTACCATAATCCTGCGTCAGCTTGGGAAAAGCCTTTATTTCAGTTGCATAAAGAGCCTCCTCTTCTTCCACTGTCAAAGCTGGTATCATTTACTGCTTCTGCAGTAACGCTCCAGCTCACTCAGGCACGGTGGTAATTAATGTCAAGTTGTCACTTATATAACCTCACATTAAAGACTGAATGCCTAATGATATATTCTGGAAGATGCAGAGGGAGACAGAGTGAGGGATTGGTTGAAGAGAAAATGCTCCTACAGGAGGCCAGAAGAATACTGCCTGCAGAGGGAGACAGAGTGAGATATCAGGGCAAAAAAGACTTTAAGAAAACAGGATGAAGAGGGACGGGGCTATGAGCGATAACAAAAATATTTTCTTCCCCTATGGGTTGATCTGTGGTTGAACCATAGGCTTCTGAGCAAGTCATGGCAACTGACTGCTGAGGCAGCCCATGACTATCCAAGATAAGGCAGAATTCCCCAGGAGACGGTAGCTGGAGCGTCTTGGAAGTCAGAAGGATGATGTGAAAGCCAAAGTGGTGTGATTTTCCAGGCCTAAGCAATTGTTAACTAGGTCAAACCCACACAACATCAGGGACTTTGTAATAACAAGGGAGAGATATGCCAAATTCCCACACAAACTAGGGAGTTAATGATGAATTACGTTAATTAAACTTATTAATATAACCCTGGGGCGTCTTCCTGGAAAATCAATATCTGAGGAAAGTTATGCAAGAACCAAACATTATTACTTTAAATGATGTTCTAAACAGCAGAGACGTATTGGTTGCTCCCTATCCAGTTACTCAAAATTTAATTCAGTTTCTTCATCAACATCCTGGCTAGGTAGAAAGGATGAAAACTCACCTAGTCAAGGCTTATTTAACTGGTCGAAACTAGGAAATAAAACCATTAAAAACCTCTGGAGTCTGATTAAAAGACTTGCTGACAACCGAGAGGCATTTTTCCAATAACCTCTGCAGAACTAAGTAAGAAGCATGGGAAGCCAGCATTTGGGCAGGAGAGGCACCCACCCCCACGGCTGCTAGTAGAAGGCTATGTCTGCAGCCTCAGGGGTGCCCATCACCTGCACCTTCTGAGGGCCGGGGAAGCCAAGGGCACGGCGTTGGGCAGCTGAGGGAACACTGGCGTGTGCATGTCCCACTTGGCTCTGCCCCACTGAAGGCGAATGCTGTAGTGAACTGGGACAGAAGGGGATGCTCAAGTTTGTGCAATACGGGAGGTTCCCTACATATAGGTGTGTTTCATTCCAGGAGTCTTATTTGTTCCTAAGTTCAACAATGTTAGCCTAGGTACCCAACTAATCAGCTGTCTAGTTCTGTACTGGTAATAGGTTTATAATACTTTTCATGCAAAAAATGCATGAATCTTACAGTACAGTACCTTGAAAACCACAGTCACACAATAAAATAGCTGGCAAACAGAGGCTAGCATTGAGCAAATAGGCACAAAGGGTTACAGACTGGAGGAGGGACAGGAGGTGGGAGATGATCGCGCTGAAGGGCAATCAGCAACGGGAGACCTGAGCTGTTGTTGTTCAGTTGCCAGGTCATGTTCAGCTCTTGCAATTCCATGGACCTAGAGCCGGCCAGGCTCCTCTGTCCATGGGATGTCCCAGGCAGGAATCCATTGTGAACCACCATTTCTTTCTCCAGGAGATCTTCCTCTCCCAGGGGTTGAACTCAAGTCTCCTGCACCATAGGCAGATTCTTTACCACTGAGCCACCAGGGAAGCCCAGGAAATGGAGGCCAAGCTACAATCTCAGTCACACCTGACAGTGACAGAATGCACATTTGTATCTTTGAAAATTCACACTTGAAGCTTCATATGCAGGGCATTAATGCTGTATCTTTGGCACGTATTGGTTGCTCCCTATCCAGTTACTCAAAATTTAATTCAGTTTCTTCATCAACATCCTGGCTAGGTAGAAAGGATGAAAACTCACCTAGTCAAGGCTTATTTAACTGGTCGAAACTAGGAAATAAAACCATTAAAAACCTCTGGAGTCTGATTAAAAGACTTGCTGACAACCGAGAGGCATTTTTCCAATAACCTCTGCAGAACTAAGTAAGAAGCATGGGAAGCCAGCATTTGGGCAGGAGAGGCACCCACCCCCACGGCTGCTAGTAGAAGGCTATGTCTGCAGCCTCAGGGGTGCCCATCACCTTCACCTTCTGGGGGCCGGGGAAGCCAAGGGCACGGCGGTGGGCAGCTGAGGGAACACTGGCGTGTGCATGTCCCACTTGGCTCTGCCCCACTGAAGGCGAATGCTGTAGTGAACTGGGACAGAAGGGGATGCTCAAGTTTGTGCAATACGGGAGGTTCCCTACATATAGGTGTGTTTCATTCCAGGAGTCTTATTTGTTCCTAAGTTCAACAATGTTAGCCTAGGTACCCAACTAATCAGCTGTCTAGTTCTGTACTGGTAATAGGTTTATAATACTTTTCATGCAAAAAATGCATGAATCTTACAGTACAGTACCTTGAAAACCACAGTCACACAATAAAATAGCTGGCAAACAGAGGCTAGCATTGAGCAAATAGGCACAAAGGGTTACAGACTGGAGGAGGGACAGGAGGTGGGAGATGATCGCGCTGAAGGGCAATCAGCAACGGGAGACCTGAGCTGTTGTTGTTCAGTTGCCAGGTCATGTTCAGCTCTTGCAATTCCATGGACCTAGAGCCGGCCAGGCTCCTCTGTCCATGGGATGTCCCAGGCAGGAATCCATTGTGAACCACCATTTCTTTCTCCAGGAGATCTTCCTCTCCCAGGGGTTGAACTCAAGTCTCCTGCACCATAGGCAGATTCTTTACCACTGAGCCACCAGGGAAGCCCAGGAAATGGAGGCCAAGCTACAATCTCAGTCACACCTGACAGTGACAGAATGCACATTTGTATCTTTGAAAATTCACACTTGAAGCTTCATATGCAGGGCATTAATGCTGTATCTTTGGCATTTGGGAGGAATAAACCACGTCGTATGACTGAGAACCGTATGACTAAGTGGTCGTCGCTGAGTGTCACTGATGCTTTATCAGGAGGAGACGAGAGGTTGTGCTGATCTATGCGAAGCTGGAGAGGAAGAGGCCACAATGACTCCATCTCAAGAGGCTCCCTCCTCTGTCACTGGAGAGAGAGCGGAAGTAGGCACAGGACCCGGGAACGAAAACTGACCATTTGTCAGAGGAGGCCATGTTCTCAGCCTCAGCGAGGCTCTCATGTCAGTCAGAGCCTCCTCATACCTAAAGTGAGGGATCTATGTCAAGTCCCAGCTGTCTCAACTCCTTTGGATTTTACGAGCTCACCTAAGAAATAAGCATGTAACACACTCTTGGCCTTGTGGATAAACTCAATAGGTTGTCATTTTCTATACCTTAGGGCTGATGGTATAATATGATGTGACAAAAACGGTCTATCATCAGTAGAATTAACAGGTATCCGAAGATCAGAGGCAAGGCAGATGTAGCGACCATAAAGGGATGGCAAATCTGGGACAACAGTTGATTTGGAATGGTCAGGACTTCACAGGGATATATACTGATGACTACTAGACTATAATATTCTTAAGGGCAGCGCAGATGAACACCCAGACAAACTATTACTTGTTATTCAGTCACTAAGTCCATCCAACTCTTGGCAGCTCCTTGGACAGCAGCACGCCAGGCTTCCCTATCCTTCACTATTTCCCAGAGTTTGCTCGAACTCATAATTTGCATAATAGAAGGGCATAAGAAACAATACCCGAATACTGAGCTCAGTTTCTCCAATGGAAAGTCATGCAACATTTGCATGTAGGTTTCTGAATATAAATTCTGCATTCCTCATGGAGCTGTGATGCAAGCTCTCACGAGAGGCAAAGTCTAATGAAGTACTATCACAGCTCTATACCACTTCCCGGATATGGGCTGCCCAGGTGGTACAGTGGTCAAGAATTTGCCTGCTAAGCAGTACAATGGAGGCCAAGCTACAATCTCAGTCACACCTGACAGTGACAGAATGCACATTTGTATCTTTGAAAATTCACACTTGAAGCTTCATATGCAGGGCATTAATGCTGTATCTTTGGCATTTGGGAGGAATAAACCACGTCGTATGACTGAGAACCGTATGACTAAGTGGTCGTCGCTGAGTGTCACTGATGCATTATCTGGAGGAGACGAGAGGTTGTGCTGATCTATGCGAAGCTGGAGAGGAAGAGGCCACAATGACTCCATCTCAAGAGGCTCCCTCCTCTGTCACTGGAGAGAGAGCGGAAGTAGGCACAGGACCCGGGAACGAAAACTGACCATTTGTCAGAGGAGGCCATGTTCTCAGCCTCAGCGAGGCTCTCATGTCAGTCAGAGCCTCCTCATACCTAAAGTGAGGGATCTATGTCAAGTCCCAGCTGTCTCAACTCCTTTGGATTTTACGAGCTCACCTAAGAAATAAGCATGTAACACACTCTTGGCCTTGTGGATAAACTCAATAGGTTGTCATTTTCTATACCTTAGGGCTGATGGTATAATATGATGTGACAAAAACGGTCTATCATCAGTAGAATTAACAGGTATCCGAAGATCAGAGGCAAGGCAGATGTAGCGACCATAAAGGGATGGCAAATCTGGGACAACAGTTGATTTGGAATGGTCAGGACTTCACAGGGATATATACTGATGACTACTAGACTATAATATTCTTAAGGGCAGCGCAGATGAACACCCAGACAAACTATTACTTGTTATTCAGTCACTAAGTCCATCCAACTCTTGGCAGCTCCTTGGACAGCAGCACGCCAGGCTTCCCTATCCTTCACTATTTCCCAGAGTTTGCTCGAACTCATAATTTGCATAATAGAAGGGCATAAGAAACAATACCCGAATACTGAGCTCAGTTTCTCCAATGGAAAGTCATGCAACATTTGCATGTAGGTTTCTGAATATAAATTCTGCATTCCTCATGGAGCTGTGATGCAAGCTCTCACGAGAGGCAAAGTCTAATGAAGTACTATCACAGCTCTATACCACTTCCCGGATATGGGCTGCCCAGGTGGTACAGTGGTCAAGAATTTGCCTGCTAATGCAGGAGATATAAGAGATGTGGATTGCATCCCTAGATCAGGAAGATCCTCTGCAGGAGAAAATAGCAACCCACTCCAGTATTCTGCCTGGGACATTCCATGGACAGAGGAGCCTGGCTGTACATTTCATAGGGTCACAAAAGAGTTAGACACCACTGAGCACACACAACATCCACATCAAGATCTACCTCTGGGTTTTGAAGAGGCAAAATAGAGAAGCAAGTAGAAAGAGGACTGCCCAGAATACTCTTTTAAAATGCTATCACCACACTGTATCAAGAGCAGAGATAGATCGCAAATGAAGCTCTTTCCCAGGGAACTCTCAGATCTTATCTCACTGTGCCCAATCTCTTCAGGATGCCTAAATTCCATGAGTGGTAAAGACTGGTTTTGAAAATGGGAAAACATTTGAGTGTGTTTTCATTGTGATCAGTTTAAACTACCAACAGTGGATCTTTCTTTTTATTAATCCAAAAAACGCTAGACATTAAATGAATACAAAATTGTCTTTATTTTCGCTGTTAAAAATTACTTTCCTCTATAAAAAGTAATGTGATTGGCATCAGTGAGTGGCACATTGTGGTAACAATAACTTGAACTATCTATTTTGACAATTGCTCCTTCTGTCTCCACAGAATGCTTTGCTCAAAATCTTAATAAGCAGTTTTTCTGACATAAAATTCATTTTCTCTTTCTGATATAACTGTTAGCCATTTGTGATAGAAATGGCAAGGACACACATTGACATAAAAATTTTAATTGTAAATATCAACTTTTATTCCTTCTGTTACTTCTTAATCAATGGCATACCTGTATCATTCTTCTCAAGGCCTTAATCTAATTATAACCATTTAAAACTATATTTCTTAATCTGTTAAGTAGCTTATATGTAAAAGCCTTCCATGATTGATCTCCTAAAAGACAGAACCAATTCTCTGAGTGTAAAAGAAGTTGATTGACAAATATTCCTGAAGATATCACTGATAAATTTCACCATCAATGTTGGAAGTAACAATAATTGGATATTTTTACCCTTCCACACAATTCTTTCATCTATAAAGAATAACATTTTTCTATGAAATAATAGTACTTTATGAGAAATGTTAAAATAATTGAAGTAACTCCACTGAGCAAGTCTATTATAAAGTCATTTTTCCAACAACATTTGCTTATTTAATAGCTCCCTGTCAAATGCCGGTAATTCTTATAGTATTTCAAACTTTTTCATGATCATATTTTTTATGGTAATCTATGACAAGTGATCTTTGATGTAACTATTGAAATTGTTTATGCCTTGAACTGTGCCCAGTGAAGACAGGGGACTTAACTGATAAATATTGTGTATCTGCTGACTGGTCCACTGACCAGCAGTGACCCCTCATCGGTCTCACTCCTTTCAAGCCTTCCTAGTCCCTAAGACACCATGACATTTAAATTAGGACAATTAATAACCCTACACTGACCCATAAATATTCCAAAGAAAGAACCTTATGTTTCTTACTTTAATCCAAAGCTGGACAGCTAAAGCTAAGCAAAGGACGGTTTATCAAAAGCTCCATGAACCCAAAGGCTAGGCCTCTTGCAGCAAACTAGTAACAAAGTTGTGAAATCAAAGAATAAGTTCTTAAAGAAACGAAAAATGCCACTGCAGCAAACACACAAATTATAAGAAAGCAGAATAGCCTTACTGCAGATATGGAGAAAGCTTAAGAGTTTTGAACAGAAGGTCAAACCAGATGAGATATTTTCTGAAGCCAAATCCAAAACAAGGCCCTAATTGTTCAATTTTGTGGAGTCTGAGAAGGGTGAGGAAACCACATATAAAAAAAAAATATTCTAAGCTGGAAAAGGTTGATTCATAACGTCTAAGAAAAGAAGCCATCTCCATAATATAAAAGTGTAATATGAAGCAGAGCTTCCTGGCAGCTCAATAGTAAAGACTTCACCTGCCAACATAGGAAACTTGGGTTAAATCCCTGGATCAGGAAGATCCCCAGGAGAAGAAAATGGCAACCCACCCTAGTATTCTTGCCTGGAAAAATTCCTTGGACAGAGGAGCCTGGCAGGCTACAGTCCATGGGGTCACACAGAGCTGGACACAACTGATCAATTGTCAGCAGCATGCCATCTGAGGAATTACTTAGTCACCTGTATCCAGCAAGTCACACATTTTCTTTCTTTCATTTTTTTCTCAAAGGAAAACTAAAACAGAAGTCGCAGTCTGGATATACTCCTCGACCAAATATTCAAGAGTCACAATACCCAAACTTTATTTCAAACTTTTTCATGATCATATTTTTTATGGTAATCTATGACAAGTGATCTTTGATGTAACTATTGAAATTGTTTATGCCTTGAACTGTGCCCAGTGAAGACAGGGGACTTAACTGATAAATATTGTGTATCTGCTGACTGGTCCACTGACCAGCAGTGACCCCTCATCGGTCTCACTCCTTTCAAGCCTTCCTAGTCCCTAAGACACCATGACATTTAAATTAGGACAATTAATAACCCTACACTGACCCATAAATATTCCAAAGAAAGAACCTTATGTTTCTTACTTTAATCCAAAGCTGGACAGCTAAAGCTAAGCAAAGGACGGTTTATCAAAAGCTCCATGAACCCAAAGGCTAGGCCTCTTGCAGCAAACTAGTAACAAAGTTGTGAAATCAAAGAATAAGTTCTTAAAGAAACGAAAAATGCCACTGCAGCAAACACACAAATTATAAGAAAGCAGAATAGCCTTACTGCAGATATGGAGAAAGCTTAAGAGTTTTGAACAGAAGGTCAAACCAGATGAGATATTTTCTGAAGCCAAATCCAAAACAAGGCCCTAATTGTTCAATTTTGTGGAGTCTGAGAAGGGTGAGGAAACCACATATAAAAAAAAAATATTCTAAGCTGGAAAAGGTTGATTCATAACGTCTAAGAAAAGAAGCCATCTCCATAATATAAAAGTGTAATATGAAGCAGAGCTTCCTGGCAGCTCAATAGTAAAGACTTCACCTGCCAACATAGGAAACTTGGGTTAAATCCCTGGATCAGGAAGATCCCCAGGAGAAGAAAATGGCAACCCACCCTAGTATTCTTGCCTGGAAAAATTCCTTGGACAGAGGAGCCTGGCAGGCTACAGTCCATGGGGTCACACAGAGCTGGACACAACTGATCAATTGTCAGCAGCATGCCATCTGAGGAATTACTTAGTCACCTGTATCCAGCAAGTCACACATTTTCTTTCTTTCATTTTTTTCTCAAAGGAAAACTAAAACAGAAGTCGCAGTCTGGATATACTCCTCGACCAAATATTCAAGAGTCACAATACCCAAACTTAAAACTATCCATGTTTCCCTAAAAGGATGACTCAGGCCTTCAACAAGTGTTAGGATTTCTTCATGTCAGCATGAGATTATAGCTTCCTAACTCATCAGCTACTAACAAATAAATGAAGGAATAAAAAGGAATGTAAGTTTCTGGTAACCAACCAGGATGCAAAACAGTGTGCTAACTTTGACGTATAGACAGACCAACCATGTTTATGAACTTGGACAATGCAACTTGTTCAAAATATTAGACACTTGTGACTTATCTGCTATATTTCAACAATGGCAAAGTGTGTCACTGGCACTCTGTTACAGTTAGTCTAAGAGTATAAAGTTCCCAAATGTATCATGTGGTCATCCCCTCAGACTTTGATTTCAGTAAGATAACTGGCAGATGCTCCTGACACACACGCATATACCTACAGCTTGCTGTTTTTGTTGTCACCTCCCTGAAGGAGGCTGAACCCATCCTGAGAGGCCGCCCTATTGAAATGGGTGCAGTTTCTCTCTACTTGGAACAAGGAACAAAAGATGAGACGAGAGAACTCGTAAGAACATTGTCTTCATGCTGCCAACACTGTCCACAGATTTTCTATCCTGAGACCACAAGGAAGGAAAACATCACATCCATTGAAAGGATGCTTGCCGTCCAGGGCTTGGCTGGGAGAAGCAGGTTGGCTCTCAGAAGATGAGGCTCCTTAAAATGAGCTGTGTTCCTGAGACCTGAACCCTGGACCCCGTTCTTCAGAGGTCTCCCTGTTCATGAACAGCTTGCTTTTTGTTCAATAAAACACTCATAGCAAGTAAAGCTCTCTGAATTTTCTCTTGACAGAAGAAGTAGCCATAGTAAACAGAGTATTTCTATGCATTCTTAGAGTTGGTGTGTGTGTGTGTGTGTGTGTGTGTGTGTGTGTGTGTGTGTGTGTTAGTGCTCGATTGTGGCCAACTCCTTGCAACCCCGTGGACTGTAGCCCACCAGGCTCCTCTGTCCATGGGATTCTCCAGGCAAGAATACTGGACTGGGCCACCATATCCTTCTCCAGGGGATCTTCCCAATCAGGGATTGAACCAAGCTCTCCTTCACTGCAGACAGAGTCTTTACTGTATGAGCCACCAGGGAAGCCCCTAGAGTTGTAGGGATATAATCAATTATTTCCAAATGCTTGCCTTTGCCGATGAGATTTAAAAAATGCGCAGAGAACAGGAGCAACGTTGTCCTGAATTCAGACACTTGGAATCTCATCAAGTGAGTCAGGTGTCCTGACCCCTCATCTAACAAACACTTTGGGCATCAGACCAGCTGCCTGCTGACAACCAGACAATCACCTGCAGTGCCAACAGGCACTGGAAACAGCCCTAAACATGGTAAGTCAAAATTATGTTGACATCTTTATCCAACCATTAACCAGAAGGGGGAAGAAATTTCAAACTCCTTCCTGGAATGTTATAAAGTTAGGACATGAAACACTGCACGGAAAAAGCTGGGCAAGGAGAATGACTGCAGGGAAGCAGTGGAGATCAAGATATCAACTGGAAAATACTTAGCTAATGAGCAAACTCCAGAATTATTAACAGGAAACAGAAATTCTCTTTTGTGCTTACATTAGGGAATATACCTAAAACTGACCAAAGGCCGCATCTCTTATTTCTTCAGATTTCTTGGAACAAGGAACAAAAGATGAGACGAGAGAACTCGTAAGAACATTGTCTTCATGCTGCCAACACTGTCCACAGATTTTCTATCCTGAGACCACAAGGAAGGAAAACATCACATCCATTGAAAGGATGCTTGCCGTCCAGGGCTTGGCTGGGAGAAGCAGGTTGGCTCTCAGAAGATGAGGCTCCTTAAAATGAGCTGTGTTCCTGAGACCTGAACCCTGGACCCCGTTCTTCAGAGGTCTCCCTGTTCATGAACAGCTTGCTTTTTGTTCAATAAAACACTCATAGCAAGTAAAGCTCTCTGAATTTTCTCTTGACAGAAGAAGTAGCCATAGTAAACAGAGTATTTCTATGCATTCTTAGAGATGGTGTGTGTGTGTGTGTGTGTGTGTGTGTGTGTGTGTGTGTGTGTGTTAGTGCTCGATTGTGGCCAACTCCTTGCAACCCCGTGGACTGTAGCCCACCAGGCTCCTCTGTCCATGGGATTCTCCAGGCAAGAATACTGGACTGGGCCACCATATCCTTCTCCAGGGGATCTTCCCAATCAGGGATTGAACCAAGCTCTCCTTCACTGCAGACAGAGTCTTTACTGTATGAGCCACCAGGGAAGCCCCTAGAGTTGTAGGGATATAATCAATTATTTCCAAATGCTTGCCTTTGCCGATGAGATTTAAAAAATGCGCAGAGAACAGGAGCAACGTTGTCCTGAATTCAGACACTTGGAATCTCATCAAGTGAGTCAGGTGTCCTGACCCCTCATCTAACAAACACTTTGGGCATCAGACCAGCTGCCTGCTGACAACCAGACAATCACCTGCAGTGCCAACAGGCACTGGAAACAGCCCTAAACATGGTAAGTCAAAATTATGTTGACATCTTTATCCAACCATTAACCAGAAGGGGGAAGAAATTTCAAACTCCTTCCTGGAATGTTATAAAGTTAGGACATGAAACACTGCACGGAAAAAGCTGGGCAAGGAGAATGACTGCAGGGAAGCAGTGGAGATCAAGATATCAACTGGAAAATACTTAGCTAATGAGCAAACTCCAGAATTATTAACAGGAAACAGAAATTCTCTTTTGTGCTTACATTAGGGAATATACCTAAAACTGACCAAAGGCCGCATCTCTTATTTCTTCAGATCTTTCAAAAATATATTTATATAAATGGAAAGCAAAATAACAGAATGCATAAACAAACATTAAGGGCAAATATTTAAAATACAAGGAAAAAATCCTGCATGAATTTTGGCAGCTATATTTTACCCTCAGTACTTTTAAACACGTTTAATGATGATGCGAAATTGTCCACATGGCAGCTGGATTCTTTACCAGATAAGCCACCATAGAAATCCAAGAATAATAATGTGGATAGTCTATCCCTTCTCCAGGGGACCTTCTCGACTCAGGAATTGAACTAGGGTCTTCTACATTGTGGGCAGTTTCTTTACCAGTTGAGCAACCAGGGAAGCCCACTATATGTAATACAAATATGTAATTCCAAATAACTGCTATGTTTAAGGTAAACCTGTATTTCACAGGGCTTTGAATTAATGTAAAACAGAAACACATGTAAACACACACATGCCTATAAAGACTGTGGATGCGGTTTCTCCTTTGAAAAAGTAGAACCTATTCTTGAGGTTCCCTGAAAACTTACATTTTTCAAAAGAGCTGAGCATTTTGTCACAATGAATTACAAACAACTATGTGGAGAGAAAACAGTAAAGTTGTCAAAAAAAAAAAAACAAAGAATAATGTTTGATGCTCAGAATATCTTTGCTCAAGTTAATGGAGCATATGTGCAACTCGGCCCTCATCAGCTTTCTCTGTAGGTGTCCTGACCTCATCTAACAAACACTTTGGGCATCAGACCAGCTGCCTGCTGACAACCAGACAATCACCTGCAGTGCCAACAGGCACTGGAAACAGCCCTAAACATGGTAAGTCAAAATTATGTTGACATCTTTATCCAACCATTAACCAGAAGGGGGAAGAAATTTCAAACTCCTTCCTGGAATGTTATAAAGTTAGGACATGAAACACTGCACGGAAAAAGCTGGGCAAGGAGAATGACTGCAGGGAAGCAGTGGAGATCAAGATATCAACTGGAAAATACTTAGCTAATGAGCAAACTCCAGAATTATTAACAGGAAACAGAAATTCTCTTTTGTGCTTACATTAGGGAATATACCTAAAACTGACCAAAGGCCGCATCTCTTATTTCTTCAGATCTTTCAAAAATATATTTATATAAATGGAAAGCAAAATAACAGAATGCATAAACAAACATTAAGGGCAAATATTTAAAATACAAGGAAAAATCCTGCATGAATTTTGGCAGCTATATTTTACCCTCAGTACTTTTAAACACGTTTAATGATGATGCGAAATTGTCCACATGGCAGCTGGATTCTTTACCAGATAAGCCACCATAGAAATCCAAGAATAATAATGTGGATAGTCTATCCCTTCTCCAGGGGACCTTCTCGACTCAGGAATTGAACTAGGGTCTTCTACATTGTGGGCAGTTTCTTTACCAGTTGAGCAACCAGGGAAGCCCACTATATGTAATACAAATATGTAATTCCAAATAACTGCTATGTTTAAGGTAAACCTGTATTTCACAGGGCTTTGAATTAATGTAAAACAGAAACACATGTAAACACACACATGCCTATAAAGACTGTGGATGCGGTTTCTCCTTTGAAAAAGTAGAACCTATTCTTGAGGTTCCCTGAAAACTTACATTTTTCAAAAGAGCTGAGCATTTTGTCACAATGAATTACAAACAACTATGTGGAGAGAAAACAGTAAAGTTGTCAAAAAAAAAAAAACAAAGAATAATGTTTGATGCTCAGAATATCTTTGCTCAAGTTAATGGAGCATATGTGCAACTCGGCCCTCATCAGCTTTCTCTGTCTACAACAACTATGTTCCAGAAACAGAAAGCTGTACCATCCGCATCTCAAGAAAGTATTTTATTGCTAGTGGCGGTATAGTCAAAAGTTTTGAAACTCTGCTCATTATGGGAAGAAAGAGCTTAACAAGCAACCATGAAATCCTGTAGCTCCTCTAACTAGCTTCTCTTTCTGGATTGATGGAGTTTAATGAATCATTTAACAAAAACAGCTTAACTAGCCAGGCTTGTAAAAGTCAGGTTCATTCATCACTCGAAAGCCTTGACCACAGGGATGAGGCAGGGAGGTAGTATAAATTGGAAGAAGAATTCAACCATCTCTTACAAGCAGAGTCTCCCACAGTCCAAGTACTGCTAAGAGCTACATCATGAATTTTTTTCCTTGTCTTTTCATTTCTAAACCATTTTTTTTCATCTCAGTTTTATTTCAGGAAAAAAAAAAAAAAAAGTTTGTCCTTTGGTGGCACATTTTCCTGAAATCCAGGTTGGTGCATTACTACATATCAGCTGGTTTGGGAAGGCTGGTCTGCCACCTAAAAGGAACAGCAGCTCAACAAAGACATTTAAATGAGTAAATGAAGGCATGAATGAGTAAAAACAAATGTAGAAGTCTTAAGTACAGTGGGCATTTTACAAAAGTGTTTTGGCCGTGGCACATGGCACGTGGGATCTTAGTTCCCCAACCAGGGATCAAAGCCAGATCTCCGGCAATGGAAATGCAGAGTCCTAACCACTTGACCACCAGGGAAGTCCTGAAATACACTAGGCATTGATTTCATTGATTAGGGCTCTCTGAGTTGCTCTGAGTATCTAGAAGAGATCTCAGGTAACACAGTTTATGAATGGAAACACACACATGCCTATAAAGACTGTGGATGCGGTTTCTCCTTTGAAAAAGTAGAACCTATTCTTGAGGTTCCCTGAAAACTTACATTTTTCAAAAGAGCTGAGCATTTTGTCACAATGAATTACAAACAACTATGTGGAGAGAAAACAGTAAAGTTGTCAAAAAAAAAAAAAAAAAACAAAGAATAATGTTTGATGCTCAGAATATCTTTGCTCAAGTTAATGGAGCATATGTGCAACTCGGCCCTCATCAGCTTTCTCTGTCTACAACAACTATGTTCCAGAAACAGAAAGCTGTACCATCCGCATCTCAAGAAAGTATTTTATTGCTAGTGGCGGTATAGTCAAAAGTTTTGAAACTCTGCTCATTATGGGAAGAAAGAGCTTAACAAGCAACCATGAAATCCTGTAGCTCCTCTAACTAGCTTCTCTTTCTGGATTGATGGAGTTTAATGAATCATTTAACAAAAACAGCTTAACTAGCCAGGCTTGTAAAAGTCAGGTTCATTCATCACTCGAAAGCCTTGACCACAGGGATGAGGCAGGGAGGTAGTATAAATTGGAAGAAGAATTCAACCATCTCTTACAAGCAGAGTCTCCCACAGTCCAAGTACTGCTAAGAGCTACATCATGAATTTTTTTCCTTGTCTTTTCATTTCTAAACCATTTTTTTTCATCTCAGTTTTATTTCAGGAAAAAAAAAAAAAAAAAGTTTGTCCTTTGGTGGCACATTTTCCTGAAATCCAGGTTGGTGCATTACTACATATCAGCTGGTTTGGGAAGGCTGGTCTGCCACCTAAAAGGAACAGCAGCTCAACAAAGACATTTAAATGAGTAAATGAAGGCATGAATGAGTAAAAACAAATGTAGAAGTCTTAAGTACAGTGGGCATTTTACAAAAGTGTTTTGGCCGTGGCACATGGCACGTGGGATCTTAGTTCCCCAACCAGGGATCAAAGCCAGATCTCCGGCAATGGAAATGCAGAGTCCTAACCACTTGACCACCAGGGAAGTCCTGAAATACACTAGGCATTGATTTCATTGATTAGGGCTCTCTGAGTTGCTCTGAGTATCTAGAAGAGATCTCAGGTAACACAGTTTATGAATGGAATTGTTGGTGCCCTTCAGGGCTAGAGTCTTTTCCAACCCATGTTGCCGTTGTAAGTTGAACTCTTTTATGTGGAAAAGCAGAGGAAACACCATCACTGTCAGGGCACTTTAGGCACAAGTATCGGGGCTCATTAACCTACAGGATCCCATGCATTTACAGGGTGGAAGGAAAGGTTAGAAAGACCTTGCTTTACCCTCTGACAATGCTTACCTTACAAAGTGAAAAGCAAAGCAAAACAGCAATAGCCTTCATTTCTCAAACACAGGCATCAGGAAAGTTGAGTTGCAATCTTATTTCTGCCACTTCCAGTGCAGGAAACCCAGGAAAAGGCAGTTAATCTCTTTGGCTTCAGTTTCTTTGTCTCTAAAACTGGGATATTAATTTTGACATCTGAGGGGTTGCTTGAGAATGAAATGAAATTTTATATCTTAAATCGACTTGAAAACACCTAAGTGCTATACAAATCTGTTATTAAACTTTTAAAGATAGGAGACAGGCTGAAGCTGACAGCTGAAGGAGGTGGAAACAGGTATTGCATATTTATGTTAGACCTAGAAATTTCTAGAGCCAGAAGTGCAAGTCAGAATAAATTATAAAGTATGCTCATAAGTCAAGTTCTAAGGTTGCTCACAATGACATTTCTGCCTGACAACTACAGGGGAACCCACAGTAAGTTGATTCTTGAGGAATGACTTACCCTGGCTTCATCTCTAGAAGATAGCTAAAGAATTAAGAAAGGGAATCAGGCAGAAACACAGCGAATGATTATATTCCTTCTGTTTATCTTCCTGGCTCTAATGCTAGGGTCTGGATCCATCATATAATTGAGTCAACTGTCCTTTTAAATCCACAGATACTGCGTTTAAAATGTGGCAACAGTCTGTCCAAAGGCTGCGACACGATTTGGGGAAGGGATCCAACTCCAAAGAGCTTCTCCAGGTACTGATGATCTTTGGGAAGACTGAGATTTCCTGCCTCACACCACATCTCTGAAACCCTCCCCACACAGATCAATCCATATTAACAATGAAAAATAGTATCTTAGCCACGATGGATTTTAAGCAATTAGCACTTCACAAAGGTTTTGAAACAATGCAAATCTTATCAAAGAAAATGGGTACATCTAATTAGTCTTATAATTCACCCGTCTCTGTGATTGCCGGATTATCATAAAGCCTTAATAATCAGTATAAATCTATACTGATGCTATAACAACGCTGTTGACTGCAGAGAAGCACCCTAATTTTGCAGCAGGAGAAACGTGGGGGAAGATTTTAAAAGCTAGGTCATCAGGGCTTGTCTCCATTTTTAATGTTTACCAAAAAACAAACACATTTAACTAAAACCGTATTTTGAATTCAACTAAGATAAATGACCCAATTTCTCTTCCCAAATCAAATTAGGCAAATTTACAACGTCTGTCATGTGTTTATGTTTTGTGTATCACGCTGTGAAAACAGAGGCATTGTTAGGGGGTGGCGGTGAAGAGATGGGCCAACCATAAAACCAGGGGCTTAGAAAAATAAAAGATGTGTAAATTTCAACAGGCAAACAAAAATAACTCAGGAGAACAAGGCAAAGTGATACTTTTATGATGACAACTTGCTCCTAGTGTTTGAATAAGTGAGGAGGATAATTCCAGTTGATGCATATAAGGCATTTTGATGAGGGACCAAAAAAGTTAGCCTAAATTACAAAGAACAAAGGAAAAAAGTTACCTTTTAAGGAGACAGGGGGATTAAGGCAGTAAGAGTGGCTGAGCGCAGAATGTAGATTTTCTATCGGTCTTATGCAACGGAACTAGAGGCAGAGAAGAAAAAAGTAAGACTTGGGTCAGGAGGTGTCAGCCACATTAAGGTCAACATGTGGCCTTGCTTCTCTAGGTTAGTTCTGTAGGGTTAATCGCATTCCTAAAAATAACACTCAGGGGAAAGTATTACATCAGTGTTTGCTTTCAGTATTGAGGCCATGTAGATGGCCACATCCCCTCAACAAAAGTTTACTCTTTCATTTTGAAATTTCAACAAGATCCAATGCATTTGAGTAATAAATTAAAATTTACATAGATTATTCACCACTAATCCAAATACTGTTTATAGTGTGAACATTTATATAATCACGCTTCAGTAAGTCACACTTAATAGGAGTGTGGCCAGTCAAATGTTTTGATGTGTCAGATGCCAAATTTAAAAATTCAAAATGATGATGGATGTTCACTAAACTTAACGCTATAATCATTTCATTGATAGTTGTTTTTTAACAGTATAGCCAAATTTAAAATAAGATAATCTTTAATGTTAAACTATAACAACAGCTGTTGACTGCAGAGAAGCACCCTAATTTTGCAGCAGGAGAAACGTGGGGGAAGATTTTAAAAGCTAGGTCATCAGGGCTTGTCTCCATTTTTAATGTTTACCAAAAAACAAACACATTTAACTAAAACCGTATTTTGAATTCAACTAAGATAAATGACCCAATTTCTCTTCCCAAATCAAATTAGGCAAATTTACAACGTCTGTCATGTGTTTATGTTTTGTGTATCACGCTGTGAAAACAGAGGCATTGTTAGGGGGTGGCGGTGAAGAGATGGGCCAACCATAAAACCAGGGGCTTAGAAAAATAAAAGATGTGTAAATTTCAACAGGCAAACAAAAATAACTCAGGAGAACAAGGCAAAGTGATACTTTTATGATGACAACTTGCTCCTAGTGTTTGAATAAGTGAGGAGGATAATTCCAGTTGATGCATATAAGGCATTTTGATGAGGGACCAAAAAAGTTAGCCTAAATTACAAAGAACAAAGGAAAAAAGTTACCTTTTAAGGAGACAGGGGGATTAAGGCAGTAAGAGTGGCTGAGCGCAGAATGTAGATTTTCTATCGGTCTTATGCAACGGAACTAGAGGCAGAGAAGAAAAAAGTAAGACTTGGGTCAGGAGGTGTCAGCCACATTAAGGTCAACATGTGGCCTTGCTTCTCTAGGTTAGTTCTGTAGGGTTAATCGCATTCCTAAAAATAACACTCAGGGGAAAGTATTACATCAGTGTTTGCTTTCAGTATTGAGGCCATGTAGATGGCCACATCCCCTCAACAAAAGTTTACTCTTTCATTTTGAAATTTCAACAAGATCCAATGCATTTGAGTAATAAATTAAAATTTACATAGATTATTCACCACTAATCCAAATACTGTTTATAGTGTGAACATTTATATAATCACGCTTCAGTAAGTCACACTTAATAGGAGTGTGGCCAGTCAAATGTTTTGATGTGTCAGATGCCAAATTTAAAAATTCAAAATGATGATGGATGTTCACTAAACTTAACGCTATAATCATTTCATGATGCACGTAAGTCAATTCAGTATACTCTACACCTTAAACTTAAACAGTGCTATAAGTCAATTACATCTCAATAAATAAGACATGGAAGCAAGCTAAATGTTTGACAGACAAATGGATAAAGAAGCTATGGTACATACATACATTCACACAATGCAATGTAGCCCATCAGGCTTCTGTGTCTATGAACTCCTCTGGGCAAGAATACTGGAGTGGGTTGCCTTTCCCTTCTCCAGGGGATCTTCCCAACCCAGGGACAAAAACCCAGGTCTCCTGCACTGCAGGCAGATTCTTTACCATCTGAGCCACTAGGGCAGGCCCACAACTGAATACCACTCAGCCATAAAAAATTAAATAAATAAATAAAGTAATGCCATTTGCAGCAACGTGGATAGACCTAGAGATTTTCCTACTAAGAGAAGTATGCCAGGAAAAGATAAATATCATATGATATCATTTAAACTGGAAATCTAAAAACAAAAAAGAAGATGCAAATAAATAAACCTGTTTTCAAAGCAGAAAGATTCACAGGCACAGAAAACAAATTTATGGTTACCAAATTTATACAAGTCTGTTATAGTGTACATGACTTGTGAATATTTTTCTTACTCCTTTCCTCATCTTTTTGCTTATCTACTTAAGAGTGCCTTTTGAAAAGCAGACAATTTGGATGAAGTCCAATATAACAGATTTCTTCTTTGGATCATGGCTCTGGTGAGTTTTCTAAGGCGGCTCTCTGTCCTGTGACTCTGCTTTCTTTTTTTCTCTGTTAAGGACATCAATCATATTCCATTGTTTCAACTGTTAAAAATATTTTAATATCTAGCGGGCTTTGATTCCTTCCTTTTAAAGATGTTTTCTAGATATTCTAATATGTTTATTTTTCAAATGTATTTAACAAAATTTCTTCAAAAATATTTTTGTATCTAATGTAATTCATCATTAGCTTTAGAAATAAGTCATCCAAGTCAATCAACTCATATCTAGTTGCCAATTAAAGCCAATGTAAACTGAAGAATAAATATAACTTAATGGCTCATAAAATAAAGTCTGCAGGTGGAACTTGAAGTTAGGTGAGATGTGAAATCTGGGCAAAGTTTATCACAACAAACTGTTTTCTTTCTGTACATCTACTTTGCTTTCCACAGAACTGCATTCATTCTTGGGCTAGAGTTTCGGTTGTAGTGGTTTTCTGGATTTTACAATGAAGGAAAGACCATTCTAACCATATTCAAAAACTGACTGAAGATGGATGTCCAACAGAAATGAAGGGTTTAGTTACCAGGAAATCAAGTCATTCTTGTATCAAATACCATTTCACAGATATTCTGTGATGAAATATCAATGCGTGATATTTTAAGTTAGCAATTTAACAAATAATGATACATATACATTATTTAATAACTCCGAACTTAATCACCCATTTCAGTCACTCTGTCATGTCCAGCTCTTAGCAGCCTCATGAATTGCAGCACGCCGAGCCTCCCTGTCCTTCACCATCTCCTGGAGGTTGCTCAGCGATGCCATGCAACCATTTCGTCCTCTGTTGTCCCCTTCTCTTTTTGCCTTCTATTTTTCCCAGCATCAGGGTCTTTTCCAATGAGTCATTGCTTCGCATTAGGTAGCCAAAGTATTGGAGCTTTAGCTTCAGCATCAGTCCTTTCAATGAATATTCAGGGTTGATTTTCTTTCGGATTGATTGGTTTGATCTCCTTGAAGTCCAAGGGGGTCTCAAGAGTCTTCTCCAATACCATAGTTCAAAGACATCAGTTCTTCAGGGCTCAGTCTTCTTTGTGGTCCAACACTCATGTTCCATAGCTTTGACTATACAGACTTCTTTTGGAAAGGTGATGTCTCTGCTTTTAAATATTCTAATATGTTTATTTTTCAAATGTATTTAACAAAATTTCTTCAAAAATATTTTTGTATCTAATGTAATTCATCATTAGCTTTAGAAATAAGTCATCCAAGTCAATCAACTCATATCTAGTTGCCAATTAAAGCCAATGTAAACTGAAGAATAAATATAACTTAATGGCTCATAAAATAAAGTCTGCAGGTGGAACTTGAAGTTAGGTGAGATGTGAAATCTGGGCAAAGTTTATCACAACAAACTGTTTTCTTTCTGTACATCTACTTTGCTTTCCACAGAACTGCATTCATTCTTGGGCTAGAGTTTCGGTTGTAGTGGTTTTCTGGATTTTACAATGAAGGAAAGACCATTCTAACCATATTCAAAAACTGACTGAAGATGGATGTCCAACAGAAATGAAGGGTTTAGTTACCAGGAAATCAAGTCATTCTTGTATCAAATACCATTTCACAGATATTCTGTGATGAAATATCAATGCGTGATATTTTAAGTTAGCAATTTAACAAATAATGATACATATACATTATTTAATAACTCCGAACTTAATCACCCATTTCAGTCACTCTGTCATGTCCAGCTCTTAGCAGCCTCATGAATTGCAGCACGCCGAGCCTCCCTGTCCTTCACCATCTCCTGGAGGTTGCTCAGCGATGCCATGCAACCATTTCGTCCTCTGTTGTCCCCTTCTCTTTTTGCCTTCTATTTTTCCCAGCATCAGGGTCTTTTCCAATGAGTCATTGCTTCGCATTAGGTAGCCAAAGTATTGGAGCTTTAGCTTCAGCATCAGTCCTTTCAATGAATATTCAGGGTTGATTTTCTTTCGGATTGATTGGTTTGATCTCCTTGAAGTCCAAGGGGGTCTCAAGAGTCTTCTCCAATACCATAGTTCAAAGACATCAGTTCTTCAGGGCTCAGTCTTCTTTGTGGTCCAACACTCATGTCCATACATGACTTTGGGAAAACCATAGCTTTGACTATACAGACTTCTTTTGGAAAGGTGATGTCTCTGCTTTTAAATATTCTGTCTAGGTTGGTCATAGCTTTTCTTCCAGAGTTCGATCACTGAATCAGGAATATCCCCTGGAGGAGGACATGGCAACCCTCAGTATCCTTGTCTGGAGAATTCCATGGACATGGAAGCCTGGTGGGCTACAGGCCAGAGTCACAACGCGTCGGACATGACTGAAGCATCTTAGCACACATATACATATACACACATAAATACACATATGTATCATAGATTCTGTTTCTTTGAAGAGCCTTCATATGGCTAGTATTTTAAATATAACAACATAAGACAATATAAAAATAAGAATATAAAACAAAAAAATGCTATAACAATATAAAAACTTCCTGAAAGTTTTCAAAAGTTTAAGAAGGGTGATTCTTGCAAATTTCCAAACTTCTTAAACATCTGGACTTAATAATCCTTTCAAATATCCACAGCATTGGGCTTCCCCGGTGGTCCAGTGGATAGAGAGTCCACCTTGCAGTGCAAGGGGCACCAGTTTGATCCCTGGCCCGAGAAGATCCCATGTGCCATGGAGCAGCTGGACCGGTGCTTCCAATTATGAACCAGCGCTCTGGAATGCATGTGCCTGGAGCTAGTGCTCTGCAAAGAGAGAGGCCACTGCAATGGGAGGCCCACACATGCCAAAAGATGGATGAAAATATATATAAATAAAAAGAGGCATGATGGGGAAAAGAAAAAAACTTTTAAAATCCACAGCAAAAAATAAATTTTTATTTAAATTTAAAAGAAAAGCATGATGGCCGTTGTTGTCAACCATTTCGTCCTCTGTTGTCCCCTTCTTTTGCCTTCTATTTTTCCCAGCATCAGGGTCTTTTCCAATGAGTCATTGCTTCGCATTAGGTAGCCAAAGTATTGGAGCTTTAGCTTCAGCATCAGTCCTTTCAATGAATATTCAGGGTTGATTTTCTTTCGGATTGATTGGTTTGATCTCCTTGAAGTCCAAGGGGGTCTCAAGAGTCTTCTCCAATACCATAGTTCAAAGACATCAGTTCTTCAGGGCTCAGTCTTCTTTGTGGTCCAACACTCATGTCCATACATGACTTTGGGAAAACCATAGCTTTGACTATACAGACTTCTTTTGGAAAGGTGATGTCTCTGCTTTTAAATATTCTGTCTAGGTTGGTCATAGCTTTTCTTCCAGAGTTCGATCACTGAATCAGGAATATCCCCTGGAGGAGGACATGGCAACCCTCAGTATCCTTGTCTGGAGAATTCCATGGACATGGAAGCCTGGTGGGCTACAGGCCAGAGTCACAACGCGTCGGACATGACTGAAGCATCTTAGCACACATATACATATACACACATAAATACACATATGTATCATAGATTCTGTTTCTTTGAAGAGCCTTCATATGGCTAGTATTTTAAATATAACAACATAAGACAATATAAAAATAAGAATATAAAACAAAAAAATGCTATAACAATATAAAAACTTCCTGAAAGTTTTCAAAAGTTTAAGAAGGGTGATTCTTGCAAATTTCCAAACTTCTTAAACATCTGGACTTAATAATCCTTTCAAATATCCACAGCATTGGGCTTCCCCGGTGGTCCAGTGGATAGAGAGTCCACCTTGCAGTGCAAGGGGCACCAGTTTGATCCCTGGCCCGAGAAGATCCCATGTGCCATGGAGCAGCTGGACCGGTGCTTCCAATTATGAACCAGCGCTCTGGAATGCATGTGCCTGGAGCTAGTGCTCTGCAAAGAGAGAGGCCACTGCAATGGGAGGCCCACACATGCCAAAAGATGGATGAAAATATATATAAATAAAAAGAGGCATGATGGGGAAAAGAAAAAAACTTTTAAAAATCCACAGCATTATTATATAGTTAAGCACTAAAAGGTCTTTTCATAGGTTTTACAGATATTTAAAGTTTTATACAGCCAACTATTAGAGCTAGAAGTGTATGGAGAAGACAACCATAGAAACATCATTTTTTAGAATGGTTAACGAAACATTTTAGTAACTGTAAAGCTCATTTAATTCAATTATTAACTGCAATTTAAACCACTGAATTTACTTTCTTTGACATAGTGTTTTTGTGATAAATATGTTTCTTGCAGTATCCCACTATGGTTGTGATGCATACTAGAGTGAAACAGTTTTCCAATTTAGGTAACATATTTGAGGTGACCGTCTTGAAGAAGTTACTTCCTCATAGTCTTATTTTAGAAATTGATAAAATGAAGACCCTAATATCAACTAAATAACAAAATATCATGATTATTCCTAAAATAAATACTTCTTTAGAGAATGATTGCAAGAGTTGACATTAACATCACATGTAAAGCATCTTGCATGCTAACTGGAAATAGCAGGTCCCTGATAAATATGAAATATATTCCATATCATTTAGTACTGGTATGAGAAAATTTTAGACTGGTGCATAACACACCCTAGACACTTCAGAACTGCTAAACGCCAATTGGGTTTATCCAAATGTAACATTAGAAAAAATACCATCTTGGCAGAACATATTGGAGACATGCCAATTATAATAATTGAACCAGGTTCAGTCAGAAATGCAGCTAGTTCTACTATATAACAGCATCAATTTCTAGAAAGCACCATATCAATTCTGGAATTTGCAAGTGCATGGGATTTGTAAAAATCACTGTTTCCAAATGAACACCTTATGGAACAAATTGACTTTTTGAATAGATTTTCTTCTTCTTTTAGTTCCTTTATATTCCTACAAGTGCTGTACTAAAGCTCATTTAATATTTAACTAGTAGTCTTTAACCTCCAAACCTCCAGGGGAAAAATGCATTATGAGTCAAGAGACTTAAGAGACTTAATTATATTCAAGCTCTGCCAATAACTAAAGAGGCCAGTGTAAGAAAGTTGCTTAATTTCCCTGGGCCTGAGTTTTCTCCTATAGACCAGCAACTATTTTGATATTTTATGAAGGTGACAATCTAAAATATCTATGACTCTGTTCTTTTTTTTAAAAAAAAAAAACTTTTATTTTACTTTTAACTTGTACAGAGTTTTGTTGTTTACAGAACATAGTAAAGGCAATGTTTCCTTACACCAAAAATAAACCTGTTAATATTTTTCAAAAATAAATAAAAAAATAAAATAAAATATCTATGACTCTTCATAGGATAGAACGTCTAGTTAGAAGAGAACGTATGATTAACATTTTAAAAGACCTGCTACCAATTCTATTTTCAGTCAAAGGATGATGCCTAGATAGCCAAGCTGTAGAAAACTAGGAAGGCAGATGGGGATGGGACAGAAACAGGATGGATAGATGGAGAAGCCAGTCAGAGTGAGAAACAGAGACTCAGAGAAACCACAAGGTGCTAACCATGCACAATTTGACAAAGGTAGTCTTGGTTTTCAGTTATTACTTTCAATGAGACACAGATTTATTATTTTATCTCCCTGAGCCTCAGTCTATTAAACGGAGATCACCTCTGCCATCGGGCTAGTCTGAAAATGAAAGGAAAGAGAGCTCCAGTAAATAAGATGGCTCTTGGCAGCATATTTCAATTAATTTTAAATAACTCAAATCTTCTATTTTTCAACTATCTCTTCTTTTCCTTTTGCATCAGAATAAAAATTCAGAATAGATTATGACTTAAGGCAAAGATTTAAAAGCTGATTCATGCTTAATGCGATGTACTCCTGAGCAGCCAATTAAATGCGACATGACAGCAAGCAGGAAGGGCTGACTTCTCGGAACAGAGGCCTCCTTTGCACGGCAGCCACAGCTGGTCATCTGCAGTGAAAATTCCCATCCTGGTGCAATTACATCCTATAGATTATCTACGCAAGTGGTATGGAGTTTTAAAAGATATATGCTTCAATAAAACACAGAGGCATATGCACTGCCATGCTGACCATTAGCAGGATTATTCATATTTAAGCATTGCACTTTTGATTTTTTTAACCAGAAAAGCACTTGTCTTTAGCTTCAAATGGTCATTTTTTTTCTAGGTCTCTATTTGCTAAGAATTTTCATGAGCTCTTTAGGGAGTTACAAAATGTACACCTCGTCTCATTTTTAAAGTATTTTTCATTTTGTGATCTGTCTACTCCATGCACAGAATCATTCAGGCTTCTTGCAAAAAAATGCCAATTCAGGGCCCCTTCCAGATACTTAATCAGATTCTTGCAGAAATGCGTCCCAGGGATTTGGAATGTTATAATCCCAAGGCTTTGAAAGCTCACAAATTTTGCAAAAGAAATAAAAAAATAAAATAAAATATCTATGACTCTTCATAGGATAGAACGTCTAGTTAGAAGAGAACGTATGATTAACATTTTAAAAGACCTGCTACCAATTCTATTTTCAGTCAAAGGATGATGCCTAGATAGCCAAGCTGTAGAAAACTAGGAAGGCAGATGGGGATGGGACAGAAACAGGATGGATAGATGGAGAAGCCAGTCAGAGTGAGAAACAGAGACTCAGAGAAACCACAAGGTGCTAACCATGCACAATTTGACAAAGGTAGTCTTGGTTTTCAGTTATTACTTTCAATGAGACACAGATTTATTATTTTATCTCCCTGAGCCTCAGTCTATTAAACGGAGATCACCTCTGCCATCGGGCTAGTCTGAAAATGAAAGGAAAGAGAGCTCCAGTAAATAAGATGGCTCTTGGCAGCATATTTCAATTAATTTTAAATAACTCAAATCTTCTATTTTTCAACTATCTCTTCTTTTCCTTTTGCATCAGAATAAAAATTCAGAATAGATTATGACTTAAGGCAAAGATTTAAAAGCTGATTCATGCTTAATGCGATGTACTCCTGAGCAGCCAATTAAATGCGACATGACAGCAAGCAGGAAGGGCTGACTTCTCGGAACAGAGGCCTCCTTTGCACGGCAGCCACAGCTGGTCATCTGCAGTGAAAATTCCCATCCTGGTGCAATTACATCCTATAGATTATCTACGCAAGTGGTATGGAGTTTTAAAAGATATATGCTTCAATAAAACACAGAGGCATATGCACTGCCATGCTGACCATTAGCAGGATTATTCATATTTAAGCATTGCACTTTTGATTTTTTTAACCAGAAAAGCACTTGTCTTTAGCTTCAAATGGTCATTTTTTTTCTAGGTCTCTATTTGCTAAGAATTTTCATGAGCTCTTTAGGGAGTTACAAAATGTACACCTCGTCTCATTTTTAAAGTATTTTTCATTTTGTGATCTGTCTACTCCATGCACAGAATCATTCAGGCTTCTTGCAAAAAAAAATGCCAATTCAGGGGCCCCTTCCAGATACTTAATCAGATTCTTGCAGAAATGCGTCCCAGGGATTTGGAATGTTATAATCCCAATGCGAATTCTACTTGTCATCATTTTAAGAAATGCTCACATTAATATTGTTTGTGTAGCACAAAGGGAAGACAGCTAGACCAACAGGTGGGAGACCTTCATCCCGTTGTGAAGGAGATCCTTCACAACTGTGCATGCTGTGGTTCTCAAAATGCTGGAAAGCCCTTTCTGAGTGTGAGCACATGACACCATGACAAGTAGGACTTTTGAGTGTGAATAATTAAGCTACTTTAAAAGCAATAAACAGAAACTATTCCAGGTAAAGCAAAACATGGGATTGTTTGATTTGAGTCTATTTCTCATCTGTCAAGTAGCCGGAGTCAACTCCACAGTCATTTTCCATACTAATATTTAGTAACACCAACAGGTGAATATAGTTAATTCATTCATATTCAACACCTTTCTGTGACTGCAACAATTCAAATTACTCAGAGGCAAGGCAGTCAGATCAGAGTTTGAGCCAAAAATGTTTATATCAAAATCCACTTCCCTAGGCATGCTGAGTACAGTCTGATGCATGTCTCACACACACTTGCAGTGAAAGCAGAAACTCATCATTCTCAACCGTCGCCGCACTGCAACATTAAGTCAGGAAGAAAATAAACAGAGGACGAATGCAAGAGAAAGGTAGTCTGCCTTGTTAGAAGCTGAAAGCATTCTACATTTATATACAAGCACCCATTCTTTCTTCAAAAATATGTACTTAGGAAAAAAATATGTACTTAGAGCCTCTGATAAGCCTGAGTATTCTCCTATGTGTTGGAGATACAGTAACAAAGACACAGGCTTGAATTTCTGGGGGCATAAATGATACAGATAAGCTTCATACACTCCAGGCTCAATGGGTCAGACTGGAGGTTGCCCATAAAATATCACATTTTGCTCTCGTTTTCTTGTCAACAGACATCATTCAGGGCACTGGTATAGTATGAATATAGACACAGGCATAGGCAAAATGGATGACATGAAGGCACAGATTATAAAGCCATGGTTTTCCAGTGGTCATGTACAGATGTGAGAGCTGGATAATAAAGAAGGCCAAGCATCAAAGAATTGATGCTGTCAAAATATGGTGCTGGAAAAGACTCTTGAGAGCCCTCTGGACAGCAAGGAGACCAAACCAGTCAATTTTAAAGGACATCAACCCTAAATGTTCATTGGAATGACTGATGCTGAAGCTGAAGCTCCAATACTTTGGCCATCTGATGCAAAGAGCTGAATCACGGGAAAAGATCCTGGTGCTGGGAAAGATTGAGGGCAAGAGAAGGGGGTAACAGAAGATGAGATAGTTGGATGGCATCACGGACTCAATGGACATGAGTTTGAGCAAACTCCAGGAGATGGTGAAGGACAGGGAAGGCTGGCATGCTGCAGTCTATGGGGTTGCAAAGAGTTGGACACAACTGAGCAACAGAACAACAATGGAGACAGACAGACAGACAGTACTTGTGTTGCATACAGGGGAGCCCTATGAATGTTATCTGCTCCAACTAAGATGCACAAGAAAGCTGTTAAAGGCTTTTGGAGGAGTCAGTGAAAAGTGAGCCTTCTCTGCTGGCTTCATTTTGGGTCTTGTCTTTCTTCCTCCCCAGAACACAACTGAGATGCTGGAACTGGAAACAGAGGGAAACCATGCAGTGATACACTAACCACAGCCGTGCACAAAGTGAGAAGAATGGTGCACTGACTGCCTTAGGCTTGCCATCATTCATCAGCAGAGGCCTGTCACGTTTCAACTTTATAAAATGACCACGAATTTTACGAACCATATCCTAGCAACTCCAGTTGTAAAAGTACACACAAAAAAATCCAAGAATTTTATATCAATGGCACCCACAATCTTTCAGAGATGCAGTCCATGTATTTCTACATGTTTTATAGAAATGTGTGAATGCGAGGACCTCTGGACGCATAAAGTGGTTGGAGGCATTTTATGAGCCAGAGGTTTCACCTCACACTGAAGCCACATTCACAGCTTAGACTCCAGCAGACCTTCACAAATAAAACACTCTGTAGCTTAGCATCACTACATAAGAAAAGTGTTTTCAGATTTATATTATGTATATTTATTGTTTCCCTCAATAACCGAAAATAATAATTGCATACTGATGGTTTTCAAATTTTAAAAAAGGGGCCAAGCATAAAAACCAATATGGTGCTGGAAAAGACTCTTGAGAGCCCTCTGGACAGCAAGGAGACCAAACCAGTCAATTTTAAAGGACATCAACCCTAAATGTTCATTGGAATGACTGATGCTGAAGCTGAAGCTCCAATACTTTGGCCATCTGATGCAAAGAGCTGAATCACGGGAAAAGATCCTGGTGCTGGGAAAGATTGAGGGCAAGAGAAGGGGGTAACAGAAGATGAGATAGTTGGATGGCATCACGGACTCAATGGACATGAGTTTGAGCAAACTCCAGGAGATGGTGAAGGACAGGGAAGGCTGGCATGCTGCAGTCTATGGGGTTGCAAAGAGTTGGACACAACTGAGCAACAGAACAACAATGGAGACAGACAGACAGACAGTACTTGTGTTGCATACAGGGGAGCCCTATGAATGTTATCTGCTCCAACTAAGATGCACAAGAAAGCTGTTAAAGGCTTTTGGAGGAGTCAGTGAAAAGTGAGCCTTCTCTGCTGGCTTCATTTTGGGTCTTGTCTTTCTTCCTCCCCAGAACACAACTGAGATGCTGGAACTGGAAACAGAGGGAAACCATGCAGTGATACACTAACCACAGCCGTGCACAAAGTGAGAAGAATGGTGCACTGACTGCCTTAGGCTTGCCATCATTCATCAGCAGAGGCCTGTCACGTTTCAACTTTATAAAATGACCACGAATTTTACGAACCATATCCTAGCAACTCCAGTTGTAAAAGTACACACAAAAAAATCCAAGAATTTTATATCAATGGCACCCACAATCTTTCAGAGATGCAGTCCATGTATTTCTACATGTTTTATAGAAATGTGTGAATGCGAGGACCTCTGGACGCATAAAGTGGTTGGAGGCATTTTATGAGCCAGAGGTTTCACCTCACACTGAAGCCACATTCACAGCTTAGACTCCAGCAGACCTTCACAAATAAAACACTCTGTAGCTTAGCATCACTACATAAGAAAAGTGTTTTCAGATTTATATTATGTATATTTATTGTTTCCCTCAATAACCGAAAATAATAATTGCATACTGATAGGCCCTAATCATTTCTTACAGTTTAAGTGTTCATTATTTTATGAGATAAGTTATTGGTGGTCCTAGGAGCAGGCCCATCTCCAAATTGAAGATTTCAAAGGGAACAGACTGGAAGTTTGGGGCTGACGTGTACACACTACTATATATGAAACAGATAACCAACAAGGACCTACTGCCTAGCACAGGGAACTCTACTCAATACCCTGTAATAACCTAAATGGGCAAAGAATTTGAAAAACAATAGATACATGTACATGTAACAACTGAATTATTTTACTGTACACCTGAAATATAACACTGCTAATCAACTACACTCCACTATAAAAATAACAGGAAAACAAACCAAAAAAATCACAGAGAATAGTTATGCTAAAATATGGAAAGGAGACGATATGCTTGGGCTGAGTCATATAGGCAATCAGGAAAAATCACATGCAAAACAGCCAGAAATATAAGATAATTAGAGCATAAACTGCTTTGGGATTATGGAATATAAGTCTTCATATACTCATGCTTTTAAAAAACTTTTATTTATTTACTTATTTTTGGCTGTTCTGGGTTTTCGCTGCTGCCACAGGCTCTTCTCTAGTTGCAGGGAGTGGGGGCTACTCTCTAGTTGAGCTGAGCAGGCTTCTTTTTGTGGTGACTTCTCTTGTGGAACTCGGGCCCTAGGGCACACAGGCTTCAATAGTTGCGGCACATGGGTTCCACAGCTGTGACTCTGAGGCTCTAGAGCACAGCCTCCATAGTTGTGGCCCACGGGTTTAGTTGTGCTGCAGCCTGTAGGATCCTCCCAGACCAGAGATCGAACTCGTGTCTCCTGCATTGACAGGCAAACTCTTAACCACTGAGCTACCAGGGAAGCCCTACTCATAACATTTGATCTTAACAACAACGAGCTACTTGAGAAGTTTCAGAGGGGCAACCTCAGTGCCATGGGCTGAGACTGAAGCTTTTCTTTATGAGGAGGAAGAAGAAAGATGTACACAACTCAAAGACACTTTGGAACCTTCAAACATCTACATATTCTAGAAGCTACAGACTTCTTTTTTACTTTTCAATTGTTGTAGTTAATATGTATCATTAAACAACAGCTCTACATACAAATAGGGACTTCCTTGGTGAATCAGGGGTAAATAATATGCCTTCCAATGCAGGAGATGCAGGTTCAATCTCTGAGTTGCATTGGGCAAATCCACTGGAGAAGGAAATGGCAACCCACTCCAGTATTCTTGTCTGGGAAATCCCATAGACAGAGGATCCTCGTGGGCTATAATCCATGGGATTGCAAAAGAGACAAAACTTAACAATTTACAACAACATGCATAAAATACATACTTAATTTCCTATAGTTGAGAGTTTAAAAAAGCAAATCATTGGAACATTTTAAGGAATGTACCATATTCTCTACAGCCACATAGGCTGGTGCCAGAATAGACAAGTAAATAACTTTTAGAACACACCCATAACTGCTGATTAAAAAGCTTCTAAATATAAAATATACTTTATTCTCTGCCTATAAATCTAACTCTATGTTTCAACTCTTTCTAGTGGAATAGCTCTTCAAGCTATTGGATTCAGAAACCCAACATTTAAACTGTAGTTTTAGGGCTTCCCTGGTGACTCAGTGGTACAGAATTCACCTGTTAATGCACAACACAGAGGTTCTATCCCTTATTTGGGCAGACCCCACATGTCATGGAGCAATGATGCCCAAGCGCCCCAACTACTGGGCTCGTGCTCTAGAGCCCAGGAACTGCAACATGAGAAGCCCATGCAGCACAACTAGAGAGTAGCACCCACTCACCACAACTAGAGAAAAGCCTACACAAAAACAGAGAATCAACACAGCCAAAAAGAAATAACTAAATTTAAAAAAATGTTGTCTTAAAATCACTCCACCCGTTCTTATTCAATAAACTGCATCTATTCATATTTCTCTGAACTTTTCATTATCTACTCAACACTCTATCATTAACAAGACAAAAAAAAAAGCCAATGATTAAAAAGAAGTTACAATCTGCTTCTTGAATTCCCTATGCTGTACGAGCATCTCTCTTCCAACCACAATCCCCTTTCACCTGCGTCTTGTAAGTGTGCATTATGTCTGGCCCTGAATCTGTGATCTAGGCTTAAACAAGATTAATATGCAAGTCTTTATGGGAGCAATCTTTCTTTTTCGCCAATAATTGGGTTTCATTGCAATAACAAAGCTCAGTAAATTACATATGCCTGATGAAATATATTATCCATATGTGTGGAGGGTGGAGGAAAATCCCAAAATAAGTTAAAACAAAAACAGACGAAAGTGAGTTATTTTGTCCTACTGTTAGCATGGGCATAACACACATTCTTTGGGAGCTGATTACCCAGAGGTGAACACAGATTATAGCCTTTGAGAAGCAATGAAGCACAAGTATATGAGAAATGAGAGCTGGTTCTTTAACTCCAGTCTTTCCTTGTACGTCAGATGTGGGATGAAAAATATAAAAAGGGCTCTCTTTTGGCAGAACTAATTATTTCCAGACTATTCAAATACAATGTACAAAATCAACAATCAGAACTATAGCAAAATACTCAAAAAACTTTTTTACCTCTCAGAATCAATGCACATACTTGACTTGAACAGACCAGTTTATGTTTACCAAAAGGAGAAACAAATTTCAGTGATCATTAGCTTTTTTCCATAGAAACTATTGCATTTTTACAGATTTTTTAAGTATATTTTTATAATTTTTATTCAATTATAGTTAATTTCATTTTTTTTTCTTTTAAAGAAAACTCTTTAAAAAACAATGGAACTCAGAATATTTACCCTTAAATTTCAGAAATAATTCCAGGTGTCAAGATGAATCAAAAAGTAGAAATTATATTGGTATATTTAAACTTCTAGTCATTCCATGTTCCAAAGTGACCCAGTATCTAAAATTAAAATTCCAATTTAAGACCATAATGCTAATAATGGTTACATTCAAGAACAAGCTCCAAACACAGGATGTGATGATATCTTATGATCATGCCTTTAGTCACTACTAGTTGGACTTTGGTTTAGGAGTAATGTAATAGCCCTTTTTACCAGTCACAAAACTGGTCAATTTAATCATTAACAAGACAAAAAAAGCCAATGATTAAAAAGAAGTTACAATCTGCTTCTAATCCTGCTGACCTCTTCCAACCACAATCCTTTCACCTCGTCTTGTAAGTGTGCATTATGTCTGGCCCTGAATCTGTGATCTAGGCTTAAACAAGATTAATATGCAAGTCTTTATGGGAGCAATCTTTCTTTTTCGCCAATAATTGGGTTTCATTGCAATAACAAAGCTCAGTAAATTACATATGCCTGATGAAATATATTATCCATATGTGTGGAGGGTGGAGGAAAATCCCAAAATAAGTTAAAACAAAAACAGACGAAAGTGAGTTATTTTGTCCTACTGTTAGCATGGGCATAACACACATTCTTTGGGAGCTGATTACCCAGAGGTGAACACAGATTATAGCCTTTGAGAAGCAATGAAGCACAAGTATATGAGAAATGAGAGCTGGTTCTTTAACTCCAGTCTTTCCTTGTACGTCAGATGTGGGATGAAAAATATAAAAAGGGCTCTCTTTTGGCAGAACTAATTATTTCCAGACTATTCAAATACAATGTACAAAATCAACAATCAGAACTATAGCAAAATACTCAAAAAACTTTTTTACCTCTCAGAATCAATGCACATACTTGACTTGAACAGACCAGTTTATGTTTACCAAAAGGAGAAACAAATTTCAGTGATCATTAGCTTTTTTCCATAGAAACTATTGCATTTTTACAGATTTTTTAAGTATATTTTTATAATTTTTATTCAATTATAGTTAATTTCATTTTTTTTTCTTTTAAAGAAAACTCTTTAAAAAACAATGGAACTCAGAATATTTACCCTTAAATTTCAGAAATAATTCCAGGTGTCAAGATGAATCAAAAAGTAGAAATTATATTGGTATATTTAAACTTCTAGTCATTCCATGTTCCAAAGTGACCCAGTATCTAAAATTAAAATTCCAATTTAAGACCATAATGCTAATAATGGTTACATTCAAGAACAAGCTCCAAACACAGGATGTGATGATATCTTATGATCATGCCTTTAGTCACTACTAGTTGGACTTTGGTTTAGGAGTAATGTAATAGCCCTTTTTACCAGTCACAAAACTGGTCAATTTAATCAGTTTAATTCAAAAGGCAGAAAAATAATGACTCTCTTTTGTGGGAAAAAAATGCTTCTTTCATTTATTTTGATTTATTCTGCTTATTATTCCAGAGACTATTTCAGACAGAATACAAATGTATGTATGTTGTGATGAATAGAGTACATTAAATGTGTGATTAATATAAAAAAATAAATAAGGTCAGAATGGAGAGGACCATGGCTAT
Source organism: Tragulus kanchil (assembly GCA_022376925.1). Taxonomy (NCBI): domain Eukaryota; kingdom Metazoa; phylum Chordata; class Mammalia; order Artiodactyla; family Tragulidae; genus Tragulus; species Tragulus kanchil. The sequence goes on along the minus strand of JAIOJX010000003.1, from coordinate 164,281,354 downwards.
AAATCCTTACACTGAACGTGAGCCTGCAAATGTGTTATGTCTAAGATCCTTGGCAGCCAAAGGAAAATTCCGTAAGATACTAATAGAAACAACTTGCAACCAGATTCCACTGAACATTCTCTAGGAAGGTTGGAAAGGCACAGGGGAGGGGCATGGGAAAACATGCAGTTGGGTCGCTAAGGCATGTCTGACTCTTTGTGACCCCATGAACTATAGCACACCAGGCTTCCCTGTCCTTCATTATCTCCTGGAGGTTGCTCAAATTCAATTTGTCCACTGAGTAAGTGGGGCCATCTAACCATCTCACCTTCTGTTGCCCTTTTCTCCATTTTCCTTCAGTCTTTCCCAGCATCAGAGTCTTTTCCAATGAATCAGTTCTTCGCATCAGGTGGCCAAAATATTAGAGCTTCAGCAACACTCCTTCCAATGAATAGTCAGGGTTGATTTTCCTTAGGACTGACTGGTTTGATTTTCTTGCAGTTCAAGAGATTCTTTCAAGAGTCTTCTCCAGCACAAGACTCTTGAATATGGTTGACAGTGAAGGAAATAATCATGCAATGAGAGAGACAGTCAAAAGAGATAAGGTGACCAGTAGGCTTACTCTTTTGTCCACAGATAACAAGAGGAAAATATATCCAAAAGAAGGAATAAGTTGTATGAAAATTAATTTTCAATAGAATACTGGGGAGCAAATGGCCCCCAAATCTATCTTGTTACTTTCTAGAATGAGATGCTACAAGGATCCTAATCAGAAAATGTATATACACTCTTGAGCCTTGCAGCCCTCCTTACAGTGCATTCCTGGATTGTTTAATCAATACTGCTCACAGTTTAAAGAAAACAGAAACTCTATAGGAGAAATACTGATGGCCGCTATCAGTCAACCTCAAGCTAATATGACTAGAAAAGGAAGCAGACTGCACCCACACTGACAGCAGAACCAACATGTGAGTTAAACACGTCCAAAGGAAGAGTTGAACAATCCTATTGAGACGGTCATTTAAAACCATTGGTGGAAATATTCCTCCACATCCCCTTTGTCGTCTCATCCACTAAGCTCAGAAAACTCAGGTTTTTTTCCACACAGTAAAATTTCATCTGCAGGGTAACATCTCATCAGGAGAAATCACTTCTGTACATCACCTCTATGAGACATTCTCTCAAGGTCACAGAATATATGATTTACCAAAATCCATAGGCTTTATGTATTGGAGATGGGACTATTCTGAGAACCACCCTTAGCCCTAAGTCAGGTGCAGGCTACAGAAGGAAATGTAGAACAGCCTCATCCCCAGAAGTCTTAGAAGAGTTCTCCGAGGCCTGTATGGCCTTTCTCCCTGTGCTTTCACAAACAGCCCCCCTCTGTCTACGTGTGGCAGTCGACAGTACGCCCGCCTCTTCTGCCACCACTGCTAACACCACACACTGTGGAGCCTGATGTTCTGCAGCTAAGCAACGGCAGTTCTTTCAGGTAGCACACTACATAGACTTCAGATACTCAGCCGGGGCCTCTTATAGCTTTCCATGACAAAACTCCAACCTCATCACCCACAATCCTAACCCATGTTTTCAATAGGGCTGCTCCCTAAATCAGATTAGATGCATCTTGGAGTGACCACTGAACCCCTACCAGCATTGATTTATCAACTCTATGGATGGCCTCCTTGCCTGGTTAGGAGTAACTGAAAAGAACATTATTCTTGACTATGTCATCTGTCGGTGTCCCAACCCACTTCCCTTTTGCACTGGGAGTGGTGGTCAATGGGTATTGGTAGTCAGCAAATAATGAAGCTACACTTTGTTCCTTGCAGACAACACAAAGTTTCAGAGATGCATAGCTGGGGAGAGAAATAAATAAGTAGTTCTGTCTTGTAAGAGCTTTCCAGCCCTCCTTACAGTGCATTCCTGGATTGTTTAATCAATACTGCTCAAAAAACAGAAACTCTATAGGAGAAATACTGATGGCCGCTATCAGTCAACCTCAAGCTAATATGACTAGAAAAGGAAGCAGACTGCACCCACACTGACAGCAGAACCAACATGTGAGTTAAACACGTCCAAAGGAAGAGTTGAACAATCCTATTGAGACGGTCATTTAAAACCATTGGTGGAAATATTCCTCCACATCCCCTTTGTCGTCTCATCCACTAAGCTCAGAAAACTCAGGTTTTTTTCCACACAGTAAAATTTCATCTGCAGGGTAACATCTCATCAGGAGAAATCACTTCTGTACATCACCTCTATGAGACATTCTCTCAAGGTCACAGAATATATGATTTACCAAAATCCATAGGCTTTATGTATTGGAGATGGGACTATTCTGAGAACCACCCTTAGCCCTAAGTCAGGTGCAGGCTACAGAAGGAAATGTAGAACAGCCTCATCCCCAGAAGTCTTAGAAGAGTTCTCCGAGGCCTGTATGGCCTTTCTCCCTGTGCTTTCACAAACAGCCCCCCTCTGTCTACGTGTGGCAGTCGACAGTACGCCCGCCTCTTCTGCCACCACTGCTAACACCACACACTGTGGAGCCTGATGTTCTGCAGCTAAGCAACGGCAGTTCTTTCAGGTAGCACACTACATAGACTTCAGATACTCAGCCGGGGCCTCTTATAGCTTTCCATGACAAAACTCCAACCTCATCACCCACAATCCTAACCCATGTTTTCAATAGGGCTGCTCCCTAAATCAGATTAGATGCATCTTGGAGTGACCACTGAACCCCTACCAGCATTGATTTATCAACTCTATGGATGGCCTCCTTGCCTGGTTAGGAGTAACTGAAAAGAACATTATTCTTGACTATGTCATCTGTCGGTGTCCCAACCCACTTCCCTTTTGCACTGGGAGTGGTGGTCAATGGGTATTGGTAGTCAGCAAATAATGAAGCTACACTTTGTTCCTTGCAGACAACACAAAGTTTCAGAGATGCATAGCTGGGGAGAGAGAATAAATAAGTAGTTCTGTCTTGTAAGAGCTTTCCAGGTGGTGCTAGTGGTAAAGAGACTTCTGCCAGTTCAGGAGATGTAAGAGACATGGGTTTGATCCTTGAGTAGGGAAGATTCCCTGGAGGAAGGCATGGAAACCCACTCTAGTATTCTTGCCGGGAGAATTCCATGGACAGAGGAGCCTGGCAGGCTACAGTCCATGGGATTGCAACGAGTCAGCCATGACAAGCAAGTTAGCATACATGCATTGTTTTACAAATACTTTCTTTAAGGTCTATTCTCCCAATGGACTCCTCTTCTTCTAAGGTCCCCTTTATCCCTTCTACATGGCAAAGCCTACAGAACCATTGAGTGTCACTGGAACCGGCTATCTATTGCGATCTCTAGCCCCCAACCCCCACCACCCAGGCAACACTAGATGACAAAATATCAGAAGACTACAAAACAACAAAGTCATGCAAAATGTTGAGGCTTTATTTTCCTTAAAGATAATCTCATTCTGAAACAAGCAGAAATACTGCTCCTTGTGGGGGACATGAATGCTCCACACATCAGTGTGCCTTTTTTCTAATTCAGACCTGCCACTGGTGGGCTCTGAGACCCAGGAGAGGCAAAGAACGAGCCCATTGGTATGGTACCAACCAGAGAATCCACAGAAGCCCGACCTCCAGGAATGTCCTTAAAAACAGCCCCATGGAGCATTAGTGCTTCCATCCTCCATTTAGAAGCAAATCGTCCTTTATCCATGAAGAAGCAACCACACAGATACAGAGAAACTGTCCATATGGGAGGCAACTTTTGCTACCCAAGAGAGAAATAAGAGGGTCCGAGATAAAGTCATTCTCATGCCAACACAAATATGTTTACAGGGTCGAATTAACATGGCTTGAAGATCAACTGGAGGAGGTTTCAGAGAGAGATTGTTATTAAAGATGATTCCAAGATTCCTAGATTTGGGGAGGTATGAATGTTAGAGACACAGATCAATAAGAATCCAGAAGGTACCAACTTGAGGAGACTGGGAAATAAGTACTCATGGACATGCAGAATATGAGACCCCTGTGAGAGAAGAGGAAGGGTTACATGCAGGGTACGTTTAAATATTGAAATATCTATGTTGTCATCATCATGCTTGTGGTCAGTTATGTCTGAATCTTTCTGACCCCCTGTATTGTACCCTGCCAGGCTCCTTGGTCCATGGGATTTTTCAAGTAAGAATACTAGAGTGGGCTGATTCTCAAAATAATCAATAAAATATCAATTATAAAAATAAAGTGAATAAATCTATATGGTTCTGAAGTCCTCCTGATAGGCTTAGCCTAGAGCGAAGGATGAACAGTGATGGATTTGTTAGACTCATCACTGTGAATGGCACACCCAGTTGTGATGGTAAAGAGTTCAAGGGAGGTGGTTTTCCAGATGAAACCCAACCTTTCAGGCAAAGGAGAGAGAAACCATGGAATCGCTTTTGCTTAATATGAATTAATAATTAATACAGTATATAAATATTTAATGTATTTCTAATCATATTGCTTGAATTGTTTTTTTAAAAAAAAGAAGTAAAATAAATGTGAGAACTTAACAATTTCAAAGCTGGCAACAGAAGGCAGTAAAAAGCCAAGCTAGGATGTGATGAAACAGACCTCACTCATTAAGCACATGGAGAAGGAGAAAGAAGCAGAATGAGGACTCATCATTAATGGCTAACTCGCAAAAACGAGGCTGCACAGCCAGCACCACCATGTAGAATTTATGAATAATTTGCAAATTAAAAAACAAACCAGTGAGAATGAGTGCTATGATATTTCTAGGACAATTCAGAGGGATGTTCCAAATTATTTTATATTAGTTGCTGTCTCACTGGGTTTTTTTAATGCACCCCATAAAGAAAAGAATGACAGGATGATATTGAGGATCTTTGTTTTTGTCTCCTAACGATAGAGGTAAAGTATCTTGGAATAAAAACAGTAAGCAAGGCACCACAGATTGCAGATAGTTTAGACCACTGTGAGCGTAACTTAATCAGGCCACTTACTGTCTTACTGGCAATACTGTGTATATCAACTCTTTCAAAGGTATATATAAAACCAATACACCCAGAATTGTAACACACTATGAGGAGTCATCAATCATTAAACGTTAATGTCACAACCATAAATGTAATGTATTTTAGAAAAAAAAAAAAAAAACTCATTTTTAACCATTATCATCTCAAGGGAAGTGAACATCTTTAGCCTGCAATAGCATTTCAGGAAAGAGGTTCATATAGTTAAGGATTTCACCTTAATTTTTTTATATAGCTGCTTTAGGTTCACATTTACTTTCATGCTGAGTAAAGAATTAACTTAGTAACTGTATATCGAATTTCTTATAATTTGCTTCAGATGCATCTTATGAACTATTATTATGTAACACCAACCCCAGAAACCTTCAAGTTTCCAGGCTTGCTGAAAGTTTACATTACTTGAGTTTGTTATTTACTTTCAACTGTTTTACAATCAGGAATCTAAAACAGATTAACTTTAATGTCCTTAGTCATGAATTCATCATCCCATACTTTAAAATGTTCTTAAATGATACTGTAAGAAAGAACTCCCACCCAATACACTAAATCACATATTTTTAAAGCATTAAGCCTTTTACAAAAAAGAAAAGAAAAAAACCAAGAATGTATGCATCCCAAATACAGTTGCACTGCAAAACTGTTTTGCCAAAAGAAATTCTCTATATAACTGTAAGATATTGTGATTTTCAAGTGCTGAAAATCCTAAAAGAAGGATCCAATGAAAGAGACTCAAAGGGAAGAAAGACTTTGTTTCCATTAAATAGTATCAAGTCTATTATTACCCTCTATAAAATTTGTGTTTCTTGAATACACTATGGTGGGCACTTTAAATCTGTAGTCATTGATAATTTAAGACCTTAAACTAGAGGTCAGTAGTATACTTCTTATTCTTTATAAAGCTCTCTCACATGGAAGAATTTGTTACCAGGGGAAGACTCCCCCCCTCTCAGTTACGTGACTGAACAACAGGACATAAGAACTGGCTTTTTGGATATGAAAATATGTTCAACACAGCTCATTATTAGAGAAATGCAAATTTACAATGGGTTGCAACCTCACACTAATCAGAACAGCCATTACTAAAATGTCTACAAGCAATAAATGTTAGAGAGACCATGGATAAAAGGGGAAACCCCCCTACACCACGGATGGGCATGTATATTGGTAACAGTCACTATGGAGATCAGTATGGGGGTTCCTCAAAACATTAATGATGAGAGTTGTCATATGATTCAACAATCCCATTACTAGGCATATATCCGAACAACACTATAATTCAAAAAAAAACATGCACCCCTATGTTCATACCAACACTATTATGATAATCAAGGAAGGGAACAACAATCTAAGGTTACTGTTGATTGAATTGCTCTTCTCAATCAGAAAGGATTTTCAACATTTTACCTTATGCTGGAAACTTGAAGATACCAATGATAGAATTCCCAGTGATTTTTCAACATTATTTTTTTTTCACAGCACACTAGCGAGAAGTTACACTGGATGGAAACTTTACCTCTAATATCACTAGGAAAAATTAATGTGATTATATTTTTATAACTTTCCACTTTTACTCTAAATTATATTAATTTCCCCAGGTTTTAGACTTTTAAAATTTTCCCGGGTGCCAATTATTTTAATATGTTTTCTTTCTAAATTTGTCTCTAAAACTTGAAGCAATAAATCCAATTTATTCAACTATCTTCTGAAACACTGAACAGTATTTAGAAGCTTCTTCTATTTTTCTGTAAAAGATCTTTCTTCCCCCAGTGCTTTGCTCAAGCTTATTTTTCTGCAGACAATCCTAAAGAAGGATCCAATGAAAGAGACTCAAAGGAAGAAAGACTTTGTTTCCATTAAATAGTATCAAGTCTATTATTACCCTCTATAAAATTTGTGTTTCTTGAATACACTATGGTGGGCACTTTAAATCTGTAGTCATTGATAATTTAAGACCTTAAACTAGAGGTCAGTAGTATACTTCTTATTCTTTATAAAGCTCTCTCACATGGAAGAATTTGTTACCAGGGGAAGACTCCCCCCCTCTCAGTTACGTGACTGAACAACAGGACATAAGAACTGGCTTTTTGGATATGAAAATATGTTCAACACAGCTCATTATTAGAGAAATGCAAATTTACAATGGGTTGCAACCTCACACTAATCAGAACAGCCATTACTAAAATGTCTACAAGCAATAAATGTTAGAGAGACCATGGATAAAAGGGAACCCTCCTACACCACGGATGGGCATGTATATTGGTAACAGTCACTATGGAGATCAGTATGGGGGTTCCTCAAAACATTAATGATGAGAGTTGTCATATGATTCAACAATCCCATTACTAGGCATATATCCGAACAACACTATAATTCAAAAATAAACATGCACCCCTATGTTCATACCAACACTATTATGATAATCAAGGAAGGGAACAACAATCTAAGGTTACTGTTGATTGAATTGCTCTTCTCAATCAGAAAGGATTTTCAACATTTTACCTTATGCTGGAAACTTGAAGATACCAATGATAGAATTCCCAGTGATTTTTCAACATTATTTTTTTTTCACAGCACACTAGCGAGAAGTTACACTGGATGGAAACTTTACCTCTAATATCACTAGGAAAAATTAATGTGATTATATTTTTATAACTTTCCACTTTTACTCTAAATTATATTAATTTCCCCAGGTTTTAGACTTTTAAAATTTTCCCGGGTGCCAATTATTTTAATATGTTTTCTTTCTAAATTTGTCTCTAAAACTTGAAGCAATAAATCCAATTTATTCAACTATCTTCTGAAACACTGAACAGTATTTAGAAGCTTCTTCTATTTTTCTGTAAAAGATCTTTCTTCCCCCAGTGCTTTGCTCAAGCTTATTTTTCTGCAGACAATTAAGAACAAATGGAATATATAATGATACTTAAATGAAGCTGAATTATAGCTTTACACAACAGCATCACTTGTGTGTAACAAGTCTGGGTGACTTACTAGATTGAAATGCAATACGTGTTGTACTACAAATAATGAAATATTTCCAAGTTAGAAAGCAACTGATTTTTATATTCCTCTTAATAAAAGAATGAGTTTAATGATGTCAAAACTTAGAATGTTATAATTTTTGTCAAGTTCCAAAATCAGAATGATTAAAACCTAAATCAGAGCATACTGAAATATTTCAAAGTATTATTTCATCACACTGTATGATGAATATTTTTTTGTTATTTTATTATGTAGGTAAAATGAACAAAGGAATTGATGAGGGCACACCAGTGAGCAAGAATTAAAAAAATAAATAAATAATCAAAGGACAGTTTAAGTTTCAGTTCTAACATTGAGGCAAAGCCAGGGGGGAGGTAATGAGACAGCATCTGAAGACCAAACACGATTTCAAGGCTTTGAACTCTGTCCCTCTCTCTAACAAAAAGGCAGTTTGTTTTGTTGTTGTGGTTTTTTTTTTTTGAAACCAAATTCTTTGAAACACAGGTTGAATGCAGACTGGCATTCTAGACTCTGTTGCAAAAGTGTGTTAATTTAGGTTCTAAGAACATACTGGAGGCACAGTAAGAAAAGCTTAGGACAACCAATGGGATGTTCACTTATTTTCCAGATTGAGTCCATATCCTAAGAAGGAAATATGTGTGATTACAGAGAAAGAAAGGGACTGGGAAATAAAAATTTTAAATAATATATTTTATTGAGCAAATCTATGAGACAAACGAATGCTGGATGCTTTCAGTGCACTGTTTTATAGCATTTCATACCTCTCCAATTCTGGGAAGGCTACTCCCAGACCCTCTGGACCCTCCCAAACCCCTGCCTCCTCTGGACAGGCTCTCCCCATGTTTTAGACTTTTAAAATTTTCCCGGGTGCCAATTATTTTAATATGTTTTCTTTCTAAATTTGTCTCTAAAACTTGAAGCAATAAATCCAATTTATTCAACTATCTTCTGAAACACTGAACAGTATTTAGAAGCTTCTTCTATTTTTCTGTAAAAGATCTTTCTTCCCCCAGTGCTTTGCTCAAGCTTATTTTTCTGCAGACAATTAAGAACAAATGGAATATATAATGATACTTAAATGAAGCTGAATTATAGCTTTACACAACAGCATCACTTGTGTGTAACAAGTCTGGGTGACTTACTAGATTGAAATGCAATACGTGTTGTACTACAAATAATGAAATATTTCCAAGTTAGAAAGCAACTGATTTTTATATTCCTCTTAATAAAAGAATGAGTTTAATGATGTCAAAACTTAGAATGTTATAATTTTTGTCAAGTTCCAAAATCAGAATGATTAAAACCTAAATCAGAGCATACTGAAATATTTCAAAGTATTATTTCATCACACTGTATGATGAATATTTTTTTGTTATTTTATTATGTAGGTAAAATGAACAAAGGAATTGATGAGGGCACACCAGTGAGCAAGAATTAAAAAAATAAATAAATAATCAAAGGACAGTTTAAGTTTCAGTTCTAACATTGAGGCAAAGCCAGGGAGGAGGTAATGAGACAGCATCTGAAGACCAAACACGATTTCAAGGCTTTGAACTCTGTCCCTCTCTCTAACAAAAAGGCAGTTTGTTTTGTTGTTGTGGTTTTTTTTTTTTGAAACCAAATTCTTTGAAACACAGGTTGAATGCAGACTGGCATTCTAGACTCTGTTGCAAAAGTGTGTTAATTTAGGTTCTAAGAACATACTGGAGGCACAGTAAGAAAAGCTTAGGACAACCAATGGGATGTTCACTTATTTTCCAGATTGAGTCCATATCCTAAGAAGGAAATATGTGTGATTACAGAGAAAGAAAGGGACTGGGAAATAAAAATTTTAAATAATATATTTTATTGAGCAAATCTATGAGACAAACGAATGCTGGATGCTTTCAGTGCACTGTTTTATAGCATTTCATACCTCTCCAATTCTGGGAAGGCTACTCCCAGACCCTCTGGACCCTCCCAAACCCCCTGCCTCCTCTGGACAGGCTCTTTCCTACCTTTGAAGACAGACTTTTTTTCCTTATTTACTCTTTAGCATTGCATAAGCACTTGTTGTGGGCTGAATCGTGTCTCCAAGAAACATATTGGAGACACTCAGTATCTCAACATGTGATCTTATGTGAAAGTCACATCTTTACAGAGGTAAGAAAGTTGAAGCTGTCACAGAGGCCCTAACCCAGTGTGACTGGGATCCCTGGACACAGAGGGGAAAGGAGGGTGTGGGATAGACTGAGAGGGTACCATAGAAACCTGCACATCACCAAAGGTAAACCAGACACCCAGTAAGACTTCTTCGCATGACGTGGGGAGCTCAACCTAGTTCTCTGTGACAACTCAGAGGGCTGGGCTGAGGGGGGAGGGAGGTTCAAAAGGAAGTGGGCCTGCGTATACCTATGGCTATTTTGTGATTGATTCACAGTGATGTACGGCAGAATCCAACACAATATTGTGAAGCAATTATCCTCCAACTAAAATAAAGAAGCTTAAAGAAAAAACAAAAAGATGGGTTTCCCTGGTGGTCCAGTGGGTAAAGAGTCCGCCTTGCAGTGCAAGGGGCACCAACTGATCCCTGGCCCTGGAAGATCACATGTGCCGTGGAGCAGCTGGGCCGGTGTGTCCAATAACGAGTCAGCGCTCTGGAGCACGTGCACCCAGAGCGGTGCTCTGCAATGAAAGAGGCCACTGTGATGGGAGGCCCACACATGCCAAAGAGTATAGACAGATGAAAATAGATGGATAAAAAATATCAATAAAGAGACCAAAAATTTAAAAAGGAAAACAAAATTGTCTTCTCTATTTAAAAAAAAAAAAGAATAGGAAGTTTTAAAAATGAGCTCTATTCTTGATTATGCATTTTGATGATTATTTCAATATTCACAGTGATTACAGAACATAAATCTATTATACATTTCCCTGACTCATTCAGCTATCTATTGCAGACCAATTATACTGTGAAATGGGACAATCTACAAAATAGACACAAACATGAAACTAGTAATTCAAGTTGCCTTATTTTCTGCAGTGTGGTGGTTTAATGAAAGGAAATTTTATATACACACACACACATATAAAATATACGTTATACACACTATGGAAGAAAATAGAGGATTGACTTGGGAGCAATGATTCACAGGAAAGTAACTTCCCAAAAATTTTCAGGAGAAATGATAAAGATCAAAATAAGTTATTAACAGATCGTGTGGATCTGTTAATCCCATACAAACTATTGAACATAATATAGATAAATAAGGATCAACCATATAGCAAAGAGGATTATATTAAATATAATAAACCCCAATGGAAAATAATCTGAAATCTACATAACACGTAAAGCTGAATCACCTTGCTGGACAACTCTTAACAGTACAATAAGCTGTGTGCTGTGTGCTCATGCTCAGGCATCTCTGAACAGTAGCCCGCCACGCTTCTCCATCCATGGGATTCTCCAGGCAAGAATGCTGGAGTGAGGTTGCTGCTTCCTACACCAGGAGACCTTGCTGAGCCTGCAAATGAAACCAAGTCTCCTGCATTAGCAGGTAGGCTCTTTACCATTGTGCCACCTGGTAAGTCTATAAACCAACTACACCTCAATAAAAAATATATAGAATTTCTGGAGAGTATTACAATTCAAATACTGCAATTAAAAGTCAATTTCAGAAGGAGATGAAGTTGAATTTACAAGGTAAAATGGTACAAAGCCATACAGAAATATGTACCTTTTTTATTATTGGTTTCTGCAACTGTTCTTAGTGTAACATTTCAAAAAAAACTTTTTTAATTATGTGTATAAATGCAAGTGATTCACGTCAATCATTTGATTTTACTCTCCTATACCTTGTAGACATGGTTTGAACGTTCCCATGAAGGCAAACCTTCTGGCGCCTGTTTCTTGAATTATAACTACCATCCATGAAAACTTCAAATTATGCTTAATTACCAAAAATTGCAGTCTCATTTCCATTGCAGTGTAATAATTAAAGACATATATCACCTAGTACAGTGGGATGAAGCTCGTACTGCCATCGATAGTGAAATAACCTTAGGCCAGCAGCCCTCAACAGCTTCAAGTTCCCCATAAACAGATTCTTCCTGCTTCTTTACAGATGCTGGGTTGTAAGGAACATTTTGGTAATCCTACTCAAGTAGTTCTTCTTACCTGACTGGCTACTTTTATTCCTTTAGACTCAAGTGCTCATGCCTCCAGGACAAATCTCTTCCTCACTATATGCAAAATCAGAATGCTCACTCTGAATACTGGGGCCAGGCTCACCTTTGCGGGAGTCTTCCCAAGGAACAGCCACGTGCAGAGTCTAGGTAGCGCCCGCTCTCACGCTGAGTTGGACTGGCCATCTTTCTTTCAGGTTGTGAACTGGCAGGAGCTGGAGCAGCTCTGCTCTGTCCATCTTATTGTGTGACCCTGGCTAAAGGGGCACCGGATGACCTGGAGAGCCCATGCTCCTCAAGGCAGAGGTCAGAGGCTTCCAAGGGTGTGAATGAAAACGCGGGTTCCCGTTATGTCTTGAAAGTGGCTCAAGGTCATTTCCGCCCACATCCCATTGAACAACGGCAGCTACAGGCAAAATAAAAACCAGCAGATAAGAGCAACATATCTTTCCACTGGAGCTGGGAGGTAGGGAGAGGAGTGAATATTTCCTTATAACGTATCAGCTATCACATTCAATGTCTGGGAATCATCTCTGACACGTAGTAGGTGCTCAATACATTGTTGTGTGCTTGTTATTTTTTTTTTTTTAAAAAAAGGTCTATCATTTTCAAGATCTTGAAAAGTAAATAGATTAAAAACAGACTCAGAAATGGCTCGTTAGTTCGGAGTTTTATCACAGACCTGGGATTCATTGATTATTTATCTTTTTCCTTCACTCTGCTGTGATCTCCATCATATCTTGCCTCGTTAGTATCCCTAACTGTTGGTAGTGGCCTTGACATCTGGGATGTGAGCACTAAATGCTCACTGCATCTCAGGTCAAGGACTGGAAGTTAGAAAGTAAAAGAAAACAGAGATGAAAGCAAATCTAAGTTGAACCAAAGCAAGTGGTTATCCTCCCTTGTGGAGCTCACAAGAGATGCCGTAGCATTTACTAGAATGTGTGTTCTTTTCTTTGAAGTGACAGTCAAAACCTTGTGATTTAACCAGTTGTCATTATAAGTATAATTTATCATAAGGTAAGCCTCTAAATTTGCTTTTTCTTGCTAATTTACAAGTCATGTAGCATAGGTATATGATGAGAATGCAAAATGAGCAAATTCATTTAGGTTTGAAATCCCTCAAACCACAGAAATAAAGGATTATAAAATATTTATAGCTCAGTAAGCTTTAGACATCATCAAATTTTGTGGGCTGAACTAGAATACAAAAAAAGCAAGTTGAAAATAATAACTGAGACTTGATAATATAGTGGTCCATAATCATGTACTTAAAGACCGTAGAGTCAGAAAGGTAATGAGGGGTCCTGATCTGGTCCCAATATTCTTTGATTTATTTCTTCATCTACCTGCCTGAAACTTGCAATTAATATTACTATAAAATATCATCCATATTAATATATGTGTATCATATAAAAAGATTTCTACCTTTTATATATATTTTAGAGGGCATTATACTTGCAAAGTATACTTTTCAAAAAATGTATACTTGCAAAATCACGGAAACATGTCAAAAACTTATTATTGAGCAAAAAGGGACAAACCAAAAGGTCAACTAAGTGCATTATTACATTTGCATAACATAAAAAGGAGGCAAATTCATGGAAGGATTAAAAGTCCACACAGGTTTGCTTTCACTGAGAGGGAGGTGACTGGAGGAAACAGTGGGAAAAAGAGGCTGATGGGCAGAAGCCTTGAGCAATACTGTTCATTTACTATGTCTTCCTCTATGTGGTCTTCCCAGGAACCTCTCCTCTGTATAGACCTCTGGGCTCTCCTGAATGCCCACTAGACTCAGCCCCTCTGTCCAGGTGCTCTCAGTTCAACTGACTGTAGGCCACAGGACGCTTGAGAAGAGCTCTTCATTTCATGGCAGAATCACAAACACACAAGCGCATTTCAAGCTTTCTCTTGTAGTCATGCCTGTTAACATCCTGTTGACCACAGCAAGTCTCAAGACCATATCTAAACCCAATCCCTCCTGCCTAGATCAGGCAAAGCAGAAACTTGACTATGTTTCATTTGTTAATCTATGAAGTGACAGTCAAACCTTGTGATTTAATCAGTTGTGATTATAAGTATAATTTATCATAAGGTAAGCCTCTAAATTTGCTTTTTCTTGCTAATTTACAAGTCATGTAGCATAGGTATATGATGAGAATGCAAAATGAGCAAATTCATTTAGGTTTGAAATCCCTCAAACCACAGAAATAAAGGATTATAAAATATTTATAGCTCAGTAAGCTTTAGACATCATCAAATTTTGTGGGCTGAACTAGAATACAAAAAAAGCAAGTTGAAAATAATAACTGAGACTTGATAATATAGTGGTCCATAATCATGTACTTAAAGACCGTAGAGTCAGAAAGGTAATGAGGGGTCCTGATCTGGTCCCAATATTCTTTGATTTATTTCTTCATCTACCTGCCTGAAACTTGCAATTAATATTACTATAAAATATCATCCATATTAATATATGTGTATCATATAAAAAGATTTCTACCTTTTATATATATTTTAGAGGGCATTATACTTGCAAAGTATACTTTTCAAAAAATGTATACTTGCAAAATCACGGAAACATGTCAAAAACTTATTATTGAGCAAAAAGGGACAAACCAAAAGGTCAACTAAGTGCATTATTACATTTGCATAACATAAAAAGGAGGCAAATTCATGGAAGGATTAAAAGTCCACACAGGTTTGCTTTCACTGAGAGGGAGGTGACTGGAGGAAACAGTGGGAAAAAGAGGCTGATGGGCAGAAGCCTTGAGCAATACTGTTCATTTACTATGTCTTCCTCTATGTGGTCTTCCCAGGAACCTCTCCTCTGTATAGACCTCTGGGCTCTCCTGAATGCCCACTAGACTCAGCCCCTCTGTCCAGGTGCTCTCAGTTCAACTGACTGTAGGCCACAGGACGCTTGAGAAGAGCTCTTCATTTCATGGCAGAATCACAAACACACAAGCGCATTTCAAGCTTTCTCTTGTAGTCATGCCTGTTAACATCCTGTTGACCACAGCAAGTCTCAAGACCATATCTAAACCCAATCCCTCCTGCCTAGATCAGGCAAAGCAGAAACTTGACTATGTTTCATTTGTTAATCTATGAAACAGGGTAATTTCACCTAGAGTATTCCCTAGAGTTAAAAATTATGGACTAAAATTTTCACACATGCCTACCATGAAGTGAGGCTTAAAAAAAATGCTCCAATAAATAAAACTTATTTAGCCAAACAATAATTAGTGCTCCATCGCCAAACTGAGAGTTAACACACTTTAATACATTTAAAACAAAAATCCTCAAAATTAACAGGAAAAACTTACAGATATTTACAAAACATGCAGACTCTGTAACTACAAAAGACAATCCTGAGGAATATCCTTTAAAAATTAAGGAAATAATACATAGGGCACTAACCCCAGGAAAATTTTACTTAAGAAAGAGAATAAATATGCAGTCTATGTAGGTCATGTATGAATATGAATCAATATCTGTTAATTATCCAATAAATATTCACATATATGTACATGGGCAATTGCATTTATGCTCCTTGGAAGGAAAGCTATGAAGCTATAACAAGCCTAGACAATGTATGAAAAAGCAGAGACATCACTTTGCTGTCAAAGGTTCATAGAGTCAAAGTCACGGTCTTCCCAGTAGTCATGCATGGATGCTGGGCCATAAAGAAGGCCGACCACCTAAGAATTGATGTTTTCATACTGTGGTGCTGGAGAAGACTCTTGAGAATCCCTCAGACTGAGAGCAGATCAAGCTAGTCACTCCTAAAGGAAATCAGTCCTGAATATTCATTGGAAGGACTGAAGCTGAAGCTCCAATACTTTTCCAATACAACTCATTGGAAAAGTCTCAGGTGCTGGGAAAGACATAAGGCAAAAGGAGGAGGCGGCCAAGCAGAGGATGATTAGGAAACACCACAGATTCAATGAACATGAATCTGAGCAAATTCAATTTTCATTTCCAGCCCTGTCCAGGTGCTCTCAGTTCAACTGGTAGGCCACAGGACGCTTGAGAAGAGCTCTTCATTTCATGGCAGAATCACAAACACACAAGCGCATTTCAAGCTTTCTCTTGTAGTCATGCCTGTTAACATCCTGTTGACCACAGCAAGTCTCAAGACCATATCTAAACCCAATCCCTCCTGCCTAGATCAGGCAAAGCAGAAACTTGACTATGTTTCATTTGTTAATCTATGAAACAGGGTAATTTCACCTAGAGTATTCCCTAGAGTTAAAAATTATGGACTAAAATTTTCACACATGCCTACCATGAAGTGAGGCTTAAAAAAAATGCTCCAATAAATAAAACTTATTTAGCCAAACAATAATTAGTGCTCCATCGCCAAACTGAGAGTTAACACACTTTAATACATTTAAAACAAAAATCCTCAAAATTAACAGGAAAAACTTACAGATATTTACAAAACATGCAGACTCTGTAACTACAAAAGACAATCCTGAGGAATATCCTTTAAAAATTAAGGAAATAATACATAGGGCACTAACCCCAGGAAAATTTTACTTAAGAAAGAGAATAAATATGCAGTCTATGTAGGTCATGTATGAATATGAATCAATATCTGTTAATTATCCAATAAATATTCACATATATGTACATGGGCAATTGCATTTATGCTCCTTGGAAGGAAAGCTATGAAGCTATAACAAGCCTAGACAATGTATGAAAAAGCAGAGACATCACTTTGCTGTCAAAGGTTCATAGAGTCAAAGTCACGGTCTTCCCAGTAGTCATGCATGGATGCTGGGCCATAAAGAAGGCCGACCACCTAAGAATTGATGTTTTCATACTGTGGTGCTGGAGAAGACTCTTGAGAATCCCTCAGACTGAGAGCAGATCAAGCTAGTCACTCCTAAAGGAAATCAGTCCTGAATATTCATTGGAAGGACTGAAGCTGAAGCTCCAATACTTTTCCAATACAACTCATTGGAAAAGTCTCAGGTGCTGGGAAAGACATAAGGCAAAAGGAGGAGGCGGCCAAGCAGAGGATGATTAGGAAACACCACAGATTCAATGAACATGAATCTGAGCAAACTCCTGGCAAGAGTGGAGGACAGAGGAGCCTGGCGTGCTGTAGTCCATGGGTTCGCAAAGAGCTGGACACACTTAGTGACTGAAGAACACCACCAACAAAACAGTCAAAATAATTGCTATGATGAGTGTGTTTCTTGGGTATACTTGGAAAAACTTCTTAGAGTAAAAGGGAGAAAGCAAAATAGGAAATGGCGACTTGTGTCGTGGACAACATATCCTTAATAATTCAATTCACAGTAACTCTTACTGAAAATATGACTTTAGTATGTGGATACTTCTCATATGAATCAGTTAAAAAAAACCTTTCATTTGCTGTGAATAAAAACTTTTCAACAGAATGGTCTCCTTATAAAGCGCTTGTGTTTGCAAAAAGGAAAAAAAAAACAAACGGTGTACTATTTGCATTGTTTCTGACAATACAAATTGCATTCATCCTTTGATGAAAACATTACAAAGGTTGCCAAACTACTTACATTTTCCAGTATGTAACATGTTTTACATCCAGAGAATGTTTAATTAATTTACTGATTAATTTTTTAATGCTATTGCTATTTGGCAGCTGTTTTGACAAAACTGCCTTCCTCATTATAGACCTTCTACTTGTGAAAAGAAGTCAACCATAGCAAATGGACTTATTGAATTATCCAGCTCACCAATTATATAGTATAAAATTATTCATCCTCATATAATTTGATCAGGGAAAATCATTTATCTTTAGCAACTGTATAAAATGAGATATTATGCTACAGGCTGACTGTGGTTTTTAAAGTGTCTATAGTTAAGAAACTTTTCAAGTGTATTTGAAGACTGAGTTATTGCCTATTTTCTTGAACCACTTTGTTATAAAAAAGGTTAGTATCTAAGTAATTGCTCCACTGAGCCCACATCTCTCACCGTTTAAAAAGCATCACTTAGTCGTTCAAATGCAAAATGCCTGTCAGTTATTATTATTGGCTGTGCAATTTAGCAGAAGCCTCATTCTTATTCTGTTTCAATGTTTATAAATTAATGAATACAGAATCAATTCATTTCTTAATAAAACCAACATAATTTAATTGGACACTCTTCTGTACTATTATTATGGGTATATACAAGAAGCAATGTAGCAGACCATTTGTAAAGGTTGAGCTGACACTTAACATTTCCTGTTCATAGTGCTAGACTCAGCATTAATACTACTTTCCAACCTATTTATAGATATCTTTGAATCTTATCTTATTTAAAGACCATGCTTGATGTATTTGAAGACTACTTTTCTGTAATAGCTAACCAAGTGGATCTAGACAGGTTTATCAACTAAAATAAATATTCCAATGAACTAAAAATGAGCTTTTCAGCCACCATTTCAGGCTCTCCAGATTAGTTTCTCCTATTTGGGCACTGTTTCTAGGTATCTTCCAGCTAATGCGTTACTCAGTGAAAAGCCAAAAAGATTATGCTGCGTTAGCTAAAATATATCCATCTAATTTTCCTATCAATACGTATCAGATATATATATATACACACACATTGCATTCATCCTTTGATGAAAACATTACAAAGGTTGCCAAACTACTTACATTTTCCAGTATGTAACATGTTTTACATCCAGAGAATGTTTAATTAATTTACTGATTAATTTTTTAATGCTATTGCTATTTGGCAGCTGTTTTGACAAAACTGCCTTCCTCATTATAGACCTTCTACTTGTGAAAAGAAGTCAACCATAGCAAATGGACTTATTGAATTATCCAGCTCACCAATTATATAGTATAAAATTATTCATCCTCATATAATTTGATCAGGGAAAATCATTTATCTTTAGCAACTGTATAAAATGAGATATTATGCTACAGGCTGACTGTGGTTTTTAAAGTGTCTATAGTTAAGAAACTTTTCAAGTGTATTTGAAGACTGAGTTATTGCCTATTTTCTTGAACCACTTTGTTATAAAAAAGGTTAGTATCTAAGTAATTGCTCCACTGAGCCCACATCTCTCACCGTTTAAAAAGCATCACTTAGTCGTTCAAATGCAAAATGCCTGTCAGTTATTATTATTGGCTGTGCAATTTAGCAGAAGCCTCATTCTTATTCTGTTTCAATGTTTATAAATTAATGAATACAGAATCAATTCATTTCTTAATAAAACCAACATAATTTAATTGGACACTCTTCTGTACTATTATTATGGGTATATACAAGAAGCAATGTAGCAGACCATTTGTAAAGGTTGAGCTGACACTTAACATTTCCTGTTCATAGTGCTAGACTCAGCATTAATACTACTTTCCAACCTATTTATAGATATCTTTGAATCTTATCTTATTTAAAGACCATGCTTGATGTATTTGAAGACTACTTTTCTGTAATAGCTAACCAAGTGGATCTAGACAGGTTTATCAACTAAAATAAATATTCCAATGAACTAAAAATGAGCTTTTCAGCCACCATTTCAGGCTCTCCAGATTAGTTTCTCCTATTTGGGCACTGTTTCTAGGTATCTTCCAGCTAATGCGTTACTCAGTGAAAAGCCAAAAAGATTATGCTGCGTTAGCTAAAATATATCCATCTAATTTTCCTATCAATACGTATCAGATATATATATATACACACACACATATATATACATATATGCACATAATTTATAGGTTGAACCCCAGTGGTTCAGCAGTAAAGAATCTGCCTGCCAAAGCAAGAGACACAGGTTTGATTCCTGGTTCAGGAAGATTCCCTTGGAGAAGGAAATGGAAACCCAATTCAGTATCCTTGCCTGGGAATCCCATGGACAGAGGAGCCTGGAAGTCTACCATTCACCGGGTTGCAGAAGAATGGGACATGACTTAACAATTAAACAACAATACTGATAAATATCCGCATACCACCTACAATTTCGGGGGAAAATCTGAAAAAATGACAAAATAATTTTTCAAAGTTACATACTAGATGATAACCAGTCAACATGAATAACTAACAAACCCATAAAAAGTGAAAGTTACTCAATGGTGAGCAAAATAAAATCTGGTTTCTGAATGATTTAATGATATTTGTATAAAGTATTAAAATGTATAGAACAATATTAATGGTTATAAATGTATCTATATGTGACAGCAGTCTAAAAGCACACACAGGAGTTAAAAATGAATACAGGACAGCATTTAGTGATAAGGGTATAGTTAGGAGGGCACTGAGATGCGAAGGGGATAAAAGAAGGGCTTCAAATACATGATGTTTCCTTTCTTAGTTGGGTAAAGTTATCTTAGTGTTGGTTACTAGTACTATATGTATTTGCACTTTTGAAACAATATGAAGAATGAATAATACCACATTAATTAACTATTGCAGTGTGGTGACTTCTAAGTATGTTTTTGAAAAGTTTTTGTCAAACAACTACTCGTCTTGACTTCAGACAAAATATGTGCATGACGTCCATTATATGCAGAATCTAAAAAGAAGTGGTATGAGTGAAGTTATTTACAAAACAGCAGGAGACCCAAAGACTTACAGAACAAACTTATGGTTGCTGGGGGGAAGAATGGGAGGAAGGATAGGTAGGCAGTTTGGGACAGACATGTACACACAGCTATATTTAAAATGCATGATTGACAAGGACCTGCTGTGTACCACAGGGGACTCTGCTCAATGTTCCGTGGCAGCCTGGATGGGGGGGGAGCTTGGGGGAGGATGGACACGCGTCTATGTGGCTGAGTCCCTTCACTGCCCACCTGAAGCCATCACAACATTTTTAACTGGCTACCCTCCAGTATGAAATAAACAGTTCAAAATTTTAAAATGGAAATAAAAGAAGAGTATGCACAACACCCCCGAGGTCAGAGAAGGCAGCTCTCCATCCAAAGCGCAGGCCACTCTAGTGGTTTCTAAGAGTCGAGGCATCAACATCTCAACACAAGCTGTACCCCACCCACACTCACCAGCTGGAAAGTGAGGATCTAGGAAGCTGGGCACCCTAACAGTTCCTACCACAGCTGGACTACCACAGCCACAGACTTCGTGCTTGCCCTGTAGGCTTGGACATCTGGAGGTTAAGCTACCCAGGGGGAAGGGTCAGGCTAAGGGTGATCTCCTAGACATGGGACAGTGCTCCAACTCACAAAGACTATTGGGGAAAAAAAACAGCATGCCAATCAGCTTAATACTTTGTAGATAAAGGACTGTTATCCTGTTTATACAAGCATGACTTCTCATCAAGGATCATCTCTTAAAGGAAGTAGCATGAAGGCCTGTACTATCGTATGTGAAGAAAATAGCTATAGTCATTGCTCTGTGAGAAAAGGAGATCCTTCAGGGGTGCTGTGTGACGGTCTGGAGGGGTGGGATGGGGGGATATACATATGACTAATCTAGGAACATACGTATCTATAAACAACAAAATTCTGTAAAAGTTAAAAGTAAAATAAAAGTTTTTTTTTTTTTTTTTTTTAAAAAAGGATAATCTCTAACCCCAAAAAAGCTTAGAACAGAAACAAAAAGTTTTCTGGGTAGCAAGGAAGCATGGAGGTTGTATTACTTGAAAACTTTGACGCCTAAGACTCTGAATTTGCTACGCGGACAGTAGCAGTCAGGACACTGTCAGACCATCTCCACGAGAAACATGCTCTTTCCCACCACTGCCAGACGGATGCTCTTCAGAGGGGCTCACCCGATCTGAGAATGAGAGCCTGCCGAGCGACTTCCTGTGTGACTCCAGGTCCTCAGTGATTCTCCCCTTTGCTTCAAGGACCTGCTGTGTACCACAGTGGCCAGCCTGGATGGGGGGGGAGCTTGGGGGAGGATGGACACGCGTCTATGTGGCTGAGTCCCTTCACTGCCCACCTGAAGCCATCACAACATTTTTAACTGGCTACCCTCCAGTATGAAATAAACAGTTCAAAATTTTAAAATGGAAATAAAAGAAGAGTATGCACAACACCCCCGAGGTCAGAGAAGGCAGCTCTCCATCCAAAGCGCAGGCCACTCTAGTGGTTTCTAAGAGTCGAGGCATCAACATCTCAACACAAGCTGTACCCCACCCACACTCACCAGCTGGAAAGTGAGGATCTAGGAAGCTGGGCACCCTAACAGTTCCTACCACAGCTGGACTACCACAGCCACAGACTTCGTGCTTGCCCTGTAGGCTTGGACATCTGGAGGTTAAGCTACCCAGGGGGAAGGGTCAGGCTAAGGGTGATCTCCTAGACATGGGACAGTGCTCCAACTCACAAAGACTATTGGGGAAAAAAAACAGCATGCCAATCAGCTTAATACTTTGTAGATAAAGGACTGTTATCCTGTTTATACAAGCATGACTTCTCATCAAGGATCATCTCTTAAAGGAAGTAGCATGAAGGCCTGTACTATCGTATGTGAAGAAAATAGCTATAGTCATTGCTCTGTGAGAAAAGGAGATCCTTCAGGGGTGCTGTGTGACGGTCTGGAGGGGTGGGATGGGGGGATATACATATGACTAATCTAGGAACATACGTATCTATAAACAACAAAATTCTGTAAAAGTTAAAAGTAAAATAAAAGTTTTTTTTTTTTTAAAAAAGGATAATCTCTAACCCCAAAAAAGCTTAGAACAGAAACAAAAAGTTTTCTGGGTAGCAAGGAAGCATGGAGGTTGTATTACTTGAAAACTTTGACGCCTAAGACTCTGAATTTGCTACGCGGACAGTAGCAGTCAGGACACTGTCAGACCATCTCCACGAGAAACATGCTCTTTCCCACCACTGCCAGACGGATGCTCTTCAGAGGGGCTCACCCGATCTGAGAATGAGAGCCTGCCGAGCGACTTCCTGTGTGACTCCAGGTCCTCAGTGATTAGTCACTGAGTCATGTCCAACTCTTTCGTGACCCCAAGGACTGCAGTCCACCGGACTCCTCTATCCAGGGGATTCCCCAGGCAAGAATACTGGAGTGGACTGTCATTTCTCTCTCCAGGGGTCTGCCCGACACAGGAATAGAAGCGGGTCTCCTGCATTGGCAGGGAGATTCCTTACCATGGAGCCCATCCTTTGGGGTACACTACTGTGCTTTTCAATAAGGAAGAGACTGCAGAAATCCCAGAGTTCCCATTTATTCTCACAAAAGGGACAAGATTTGCTTCAGTTTTAACCTGAAAAGACCACTGTTGTCTTCATTATTTCATGATACCAATTCCTCTGCTCTATGTCCTTAAAGTATCAGGCTTAATATATGGTTAATCCGGTTTAGCCACAAACTGCAGATAGCAATAATTTGAACCTATCCATAGTAATAACCGCAGAGTTTTCTCACTAAACACAGCAGGAATTTTCTTTACTCAGTGTTCCCAGATATAAATTTTATATCAAATATTGTATTTAAATTATTTGTTGGGTTTCCCTGGGGGCTCAGACAGTAAAAGAAAGTCACGCTCTTATTCTAAAGAAAATCTATTTCTTAAGAATTAGCTTTTCTTGACCTATTAAGAAATTTAAGTGAGATATATACTCTCATCAAATGGCAGTATATTTATGCAATCACAATTATGTTTCCTGCAATATTCAGCAGTTTCTTATAGAGAGCAATTTCTACAATTATGATCCATACACTTGTTTTCTCTCTCTCCTACTACAGAGATTCATGTAGTTTTATTCTGCATTCTGGAAGCCCTAAGTTAAAATAATTAACTTCTGGTAGGTAACAGCAAACTGCACAACCAATACTCTGGTGAGATTCTGGTATCATAACAATATGTGATACTATTTACTTGGCACTCACTTAATTTCACTGTGTAAATGACATTTCCTTTCCAGAATCAGTTAGTGAATACATGTCTAGCTGCTGTAGCATTTGACATTTGACCCACACTGAATAGCGGGGCTTTATTTTTTTTTCCTCTAGTGCAAGTAATTCAGCATACGTAAATTATCTAGACAGGGAGCGGCAAAGAACTCAAGACTGGGAGATCAGGTATCATCCAGGGTGTTGATTTTTAACAATAACTATTCAGAGACAACTGTTGTGAAGTCAGATTAAATGCACTCCCTCAGGCATTTGAGACTCTTGCTAGCTTCAGAAAAGATCTATATAATCAATGACCCTTCTCAATGATTTCCATTCTCAGAACCGGAAGTGAGCTGTTAGTAAAAAAAAAAAAAAAAACCTACATGTAATGGCGATCTGTAACCTGAGACAGTCAGCCTGCAGCTGGATGTGCTTGAGTTTCGAAAAAGCGGAAGGCTCAGGCTTGACCTTGGCTTAGAGGTCAAGAGAAAGAAATAACACTGCCTTGAGATCCTGCAATATTTGAATTACATCCTTAACCCAGGAATCAGAGGTGGACTTAAAGATAGTACAGCCCAAACTAAGGAAATTAAAATCCATATTAGAGATTTATATATACTTTGGTAAAACCATATTTTCTAAGAAATTATATTATATTTAAAGCTTTTATGACTTTTTAAAAAATTATCAAAAAATGTTGAATATTTTCATGTATTTTATATATACACATTTTTCATTGTTATATAGTGCTAGACTATGGGACATTAATTTATTCAATATTCTGCGGTTAAATCTAAGTCATTTTCCATTTAAACTACTAAATGAAAATTATACTTAGATGACATATGGATCTAGACAACAATTCCCAAAGAACGCTAAATCATTAGGTGACACAGTGCTGAGAAGCTGAAAGTACACACCATCTTGGAACACTGATCAGTGTTAGCATCACTGGAAGTGATACAGTCAGACATTTTGTACCTCATACAACAAAGAAGCAATAGAAATGTCACAGATATTGTGACATTTATAAAGTATTCTAAAAGTTTAGTCTCAAATCTAATCAAGCTTCTAGATCTTTTTGGATTCACAGGACAAACAAGAAACAAAGAAACAATTTAAGTGACATCATACAGAAACTATTGGCTAAATCCAGGATGAAGGATAGTCTACAGGAATATATAACCTGGTTTTTCTAACAAATCACTGACATTAAAAAGAGAGAGAGAGAGAGAGAGAAACTTGCAAGAGATAACAAACACAGTGGTGAGGACTTTAGATTCTGACCAGAGTGGGGGGCAGCCTGAAAAACAAGATAAAATCCATATGAACTGACTAGTAAATATTTATAAAGACAACATGAGTACTTTTAGAATGTCAAGCTGTGATAATAATATCATGTTTATTTTTAAATGTCTACTGGTCTCAGTGACATGTTGTCTGGGATGTGATGCAAAATGCCGCAGAACAGCAAAGATGAACATGTACAGATAAAACGTAGCAAAATATTGACACTGGATGCAGCTGTGTGACGGTTATGTGAGAGTTTAATGGAGTATTCTTATTTTGCATGCTTGAGATTTTTCATAAACAGCTTAAAATGCTATGACAGCTATTTTTGTCCTCATGGTTTTGAGTCTTTGTGGGTTACTTACTTTGGATACATTCCTTGAAACTGGACTGATAGAGCAAAAGAAAGTCCTTCTTAAGGTCACTGTATTTTATGAGTCAGTCGAACATACAAATGCCTTTAATCCTTATCAAAGGATTATCGTAAGTCTTCGCTGAACCTGTCTTTTTTTCCCAAACAATGTAGCTACCATTTTGACTTGTAAAACCCCTTGATGTATTAAGAATATCAACCTTCTGTCTGCTCCATACATTACAAACACAAACTTGCCTTAGCATTAGCATTGAAATTTGTCTATACATTCTTTCACACTGAGATGAGCTTAGAAATGTTTAGTGATACTTATCCTTTTTCATCTTACTATCTGCTGTTAGGATCACAACTGTAAAGTCAGAAAGAGGAGAGCTTTCACTGATATTCAGAATTTTACCTGGTACTATTGACTAGGGATTGGTATTCTGTGTTGAAAATAAGCAGTTTCACAAAACTTTAGCTTTAGGACACCATTGAATGACCAAGATGGATCAAATAAAACCAAGACCAATCTACAGTATATGAACACTGGAAAAACCCTGCCCAAGTCACAACAATGGTCAAACATCACCTATTCTGGCAAGTATGTATAACTGTTACTTTGCCAATTGCATCTTTAGTGAAGTGTTAGTTTTTTCTCCATGTAGGCAAGGTTTATGAAAACACACAATCACAGGATTACCCCAATTCCAAATCAGACCTAAGGCCACTTCTTTAAATGCTCTCCGCAAATCAGTCAACAAGACTGGACCTTCCACGAGGTCCTTCCCAATGTTCTCCTTATTAAGGCATCCCAGGAACCCTAAGATGCGTATTCTCCCAGGTTGCAGAACAAAATACATAAAACTGTTGAATTACAGGTATGCTTTACAGCTACAGGACTTTGACAAAATTCATAATCTGCTGCAATTACTATAGAGCTTTTTATAATCTCATCTAATGCGCACTTCTTGGCTTTTTTTTTTTTTAGTAATTAACATGCTAATACAAATAGAATCCACTTTGCTGCTTTTAAAGGATGATTTTTTCCCAAAATGAGTTAACCAATTTTAATGTGTTGAGTCATATATTCATTACTGTTCATTCATTACCTTTCATACTTATCATGTTATCTCAAAAACTGAGATAAAGTATCTCAATAAAGTATCAGGCAGAAAAAAGACCGACAGACACATACTTTTGTATGTAATTCCAAAACTCTGAAATTTAGCTTAGTTTGATACTAAACAGTTACATATAAGAAGAAAAATACATATTCTCTGAAGTATTTTTTATAAATCCAGAGGATAGAGATGCACTAACACCTAAAATGTTTAAAAGTCACGATTCTGTTTACTTCGTCCTGACAGTTCCATGTTCGCTCATGCCTGAACGTTTTCACCTGTGTTTCCATCTTCCTGCCCAGAACATGCTTCCTCCGCTGTTCATCAGGTTACCTCCTGGACACCGTGGCACCCTCAGTGAAAGCTGGCCTGGGCATTCCTTCCTCTGCGAATTCACAGCATAAATCACACCATGAAGGACTTTCCTAACCTGTCTGTCTCCAACTCATCGATAAACTCATCAAAATGCCTCATTCATGTTGTGTTTCCCAACGTCAGGCCAGAAGGAGGGGTGTAATGAATGATCATTGACACTATGCGGTATTTCCATGACACTGAGCAAGTCTGGGTTACAGATTTTGGGAACGACACCAGGTAAGGAAGACACTATTCCTTCCAATCTGAGGGTATTGTTAATACTTTGTCAGCTTATGACGTTCACTGCAGAAGACAGACCCACGCCCATCTGCAGGTCTAATAAGATAAGTTGGAGGAGATAGAAAAAATGATTGAATAAAGGGATGGCTTTATTATCATCAAATGATAACTGAGAGAGCGATGTTTTGTGATTCTCTATTGGTGAACCGGAGATCCCTCCAGGAACGTGGGCGTCAGGCCTGTTTCTGTGGTGCGTGACAGCAGGGGTCTGGCTGCGGGCATTTTCTGGAATCAGGGAGGCGCTCAGTCAGCAAGCAGGTGAATGGAGGGTGGGTGGAGAGGGCGCGGAGAGCTGCCCTTCTCCATACAGGTGTCAGATGAGCTCTGAGGCTGGGCTCACAGTTTCCTGCTTGTATCTCCCTGACCTGCATAAATATTTGCTGAATTTGTCAAGGAAGTGACCTTTCAGCTCAGACCAGGGTGTCTGGCCTCTAACCTTCCTCTTAGGAAGGTTTTTCTCAGCAAAGAATTTTCTTTTAGGCAGAAAAAAGACCGACAGACACATACTTTTGTATGTAATTCCAAAACTCTGAAATTTAGCTTAGTTTGATACTAAACAGTTACATATAAGAAGAAAAATACATATTCTCTGAAGTATTTTTTATAAATCCAGAGGATAGAGATGCACTAACACCTAAAATGTTTAAAAGTCACGATTCTGTTTACTTCGTCCTGACAGTTCCATGTTCGCTCATGCCTGAACGTTTTCACCTGTGTTTCCATCTTCCTGCCCAGAACATGCTTCCTCCGCTGTTCATCAGGTTACCTCCTGGACACCGTGGCACCCTCAGTGAAAGCTGGCCTGGGCATTCCTTCCTCTGCGAATTCACAGCATAAATCACACCATGAAGGACTTTCCTAACCTGTCTGTCTCCAACTCATCGATAAACTCATCAAAATGCCTCATTCATGTTGTGTTTCCCAACGTCAGGCCAGAAGGAGGGGTGTAATGAATGATCATTGACACTATGCGGTATTTCCATGACACTGAGCAAGTCTGGGTTACAGATTTTGGGAACGACACCAGGTAAGGAAGACACTATTCCTTCCAATCTGAGGGTATTGTTAATACTTTGTCAGCTTATGACGTTCACTGCAGAAGACAGACCCACGCCCATCTGCAGGTCTAATAAGATAAGTTGGAGGAGATAGAAAAAATGATTGAATAAAGGGATGGCTTTATTATCATCAAATGATAACTGAGAGAGCGATGTTTTGTGATTCTCTATTGGTGAACCGGAGATCCCTCCAGGAACGTGGGCGTCAGGCCTGTTTCTGTGGTGCGTGACAGCAGGGGTCTGGCTGCGGGCATTTTCTGGAATCAGGGAGGCGCTCAGTCAGCAAGCAGGTGAATGGAGGGTGGGTGGAGAGGGCGCGGAGAGCTGCCCTTCTCCATACAGGTGTCAGATGAGCTCTGAGGCTGGGCTCACAGTTTCCTGCTTGTATCTCCCTGACCTGCATAAATATTTGCTGAATTTGTCAAGGAAGTGACCTTTCAGCTCAGACCAGGGTGTCTGGCCTCTAACCTTCCTCTTAGGAAGGTTTTTCTCAGCAAAGAATTTTCTTTTCATCTCCTGAACTGCCTCAGGACACCCGCCAGCAGGTTTTCGTCTGTTAGTTTAGCCAAGCAGTTATCTGCCCTTTAGTGAGAGGAATTACTTTTCCATGGGTGATACTATTTTATAGTCTCATTGTACTGAAATCCTAACATTTCGTTTTAATTATATTTTGTTATGCATGAAGAATTATTTCACTGGTGGGTCCAAAATACAGACAAGCACGGTTACTTTTTGTGTGTATGGTTAGCTCTGAAAATACCAATCTATATTTTCCCAGTTGACTTTGCCAGTCACCTCAGGGGCTTTCCTTGACATTAATGTCTATGCACTAAGAAAGGTTCATAAACAAACACCTATCAAGGCGACCCTTTCTAGAAACACTTCCACATACTGGTGAAGGACGAGCTCATCCATTCCATTGTTGAAGCTAAAAAATCTGGACTTTTTCTCAGTGTTTGCTCCCTCATGCATCTCATCCTAATCCGATTTCACCATCAAAACCCAAAGGACACAGAACTTCCAGAGGAATGTCACAGAAACCTTCCGGCCCCTGCACCTGCAAACATCACATCATTTCAAGCCATCTGGACAACAGACCCACCCTCCTAACTCATCCACCTGTTACCACTCATGTACTTGCACCTGGCGTTTTCCAAACAGCATCATCTTTTAAAAAGTGAGTCAGGTCAAACCTCAGCTATCCCTTTCAATGCCATGTCAGTAAACTTTACTAAAGTCTAACCTTGCCATACGTCCAATAAAACACCCCCTAAGATTCGCCCCAAGCTGACCCCTCCAACTTCATTACTGGTATTCTTCTCATGCCACACACCAGGCAAGACACATTTCCTTTTCCTTATTATAGTCACTTGTTAAGTTGGTCCGGCCTAATGATTTGAGGTTCCATCCTTTCTTCAGTTCAAAGCATTCCTGACTCATTAACATCTCAACTCCAGAGTCACCTCCGGAGGAAGACCTTGCTGACAACCTCCCAGCAAAGCGTTTTCGGTCTTAGCTCAGACCAGGGTGTCTGGCCTCTAACCTTCCTCTTAGGAAGGTTTTTCTCAGCAAAGAATTTTCTTTTCATCTCCTGAACTGCCTCAGGACACCCGCCAGCAGGTTTTCGTCTGTTAGTTTAGCCAAGCAGTTATCTGCCCTTTAGTGAGAGGAATTACTTTTCCATGGGTGATACTATTTTATAGTCTCATTGTACTGAAATCCTAACATTTCGTTTTAATTATATTTTGTTATGCATGAAGAATTATTTCACTGGTGGGTCCAAAATACAGACAAGCACGGTTACTTTTTGTGTGTATGGTTAGCTCTGAAAATACCAATCTATATTTTCCCAGTTGACTTTGCCAGTCACCTCAGGGGCTTTCCTTGACATTAATGTCTATGCACTAAGAAAGGTTCATAAACAAACACCTATCAAGGCGACCCTTTCTAGAAACACTTCCACATACTGGTGAAGGACGAGCTCATCCATTCCATTGTTGAAGCTAAAAAATCTGGACTTTTTCTCAGTGTTTGCTCCCTCATGCATCTCATCCTAATCCGATTTCACCATCAAAACCCAAAGGACACAGAACTTCCAGAGGAATGTCACAGAAACCTTCCGGCCCCTGCACCTGCAAACATCACATCATTTCAAGCCATCTGGACAACAGACCCACCCTCCTAACTCATCCACCTGTTACCACTCATGTACTTGCACCTGGCGTTTTCCAAACAGCATCATCTTTTAAAAAGTGAGTCAGGTCAAACCTCAGCTATCCCTTTCAATGCCATGTCAGTAAACTTTACTAAAGTCTAACCTTGCCATACGTCCAATAAAACACCCCCTAAGATTCGCCCCAAGCTGACCCCTCCAACTTCATTACTGGTATTCTTCTCATGCCACACACCAGGCAAGACACATTTCCTTTTCCTTATTATAGTCACTTGTTAAGTTGGTCCGGCCTAATGATTTGAGGTTCCATCCTTTCTTCAGTTCAAAGCATTCCTGACTCATTAACATCTCAACTCCAGAGTCACCTCCGGAGGAAGACCTTGCTGACAACCCAGACTCAGCCAGCCTTAATACCACGCCAGTTGGTCTCTTTTTTCATATATCTTATTTCTTTTCTCATTATCCCCATTCCTTCTTTCTTCAAAACGAGATTCTTTGAAACATCTTTATGTTAGAAGTTGAAAATAACAATAAAATACTTATTTAAAGAATGAACCACTTGTAGACTCCTGGCTTCTGCTTCATTGCATAATTGTACTTTCTTTTTTATTTATTTATTTATTTATTTTATTTGGGGGCGGGGGTTGGGGAGGCAGGAGGGCGGGTGGGCCACTTCTCTTGGTTTTTCATTTATTTATTTTCGTCCATCTGTGTTCTTTGGCCCATGTGGGCCTCCCATCGCAGTGGCCTCCATTGTCGCTGAGTGCCAGCTCTGGGCGCATGCGCTCCAGAGCTCTGGCTCGGTAATTGGACACATGGGTCCAGCCGCTCCACGGCACGTGGGATCTTCCCAGGCCAGGGATCGAACCAGTGCCCCTTGCACTGCAAGGCGGTGTCCTTACCCACTGGACCACCAGAGAAGCCCTGTACTTTCTTAACACCATTCCAAAGCCAGTAAAATGCAACAATGTCCTTGGATGTAATTGACTATGCTTGTGAACACATGATCTAACTGCAGTGGGAAAGAAAAGTGAGGGTATTTATGCTGACAGCAGAGAAGCACATCTATAAATTAAACATATAAACACATTTCACCATTTTATGCTTTAGAGTCTTCAGTAGGTGTGTTTGGTTGAGATGACCAGGGACAGACATTCAGAATATAGCAGGAAAAATAAATAAGGACAGACTCCATGTCATGAATGTAAATATAGCAAGGCTAACAATTCAAAGAAGTGAGTCAGGTCAAACCTCAGCTATCCCTTTCAATGCCATGTCAGTAAACTTTACTAAAGTCTAACCTTGCCATACGTCCAATAAAACACCCCCTAAGATTCGCCCCAAGCTGACCCCTCCAACTTCATTACTGGTATTCTTCTCATGCCACACACCAGGCAAGACACATTTCCTTTTCCTTATTATAGTCACTTGTTAAGTTGGTCCGGCCTAATGATTTGAGGTTCCATCCTTTCTTCAGTTCAAAGCATTCCTGACTCATTAACATCTCAACTCCAGAGTCACCTCCGGAGGAAGACCTTGCTGACAACCCAGACTCAGCCAGCCTTAATACCACGCCAGTTGGTCTCTTTTTTCATATATCTTATTTCTTTTCTCATTATCCCCATTCCTTCTTTCTTCAAAACGAGATTCTTTGAAACATCTTTATGTTAGAAGTTGAAAATAACAATAAAATACTTATTTAAAGAATGAACCACTTGTAGACTCCTGGCTTCTGCTTCATTGCATAATTGTACTTTCTTTTTTATTTATTTATTTATTTATTTTATTTGGGGGCGGGGGTTGGGGAGGCAGGAGGGCGGGTGGGCCACTTCTCTTGGTTTTTCATTTATTTATTTTCGTCCATCTGTGTTCTTTGGCCCATGTGGGCCTCCCATCGCAGTGGCCTCCATTGTCGCAGAGCACCGGCTCTGGACGCATGCGCTCCAGAGCTCTGGCTCGGTAATTGGACACATGGGTCCAGCCGCTCCACGGCACGTGGGATCTTCCCAGGCCAGGGATCGAACCAGTGCCCCTTGCACTGCAAGGCGGTGTCCTTACCCACTGGACCACCAGAGAAGCCCTGTACTTTCTTAACACCATTCCAAAGCCAGTAAAATGCAACAATGTCCTTGGATGTAATTGACTATGCTTGTGAACACATGATCTAACTGCAGTGGGAAAGAAAAGTGAGGGTATTTATGCTGACAGCAGAGAAGCACATCTATAAATTAAACATATAAACACATTTCACCATTTTATGCTTTAGAGTCTTCAGTAGGTGTGTTTGGTTGAGATGACCAGGGACAGACATTCAGAATATAGCAGGAAAAATAAATAAGGACAGACTCCATGTCATGAATGTAAATATAGCAAGGCTAACAATTCAAAGAAGTGAAGCTATACAAATGCCTCATTGTCAACAGGATCATACTTTATGTCTTTTTCTGTCATCACAAACACCTTGACTCTTCTGCAGCCTTGACTGTTTCTTTCCTCCACTGGACCCTGTCACTTCCATAGGCAACCCTCGGCAGGAGATGTCCTTCCGTAACCATCTGCCAGTTTATACGACTGCATGTTTATTCAAAGACACACACGCACTATACCATGTCCTATAAGATTAGAACTATTATCTTCACAGCTGGGAATTGAGCTTTTCTCGATAACAGAAATCCATCCAAAACAAGATGACAGTCCTAATTCTTTCATTTTCTTCATAATGTTCCATTGTATATTAAACAGGTACCCCCTGCTTTTCAAGTTTGCTTTATGTTACTTTATGTTACCCTTTTTCAGCATATCTTCCCAACAAGGATCGAAGTCAGGTCTCCTGTATTGCAGGCAGACTCTTTACTGTCTGAGCCACTAGAGAAGAAACGAGGAACTAAGCAATGGGTAGTATGAAATTAGCAATAAGAAATAGGGAAATGCTGATTTCATATTAGCCATTTGCTTAGTTCTAGGTGTGTTTAATATATTTCTGTATATATTATGTGCACATTGGCACATGCACATAAATATGTATAAACATAAGCATACACACACAAACATGTACACGTGTATACACACATTTTTAAATGGCTACCTATATGCAAGTTCCTCAGAAATGCCATTGTTTTCAACGTGAACAAAAAATTAATACAAATTCTGTATAATGTATCTGGTCTCTTTCTAAGAACACTGGAGATACTGATGATGTCCCTAAAATACTAAATACATCAGTGATTTCAAGTATACTCAAAATTTTAAGTACTCTTGCAATTGAATCAAGAACAAACAAGTAACTTTAGCCCTGGGATTTATAAGAACGATGAAACTGTATGTTTTGTCAAAATAATCTTTTCTAAGAGATGACAGTTCACCTGTTACATCTTTACTTCTTAATCGAAAGTGGTAAGACTTCTTTAAAGTGGGCCATTCCATTGTGTCCTAGATGGGAGACTCACTGATCTATCTTGGCAATAAGACATATAATGAGGTAGAGAGAGTCACAAAACCCAGAGCTTTGAAGCATGTGCAGCTGCATACTAATGACTGCATCTGTTATGTTCTGCCTAGAGTTCTCTATCTGCAGAAAGTTGCATAACCACTATCAGGAGATTTAAAAGGCTTCCGTTAACTTGCAATGGCAGCAATTAGCAGAGATGATGCTTAGCCTTGCTAGATTTCAAGCTGTCAGGGTCTGGTCATTTAAATGTGGTTTTTTAAAAATAAATTTGCACTATCATTTGGCTAAACAACTTATATATATGAAACATATTTTCATGCGTAAAGATTTCCTAAACACCTAAGTATATAAATGATACCTGAAATCTCAGAACTGAACCCATGAGGTATATAATGATCTTACAAAGAAAGGAAGGAAATATCACACCACATATTAAAGATACTTCAGAAATAGAAAAATGCATTAGAGATCAAAATCACTGAAGCCACAGAAATGAAAATCTACTGGCTTAGAGAACGCCTCTAATGAAGTTATGGCATGAGGGAAAGCAGAGGATCAGTGGTCAGGAGATCAGAGTTAACAACACTTGCCTACTTAAAAACAATTGCTGCAACAAGCATATCTCATTTCCTAAAATTATCAGATCTTCATTTGATAGATTTTGGAGTTGAATTAGAAGATATTTTCACATAATGACATCAGCAAGATTGCAATATAGGAAATCCTGGCCCATTCTTACTCCCTAACACATTCCCACGATTGCAAGTTCCTCAGAAATGCCATTGTTTTCAACGTGAACAAAAATTAATACAAATTCTGTTAATGTATCTGGTCTCTTTCTAAGAACACTGGAGATACTGATGATGTCCCTAAAATACTAAATACATCAGTGATTTCAAGTATACTCAAAATTTTAAGTACTCTTGCAATTGAATCAAGAACAAACAAGTAACTTTAGCCCTGGGATTTATAAGAACGATGAAACTGTATGTTTTGTCAAAATAATCTTTTCTAAGAGATGACAGTTCACCTGTTACATCTTTACTTTAATCGAAAGTGGTAAGACTTCTTTAAAGTGGGCCATTCCATTGTGTCCTAGATGGGAGACTCACTGATCTATCTTGGCAATAAGACATATAATGAGGTAGAGAGAGTCACAAAACCCAGAGCTTTGAAGCATGTGCAGCTGCATACTAATGACTGCATCTGTTATGTTCTGCCTAGAGTTCTCTATCTGCAGAAAGTTGCATAACCACTATCAGGAGATTTAAAAGGCTTCCGTTAACTTGCAATGGCAGCAATTAGCAGAGATGATGCTTAGCCTTGCTAGATTTCAAGCTGTCAGGGTCTGGTCATTTAAATGTGGTTTTTTAAAAATAAATTTGCACTATCATTTGGCTAAACAACTTATATATATGAAACATATTTTCATGCGTAAAGATTTCCTAAACACCTAAGTATATAAATGATACCTGAAATCTCAGAACTGAACCCATGAGGTATATAATGATCTTACAAAGAAAGGAAGGAAATATCACACCACATATTAAAGATACTTCAGAAATAGAAAAATGCATTAGAGATCAAAATCACTGAAGCCACAGAAATGAAAATCTACTGGCTTAGAGAACGCCTCTAATGAAGTTATGGCATGAGGGAAAGCAGAGGATCAGTGGTCAGGAGATCAGAGTTAACAACACTTGCCTACTTAAAAACAATTGCTGCAACAAGCATATCTCATTTCCTAAAATTATCAGATCTTCATTTGATAGATTTTGGAGTTGAATTAGAAGATATTTTCACATAATGACATCAGCAAGATTGCAATATAGGAAATCCTGGCCCATTCTTACTCCCTAACACACACGGATTCAGCCACAATTCAAATTTCCTCCATATGAATTGCAGAAATAAATTGAAAACCACTGCATCCTAGAAGACCACACAACCGGGCTCATTGAAACTAGTATGAATATTCAGGACACTCTCTTAACTAGAGTCTCTGCCTCCAGTGCATGGCCATACTGTCAGGAAGAGACCATAAAGCTCTCAGCTTTAGCCAGGGGAGGAAAGGGCTTGACCTGTGCAGTCAGAGCTTCCACTTCACCAAAGAATGAGCATGTGCCTCATCCATCCTGGAGATCTGATGGGGTCTGGTGCAGTCTGGCCACCCGGGGAAGAACAGAGACAAGAGCTGGTACATACCATATACCACCCCTCCCCACCTCCCTCACCCCCACCCCCACCCCTCCCGTGTATAACAAAGAGGTACTCAAGGAAGAATTCCAGCTCTCAGCTTCTTTCTGTGAAGAAAAAGACTGATCCAGGCATCCATACCAAAAATATCTGACTTGCTATCTTGGAGATCTGGTGAGTTCAACGCAGTCTAACTACCTGGCAGAGAACAGAGATGGCAGCTTATGCATCATATCTCTCCCCTTAGACAATGTATCTCTCCCCTGGCTCAGTGCTGAGTAAGTGGAAAAAGCCCACAGCTTCCTAAGGACTTCTCTGGAGGGAAAGATTTGAGGGAGGTCTTCAGAATCTCTGAACAGAGACATGGGTGAAGGTCTTCTCCTGAACAAAGCCCACTGATAAAGACAGGGAGGTGTCTGCTTTGTCCAACGGGCAGACACTTAAACCGTGAGTCAGGAAAATTGAATAAGAGCAAAGATGTTCCAAACAAAGAACAACGTACATCTTGAAAAACTGATTCTAATGACATACATGTATTTGATGCACCTGACAGACACTTAAAAATAATTGTGAAGTAGATGAGTACAGAGGAAACAACAGTGGTCAGGAGATCAGAGTTAACAACACTTGCCTACTTAAAAACAATTGCTGCAACAAGCATATCTCATTTCCTAAAATTATCAGATCTTCATTTGATAGATTTTGGAGTTGAATTAGAAGATATTTTCACATAATGACATCAGCAAGATTGCAATATAGGAAATCCTGGCCCATTCTTACTCCCTAACACACACGGATTCAGCCACAATTCAAATTTCCTCCATATGAATTGCAGAAATAAATTGAAAACCACTGCATCCTAGAAGACCACACAACCGGGCTCATTGAAACTAGTATGAATATTCAGGACACTCTCTTAACTAGAGTCTCTGCCTCCAGTGCATGGCCATACTGTCAGGAAGAGACCATAAAGCTCTCAGCTTTAGCCAGGGGAGGAAAGGGCTTGACCTGTGCAGTCAGAGCTTCCACTTCACCAAAGAATGAGCATGTGCCTCATCCATCCTGGAGATCTGATGGGGTCTGGTGCAGTCTGGCCACCCGGGGAAGAACAGAGACAAGAGCTGGTACATACCATATACCACCCTCCCACCTCCCTCACCCCCACCCCCACCCTCCCGTGTATAACAAAGAGGTACTCAAGGAAGAATTCCAGCTCTCAGCTTCTTTCTGTGAAGAAAAAGACTGATCCAGGCATCCATACCAAAAATATCTGACTTGCTATCTTGGAGATCTGGTGAGTTCAACGCAGTCTAACTACCTGGCAGAGAACAGAGATGGCAGCTTATGCATCATATCTCTCCCCTTAGACAATGTATCTCTCCCCTGGCTCAGTGCTGAGTAAGTGGAAAAAGCCCACAGCTTCCTAAGGACTTCTCTGGAGGGAAAGATTTGAGGGAGGTCTTCAGAATCTCTGAACAGAGACATGGGTGAAGGTCTTCTCCTGAACAAAGCCCACTGATAAAGACAGGGAGGTGTCTGCTTTGTCCAACGGGCAGACACTTAAACCGTGAGTCAGGAAAATTGAATAAGAGCAAAGATGTTCCAAACAAAGAACAACGTACATCTTGAAAAACTGATTCTAATGACATACATGTATTTGATGCACCTGACAGACACTTAAAAATAATTGTGAAGTAGATGCTCCCTAAAGTGAAAGAGATAACAATGCAGGAATAATGTGATGGCTTCAGAGAGGAAAAAGTATAAAAAGAATAGAAAGAAATCACACACCTAAAGTATATTATGCTGAACTGATACATTAACAGTATTGGTTCAATATCAGACGAGATCAAGCCTGGAAGTAGGCTGTTCCTGATATGGGTACAGACTCTGAAGAATATCAGCATCTAAGCCAGGATCCAACTCTTTGTAACTCTCTCACTGCAGCCTCAATCATGAAGAAACAAATCGAGGATACTTGAATCAGGAAAGCAAAGGCTTCCCCAGTTTGTGTTGCACACCTATTCATAGGTACACTGAAGAAAATATTCTTTAAATTTCCCGTACAACAGGATCTGGCAGATGAGGGTTAAAGACTAGTTACACTTGCCACATGTACCTGCCACACTGGAGGATCTATGTATGGCTAGCAGAGGAGAACATTCATCTGTTCCATCCTCACAAGCTCCAATTCTGAAAGCACTGTTTAGCCTGCCTGAGGTCAACCATATGTCTAGTACTGCTGTATCCAACATTCCTATCCATATCTTTACAATAAACTCACATTATTCAAGCAAAGTCAATAAAAGCTCTTGAGACCATAACATCTTTTTTTGTCAATGAGGAGTCTGAAGGTCCAAGTTTACCGATCATATACAAGATGAAAAAAGAGATGTCAAGATTTCCTTGACTCCACTGAGCAATTTTTTTCTCCACCCTAAATCAAGGTCTAGACAATTATAATTCTTCCACTGTAGCATCAAACAAGAAAAAATAAATAGAGGATGCTTGAATCAGGAAAACAAAATTTGCATTCATTGTCAACTCACAATGAAATGAACTCTGAGGACTGAAATTTCATCCATTTTGTTTGCCCCTGGATTCAGAGCCTAAAACAGTATCTGGTGCCCAACAAATAAATCACTGTTGAAGGGATAAACAGTAAGTTTCAATGAACATTAGCTCATATATCGCCATTATCAATTACTCAGAGTGTGGATGGTGATTACCGCCACGAAATTAAGACATTTGCTCCTTGGAAGGAAAGCTATGACAAACCTAGATAGCATATTAAAAAGCAGAGACATCACTTTGCCAACAAAGGTCCACATAGCCAAAGGTAAGGTTTTTCAGTAATCAAAAGAAAATAGAAAGAAATCACACACCTAAAGTATATTATGCTGAATATCATTAACAGTATTGGTTCAATATCAGACGAGATCAAGCCTGGAAGTAGGCTGTTCCTGATATGGGTACAGACTCTGAAGAATATCAGCATCTAAGCCAGGATCCAACTCTTTGTAACTCTCTCACTGCAGCCTCAATCATGAAGAAACAAATCGAGGATACTTGAATCAGGAAAGCAAAGGCTTCCCCAGTTTGTGTTGCACACCTATTCATAGGTACACTGAAGAAAATATTCTTTAAATTTCCCGTACAACAGGATCTGGCAGATGAGGGTTAAAGACTAGTTACACTTGCCACATGTACCTGCCACACTGGAGGATCTATGTATGGCTAGCAGAGGAGAACATTCATCTGTTCCATCCTCACAAGCTCCAATTCTGAAAGCACTGTTTAGCCTGCCTGAGGTCAACCATATGTCTAGTACTGCTGTATCCAACATTCCTATCCATATCTTTACAATAAACTCACATTATTCAAGCAAAGTCAATAAAAGCTCTTGAGACCATAACATCTTTTTTTGTCAATGAGGAGTCTGAAGGTCCAAGTTTACCGATCATATACAAGATGAAAAAAGAGATGTCAAGATTTCCTTGACTCCACTGAGCAATTTTTTTCTCCACCCTAAATCAAGGTCTAGACAATTATAATTCTTCCACTGTAGCATCAAACAAGAAAAAATAAATAGAGGATGCTTGAATCAGGAAAACAAAATTTGCATTCATTGTCAACTCACAATGAAATGAACTCTGAGGACTGAAATTTCATCCATTTTGTTTGCCCCTGGATTCAGAGCCTAAAACAGTATCTGGTGCCCAACAAATAAATCACTGTTGAAGGGATAAACAGTAAGTTTCAATGAACATTAGCTCATATATCGCCATTATCAATTACTCAGAGTGTGGATGGTGATTACCGCCACGAAATTAAGACATTTGCTCCTTGGAAGGAAAGCTATGACAAACCTAGATAGCATATTAAAAAGCAGAGACATCACTTTGCCAACAAAGGTCCACATAGCCAAAGGTAAGGTTTTTTCAGTAATCATGTATGGATGTGAGAAATGGAATATAAAGAAGGCTGAGGGTCAAAGAATTGATGCCTTTGAACTGTAGGGTTGGAGAAGACTCCTTAGAGTTCCTTGGACTGTGAGGAGATCAAACCAGTCAATCCTAAAAGAAATCAACCCTGAATATTCATAGGAAGGGCTGAAACTGAAGCTGAAGCTCCAATATGTTGGCCTCCTGATGTGAATACTGTCTAACAGTGAAGGCAAAAGGAGAAGGAGGTGACAGAGGATTAGATGGTTACGTAGAGGGACCAACTGACTGGACATGAATCTGAACAGACTCTAGGAGACAGTGAAGGACAGGGGGCCTGGCTGCTGTAGTTCACGGGGTCTCAGAGTCGGACACAACCTAGCAAATGAAGAAAAGCAACAGAGTAGGTAAAATACTAGTGCCTTCTGTGTGTACCCTTCCTTCTGTATCTGGAGACCAGAGATCATATTTCTTGTCATCTCAAATCTATACACCACCAGCCTGGCCAGCTCAATCTGTACACTCTTCTCTGTTGTACAAGGATTATTGCTTTTAATGATATGCTTGAGTCAAGTCTAATTTTAAAATTCTTTTCAACACAAGTCCCTTTGAGCGACTACAGGAAACTGCTATCCATTTAAAATCAAGTTTATATCAAGCATAAATGGAGTGGAAGACTGAAATGATGGCTCGGGTAGTGGGACTATCCACTTGTATACATTAACTGACTGCTATTTTGTTGCTGGTGTTTACTTGCTAAGTTGTGTCTGACTCTTTGTGACCCTGTGGACTGTAGCCTCCCTAGGCTCCTCTGTTCATGGAATTTCTCAGGCGGATACTGGAATGTTTGTTTGCCCCTGGATTCAGAGCCTAAAACAGTATCTGGTGCCCAACAAATAAATCACTGTTGAAGGATAAACAGTAAGTTTCAATGAACATTAGCTCATATATCGCCATTATCAATTACTCAGAGTGTGGATGGTGATTACCGCCACGAAATTAAGACATTTGCTCCTTGGAAGGAAAGCTATGACAAACCTAGATAGCATATTAAAAAGCAGAGACATCACTTTGCCAACAAAGGTCCACATAGCCAAAGGTAAGGTTTTTTCAGTAATCATGTATGGATGTGAGAAATGGAATATAAAGAAGGCTGAGGGTCAAAGAATTGATGCCTTTGAACTGTAGGGTTGGAGAAGACTCCTTAGAGTTCCTTGGACTGTGAGGAGATCAAACCAGTCAATCCTAAAAGAAATCAACCCTGAATATTCATAGGAAGGGCTGAAACTGAAGCTGAAGCTCCAATATGTTGGCCTCCTGATGTGAATACTGTCTAACAGTGAAGGCAAAAGGAGAAGGAGGTGACAGAGGATTAGATGGTTACGTAGAGGGACCAACTGACTGGACATGAATCTGAACAGACTCTAGGAGACAGTGAAGGACAGGGGGCCTGGCTGCTGTAGTTCACGGGGTCTCAGAGTCGGACACAACCTAGCAAATGAAGAAAAGCAACAGAGTAGGTAAAATACTAGTGCCTTCTGTGTGTACCCTTCCTTCTGTATCTGGAGACCAGAGATCATATTTCTTGTCATCTCAAATCTATACACCACCAGCCTGGCCAGCTCAATCTGTACACTCTTCTCTGTTGTACAAGGATTATTGCTTTTAATGATATGCTTGAGTCAAGTCTAATTTTAAAATTCTTTTCAACACAAGTCCCTTTGAGCGACTACAGGAAACTGCTATCCATTTAAAATCAAGTTTATATCAAGCATAAATGGAGTGGAAGACTGAAATGATGGCTCGGGTAGTGGGACTATCCACTTGTATACATTAACTGACTGCTATTTTGTTGCTGGTGTTTACTTGCTAAGTTGTGTCTGACTCTTTTGTGACCCTGTGGACTGTAGCCTCCCCTAGGCTCCTCTGTTCATGGAATTTCTCAGGCGGATACTGGA
The DNA here is from genome assembly GCA_022376925.1 of Tragulus kanchil. Lineage (NCBI taxonomy): Eukaryota > Metazoa > Chordata > Mammalia > Artiodactyla > Tragulidae > Tragulus > Tragulus kanchil. The sequence goes on along the minus strand of JAIOJX010000003.1, from coordinate 164,239,181 downwards.
ATGGGTTGTCATTTCCATCTCCAGGGGATCTGCCCAACCCAGGGACTGAATCCACATCTCCTCCACTGGCAGATGGATTTTTTACCACTGCGCCACCAGGGAGGCCCCCATTCCTGATTTACACTCACCAATTCACGGCACAACCAAGATGCTTCACTTTAGCATGCTGCACTATTACACAAAGCTCAAGCCTGCTCTTACTGGATATTAAGCTGTTACAATATAAATTTTGCTGACATCTTCGCAGAAAATTGATAATGGCGTAGAAGTATTTGTTCAGGTGGTCTCACATATGGAAAATCTTAATTGTAGACTTCTTGGACACAGAAATATATCTTCACAGCAATAGTAATAAAGGATTGATTTTATCGACTAAGACTGCACATAGCATCTGTTACTCAGTATTCAAAGGGGGCTTCCAGCGTGCACAGATGGAAACACAAAGCCTTTTTGAAAGTTGCATCATTTTAATGAAGTCTATTTAATAGAGTATGGCACTTTCCAAAAATTATTGAAAAAATTCCCACCAGCAAAACATTTGGTTAACTTTTTTAAATGTTCCTTTTGGTTATTCAATATTTTTTCAAGAATATGAGAAATGATTAGCTTTAGTAAATAATAGTTTACTCCTAAAATTAGCAAAAAAGCTACCCCCATTTCCATAACACCATAGTCCCCTGAAAAGTGAAGTCACTCCTTCATGTCTGACTCTTTGCAACCCATGGATGAGCCATGGGATTCTCCAAGCTAGGATACTGGAGTGAGTAGCCTTTCCCTTCTCTAAGAGATCTTCCCTACCCAGGGGATCAAACTCAGATCTCCTGCATTGCAGGCAGATTCTTTACCATCTGAGCCACAAGGGATCATGTTGTAGAGAAGGTCTGTACCTACACAAAGGGAATCTATTTGAGTTCAACAGAGCAGATGGACTAATGCAATATGGAGTCTTGCTGTTTCTTCATATTACTAGAGACAAAAGAATGCTATTCTGGATTAATAGTTTTATTCTTTACCAACAATCATTGCTTCTATCTTTTGTAGCTAATAATGCATTTTTATGTAAGTCTTAACTAGCCAGAGAGAGCACACTAATGATTATTATGTTAATGGCCCTCTTTTAAGTCCACAGGCTAAATTTATATATATTTTTTTCCATTGAATTGCTTTTATACTACTGGTGGATGCCACCATGATCAAGACTCTTCCACGTGCAGATGTTTCTCAAGGAAACTTTCCCTTAGTAACAAACATCTTCAGTGAAAGAGAACATTAAATCTACATGACTCAGAGAAAAAATGTATGTACTACAGTACAACAATATTTATGAGAACTGTCAATTAAACTGTGAAGAGTGAGTTAATCTCAGTAGCCACTCAAGATGGCTCTTACCCTTATATAAGAATTTCAACTATAAAGGGAGGCAAAAATACATTTTTCCCAAGGATACAATTTTTTTTAAAAAAATTCTAGAATATCACGTGCACTTCACCTATACTTTAGAAAATATTAAATTGCAGACTTTGGGAGAAGTCATGCTCTTATATTGAGAATAACTATGTTGTATCTATAGATAGATAGATGATAAAATACAGCTTAAACAATAATGAAGCCACAGTAATTAATCTCAACCTTGCTATAGATTCAAAGGAAAACACAAAGAAAAATAACTTGTCCTCTATCAAAAGTTGATGCTTCATTTGTTAGACTTCCTGTGTCTCTGTGCATGCATTTTAAATGTTCGAATAAAAAAAGGGCTTTAGTAAATAATAGTTTACTCCTAAAATTAGCAAAAAAGCTACCCCCATTTCCATAACACCATAGTCCCCTGAAAAGTGAAGTCACTCCTTCATGTCTGACTCTTTGCAACCCATGGATGAGCCATGGGATTCTCCAAGCTAGGATACTGGAGTGAGTAGCCTTTCCCTTCTCTAAGAGATCTTCCCTACCCAGGGGATCAAACTCAGATCTCCTGCATTGCAGGCAGATTCTTTACCATCTGAGCCACAAGGGATCATGTTGTAGAGAAGGTCTGTACCTACACAAAGGGAATCTATTTGAGTTCAACAGAGCAGATGGACTAATGCAATATGGAGTCTTGCTGTTTCTTCATATTACTAGAGACAAAAGAATGCTATTCTGGATTAATAGTTTTATTCTTTACCAACAATCATTGCTTCTATCTTTTGTAGCTAATAATGCATTTTTATGTAAGTCTTAACTAGCCAGAGAGAGCACACTAATGATTATTATGTTAATGGCCCTCTTTTAAGTCCACAGGCTAAATTTATATATATTTTTTTCCATTGAATTGCTTTTATACTACTGGTGGATGCCACCATGATCAAGACTCTTCCACGTGCAGATGTTTCTCAAGGAAACTTTCCCTTAGTAACAAACATCTTCAGTGAAAGAGAACATTAAATCTACATGACTCAGAGAAAAAATGTATGTACTACAGTACAACAATATTTATGAGAACTGTCAATTAAACTGTGAAGAGTGAGTTAATCTCAGTAGCCACTCAAGATGGCTCTTACCCTTATATAAGAATTTCAACTATAAAGGAGGCAAAATACATTTTTCCCAAGGATACAATTTTTTTTAAAAAAATTCTAGAATATCACGTGCACTTCACCTATACTTTAGAAAATATTAAATTGCAGACTTTGGGAGAAGTCATGCTCTTATATTGAGAATAACTATGTTGTATCTATAGATAGATAGATGATAAAATACAGCTTAAACAATAATGAAGCCACAGTAATTAATCTCAACCTTGCTATAGATTCAAAGGAAAACACAAAGAAAAATAACTTGTACTCTATCAAAAGTTGATGCTTCATTTGTTAGACTTCCTGTGTCTCTGTGCATGCATTTTATAAAAACTGAGTCAAGTATATACTTTGCATTTTCCCTTAATCTAAGAGTGAATATAGAAATCTTCACTATTTAACTATGATCTGGTATATTTTCCAGTCTAACTAGTCATTCTTTGATGTGTGTTACTTGTTTTATTTTGTGTTTGTCAATGGGCACAATAAAAAGAAAATGTTGATAGGAGTTGACAAAAGTTCTTTTTTAATATATATATTTAATATATTTCCTATTCTAAACCATGTAAAACAAAAGGAAATGACTTTACTGTTTAATTCCATAAATATTTATAACCTTGCTGTGACTTGCCTGCCTTTCAGGATCTAGTAAGAAAGAAACATGGCTCCTTCCCTGAAGAAGTTTGCAGCAGAGAGAGGGAATAAGGCCTCTTATTCCCAGGACTACAGGACTGGGTCATTGTGTGACCCAGGACTACAGTTTGGGTCACACAATACACACAAGTATTAAGGTTCTGTTTCTGTTGCTCCAGAAATGCATCTTACCACCTAGAAAAGCTCCAACTAAACCTGCCAATTCCACTGATATATTAACTCTCTGAGCCTGTTATATGCCTAGCTACTGTAAAAATACAAGAAAAAAAAGTGATGCTGACTTAAGATTGCCCTCACGAAGTTTACAGTCTGGCATGGAAATAATTCACCCTTCACTACAAAGAAGATTCTGCTTGATGATACACGGATTTGTTGAGTTAGTATCAAAATATTTCCTGTGTGGAAATTTTAAATCACCAAGGTTATATATATCTTTCAAAAATTCTAGAATATCGTGCACTTCACCTATACTTTAGAAAATATTAAATTGCAGACTTTGGGAGAAGTCATGCTCTTATATTGAGAATAACTATGTTGTATCTATAGATAGATAGATGATAAAATACAGCTTAAACAATAATGAAGCCACAGTAATTAATCTCAACCTTGCTATAGATTCAAAGGAAAACACAAAGAAAAATAACTTGTACTCTATCAAAAGTTGATGCTTCATTTGTTAGACTTCCTGTGTCTCTGTGCATGCATTTTATAAAAACTGAGTCAAGTATATACTTTGCATTTTCCCTTAATCTAAGAGTGAATATAGAAATCTTCACTATTTAACTATGATCTGGTATATTTTCCAGTCTAACTAGTCATTCTTTGATGTGTGTTACTTGTTTTATTTTGTGTTTGTCAATGGGCACAATAAAAAGAAAATGTTGATAGGAGTTGACAAAAGTTCTTTTTTAATATATATATTTAATATATTTCCTATTCTAAACCATGTAAAACAAAAGGAAATGACTTTACTGTTTAATTCCATAAATATTTATAACCTTGCTGTGACTTGCCTGCCTTTCAGGATCTAGTAAGAAAGAAACATGGCTCCTTCCCTGAAGAAGTTTGCAGCAGAGAGAGGGAATAAGGCCTCTTATTCCCAGGACTACAGGACTGGGTCATTGTGTGACCCAGGACTACAGTTTGGGTCACACAATACACACAAGTATTAAGGTTCTGTTTCTGTTGCTCCAGAAATGCATCTTACCACCTAGAAAAGCTCCAACTAAACCTGCCAATTCCACTGATATATTAACTCTCTGAGCCTGTTATATGCCTAGCTACTGTAAAAATACAAGAAAAAAAAGTGATGCTGACTTAAGATTGCCCTCACGAAGTTTACAGTCTGGCATGGAAATAATTCACCCTTCACTACAAAGAAGATTCTGCTTGATGATACACGGATTTGTTGAGTTAGTATCAAAATATTTCCTGTGTGGAAATTTTAAAAATCACCAAGGTTATATATATCTTTCAAAAGTATATGTAATAATATGACGCAACAATTGTGCTTATTTTTGATCAACTGTTTTATCACAGAAATAATGCTCCTCTGTGGCAGAACCCATCTTCCCTTGTCTCCTTAGCTGTTACTGCTGTCCAGTTTCTAAGCCACGTACAACTCTGTGCAGCCCCAGGCGCTGTAGCACATCAGGCTTCCCCGTCCTTCAGTATCTCCCTGGGAATGTACAAACTCTCATCCACTGAGTTGGTGATGCCATCCAACTGTCTCATCCCCTGTCGCCCCCTTCTCCTCCTGCCCACAGTCTTTCCCAGCATCAGGGTCTTTGCCAGTGGGGCGGTTCTTTGCATCAGGGACCAAAGGACTACGACTGTCTCCTTTTTAAGAATTCAGTCAGCCCTAACGACTGGTGGCCAGGTCTAATCAGCACTCGAGCACTTTTCTCTGAATTGTCCCTGTTTTTCTTTAACCTTTCCCTGTTTCTTTCTCTAATAAGCAAAACATGTCTGTCTGAGTTCCAGTCTCATAGAATCATATGAGGTTACAACATAATTAAAGATAGGTCTACACATCATGGCCAAAAAAAAAAAAAAACGCAAACACTTAAACCATGAGAAGCTAATCCCTGCTCTCTCATTTATTAACAATTGAGAATTATTTCATTTTCCTGAGTCTAACTATACATAGTTATATAACAGATATGCCCCTCCTTGACAGCAGAGTGGTACATGCAATTCCATCAACACTATAGAAGAAAGCAGTGCAACGCATTACACGTGGTCAGCTAGTGAGTTAGTTTTTTTCCATATCAAATTGTATTTTAAATGATGATTTCACTTCCTGAAGCTTAAGAAAGTGATGGATATCCTTGGTGCCTTGCTAGCTAGACTATAAGTTCCATGTGCACAGTGTATCTTAAAAACAATTCCTTATTTATTATGCATTCTCTTCTTTATTTCTAAGTTTTTAAAGTAAAAGGTAGATTGTCAGATGATGCACTGTAAAATTCCATGACTGACTTGTTACAAACACGTCACAAAGCCAGTAATATGATTTGTCATTATAAATAAGATATAAGATGATGATTTAAATGGGTTTACAATTTATATTTAGTTTTAATTGAAAAAAAATGCAACTAATCCCACAGGTATTTTTCCACAAAGCCTACAAGACTGAAAAATAAATGTGGCATCGATATGATCTATGTCTCAATAGACTATTTTTCCTAAAAATCTCAATTAAGCTTCCTCTAGGGCTAGCAGTTTTGAAGGAAAATATTGTCATGTTCCCTTGTGGCCTCCAAGTAGAAATAGTCCTAAAGTTAACTAACACTTTTTCTTTGTAGCACCATATAGGAATACAGAAGGGCCAAAATCTTGAGATGTGTCAAATTACTTTTGGAAATAATGACTTGTTGCCATGGTAACCTAGAACCTAACGAATCTATCACAAGATTTCAGTCCAGGTAGGAAATGAACTGCACTGGAAATTTTAAAATAGTGACTCAGTTGCCTGAGTCAGATAGGAGGGTTTTTTTTCCTTCAAGGATTAGATAACAGAGTATCATCTAGCAAATGAACCCTTGAGTCAGGTGTAATTATTTTTTTCCCTGAAACAGTGGAGAATTACTATGAAAAGAAGAGATTTTAAAACAGGATGTTTGTAACACCTCCAAGACAGTCTGTAAACATGTGTCCGTTTTGACTGGACTTACCAGCTGACAGACATCAGGAGTTTCTTATGTCGAGGGAGGGCATGCATGTTAGAGTCATGGTTCCACTTTTACTGTTTCATGGATTGAGTTATGAATGTTAATTAAAGAAGCAACACAGAGACAAGTAGGCAGAGTAACATATTCTTACCCGTAGAGACCAGCCATGATGTCTATCCTGCCAATGGGGAGAAATGATTGACAACCTTGTGCCTGGTATATGATAGAGTAGATTCTCAAGACAAATCATGTGTTGGCATTTTATGCTTCAGAAAGTTGCACAGGATGGAAACACGCTGTATCACAACTGAAGCACATGTTCTAAGATGCCTTCATGGCTGCAGCCTACCCAGGACCTGATTCCCCACTGCTGCTACTTCTCCTTAAAGTGACAGATTGACCCCATTGGGAAAGCATTGTGACTCATCAGCATATCCCTGAACAATCCCAAATCATTTCCAATATCATAGTCTACAAAGTTTGTTCAGATCTCTTTAATGATGAAGTGGGAAGCCGAGGGTCATATTAAATATGAAATATTTTAAGAATAAATAATACAGTAGATCTCTCTGCTCCTGGAAAGCCTGCTAAATGTGCTGCCTAACTGCCAGGGTATACTCGCTGACCCCATGGCTCCCAGGAGATGGTTGTCCGGATATATCAACCACAGCTCAACTCAGCTCAATTAGTGTGCAGAGCTGAAGCAAACCTTCATGGGTCAGAAGGGTGCCATGGGGTGAAGCAAATAGAGCCTCTGACCCTCGCTTGTCTTAGGCAGTCAGAACATCAACATCCCAACGCATTTTGAAAAAAAAAGTCAGAAAAAATCAACCTCCTTGACCCGAAAAGATCATTCTCTCTATGCTGGAATATACAAAGCCTCAAAAAAAGTTTAAGCTAAAAAAGTTCCAAACCAAAACCAAACTAAATCCAGTCACTAAACTTCTATGAACTCTAGGAAGAAATCCCTTTGTATTCTTTGGAACAACAGCATATCAAAACTCGATAGTATCAACTCGATAGTTACAACTGTCTTTCTATTAAGTTAAAAGAAAAAAATCGACTCAAATGCTAGAGAAGCCACAAACATAAAGAACTACCTGACCTGAGAGAACTTACTGTAGAGAAAAGAACCTACATACAGATATTTTGGGAGCAGGGCCACCTCCCAACCTCTCTGGGAGAGAGTTATAGACCTGGTTCTCAGAAAGCTCCAGAATAGCACTTATTCTAGCAAAGAGTTCTGCAGGAAAATGTTTACTAGAAGAAAGTTGTAGAATAATTTGGATCCAGTTAGGGACATATTAGAAGGAAGCTCCTACTTTCAAAAGTATTAGGGTGTTTTAGGAAAGTGATATAAGTAAAAACTCAGAAATGTTAGGCAGGGGCACGGAAAGACTGAGGTTTAGGAAGAAATAAATATTTAACATTCTTAGAAGATGGAAGTGTTAAAAATGTACAGAATAGGGGTCGGGTTTCCCTGGTGGTCCACTGGGTAAAGAGTCCGCCTTGCAGGCAAGGGACACCAGTTTGGTCCCTGGCCCTGGAAAATTCCACATGCCGTGGAGTGGCTGAACCAGTGTGTCCAATTACGACCCAGCGCTCTGGAGTGCATGCGCCCAGAGCCAGTGCTCTGCAATGAGAGAGGCCACTGCAATGGGAGGCCCACACAGGCCAAAGAATAAAGATGGATGAAAAATGAATGAATAGAAAATCAATAAAGAGACCAAAATTTAAAAAGAAAAAAGAATATGGGTCAAAAAAACAAGCATTTAGGGGTGCCTGATGAATGACTGGACACAGAGCACTGGCTACAGCAAAAGGCCTAGGAATAGTTTAGTTTGAATGTCTAGACAGACAATAAACTAAAGGATTTTAAGAAATAAGGAAGATGAAGTGTGTTCTATTTTGAAGCAGACTGGATCTATGCTATCATCAGGACACCCAAAAGGACACAAAGAATAGCCAATCTGACTTTAAGACCAAAAAAAAAAAAGATTTGAGAGACACAACGATCTGTGGATCTAAAACCCATGTGGAGAACGGCATGATGCCTTGGTTTTGACATATAAGAGCTAAACTGCAGTTTCAGCTTGAAGATATAGAATGCTGCAATTCTGTCCCTTCCACCCACAGAACAAAGGAAAAAGGGGGAAAAAAAAAATGATTTTATTGATCCCATGACAGAACCGAGAGCACAGAGCCGCACTCATCCCAGACTATAGAGACAGATGCGCACCCGCCCTCCGTCAGACTCCTAACATACGTAAGCTGAACTACATGGCAACCGGGCAGAAGAACTGGAGGGGAGTGGATGGAATACACTGCTATAAAGTTATTTCACTGCATGCGAAGCAGCAGTATATAGTTGTATGAAGGGGTCTTCAGATTAATTTAAAATGTATATTGCAACCTTCTGACAATCATTTTACAAGTTTATCCCAGAACAGGATAGATGATAAATCAATAGAAGAGACTACACAGAGTCACAAAAACGCACCTAAAATGAGAGGCAGAAAGATGGGCTTCCCTGGGGGTCCAGTGGGTAGACAGTCCACCTTGCAGTGCAAGGGGCGCAGGTTTGATCCCTGGCCCAGGAAGATGCCACGTGCCACGGAACTGCTGGACCGGTGTGCCTAATTAGGAGCCAGTGCTCTGGAGCACACGCACCCACAGCCAGCGTTCTGCAGGGAGAGGGGCCACTGCGATGCGAGGTCCACACAGGCCAAAGAATTAAGCTGGATGAAATAACTGAAGGACCAATAAAAGAGGCCAAAATTCAAAAAAAAAATGAGAGGCAGAAAGATGAAAAATGATGCATTGAACAGAACATAGCAAGATGATAGGTTTCAAGCCAACTTTATCAAGTCTTATTTTTATATGTAAATATTTTATACAAACCAGTTAAAAACAGGTCCAATTGGAAACAAAAACTATATATATACATATATATTATATAGTGTACAAGAAACCCACACTACATAGGTAAGGATTTATGTAATTAGAAGCCAATGGATGTAGAAAAATAATCCATTTAAATCTAACCAAAAAAACCCTGGAAAAGTCATATTAATTTCAGACCAGGTATATTTCAGATCAAGGGAAATTGCTAGGGATAATAAGGGACATTACATAATAGAAATGATTTGAGAGACACAACGATCTGTGGATCTAAAACCCATGTGGAGAACGGCATGATGCCTTGGTTTTGACATATAAGAGCTAAACTGCAGTTTCAGCTTGAAGATATAGAATGCTGCAATTCTGTCCCTTCCACCCACAGAACAAAGGAAAAAGGGGGAAAAAAAAAATGATTTTATTGATCCCATGACAGAACCGAGAGCACAGAGCCGCACTCATCCCAGACTATAGAGACAGATGCGCACCCGCCCTCCGTCAGACTCCTAACATACGTAAGCTGAACTACATGGCAACCGGGCAGAAGAACTGGAGGGGAGTGGATGGAATACACTGCTATAAAGTTATTTCACTGCATGCGAAGCAGCAGTATATAGTTGTATGAAGGGGTCTTCAGATTAATTTAAAATGTATATTGCAACCTTCTGACAATCATTTTACAAGTTTATCCCAGAACAGGATAGATGATAAATCAATAGAAGAGACTACACAGAGTCACAAAAACGCACCTAAAATGAGAGGCAGAAAGATGGGCTTCCCTGGGGGTCCAGTGGGTAGACAGTCCACCTTGCAGTGCAAGGGGCGCAGGTTTGATCCCTGGCCCAGGAAGATGCCACGTGCCACGGAACTGCTGGACCGGTGTGCCTAATTAGGAGCCAGTGCTCTGGAGCACACGCACCCACAGCCAGCGTTCTGCAGGGAGAGGGGCCACTGCGATGCGAGGTCCACACAGGCCAAAGAATTAAGCTGGATGAAATAACTGAAGGACCAATAAAAGAGGCCAAAATTCAAAAAAAAAATGAGAGGCAGAAAGATGAAAAATGATGCATTGAACAGAACATAGCAAGATGATAGGTTTCAAGCCAACTTTATCAAGTCTTATTTTTATATGTAAATATTTTATACAAACCAGTTAAAAACAGGTCCAATTGGAAACAAAAACTATATATATACATATATATTATATAGTGTACAAGAAACCCACACTACATAGGTAAGGATTTATGTAATTAGAAGCCAATGGATGTAGAAAAATAATCCATTTAAATCTAACCAAAAAAACCCTGGAAAAGTCATATTAATTTCAGACCAGGTATATTTCAGATCAAGGGAAATTGCTAGGGATAATAAGGGACATTACATAATAGAAATGAGTCAGTTCTCCAAGAAACAGAGTCCTGCATGAATCTTCTAAAACAGAGGTTTTAGTATACAAATATACGAGGCAACGAGCTGATGGATTAAAGAGGAGAAATGAAATGCATCTATTAAAATTTAACCTGAAGCCTTTACCAGTTTTCTCTGGTAACTGATAGAACATGTAAGGAGTTAATTAACAATGGTTATGAATGACCTGAACAGCATTCTCAACTACCTCGATTTACCTGACCTAAGAGAGCACCCCATTTAATAAAATAAGAAACACTCTTCTGAAGTTCACAAAGAACATTATCCAAATAGATCATTTTCTGGTCCATGACTCATCCCTCAAAGGAAATTTTAAATAGAAATCCTATTACTTACTGTCTTCCACCGTACTGAATTAAGGTGTACATCAACAACAGACGTGAAGCTGACAGTCTTCCAATATTCAGAAAGTAAACAACACACTTCTCAATAATGCATGGGCCCAAAGAAGCCTCAAGAGCAATTACAAGAAAATTCTTTGACGCTAATCAAAGGAAACATGTGGCATGTTAAAATTTGTGGACTATAGCGAAATCAGTCCTTAAAGGGAAATTTTATAATAATACTAAACACACAAATTAGGAAAGAAGATCTACAATTATTAACCTTGACTTCTGCCTTAGGGAATCAGAGAAAAGGCACACCCAGTCTTGTACACATGACTGGAACACACACAGTGGCTTTTCACGAATGTTAGAGTCAGCACCTCTTAGTGAGACGTTTGAGAGGATGACGGGAGGAAGAGATGGGTAGTAGGTGGCGCTCAATCCATCCTATGCATTTTTTAAGTGAGAGGATTGACAGTCATGTCTTCAAGAAAACATTTTGAAAGACAAAAACAACGTGATATTATTGAAGCAACTGCCATGTGCAACTCTGGCCCTGGCACTACAGAAGAGGCCTTTTGATATCTCATCTTCAAATGAAATTCAGCCACAGGAGTCTCTCTGCAGATTCTCACTTCGGCAGTAAACAGTGTTAAAAGCAAGTCTTACTCTTCTGTGTGTATTAAGTGTCTGCTGCCTAACTTAAAGGATTTACCTCTTCAGGTAATAAAAAGCAAAACAGAAAAAGACATTTTAGTTTTCACGTCCATGTCGATCCCTGGAGGATAGGACATTGTGTTTCTCTCTCTCCAGCATCAGCAATTAGCCTGAAAACTATGCATCAGGCAGTAAGCACTCAGGGAATAACTATGTCAATTTCCATTCATCCTGATTTCTCACTTAGAGCGTTAAGGGCAGCTCTATGACATCAGCGACATTTTGAAAACACTCTCCCTAGGGTATTAGCAATCTTGTCAGCTGCACAGGAAGGTGCTAACTTTATGAGAAAATCATGGAAATTACAAAATACCTCTAACTGAGCTGTATCAAATGTGCTTTCTTAAGCATTAGTTATCAACATTACCGTCTATGTGACATCACACTCTCCACCATTTGGAAGAGTCCTTGTCAATCTGTCAATCACAAACAGCTGATACAATTCCCCATTATTTTTATTAATCAATGAAAGTCCTCATATTGGACAAGTGGTATTGTACCATATTATGTAAATGGTACCACTAAGCAACCTAATAGAGGAATATCCTCATTAATGGCAGAGAAACAAGAGAAATTCAAGTCTACTTCTGAGTGAAGTTAAACAGGTTTGATCAATACAAACCAACTTTAGCTTTTTGCTGGACATTTTGCTGATGTGTGACATGCTGCATCTGGGCACAGCAAGAATGGCTTTATAATAGAGGATAGCTTGGTTTGATTGCATAAAATTCATTAGAAGGGGAGCTATAAATGGATTGCTTCCATGGTGGCTCAGTAGTAAAGAACCTGCTTGCCAATGCAGAAGACTTGGGCTTGAGGCCTGGGTTGGGAAGATCCCCTACAGGTAGAAATGGCAACCCACTCCAGAATTCTTGCCTGGGAAATCCCATGGACAGAGAAGCCTGGCAGGCTGAAGTCCATGGGGTCACAAACAGTTGGACATGACTTAGTGTCTAAACCACAACCTCAACATAAATATATTATGTTTATAGCATATGATATAGCTACTGTATCTATTAAAGCTGTGATCTTAACATTTGTCCTTCCCATAAATACCATCCCTAAAATGTTTCATGTACTAGTCATATTTGAAAGAGCTGGTGGAAATGGTGACTTCCAGACTCAGTGCAGATCATCCTAATAATCCTGTTAACACACGAGCTATCCGGCATACTGCAATCTCCGTGAAAGGTAAGGCTGTTGTTTCCTGTTGTCTGTTTATTTTAGCTGGAGCACGTTTGTTTTTTATTTTGATACTGAAACAGTTACATTTAAAAATAAAACATTAAGCCAGGTTTTTATGAAAAAAAGAAAAACAATGCTAAGTGAGGAGAAAAATATTTTCACTGATTTAATGCCTCCTCTGAAAACAGGAGGTCTGGAATTTTAAATTTTGTTTATAAATCTCATTTTCAAAATTATGGTATTTAACTGAAAGAAAATTCTTGGCCACAGAGTCTAATTTTTTTAATATTCATGTTTTGCAATTTATTTTCTTTAACTTTATTTTTTCCTCTCCACTTATTATTCAACGTACCTTCCTCATCCACGTATTTGTTGTTGTCGTTCAGTTGCTAAATTGTGTCTGATCCTTTGTGACCCCATGGACTGTAGCCTGCCAGACTCCTCTGTCCATGGGACCTTCCAGGCAAGAATACTGGAGTGGGTTGTCATTTTCTTCTCCAGAGGATCTTTCCAACTCAGGAATTCAACAGGCATTTCTTGCACTGGAGGTGGATTCTTTACCAACTGAGTCACCAGGGAAGACCATCTCTAGGTCTTACACTTTTCTATCTTGCCTAATAGATCTTCATATTAAGTTCTATAATTTGGAGTCATTATTTTAAAAACTGGCAGTATTTTTATAATGAGTTACATTAGGTCTTTGACTAGAAGTACAACATATGACAGTATTTCTTTTTTAAAAATCCAAGATTTGTTACATTTTTGAAGGAAAAAGTCTGAGTATTTAAAAAAATTTTTTACATTGTTGAATTAGAAACAATTGAACTTGAAGGAAAATTTATACAAATTAAATTGTGTCACTGAAATTTCAAATAAACACAAAGTGATGAGAAAATTATTGTGTACACAGCAGGCTAATTTAAAAAACATACCACTCATGGTGCAGAAACAATGTATGCTATGAAAATCTGTGTGAAATAAAGAAAATGTATCCAGCTAGTAATGATATCTTCAAAATAAAACCAGGGCATAGTACAGTCGCAATTTGCAACACATGACAGGTGAAAAATATTGACATCTCAACGTGAAAGGTAAGGCTGTTGTTTCCTGTTGTCTGTTTATTTTAGCTGGAGCACGTTTGTTTTTTATTTTGATACTGAAACAGTTACATTTAAAAATAAAACATTAAGCCAGGTTTTTATGAAAAAAAGAAAAACAATGCTAAGTGAGGAGAAAAATATTTTCACTGATTTAATGCCTCCTCTGAAAACAGGAGGTCTGGAATTTTAAATTTTGTTTATAAATCTCATTTTCAAAATTATGGTATTTAACTGAAAGAAAATTCTTGGCCACAGAGTCTAATTTTTTTAATATTCATGTTTTGCAATTTATTTTCTTTAACTTTATTTTTTCCTCTCCACTTATTATTCAACGTACCTTCCTCATCCACGTATTTGTTGTTGTCGTTCAGTTGCTAAATTGTGTCTGATCCTTTGTGACCCCATGGACTGTAGCCTGCCAGACTCCTCTGTCCATGGGACCTTCCAGGCAAGAATACTGGAGTGGGTTGTCATTTTCTTCTCCAGAGGATCTTTCCAACTCAGGAATTCAACAGGCATTTCTTGCACTGGAGGTGGATTCTTTACCAACTGAGTCACCAGGGAAGACCATCTCTAGGTCTTACACTTTTCTATCTTGCCTAATAGATCTTCATATTAAGTTCTATAATTTGGAGTCATTATTTTAAAAACTGGCAGTATTTTTATAATGAGTTACATTAGGTCTTTGACTAGAAGTACAACATATGACAGTATTTCTTTTTTAAAAATCCAAGATTTGTTACATTTTTGAAGGAAAAAGTCTGAGTATTTAAAAAAAAATTTTTTTACATTGTTGAATTAGAAACAATTGAACTTGAAGGAAAATTTATACAAATTAAATTGTGTCACTGAAATTTCAAATAAACACAAAGTGATGAGAAAATTATTGTGTACACAGCAGGCTAATTTAAAAAACATACCACTCATGGTGCAGAAACAATGTATGCTATGAAAATCTGTGTGAAATAAAGAAAATGTATCCAGCTAGTAATGATATCTTCAAAATAAAACCAGGGGCATGACAGTCATACATTCAGTTCCAGCATTATTTTGCAACACATGACAGGTGAAAAATATTGACATAAAATCTGAAAACAAAGACTTTCAGTAATATCTGCTAAAACTATAGATCATGGGTATTTCATATGACACAAGTTAATATGCATCATATGATAATATGACATAATAAGATGTCATATATTTCAAGTAATTATGACATTATAATTTTTAATGCTATATCACACTGGTTCAGAATGGTATATATCATTATACGCTCCATGCAGCTACACACATAAATTTTGTTATCCTGGGAAAGTGATATTCTGAAACAAAATATACCAACAGACACATGATCTCCCATTATATATGGATAGAAGTACACAATTACACCCATGAATGGTCAGTGCAAATCATAAAATCATTTCAGAAATGTTTGAGCTTCCATTTAGGAGAATAAAAAGATGAACATGATGCAAAAATCTCTTCAAGAAGTTTAATCTAAATGTGCATGTAAAAAACAACCTCAATATAGTAGGCTAAATGTCATCATGAAAACAATAAGAGTGATAATAGAAGATGTTCTTTTTGTGATAGTGATAATATAGGCGTCGTTTTTTAAGATGAGAAAATAGAAGCACAAAGAGGGTTGCAATGGCCTAATATCAACCATTTTGCAGTACTGATGTCAGGACGCCAATTCTGCAGCTCAGAGTCCCACCTACTACAGTGCTTTCTCATGAAATGCTCTGATGCCAAGGGCAAAAGGCTCTCAACCCATCTTCCAGATTCTGATGCTTAATATGATCTTGGAACTATGCAAAAAAGATTCTGCATAGAAGTACAACATATGACAGTATTTCTTTTTTAAAAATCCAAGATTTGTTACATTTTTGAAGGAAAAAGTCTGAGTATTTAAAAAAAAATTTTTTTACATTGTTGAATTAGAAACAATTGAACTTGAAGGAAAATTTATACAAATTAAATTGTGTCACTGAAATTTCAAATAAACACAAAGTGATGAGAAAATTATTGTGTACACAGCAGGCTAATTTAAAAAACATACCACTCATGGTGCAGAAACAATGTATGCTATGAAAATCTGTGTGAAATAAAGAAAATGTATCCAGCTAGTAATGATATCTTCAAAATAAAACCAGGGGCATGACAGTCATACATTCAGTTCCAGCATTATTTTGCAACACATGACAGGTGAAAAATATTGACATAAAATCTGAAAACAAAGACTTTCAGTAATATCTGCTAAAACTATAGATCATGGGTATTTCATATGACACAAGTTAATATGCATCATATGATAATATGACATAATAAGATGTCATATATTTCAAGTAATTATGACATTATAATTTTTAATGCTATATCACACTGGTTCAGAATGGTATATATCATTATACGCTCCATGCAGCTACACACATAAATTTTGTTATCCTGGGAAAGTGATATTCTGAAACAAAATATACCAACAGACACATGATCTCCCATTATATATGGATAGAAGTACACAATTACACCCATGAATGGTCAGTGCAAATCATAAAATCATTTCAGAAATGTTTGAGCTTCCATTTAGGAGAATAAAAAGATGAACATGATGCAAAAAATCTCTTCAAGAAGTTTAATCTAAATGTGCATGTAAAAAGCAACCTCAATATAGTAGGCTAAATGTCATCATGAAAACAATAAGAGTGATAATAGAAGATGTTCTTTTTGTGATAGTGATAATATAGGCGTCGTTTTTTAAGATGAGAAAATAGAAGCACAAAGAGGGTTGCAATGGCCTAATATCAACCATTTTGCAGTACTGATGTCAGGACGCCAATTCTGCAGCTCAGAGTCCCACCTACTACAGTGCTTTCTCATGAAATGCTCTGATGCCAAGGGCAAAAAGGCTCTCATAACCCATCTTCCAGATTCTGATGCTTAATATGATCTTGGAACTATGCAGGAAAAAAATGAGGCATTAGCAAGAAATAAAGAGCTCCCCATTTATTAAACCACGGGAACCCTTTAAATACCATTATGTGCTCAAGAAGCAGTCACCTGCCTAGAGATTAGAGATGATGAACTTGGAGTGGATGAAAATTCAGCAGAGAAATGGGATCAAGTATAAATGCAGCAAGAACAGAACAGAACTAAGATAGGACAATTATCCCAGAGTTGATTTAATTTTTCCAAGGTGCAGGATGCTTTGAAAAGTCCTGCTTTTATCCAAGTGATTACATTGATACTCACAATATGTGAAATGCTTACTCTGTCCTCTTCTGAAATACATGTGTCAACCTTTACATGACATTCTTTAATTGCCACCTACTGACTAAATAACAGTGATCTAGAGTCCTCTTCTCTTATATTTCCCACGAGCATCGTAACTGTTTTGCTTTCCCAGCACTGACCCCACTTGTTTTCGCTTTGATGTTTATTAAACATTCATCATCCATCCTTGCGCTGGGATGGTTCCAGTCGTTTCTTGGTTGCACTAAGCTCCTCCTGGGTCAAGGTTCTTCTGAGAGTGCTAATGGGTAAAAAGTTTCCTACATTTTGTACATTCTGAACTTCTGTTCCCTCACTCTGGCAGTACAGTCAAGTACATCTGGTTTCATTTTTTTTGTTTTACAGCCTTAAATTTCCCTTTTTGCTTCTCTTCTCCTTCACCACCCAATTGTCAAAGGATGCCTCTCTTTTTCCTTTGTGCTTCTTTTTCTCCCCCAGAAGGTCTGCATTTCAATGACTGCCACTTCAAATGGCTGGTCTTTTAACTCCCTTCCCTGTAGACCAGATGCTCAGCTCGAGGGCACTTATTTTAGAATTTTCAGACTCAGGGTGTACTAGCTCTCAGATGGTGATTTAGACAGGTCTTAGACCTTCTGCCAGCTCCTTCTCCCTTCTCCCAGATTCTCTCAGGGTGGGGTGGGAAAGATCAGAAGAGATGGTTGGCTGGAATTTGATGGGCTTATTCTGATGTATATATAAAATAGAGTTACCTTGATGTTTAGTCATGTTGTGCTTCCAACTGTGCTGGGTTTTGTAGCTCTACTTTTCCTTATTGTTCTTCTATTTTATTTATGGAAGAGTCGTCTTCTATTTACTTCAACATAGTTGTCATAGTTATTTTTAAATTCCTGTCTGTCATCGCTTCTCAGCCTTTTGGCTAAGATCAAGTGTAAATTTCTGTCTGCTAATTTTCATATACCTCAATAAAGGTGGGAAAGAGGAAAGGATTTTCAATCTTCACATTGTTATCAGACCCTCTCTACTGTAGGTTTTTGACTCCTAAACACCATATTACTGCAGCACATTTTACTTCATTATGTAGAAGTCAGCTGAATTTTCCAGCCTTCCACAGGAAGCTTCTGAATCTAGCAAGTACGTGGAGCATGTAACTAGCCTTGTGTTGAGAACTCTTATGTCTCTGATTTTGGTCAAATGCTCTAATGATTCCTGTCTGAAAATAGAAGCCCTCGGCTTTGTTCAAACCTGCATGGCGAGGTGCTAGCCTGTGTCACATCAGCAAATGATCCTAACTCAGGTAAGAGCGCTCTGAATCCTTTAAATACACGGTTTAATTTTTTTCTCCTTCCTCCAGATTTTCTCCACAGAAATATTCACTCGTTGCAAACCAGTTCACTCTGCTAGAAATAAACCATTTTTATTCGTTAAGTCACAATTTAGTCAACAGTTTTGACTACCAAAACAAAACAAAAACTACCTTGGACACCTAGGAATGAATCTAACAAAAAGCTATGCAAAACCTATAGAGAGTTATAAAGCTTTACTGAAGGAGTTTCAAAAATAAATTGAACAGTTATTGCCTGTACTTGATCAGAGAAACTCAAGACCATAAAGACAGCAGTTCTAAGTTCATGAATATACTAAATGAAGTTTTAGTCCAAACCACAACAAGGATTTTATTGAAGTTATCGATTTTAAACGTAGAATGAAAGAACAAAGAAGAGCAGTAGCAGAAGATGGGAAAAGAGAGGAGCCTTAGTGTTATAACAATTAATACTAAGAGATGCTGCTTTGGAAGAGAGTAGAAAGTCAGTCTACAAAGTGGAAGAAAGTACTTGCAAAATGCAGATTCATATCTGAGAACAGTTAATACCCAAACGGGACTCAACCATCTCAATAGCAAGAGAAAAACTCGATCCAAAAGTGGGCAAAGGTCCTGAACATTTAGGAAAATGCATATGAATGGTCTGGCTTCCCAGGTGGCGCAGTGGTAAAGAAGCTTCCTGCTAATGCAGGAGATGTGGGTTCAATTCCTGGGTCAGGAAGGTTCCCTGGAGAAGGAAATGGCAATCCACTCCAATATTCTTTCCAGGAAAATTCTAAATTCAGAAGAGCCTGATGGGCTACCGTCCATGGGGTCACAAAGACTCGGACAATTAATTGTAGAATTTTCAAAACCCCCTGAATTTTCCAGCCTTCCACAGGAAGCTTCTGAATCTAGCAAGTACGTGGAGCATGTAACTAGCCTTGTGTTGAGAACTCTTATGTCTCTGATTTTGGTCAAATGCTCTAATGATTCCTGTCTGAAAATAGAAGCCCTCGGCTTTGTTCAAACCTGCATGGCGAGGTGCTAGCCTGTGTCACATCAGCAAATGATCCTAACTCAGGTAAGAGCGCTCTGAATCCTTTAAATACACGGTTTAATTTTTTTCTCCTTCCTCCAGATTTTCTCCACAGAAATATTCACTCGTTGCAAACCAGTTCACTCTGCTAGAAATAAACCATTTTTATTCGTTAAGTCACAATTTAGTCAACAGTTTTGACTACCAAAACAAAACAAAAACTACCTTGGACACCTAGGAATGAATCTAACAAAAAGCTATGCAAAACCTATAGAGAGTTATAAAGCTTTACTGAAGGAGTTTCAAAAATAAATTGAACAGTTATTGCCTGTACTTGATCAGAGAAACTCAAGACCATAAAGACAGCAGTTCTAAGTTCATGAATATACTAAATGAAGTTTTAGTCCAAACCACAACAAGGATTTTATTGAAGTTATCGATTTTAAACGTAGAATGAAAGAACAAAGAAGAGCAGTAGCAGAAGATGGGAAAAGAGAGGAGCCTTAGTGTTATAACAATTAATACTAAGAGATGCTGCTTTGGAAGAGAGTAGAAAGTCAGTCTACAAAGTGGAAGAAAGTACTTGCAAAATGCAGATTCATATCTGAGAACAGTTAATACCCAAACGGGACTCAACCATCTCAATAGCAAGAGAAAAACTCGATCCAAAAGTGGGCAAAGGTCCTGAACATTTAGGAAAATGCATATGAATGGTCTGGCTTCCCAGGTGGCGCAGTGGTAAAGAAGCTTCCTGCTAATGCAGGAGATGTGGGTTCAATTCCTGGGTCAGGAAGGTTCCCTGGAGAAGGAAATGGCAATCCACTCCAATATTCTTTCCAGGAAAATTCTAAATTCAGAAGAGCCTGATGGGCTACCGTCCATGGGGTCACAAAGACTCGGACACAACTGAAGATGCTGAGCGCACACATACACATATATTTGGAATCTAAACATATATATATAAAATCTAAAAAATATAGACGCAGAGTAGACGCTGGGGTGAGAGGAACTGGGAGATGTTGATGAAAGATAGAGTTTTTTTTTTTTTAAAGATTTATTTATTTATTTTGGGGGTGGGTGCAGTGGGGAGGGAGGGGAGCGGGCGGGCCACTTCTATTGGTCTTTCATTTCTCTATTTTCATCCATCTTGTTCTTTGGCTCCTGTGGGCCTCCCATCGCGGTGGCCTCTGTTGTTGCAGAGCGCTGGCTCTGGGCGCATGCGCTCCAGAGCTCCAGCTCGGTAATTGGACACATTGATCCAGCCTCTCCGCGGCACGTGGGATCTTCCCAGGCCAGGGATCGAACCGGCGCCCCCTGCACTGCAAGGCGGTGTCCTTACTCACTGGACCACCAAGGGAAGCCTGAAAGAGTTTTAGTTATATAGGCAGAACACATTCTGGAGACCTAATGTGGGACAGGGAAACTTGAGTTAAAGATTATATTGTATACTTGAAATTTACTGAGAGCACAGATCGTAAAGGCTCTCATCTCACACACAGATAAGTAACTATGTGAGGTGACGGGTATGTCAATTAATGTGATTGTGGCAATCATCTTACAATTACACCAAAGCATCACATGGGATACTGGAAGTATGTACTACATACAATGTAAAATTTTTTTCTGAGTGTTGCACTGAGAATGAACAAAAAGGCAGGAAACCAAAACCAATTAGGAGGCCACTGTCGCAGCCTAGGTGAGAGGTGATGGAGGTTACAGGGGAAGGATGGGGTGGTGGAAAGTGGTCTGATTCTGGATTTATTTTGAATCCAACAGAACTGACTGCTGACGAGATATGCCACGTGAAATAAAATGCAGAGTCAAGTAGGAAACCTAGGGTTTGGGAACTGAAATCTCAAAAAAGAAAATAAAGATGATATTATCTGCCGAGATGAAGAAGCTGTGAAAGGGTGGGTCTGGTCGACAGACTATCAAGACTTCACGTCAGGACGTATTCAATATGTGCTGCCTCTAGCTCTCCCAGGAAACATGCCAAGTTTAGACTGAGTCGAGTTCAGGGAGAGGTTTGAGCTAAAGGGATCAATTTGGAAATCATTAACACAGAGATAATGGTTAAAGGCAAAAAGCTGAAAGGGATTCCCAATGGAGCAAGTGTAGACAAGCAAGGGAGTTCAGGAAATACCAGTAAAATGTATTTAATGGGGATGGTTAGGGCATTAGGGAGAAAAAGAGAGTTTAGTTTCCTCACAAAAGCAGAGAGCATTTCAAAGGAGACTAAATTGATCAATTATGCCAAATGCTGTTAATAGGTCAAGTGAAATGAGCACTGAGAATCAGGAGAAGGGAGAAATTTCTAGACTGATGTTCATAAATAAATGTCAAAGGCATGGGATCCAGTGCCTAAGAGAAGGAATCTGCCCTACAAAGCTGCAAGGATGCCCCACCTGGAGAAATGGGGAGAAACGCTGGGTGAGCCGAAGCATGGGCCAGTGTGCGGATGGAGTGGGGGCAGGCAGCGACAGCCCTGAAGGCGCCAAAAAAGGGTGGACCTTGAGTTAAAGATTATATTGTATACTTGAAATTTACTGAGAGCACAGATCGTAAAGGCTCTCATCTCACACACAGATAAGTAACTATGTGAGGTGACGGGTATGTCAATTAATGTGATTGTGGCAATCATCTTACAATTACACCAAAGCATCACATGGGATACTGGAAGTATGTACTACATACAATGTAAAATTTTTTTCTGAGTGTTGCACTGAGAATGAACAAAAAGGCAGGAAACCAAAACCAATTAGGAGGCCACTGTCGCAGCCTAGGTGAGAGGTGATGGAGGTTACAGGGGAAGGATGGGGTGGTGGAAAGTGGTCTGATTCTGGATTTATTTTGAATCCAACAGAACTGACTGCTGACGAGATATGCCACGTGAAATAAAATGCAGAGTCAAGTAGGAAACCTAGGGTTTGGGAACTGAAATCTCAAAAAAGAAAATAAAGATGATATTATCTGCCGAGATGAAGAAGCTGTGAAAGGGTGGGTCTGGTCGACAGACTATCAAGACTTCACGTCAGGACGTATTCAATATGTGCTGCCTCTAGCTCTCCCAGGAAACATGCCAAGTTTAGACTGAGTCGAGTTCAGGGAGAGGTTTGAGCTAAAGGGATCAATTTGGAAATCATTAACACAGAGATAATGGTTAAAGGCAAAAAGCTGAAAGGGATTCCCAATGGAGCAAGTGTAGACAAGCAAGGGAGTTCAGGAAATACCAGTAAAATGTATTTAATGGGGATGGTTAGGGCATTAGGGAGAAAAAGAGAGTTTAGTTTCCTCACAAAAGCAGAGAGCATTTCAAAGGAGACTAAATTGATCAATTATGCCAAATGCTGTTAATAGGTCAAGTGAAATGAGCACTGAGAATCAGGAGAAGGGAGAAATTTCTAGACTGATGTTCATAAATAAATGTCAAAGGCATGGGATCCAGTGCCTAAGAGAAGGAATCTGCCCTACAAAGCTGCAAGGATGCCCCACCTGGAGAAATGGGGAGAAACGCTGGGTGAGCCGAAGCATGGGCCAGTGTGCGGATGGAGTGGGGGCAGGCAGCGACAGCCCTGAAGGCGCCAGGTTTCTCAGAGAGACGACATCACCAGCTGGATAGGAGGAAGGAACGTCTGAACAGAGAACAGAGCACATGAAACGTGCGTAAGGATAGACGAGAGAAATCAGACTGGAAAGAGCACACAGTGTCAAATTGCTCAGCAGGGCTGTGAGCTTGATTTTGCCAAAAAGAAAAAAAAAATACACAGAGAATAAGATCACTTTCTGCCAGAGAGAAGTCGGTCTGAGGACTGAAATTTTATGCTACCAGAATGGTGCTGTGTGCGTGAGGAATTTTCATGGACTGAAATACGATGTCCTGTTACATACTGCATTTCTTGTTCCATATGCCAGGAGATCATCTCAAAGAAATCCACCACATAATTTTTAAAAGCTAGCCTCTCTTTAAATAAAAACTCACCTCTTTCTCACTTCTCCAATACGTGCAAATCCAGCATTTATCTGCTGGGCATCCTCTTTCTAGAATGTCACTGTGATATTAAATTCTTCAATGAGCATTTCTATAATATATCCTTATATATCTGTGCTGTTCCATAATCAGATAAGGCTCAGTTAAATTGCCACATTAAGTATTTGTATATGTAAATACATGCACAGGCTGCTGAGATGTCTACATGCAAACTAATAATAATAAAACATGCTTTACAATCTGCACAGATCTCTGTCTCTGAAATTAGGAGGGTTCACTCATGTTTTCTTCCTCTGACAGGGCTGATGGATGGCGTTAAGGTTTCTCTTTCTCCGTACAAGGTACCTTTAAACTAAGAAATCTGAACCATCTCATTAACTCAACACCCTTTCATCATGTTAACTATCTTTTTAGACACCATGTGGCTTCCTGTGGTTTCTCAGGAACCACTCTAATCACCTGATTTATGACCATCCTTTCAATTAGAAATTCAAGACAAGTTTTGCTAGGTTTCTGCATAATTTGGCCCCACTAATTCAAAAAAAGTTGACGATGATTAATAAAAAGTAAAAGTACTTTTAAATAAGCCATGAAAATATGGACTTATGTTTCTACTTTGATAATAGATTGTTTCTTTTCAGTGAACCAGGGATGGGGCAGGCAGCGACAGCCCTGAAGGCGCCAGGTTTCTCAGAGAGACGACATCACCAGCTGGATAGGAGGAAGGAACGTCTGAACAGAGAACAGAGCACATGAAACGTGCGTAAGGATAGACGAGAGAAATCAGACTGGAAAGAGCACACAGTGTCAAATTGCTCAGCAGGGCTGTGAGCTTGATTTTGCCAAAAAGAAAAAAAATACACAGAGAATAAGATCACTTTCTGCCAGAGAGAAGTCGGTCTGAGGACTGAAATTTTATGCTACCAGAATGGTGCTGTGTGCGTGAGGAATTTTCATGGACTGAAATACGATGTCCTGTTACATACTGCATTTCTTGTTCCATATGCCAGGAGATCATCTCAAAGAAATCCACCACATAATTTTTAAAAGCTAGCCTCTCTTTAAATAAAAACTCACCTCTTTCTCACTTCTCCAATACGTGCAAATCCAGCATTTATCTGCTGGGCATCCTCTTTCTAGAATGTCACTGTGATATTAAATTCTTCAATGAGCATTTCTATAATATATCCTTATATATCTGTGCTGTTCCATAATCAGATAAGGCTCAGTTAAATTGCCACATTAAGTATTTGTATATGTAAATACATGCACAGGCTGCTGAGATGTCTACATGCAAACTAATAATAATAAAACATGCTTTACAATCTGCACAGATCTCTGTCTCTGAAATTAGGAGGGTTCACTCATGTTTTCTTCCTCTGACAGGGCTGATGGATGGCGTTAAGGTTTCTCTTTCTCCGTACAAGGTACCTTTAAACTAAGAAATCTGAACCATCTCATTAACTCAACACCCTTTCATCATGTTAACTATCTTTTTAGACACCATGTGGCTTCCTGTGGTTTCTCAGGAACCACTCTAATCACCTGATTTATGACCATCCTTTCAATTAGAAATTCAAGACAAGTTTTGCTAGGTTTCTGCATAATTTGGCCCCACTAATTCAAAAAAAGTTGACGATGATTAATAAAAAGTAAAAGTACTTTTAAATAAGCCATGAAAATATGGACTTATGTTTCTACTTTGATAATAGATTGTTAAAATGACAAAACTTTTGAAGCTTGTTTAAGGTACTGATCAACCACTTTCAATATACTTTTCTCCAAAATCATACAGAGCACTGATTTGTTGAATTTGGATGTCAAGACATACAAATAAGACAATTAGCTGTTCAAGAGTGATTATAGATAGTATGTCAGAGAATAAAAAGATGGATGAGTAAATACATAAATAAACCAATAAAAAAGAGACCAAAAAAAGAAAGTTAAAAAAAAAAGAATCAAGTGTTACGACACATAATTTTGAAACAGAGTTTCAACCATTCTTGAGCCAAAAATGGAAATTATGCGATGGGAGGTAAGTAAACAACTAAGAAGGTCTAACTCTAAAGTTCCTATTTGACCATTCACCAACCCTACATATGTCGCTCTTTCTGGTACAGAAATTGGATGTTTACTAAAATAAAGACCATCACAGATGAAAGCACAAGTAAGTCATGCTTGTGCTTTTGAATTCATACTGAAATAAATAAAATTCACTGAAATTAAAAGTTGATTTCTCTAGCCATACAGGAAAGACTTCACGTAGTCATCCAATTGAAGAACCAAACTGAAAGGGTCTGTTCATGGAATGGATATTCCAGCAAAAGAAACATGAGAATTATTTTTAAATACATTGAAAAAAGGATAAGCATATATCGGCCTTTTCAGTCGCATCTCCACACACAGATAAACAAATGGCTCTACTAACTTGAGTAGTTTTACAGAAAGTAAAACCTGAAATTACTTAAACATCCTCTGAAACTTGTATGTAAGCCACAATTGTCCCAGAGGAGTAAACGTCTGAAAACAGATTGACACCCCAGTTGGAGGCATCTCTATGAGCGATAGGCAGAGCCCCCTCTAGAAGCAGGGAAAACTTCTTATGCACGGAGAATAATAAATAACCACAGCTTGACAATCAGCCTAATGATTTAAGCAAAAACAGCAGAGGAAAATTTGACTAAATGGAACTTTCAGGCTTCCCTGGTAGCTCAGTGGTTAAGAGTTTGCCTGTCAATGCAGGGGACACGGGTTTGATCCCTGATAGGGGAAGATCCCACATGCTGAGGAGCAACAAAGCCTGTGAGCCACAACTGTGGAGCCTGTGCTCTAGAGCCTCGGAGCCGCAACTCCAGAGCCCATGTGTCGCAACTACTGAAGTCCGTGTGCCCTAGAGCCTGAGTTCCACAGCAAGAGAAGTCACTGCAACGAGAAGCCCCAACTACCTCTACCTCAACTAGAGAGTAGCCCCTACCCTCTGCAACTAGAGAAAAGCCTGTGGCAGCAGTGAAAACCCAGAATAGGCACAAATAAATAAATAAATAAAATCTGAAAAAAAAAAAAGGATATGTTCAGTTGCCCCACAATTTACTTACTGTTTACAAAGAAAAAAGGTGAACTTTTCAATGGACAAACCAGATATCCCACCATTTCCAATATTGCCATCACCAGTAATAAAACAAAATGACCTCATACCTCACAAAACAAGGCCCTGAAAAGAACACAATATCCTTTCTACATCTTCTTGCCAAAAGTGCAATTAAACTGAAAGATTTTCTACAGATAGATGCTCATTACCTGTACTATTTCAAATGACTGAGGAACTGTTTCTGATTAAAGATGACAAAAGAGACATGCAAACTTCGTGCAAGGGATGACCTGGAACTGCCTTGAAGGCACCAAAGGACAAAGGCCTTTGAAGCCTGTAGTTCACCTTGTACTACCATGTCTGTGGTGTTCTCCTGTTTGATGAGCACACAGTGGTCATGAAGAGAACAATCTTGTTTCTAGGAACACTAAAGTCTGTAAGGGCAACAATTCTACAGCAAATTCTATAATCCTCCCCTAGAATTAAAAAAAATATAACATTAATATAAACTGTATGAGAAAGAGGGAGAGAAGTCAAAAGATAAATATTTGAAGAGTCAAGTTAAAGAGGATGTCTGCATTTCTCTGCCTTTCTCTAAGAATGAACTATTGTGTCCAAACCAAAATGTAAATGAAAGTAATGCCAGTTACTATATTGACCTTTTTGGAGACTTTGAAAGAACATAATAATATTGAAGGATTACAAACTACTTTTCAAATTTTATTTAGCTAAGAGTTTGCCTGTCAATGCAGGGGACACGGGTTTGATCCCTGATAGGGGAAGATCCCACATGCTGAGGAGCAACTAAGCCTGTGAGCCACAACTGTGGAGCCTGTGCTCTAGAGTCTCGGAACCGCAACTATGGAGCCCATGTGTCGCAACTACTGAAGTCCGTGTGCCCTAGAGCCTGAGTTCCACAGCAAGAGAAGTCACTGCAACGAGAAGCCCCAACTACCTCTACCTCAACTAGAGAGTAGCCCCTACCCTCTGCAACTAGAGAAAAGCCTGTGGCAGCAGTGAAAACCCAGAATAGGCACAAATAAATAAATAAATAAAATCTGAAAAAAAAAAAAGGATATGTTCAGTTGCCCCACAATTTACTTACTGTTTACAAAGAAAAAAGGTGAACTTTTCAATGGACAAACCAGATATCCCACCATTTCCAATATTGCCATCACCAGTAATAAAACAAAATGACCTCATACCTCACAAAACAAGGCCCTGAAAAGAACACAATATCCTTTCTACATCTTCTTGCCAAAAGTGCAATTAAACTGAAAGATTTTCTACAGATAGATGCTCATTACCTGTACTATTTCAAATGACTGAGGAACTGTTTCTGATTAAAGATGACAAAAGAGACATGCAAACTTCGTGCAAGGGATGACCTGGAACTGCCTTGAAGGCACCAAAGGACAAAGGCCTTTGAAGCCTGTAGTTCACCTTGTACTACCATGTCTGTGGTGTTCTCCTGTTTGATGAGCACACAGTGGTCATGAAGAGAACAATCTTGTTTCTAGGAACACTAAAGTCTGTAAGGGCAACAATTCTACAGCAAATTCTATAATCCTCCCCTAGAATTAAAAAAAATATAACATTAATATAAACTGTATGAGAAAGAGGGAGAGAAGTCAAAAGATAAATATTTGAAGAGTCAAGTTAAAGAGGATGTCTGCATTTCTCTGCCTTTCTCTAAGAATGAACTATTGTGTCCAAACCAAAATGTAAATGAAAGTAATGCCAGTTACTATATTGACCTTTTTGGAGACTTTGAAAGAACATAATAATATTGAAGGATTACAAACTACTTTTCAAATTTTATTTAGCTATTATTTCTGAAACATCTGATGAACAAGTTCCATATGTCCACCTAATGACTGACACAGACCTCTGCATTATGGTACACTGTGAATTTGTCAATATTTGCACAGTTGAGAAAACGAATCATCATTTATTTCCATTCCAAACTATATCTCTATATAGCTTTTAGGAAAATCCTAGAAAAGGTTCTACTTTATAAAGATGTCATTAATGATAAGATGCACCATGTTCTCCAAAAAACACTGAAGTAGTTTTTTTCTCACGTTAGTTGTAATATGCATCGTAACTTCAGAGATGATGCATATGAAATAAAAACCCAAGTTTCAGAAAAATTCATCAGCAAATTTCCATAGAAACTGTTTCTTTAACATTTTATATGGAAGTTACTGCCTCAAGTCCTATGAGATACATTCAGATGAGGTTTTCTTCTTGTTTTAATTATTGGCTATCAACCCAGTTCACATAAAATTGAACCACTGTATATAATCAAAGGGGTTAAAGCTCTGAGCCAAGACTACTCCAATGAGTCCCATTCATAATGAAAACATGAAGGGCTAATAAAAGGATGAAGCAGCATTTAAATCTTTTTTCTCCTCTCATTTCAGGTCTAATAAAACAATCTCTATACAAATATTTTTTTTTTCCTTTCACATCCAACATAAACCAGTGCTTAATGGAGAGGCAATAACCTTATTATGAAAACTGATCTAAATCAATAGTATACAGACAGCGGTTAATGATGCCAGGCAGCTTTTTCAAATCTATTTGCTGACAGCCTCACATCCCTCTGGTCAGGAGTTATTGGGAACACATCTTGAAAAGCACACAGTGACACAAAGGACGCATGCAGATGCCTACCGCTCGAGACTAAATTTAATCACCTCCTGCTTGTGACCATTTGGCAGTTTTGGGGAAAGTTCTCTGCTGCACCAACTCTCTGAAGCTGAGTTATTAAAGTACTAATTAAAGCAAGTGCATGGAAGGCATGAACACTGGGAGTCTGGGGTAATTGGCTACAAAG
Organism: Tragulus kanchil; assembly: GCA_022376925.1. NCBI lineage: Eukaryota > Metazoa > Chordata > Mammalia > Artiodactyla > Tragulidae > Tragulus > Tragulus kanchil. The sequence goes on along the minus strand of JAIOJX010000003.1, from coordinate 164,209,639 downwards.
AAGACAAGGCTGGAACACGTCACTTTGTCTGCTACTCCTGATTAGACTCTAATTCGAATACCAATGTTTCCCCGCACGCTGAGGGGCTCTGGAACAGGCGCCCATCTCTCCCCCTCTGTTGACTGGAGGGCTCTCATGTGAAAAGGGAAATATAGTCGTTTGGTTTTATGTTTAATCCTCCCACTCCCTCAGGACCATCAGGGCAGGTCTACAAAACCTTTCCGGTGCATCTTGATACAATTTATTAAATATGAGGAGGAGAAAAATGAAAGATAACTAGTGAAACAAAGAAGTAATTTTGTACAATGGAAACTGCTCAGCAATCCCATCGAGAAGCAACCATAATTACCTTTGAAGTGCTCATGAGCTGCCTACAAAACTGGTTCAAAACACAATGTGCCTATTTCTCATCTACTTCTAGTTTCTCCATAAATGAGACACACTGGAATGGACAGAAAGTCAAGAGGAAGAAGAAATCAAAGGAGGGATGTGTTTACATTTTATATGGAAGTTACTGCCTCAAGTCCTATGAGATACATTCAGATGAGGTTTTCTTCGTTTTAATTATTGGCTATCAACCCAGTTCACATAAAATTGAACCACTGTATATAATCAAAGGGGTTAAAGCTCTGAGCCAAGACTACTCCAATGAGTCCCATTCATAATGAAAACATGAAGGGCTAATAAAAGGATGAAGCAGCATTTAAATCTTTTTTCTCCTCTCATTTCAGGTCTAATAAAACAATCTCTATACAAATATTTTTTTTTTCCTTTCACATCCAACATAAACCAGTGCTTAATGGAGAGGCAATAACCTTATTATGAAAACTGATCTAAATCAATAGTATACAGACAGCGGTTAATGATGCCAGGCAGCTTTTTCAAATCTATTTGCTGACAGCCTCACATCCCTCTGGTCAGGAGTTATTGGGAACACATCTTGAAAAGCACACAGTGACACAAAGGACGCATGCAGATGCCTACCGCTCGAGACTAAATTTAATCACCTCCTGCTTGTGACCATTTGGCAGTTTTGGGGAAAGTTCTCTGCTGCACCAACTCTCTGAAGCTGAGTTATTAAAGTACTAATTAAAGCAAGTGCATGGAAGGCATGAACACTGGGAGTCTGGGGTAATTGGCTACAAAGAAGACAAGGCTGGAACACGTCACTTTGTCTGCTACTCCTGATTAGACTCTAATTCGAATACCAATGTTTCCCCGCACGCTGAGGGGCTCTGGAACAGGCGCCCATCTCTCCCCCTCTGTTGACTGGAGGGCTCTCATGTGAAAAGGGAAATATAGTCGTTTGGTTTTATGTTTAATCCTCCCACTCCCTCAGGACCATCAGGGCAGGTCTACAAAACCTTTCCGGTGCATCTTGATACAATTTATTAAATATGAGGAGGAGAAAAATGAAAGATAACTAGTGAAACAAAGAAGTAATTTTGTACAATGGAAACTGCTCAGCAATCCCATCGAGAAGCAACCATAATTACCTTTGAAGTGCTCATGAGCTGCCTACAAAACTGGTTCAAAACACAATGTGCCTATTTCTCATCTACTTCTAGTTTCTCCATAAATGAGACACACTGGAATGGACAGAAAGTCAAGAGGAAGAAGAAATCAAAGGAGGGATGTGTTTACACAAGTTTTGAACCATTTTCCACATTCTACACAATTCTCTGAGCTCTATACCTGTATATGTCCTTCTACTGAATCTAATCAAGAGCCCAGTGAATGAGATATCATGTCCTTCTTGACTGAGGAAGAATCTGCCAGAACTTATGAACCTCCATAGAATGTTCTGTTAAACAACCAGTGAATTCCAATTTTAATTCTGTGGAAACTGAGGAGTGGAGACACAGTATTGGGTTTTTCCATAACATCTGACCCAAACCACTTTCTGGCCAACCCAATGTTTTCCTAAAGGGCACACACTAGCTAATTCAAGACCCAGAATTTGACCCCGGCCTCTTATGATCGCAGAGTCAGTATCATATGCTACTCACTAAATATAATTATTAGTAGTCACAAAGGCAATAATTTTAAATTATCTTATTTTTAAATGTGCACATTAAAACATCATGCCATAGTGCATGGGGTCACAAAGAGTCAGACATGATTTAGAGCTTCAACAACAACCACCTACAAAGTTTAAGTAAACATAGTACTATTAAAACAATGCAAATTCAACTGCTTACTACATTTTCTCATCAAAATGCATTTCAGTCACAACAAAAGCAGCCCAAAACCCATATTCCAAGGATGTCAAAATAGAGATATCTTCATTTGGGACATCTTTGCTCAACAAATTCAGTCCCATTACCTTTTAAAGACAAGGAAGTTCGTGTGTCAAACTTTGGAGAAAACCTGAATGTAAGTAAATACTCAAAACTGGAAACCACCTCCAAATTTGGCTAGTATACCAGAATTCATTGTCTTTGAGATAATTTCTTAGTTTGAGATTGCAATGAAAGATGTGTTCTGGAAAGCCCAGGTTTTGAGGGACCACACAGGCTTCAGAAGACAAAGGGTAATATCCTGTAAACATCCATGAAGAATCATTTAACTTTGAGAGCAAAATCTTGGAGGGAAGAGTGAGAAGGCATGCAGTTCAGATTCACTGCAGAGAAAGGGCCATAGGAACAGGGATTGGGGAGAAGAAAAAAAGACACCTTAGTAGCTGGGCTTCTCTCCCCTCTTCTGCTCCCCTCTGTCTAGCTCCTCTGTGATGTAATCAATAAACTACCCATTTGTCTCCATGGCAGGAAGCCGTTTTTGAGAACTTGAGATTCTTGAGAAAACACCAGTGAAGGGGATTCATCCAGAGGAGGAAAGGACCATGATAATTCAAGTCTCCCGTATTTCACAGAAATCAGACAGGCAGATGGACAGAACATTTCATTTCAGAATATACAATCAGCAAATGACTGCGAGAGCTTCACATGATAAGGGGTCAGAACATAATTACATAATTAGAAGCACCAAAGAACGGATGTTTCCAGACTGTGGTGCTGGAGAAGGCACTTGAGAGTCGCTTGGACTGCAAGAAGATCAAATCAGTTGGTCCTAAAGGAAATCAACCCTGAATATGCGTTGGAAGGACCGACGATGAAGCTGAAACTCCAATACTTCAGTCACTTGATGTAAAGAGCCAACTTACTGGAAAAGACCCCAATTCTGGGAAATACCAAGGGCCGGCGGAGAAGGGGGTGACCGAGGATGAGAGGGCTGGATGGCCTTACCAACTCAATGGATATGAGTTTGAGCAAACTTCAGGAGACAGTTAAGTACAAGGAAGCCTGGCATGCTGCAGTCCATGGGTTCAGAAAGAGCGGGATATGACTTCGTGACTGAACAACAACAAGGTATCTGAAAAAGACCTTTAAATATACCAACTAAAAAGAGGCAAGCAGGGAGGACAGCCGTCCAGGAGCTCTGCCCCAACCGTCTCAAGATCAGTGGCAGGTACATCCTTTCTGCTTGTCTGCACATGTGTTTTTAAAGGAATGGCTATATCTGGGCCACTTTTCCTCACATTTCAGAGCGAGAGCTTCACCTCCTGGGCAAGGTTAACCTATCCACCTCTGTCCTGGATTATATACAGTGCTTTAAATCTTAGTGCAAACAGCCCACAGGTAGATCTTCCTGAAAACCGCTCACTGAGGGGCAGATGCCCTCTCTGCAGCCCCGCTGAAGCCCACGTGTTTCTTTCACCCCAGCTGCACACCGGACTAAGTCGCTGCAATGTGGCTGCAGGAAGTTCCCTCACAAGGAAGCTAGAGGTCTGTCATGCGAAGCAAAGAGAATAAGGTGTCCCGGGTGGTCTCTCCCTAGAAAATTGCTGCCAAGGATAGAGGATTGCTGACAGGGCAGTCAGTAATAGCACACTGAGGCCTATTCAGCATCTCCCTCAGTCTATTGATTGTGAACTCCTTAAAGATGACAGCACCTATGTTTGTGTTTTCAGCACTTAGTACAATGTCAAGGTGGTGGGATGCTCCCACGCGTGGTCTTAGGTTGATAAGTGAATTACCCAGTGAAACAGCGCGCGCGCACTTAGCCAGCAGTTTCCATACGAAATGAGGGACGTGACAGGTTTGAATCTGTTAAACAGATGACGCATCACAGCTCTTAAGCAGAACAGAAAGATCTACTCAAAAAGAGCAAATCGCAGCTGCAGCGAGGGGCCGGGCTGTTGCCAACAGGAGGCCGGCGGAGGGTGGAGAAGCAAGCACTGACCGCGTGGTGGAGTCAGTTGGTGCCCTGCAGACATTCTCCAGAAAAATGGTGCCAGGGAAGCAATCCCACCATGAGGAGTGGGGCACACAGAACGCAAGACATGAAGCTGACACATGAGAGGACGTTGGGGAAACCAGACCCTCCAGATGGCACGAGACAACAACATGTCAGGAAAAGAGCACCGAGCAGGCTGCCTCTGACAAGAAGTGGGCGGCGGCAGATGGCTTCCGATGCTCTGCACTTCCTGCTTTATCGTCTTCACAACAGCAGTGGCCCTGCTGTCCTGGTCCCAAGACTACCTCAATCCACTTAGTTTCTTACTATTTGCATCACACATGGCATCAGATACATCATTAAACACTATGCCAGGTTTGTAAGCTTTTATATGTATTTAGATGGCTCGGCTTTCTTGTATATGACTGAGAAGGAGAAACAGGGAGAGAAGTTGAGTCCCAGTGTGTTAAATGACCCCCAGGCTCACTAACCAATATATGAGCTCGATCCACCAAGTAGAACTTAAATGCCCTTCTTTAGCATGTTCCCACAGTACTGGGGCTATTGCTTCAAGGAAGGATACAGGTAGACGGAGAAGAGAAACAGACTTAAATATTAATATCCTTCTTTAGAAGCCAGAACATGGTGCAGCTCAACAAGATGTGATTACAGCTGAAGTGGAGCTAGTGGTAAAGAACCCACCAGGCAATCAGGAGACACACGGGTCATGGGTTCCATCCCTGGGTCAGGAAGATTCCCTGGAGGAGGAGATGCAAACCTCTCCAGTATTTTTGCCAGGAAAACTGCAGGGACAGAAGAGCCTGCCAGGCTACAGTCCCATGGGGTCACAGAGTTTGACACAACTGAATACACACAACAAGGCATTAACACACAACAGAAACATTTTACTGATAAGAATAAAAGTACATAAATCGTAAAGAAACATTAAGAAACATTTTTGAAATTGATTTTACAGTTTGTCTAATTTTAGAACAAACTACTCAAAATAGAATTATGAAAATAGGCTAATTATAAAGAGGACAAGGCTAATAATCAGTGACTTCGTCAACCACTTCAACATCAAGTTGAACCGTCTCTTGGGGAACCGCAATGTCCTTGAAGTATATTCTGAAACAACAGTCTTATTAGTTTACTTATGCTGCATAGCAAGTTACCCTCTGTGCGTTAGGAGGACCAGGTAACACTTAGATAGGTCCTCTCAGGGCCTCTCAATGGCAAAACCAACAACAGGGGTCCAGACCCTCCAGATGGCACGAGACAACAACATGTCAGGAAAAGAGCACCGAGCAGGCTGCCTCTGACAAGAAGTGGGCGGCAGATGGCTTCCGATGCTCTGCACTTCCTGCTTTATCGTCTTCACAACAGCAGTGGCCCTGCTGTCCTGGTCCCAAGACTACCTCAATCCACTTAGTTTCTTACTATTTGCATCACACATGGCATCAGATACATCATTAAACACTATGCCAGGTTTGTAAGCTTTTATATGTATTTAGATGGCTCGGCTTTCTTGTATATGACTGAGAAGGAGAAACAGGGAGAGAAGTTGAGTCCCAGTGTGTTAAATGACCCCCAGGCTCACTAACCAATATATGAGCTCGATCCACCAAGTAGAACTTAAATGCCCTTCTTTAGCATGTTCCCACAGTACTGGGGCTATTGCTTCAAGGAAGGATACAGGTAGACGGAGAAGAGAAACAGACTTAAATATTAATATCCTTCTTTAGAAGCCAGAACATGGTGCAGCTCAACAAGATGTGATTACAGCTGAAGTGGAGCTAGTGGTAAAGAACCCACCAGGCAATCAGGAGACACACGGGTCATGGGTTCCATCCCTGGGTCAGGAAGATTCCCTGGAGGAGGAGATGCAAACCTCTCCAGTATTTTTGCCAGGAAAACTGCAGGGACAGAAGAGCCTGCCAGGCTACAGTCCCATGGGGTCACAGAGTTTGACACAACTGAATACACACAACAAGGCATTAACACACAACAGAAACATTTTACTGATAAGAATAAAAGTACATAAATCGTAAAGAAACATTAAGAAACATTTTTGAAATTGATTTTACAGTTTGTCTAATTTTAGAACAAACTACTCAAAATAGAATTATGAAAATAGGCTAATTATAAAGAGGACAAGGCTAATAATCAGTGACTTCCGTCAACCACTTCAACATCAAGTTGAACCGTCTCTTGGGGAACCGCAATGTCCTTGAAGTATATTCTGAAACAACAGTCTTATTAGTTTACTTATGCTGCATAGCAAGTTACCCTCTGTGCGTTAGGAGGACCAGGTAACACTTAGATAGGTCCTCTCAGGGCCTCTCAAGGTCACAATCACAGTGCGGATTGGGCTGCCTTCTCATCTGGGGGTTCAACTAAGGAAGAGTCCACTTCCACACTTAATCAGGTTGTCGGCAGAATTCATCACTTGCAGCTATAAGACTACGGGTCATTCATTCTTCCTGTTGACTGGAGGTGGTATTTAGCAATTATAGCATCTTGTGGTTCCTATAGGCCACACACAGCTCCCTGACACACAGACATGTATTGAGCTGGCCAGAAAGTTCATTTGGGTTTTTTCCAGCCAATGCCATGGAAAGACCTCTTAGGCCAACCCCACAATTCCTCGGGCCGATCAAGAAATTCCCGGTGCTTGGAGCCTTTCAATCTAGGAAAGCTCAGTCCATCTTTTAAGGTGTGTGGCTAAGTAAGATAGGCTCACCCAGGGTAATCTCCTTTCTTAATCGTCTCAATGTCTATTTATTCAGGGTCTCAATTACATCTGTGAAGTGCCTTCACCTTGTCCATGGGAGTGGCATGCGGTCACTCTGGCCCCATTATTCAAGCTAGAAGCACCATATTGGTCCCACTCACATTCAAGAGAAATAGAGTCTGTAAAGCAAGGACACTGAGGTTTGACAATCACAGCGATTCACTGCAGAGTGTGTCCAACAGAGCAGCATTGGACATGAGTGACCAGGAAGACAGAATCCAAGGGATTCAACTCTACTGTGTTGACTAAAGGAATACTTCCCTGAGTAGCGGCTCCTGCAACGCTCTGTGACTGCTTCACATCTTTATAAGCATAAGGGCATCAGTTTGAATAGAAACAGTAATTAGTTGTTTGTGGTGGAAAAGCCCATAGAAGAGTTATTCCAAAGCATTACTGGCTCTTTGTGTGTGAATGATTTTACAGTTTGTCTAATTTTAGAACAAACTACTCAAAATAGAATTATGAAAATAGGCTAATTATAAAGAGGACAAGGCTAATAATCAGTGACTTCCAACCACTTCAACATCAAGTTGAACCGTCTCTTGGGAACCGCAATGTCCTTGAAGTATATTCTGAAACAACAGTCTTATTAGTTTACTTATGCTGCATAGCAAGTTACCCTCTGTGCGTTAGGAGGACCAGGTAACACTTAGATAGGTCCTCTCAGGGCCTCTCAAGGTCACAATCACAGTGCGGATTGGGCTGCCTTCTCATCTGGGGGTTCAACTAAGGAAGAGTCCACTTCCACACTTAATCAGGTTGTCGGCAGAATTCATCACTTGCAGCTATAAGACTACGGGTCATTCATTCTTCCTGTTGACTGGAGGTGGTATTTAGCAATTATAGCATCTTGTGGTTCCTATAGGCCACACACAGCTCCCTGACACACAGACATGTATTGAGCTGGCCAGAAAGTTCATTTGGGTTTTTTCCAGCCAATGCCATGGAAAGACCTCTTAGGCCAACCCCACAATTCCTCGGGCCGATCAAGAAATTCCCGGTGCTTGGAGCCTTTCAATCTAGGAAAGCTCAGTCCATCTTTTAAGGTGTGTGGCTAAGTAAGATAGGCTCACCCAGGGTAATCTCCTTTCTTAATCGTCTCAATGTCTATTTATTCAGGGTCTCAATTACATCTGTGAAGTGCCTTCACCTTGGCCATGGGAGTGGCATGCGGTCACTCTGGCCCCATTATTCAAGCTAGAAGCACCATATTGGTCCCACTCACATTCAAGAGAAATAGAGTCTGTAAAGCAAGGACACTGAGGTTTGACAATCACAGCGATTCACTGCAGAGTGTGTCCAACAGAGCAGCATTGGACATGAGTGACCAGGAAGACAGAATCCAAGGGATTCAACTCTACTGTGTTGACTAAAGGAATACTTCCCTGAGTAGCGGCTCCTGCAACGCTCTGTGACTGCTTCACATCTTTATAAGCATAAGGGCATCAGTTTGAATAGAAACAGTAATTAGTTGTTTGTGGTGGAAAAGCCCATAGAAGAGTTATTCCAAAGCATTACTGGCTCTTTGTGTGTGAATGTGCCTCTGTTTATCTCAAAACTGTAACCTGAAACACTAAAATAATTGGGCAAAATATGTCATCCTGAATTTTGTGTACATCTCCAATTTTTAAAGCTGAAAAACTTACTAGCTATTGGGAGTGAAGAAAAAAAAAAAAAACATAGGAACAAGGAAAGTGAGAATAAAATCCTTTAAAATGGTGCTGCTGGAGATACAGCACTTTAATTCTCAAATCATTCCTAAGTAATAAAATACAAGCATCACACCTTCTAAATCCATATATTTCCAAAATCCTAACAAATCTATACTGAGAATAACATCTATGTAACTACAAATATAGGACACATACCCTATGAAAATGAAGAATCATTTCTATATATTTTTCAGATTTAAATACAACCATTACATTTCATGTACTTATTAGTAAGGGCTTCCTAGGCAGCTCGGTGGTAAAGTATCTGCTTGACAACTCAAGAGATGCAGGAGACATGGGTTTGCTCCCCTGATTGAGATGATCCCCAGGAGGAGGAAATGGCAATTCACTCCAGTATTCTTGTCTGGAGAATGCCATAGACAGAGGAGCCTAGTGGGCTACAGACCATGGGGTAACAAAGAGTTGGCTGTGATTGAGCATGATTAGTAAACATTCCAGAAAGAATTCTTCATTTTCACCTTGTCCTCAGCACCAAAAAATGAATTTCACATGAATTAATTATTATTTCAGTTGAGGTGCACATAGGAGAAAAATGATGACTATGTCTTAATATTTATGAGCTTGTCCCCAAAGACTGAATACCACCATTAGGTTTTACTTTCTTTTTTCTATTTCTTAACCTTCTTCTAGACTGTGGTAAGGACCGTCTACTTATTTTTGTATAAAACTTTATTGATCTTTGGCTGCACTGGGCCATCGCTGCAGTGCAGTGTCTTCTCTTGTTGCAGACCACGGGCTCTTGGGCAGGCAGGCTTCAGTAGATGCCACACGTGGACTCAGTATTGAGGCTCCCAGACTCTAGAGCACAAGCTCAATAATTATGGTACGTGGGCTTAGTTGCTCTGCGGCACATGGGATCTTCCCAGATCAGGGTTGAAAGCTATAGCTCCCACATTGGCTGGCAAATTCTTTACCACTGAGCCACCAGGGAAGCCCAAGACCATCTACTTCTAAGTCTTGTTTTCCACCTAGAACTTCAGCACCACAAGAGATTTGGTCCATTGTAACACCTCTTCTCATATCACCGGTTAAGAGAAAATCTACAGAAGTAGAAAATGGTCGGGAACCTTCAGGAACTTAGGTAGAAATGCTCTAGAGAACTGTGCGGAAGAACTGTTTGAATATACATAATATTGTGTCATACCTTTAATCCTTGCTATAGAGGAAAAACTGAAAACTGTATCTGGTGAAGGTATTTTGGGCTATAAAAAATAGCTGTTGTCATCAAAACCCATGACTTGTCTTTTATTCCTAAAGACAATACTAGCATTTCCCTTACCTATCAATAACTGAGTACCCTATCTGCATTTCACTAGTCTGGTGTCCCTATTTATGGGACCTGATTTAAACTCCCATGAGAAATTCCTGACTAAGAAAGTTTTAGAGTATTTTTTATACCATCTCAGAGAAATACTAAGGAATAAACGAAGATGGTTCTAATTTATTTTGATATATTTTGTATTCACTCAAGTATTCTTTAAACAGCAGGCATGTAAATCACACTCTACTCAATGGCATTTGGTCCAATAAAATTTTTTCATTCCTCATATAAGCTGAATTGTATTCCACATTCATGATATTAACTGCAGCAGTATCTTGTTCTCCATCAATGGTAAGTCTTGGTGCAGTGAGTTTAAGATCCCATTGAACTTTTACAAGCTTCTCAAATTCCTAACATTCATTCATTATACTTCCCAGAAGAGAAAAAAGGAGGCATAGAAAAGTACAGTGTCAATTATGTTAATGACTTTAAAAATACTATACTAAATGTGAACATTATATGACTTTCTAATAGATTGAGTCAAAAAGTGTCAGTACCTAAGATTCAAGTTATAAGCCAAAATTTGAAAGTCATAAGGATTCTTAAGATGCTTGTGGTTCATATCATGCTCATGTAAAAGTTTTTTAATATTTAAACTCTAATGAAACTCTGAACGAAAATAAAAAGAAAAATTATGGATGAGTCCATCCATCCAAAACGTCTTTTACTTTCCCAGAATTTTTAGAAGGGCTTTTAATTTAAGTGAATTCAAAGTCATTGTTGGTAGTACAAGGTCATATATCAAGTCATTGCTTTGTCAATTTTGATCAGCCAATGGCCTTTGAATAACCATTGTTTCTACACAAAGTGTGTTCACAAAAGTACTGGATTTGATTTTTCTCAAAGCTAATTCAAATTGGTTCAACCTCAATATGGTCACAGTTTATCCATCCCCCACATTCTCAAACTATGACAGTCAAGTTGACGGGATAAACTTTTTAAACAACAGAAAAGAAGAAACTATTTTTTCAAAGTATGACTTTCTAACATTAATTTCTACATGTCCATATATTTGTGTACTAATAATAAATATATACAAATAATTGCACGTAGTCATCACTAGAGCTTGCATTTAAAGTGGTCTCATATACTATAATTATAAGGCTATCCAGTTCAATAATTTATATTGAAAATAACAAAAGGATTTATATTTGTAATTTTTTCTGTGTGCTTAAATGACTTTCAGGTTTTAATTAAAATTTTCTTTTGTAGAGATCTATGATAGTACTATAATTTAGCTCACTATGGTAATTTGAGGGGAGAAAAATTATTACTAAATTAATTTTAAAGCTATTTCCATTGGTGCCTTTATTTATAATCTCTTTACCTCAGAATTCAATTTTTTGTTGTAAGTAAAGTAGATTTGGACATGGATATAAACTATCAGTTTTGTTTTTCTAATTAAGCCTTACCTTCTACAACTGACTGTATCTGTCTAGGGAGACAAAAACGAGATCCTGACTTACTAAACGTATGAAAAGTGAAAGTGTTGGTCGCTCAGTCATGTCTGACTCTTTGCAATCCCAGGAACTGTAGCCCACCAGGCTCCTCTGGTATTCCCAGACAAGAGTACCGGAGTGAGTAGCCATTCCCTTTTCCTGTGGGTTTCCTGACCCAGGGATAGAATCCTCGTCTCTTGCACTGAAGGCAGATTCTTTATGTCAGAGTCACCAAATGTCTAAATTCTTATTTTCATACATTTACCTAAACTTTGGAATTTAGTTCACAAACACTAGAGCAGATTTCCCAGAAAAACATATAAACTATAAATTATAGTGCTCGATGAATATCTAACACTGTTCTTTTTGTGCATAAACCATTAGAAAATCATTAAAACATCATTTAATAATTTCACAAATGTTTGTCAGTTTAGATCAATTCCAGTCAAGCAGCATCACTTGAATTTGATAATGAAAACAGAAATTACATATAAATCAAAAGGACTTAACTCCTAGGGATACATGGTGCTTATGTTAATAGTACATAAGTAGAATTTACATATATTTGATAATATATATAAACATATAGACGATATTTGTGTATGTTCCAAAATATAGGGCATAAAAGTCTCAAGGGACTTACATTTTTGAGTTCTGGGGCTGTATAAGTTTTGATGCTTTGGGTAATTAAGTAGACAGATGTGTATTTCATTATCGGGAACAATCTGGATATGCACTTAGAAGATTACACAAATCAGTTTTATTAGAAAGATGGTTTTCCAACTAGAAATATAAACAGATATAACTCAGTTTAATGTAACTAAAAGTGAAAAAGAATTTAAGATAAAGCTGCATTTTAAAGACATACAAAATATATTCATTTAAGCTCTACATACATCTACACATTTTAGTTGGAAGAGAAGGTTAACCTTAAGTAAGTCACAAATGAAGAGAAGCAGAGTAAGATATGAGAAGACCGTACCAGTAACCAGGGCTATAAAAACATTTTAAAAATAATGCAGTATTTGGTTAACTGGGTATTTCTGATGTGGAAAGATCTTTGAGTATATAAATTCAAAGGCTGTCCACAGGCTATGTGCAGGGCCCAAGTACATTGTACATTTGAGACAGCGGCTTCTTAATGTTCTATGTTTTGTATTTTTTAGAATTTTGGTCGCTCAGTCATGTCTGACTCTTTGCAATCCCAGGAACTGTAGCCCACCAGGCTCCTCTGGTATTCCCAGACAAGAGTACCGGAGTGAGTAGCCATTCCCTTTTCCTGTGGGTTTCCTGACCCAGGGATAGAATCCTCGTCTCTTGCACTGAAGGCAGATTCTTTATGTCAGAGTCACCAAATGTCTAAATTCTTATTTTCATACATTTACCTAAACTTTGGAATTTAGTTCACAAACACTAGAGCAGATTTCCCAGAAAAACATATAAACTATAAATTATAGTGCTCGATGAATATCTAACACTGTTCTTTTTGTGCATAAACCATTAGAAAATCATTAAAACATCATTTAATAATTTCACAAATGTTTGTCAGTTTAGATCAATTCCAGTCAAGCAGCATCACTTGAATTTGATAATGAAAACAGAAATTACATATAAATCAAAAGGACTTAACTCCCTAGGGATACATGGTGCTTATGTTAATAGTACATAAGTAGAATTTACATATATTTGATAATATATATAAACATATAGACGATATTTGTGTATGTTCCAAAATATAGGGCATAAAAGTCTCAAGGGACTTACATTTTTGAGTTCTGGGGCTGTATAAGTTTTGATGCTTTGGGTAATTAAGTAGACAGATGTGTATTTCATTATCGGGAACAATCTGGATATGCACTTAGAAGATTACACAAATCAGTTTTATTAGAAAGATGGTTTTCCAACTAGAAATATAAACAGATATAACTCAGTTTAATGTAACTAAAAGTGAAAAAGAATTTAAGATAAAGCTGCATTTTAAAGACATACAAAATATATTCATTTAAGCTCTACATACATCTACACATTTTAGTTGGAAGAGAAGGTTAACCTTAAGTAAGTCACAAATGAAGAGAAGCAGAGTAAGATATGAGAAGACCGTACCAGTAACCAGGGCTATAAAAACATTTTAAAAATAATGCAGTATTTGGTTAACTGGGTATTTCTGATGTGGAAAGATCTTTGAGTATATAAATTCAAAGGCTGTCCACAGGCTATGTGCAGGGCCCAAGTACATTGTACATTTGAGACAGCGGCTTCTTAATGTTCTATGTTTTGTATTTTTTAGAATTTTTTGTACACAAGCCACACTAACTAAGGGTTTCCCAGGTGACTCGGTGGTAAAGGGGCCAATGAGGGAGATGCAGGTTTGATCCCTTGGTCAGGAAAGTCCCCTGAAGAAGGAAATGGCAACCCACTTCGGAATTCTTGTCTGGGAAATCCCAAGGACAGAGGAGCCTGGTGGGCTATAGTCCATGGGATCCCAAAAGAGTCAGACATGACTTAGCAACTAAACAACACTCTAACTAAATCTGACTAAGTTAAATAATGGAAAAGGATATAATGTCTTTGTAGAAAAAGCTAAAAGAATTGAAGGAAAAGTTAAAAAGTCTGATATTAGAGAAGACTGGAACCTAAGTCTGCAAAGCAGAAACTAGAGTTGAGTTCATTCATGTCCCTGTTCAGCTGCTTTGTTCTCATGTCATCAGGGCAAGATTCTTAACCCAGGAAGCAAGTTGACTTGAGACAAGGAAGGTAAGCAGTCTGACAGTAGCCCCTTCTCTGTTTCCTGACCTCACGACTCAGCTCCTTCTCCCTTTCCAGTCCTTCTGCACAGGCCAGGTGAGCAGTTTCTCCGGGAGTGAGAGACGCAGGTCAGTCCCCAGCCCAGCCTGGATGCCCAAGGGCTGCCCCCTCGAATCTCTACATGCAACACAAAATAATGCTTATTTTATATTACCCATCACTTTTTATGATTTTTCTAGATTAACTTTTTCCATGATAGCAGATATAACTCAGTATTCAATGTTAAAAAGAAACTCTTAAACAAAGTGAAAAGAATTTAAGATAAAGCTGCATTTTAAAGACATACAAAATATATTCATTTAAGCTCTACATACATCTACACATTTTAGTTGGAAGAGAAGGTTAACCTTAAGTAAGTCACAAATGAAGAGAAGCAGAGTAAGATATGAGAAGACCGTACCAGTAACCAGGGCTATAAAAACATTTTAAAAATAATGCAGTATTTGGTTAACTGGGTATTTCTGATGTGGAAAGATCTTTGAGTATATAAATTCAAAGGCTGTCCACAGGCTATGTGCATGGCCCAAGTACATTGTACATTTTAGACATCCGCTTCTTAATGCTCTGTTTTTTGTATTGTTTAGAATTGTTTGTACACAAGCCACACTAACTAAGGGTTTCCCAGGTGACTCGGTGGTAAAGGGGCCAATGAGGGAGATGCAGGTTTGATCCCTTGGTCAGGAAAGTCCCCTGAAGAAGGAAATGGCAACCCACTTCGGAATTCTTGTCTGGGAAATCCCAAGGACAGAGGAGCCTGGTGGGCTATAGTCCATGGGATCCCAAAAGAGTCAGACATGACTTAGCAACTAAACAACACTCTAACTAAATCTGACTAAGTTAAATAATGGAAAAGGATATAATGTCTTTGTAGAAAAAGCTAAAAGAATTGAAGGAAAAGTTAAAAAGTCTGATATTAGAGAAGACTGGAACCTAAGTCTGCAAAGCAGAAACTAGAGTTGAGTTCATTCATGTCCCTGTTCAGCTGCTTTGTTCTCATGTCATCAGGGCAAGATTCTTAACCCAGGAAGCAAGTTGACTTGAGACAAGGAAGGTAAGCAGTCTGACAGTAGCCCTTCTCTGTTTCCTGACCTCACGACTCAGCTCCTTCTCCCTTTCCAGTCCTTCTGCACAGGCCAGGTGAGCAGTTTCTCCGGGAGTGAGAGACGCAGGTCAGTCCCCAGCCCAGCCTGGATGCCCAAGGGCTGCCCCCTCGAATCTCTACATGCAACACAAAATAATGCTTATTTTATATTACCCATCACTTTTTATGATTTTTCTAGATTAACTTTTTCCATGATAGCATTACAAGGCCTTTCTACTATGAAATGCAACTGAATATATCAGGATGAAAAAAAATTTCCAATAAAATTCTATTCAATATTTTTATAGCATCATATACTAGTTCTATTTTTTAAACAAATGCATACCCTGGTGTTTTCAAACCTTTATAGTTTTGAGATGCAGTAATTGAAATACTCATATGACAGTGAAAATTTAAGGAAAATTCAGTTTGTTATACAAGCTGAAAACATATGCTAAGCATTCCTGACACTCTAGGAAATTAAATGAACACATGAACAAAAGAATCTTGACTTAATATGGATGCTGGTGTAAGGTAATACAATGTTATGCAAATATAACTTTCAAAGAGTTGTTGAAGAATATATGAAAAACAAGTATTACCCCAAAGTAAAGAATACTATTCAGTAAAGTACTGCTACTAAAAATACTATGATAACCAAAAGGACAGAAGAAAAATGACAGAATGACAAAGAACAGAAAAGATCAAGAGACAAAATATTAAAAAAACAAAAAGTTGATTGTAATGATTTTATCATTAAGCTGTGAATGAATCTGGAGCAAGTAACTAAACCATTTTGATAATCAGAATCCTTAACTGTCTTAATCCCACAATCGTAAGTGCAAGGCTAGTATGTAATATAGTTTTCAATGAGAGTAAAGAGGAAATGTCACAAACTAGACTTAATAAGGAGGTAAAGCAGCAGTTCTCACTGTCAAGCTTTCAGTCCCTGTTCAGCTGCTTTGTTCTCATGTCATCAGGGCAAGATTCTTAACCCAGGAAGCAAGTTGACTTGAGACAAGGAAGGTAAGCAGTCTGACAGTAGCCCCTTCTCTGTTTCCTGACCTCACGACTCAGCTCCTTCTCCCTTTCCAGTCCTTCTGCACAGGCCAGGTGAGCAGTTTCTCCGGGAGTGAGAGACGCAGGTCAGTCCCCAGCCCAGCCTGGATGCCCAAGGGCTGCCCCCTCGAATCTCTACATGCAACACAAAATAATGCTTATTTTATATTACCCATCACTTTTTATGATTTTTCTAGATTAACTTTTTCCATGATAGCATTACAAGGCCTTTCTACTATGAAATGCAACTGAATATATCAGGATGAAAAAAAATTTCCAATAAAATTCTATTCAATATTTTTATAGCATCATATACTAGTTCTATTTTTTAAACAAATGCATACCCTGGTGTTTTCAAACCTTTATAGTTTTGAGATGCAGTAATTGAAATACTCATATGACAGTGAAAATTTAAGGAAAATTCAGTTTGTTATACAAGCTGAAAACATATGCTAAGCATTCCTGACACTCTAGGAAATTAAATGAACACATGAACAAAAGAATCTTGACTTAATATGGATGCTGGTGTAAGGTAATACAATGTTATGCAAATATAACTTTCAAAGAGTTGTTGAAGAATATATGAAAAACAAGTATTACCCCAAAGTAAAGAATACTATTCAGTAAAGTACTGCTACTAAAAATACTATGATAACCAAAAGGACAGAAGAAAAATGACAGAATGACAAAGAACAGAAAAGATCAAGAGACAAAATATTAAAAAAACAAAAAGTTGATTGTAATGATTTTATCATTAAGCTGTGAATGAATCTGGAGCAAGTAACTAAACCATTTTGATAATCAGAATCCTTAACTGTCTTAATCCCACAATCGTAAGTGCAAGGCTAGTATGTAATATAGTTTTCAATGAGAGTAAAGAGGAAATGTCACAAACTAGACTTAATAAGGAGGTAAAGAGCAGCAGTTCCACTGGAATCAATGAGATGATCCATGCATATAAATATCATAGTACTTATTGTGAAAATAGCATTTTAAGTATTGAACACATGATTCTGTGTTAATTTATAACTGCTAACTACTGACAATAATCTAGCATTACTGATTTTTAAATACATGTAAGTCAATGTATTCTCAAATGATAAAGGGTCCACCTTCACTTATTTTTACAATAGTTATACCTAACTTTTTTTCAAATGCCAACACTTTACATCATCTCATATTTCCCATAAAGTATAATGAGAATTGAATTGAATTCTGTTTCATCAGTAATTTTAACCATAGCATTTTACGTCAAATTGTCATAGGCTAAGCACAACTTCTTCCTAACCCTTCTGAAAAACCAAATCTCAAAGTTGCTTCCAAGTAATTTAACTGTATCCAAGAACAAACCTGTTTTCAACAGTCAACAATATGAAATTCACAATGTTTGCATGTCTAGTAATGTCTGATTGGATCCCAGAGAAGAAAGAGCATATGCCCCATGGTCAGTAGAGATCAAAGAAAACCAAGAATGACACAGACGTTAGAATTCGTAGGTATGGACATTAAAGCAGGAACTGTATTTTCAATGATTAACAAATGAAGCAGAGACATAAAAAATATAGAAATACTCAAAGCAGACTTCTAGAGATGAACAGTATCATAACTGAGATGAAAGACAATGGGATGAGGTCAATGTCATGCTGTTCATGTAGAAGAAAATACTATGAACTGGAAGATATAGCATTATGAACTATCCTGTGTCACCAAGGGACATCATCCTTTTCAGCAAGTCACTTCTACGTGAAAAACAACCTAAAAGATCTCTGGTTTTAGACATCCAGAAGAACTCTCTTTGGGGATAGCTGCCCATTCCATTTAGGACCCATTAAATGGATGGAAAAGTTGATTGTAATGATTTTATCATTAAGCTGTGAATGAATCTGGAGCAAGTAACTAAACCATTTTGATAATCAGAATCCTTAACTGTCTTAATCCCACAATCGTAAGTGCAAGGCTAGTATGTAATATAGTTTTCAATGAGAGTAAAGAGGAAATGTCACAAACTAGACTTAATAAGGAGGTAAAGAGCAGCAGTTCCACTGGAATCAATGAGATGATCCATGCATATAAATATCATAGTACTTATTGTGAAAATAGCATTTTAAGTATTGAACACATGATTCTGTGTTAATTTATAACTGCTAACTACTGACAATAATCTAGCATTACTGATTTTTAAATACATGTAAGTCAATGTATTCTCAAATGATAAAGGGTCCACCTTCACTTATTTTTACAATAGTTATACCTAACTTTTTTTCAAATGCCAACACTTTACATCATCTCATATTTCCCATAAAGTATAATGAGAATTGAATTGAATTCTGTTTCATCAGTAATTTTAACCATAGCATTTTACGTCAAATTGTCATAGGCTAAGCACAACTTCTTCCTAACCCTTCTGAAAAACCAAATCTCAAAGTTGCTTCCAAGTAATTTAACTGTATCCAAGAACAAACCTGTTTTCAACAGTCAACAATATGAAATTCACAATGTTTGCATGTCTAGTAATGTCTGATTGGATCCCAGAGAAGAAAGAGCATATGCCCCATGGTCAGTAGAGATCAAAGAAAACCAAGAATGACACAGACGTTAGAATTCGTAGGTATGGACATTAAAGCAGGAACTGTATTTTCAATGATTAACAAATGAAGCAGAGACATAAAAAATATAGAAATACTCAAAGCAGACTTCTAGAGATGAACAGTATCATAACTGAGATGAAAGACAATGGGATGAGGTCAATGTCATGCTGTTCATGTAGAAGAAAATACTATGAACTGGAAGATATAGCATTATGAACTATCCTGTGTCACCAAGGGACATCATCCTTTTCAGCAAGTCACTTCTACGTGAAAAAACAACCTAAAAGATCTCTGGTTTTTAGACATCCAGAAGAACTCTCTTTGGGGATAGCTGCCCATTCCATTTAGGACCCATTAAATGGATGGAGGTCAACTATACATGTCCCTGGTCTGCTCTTGTCCACTGTGAACAGTTCTCTTGGCTCCTGCTGTCGGTGGCTTCTCCTTACCCGGAAGACTGTCAACCTCAGTCTTTCCATCTCAGCGCCCAATGCTGGCTGGACCTCCTGACTTGTTCTATCACCAGGCACTCACACTCAGCTGACACTAGCCCCTATTTGGGGCACACCTTAGTAGATTGCTCTAGTTCCATAAGCCCAGGTCACCTGTCACCTACTCTGCTCCAGGGGACAGATAAGTCCCACCTCCAAGGAAAGGACTGGAGGATGATCATTCTTAAGAGCATTTTTGCACTGAAGTAGCAAACCAAAGCAGTACCAAAATTTCTGTTCTGCCAAGTGTGAGTCTTTCACTCAGGACAATAGTTGTAGGAAGAAAGAAAGTCACAAAATCCTAGCTTTTAAAATAATCTGGTCAAAGAGCTCTTAATTCCATAATAAGATAAGCAAGGCTCTTGAAGGTGATGTTTCTTATCTAATGTCATCTACTGCCAGAAAAAATGACCCAAATTCCAAGAAAAAGCTAAAAGCTTTAGCAAGTAGTCTCTATAATCTGTGTGAAGTATGTCAACTCATGTATTAATAATAAAATAATGGTTAGTAGCATACATACTGGTCACCCTATGCCTTTTTTTGTCTATTTTGCTATGAACTGCCCCTAATGACATTTTAGAGAATATTCACAGAAGAAACCATTAGTCTTTGGGAATATACACAGAGAATAAAAATATAGAAATACTCAAAGCAGACTTCTAGAGATGAACAGTATCATAACTGAGATGAAAGACAATGGGATGAGGTCAATGTCATGCTGTTCATGTAGAAGAAAATACTATGAACTGGAAGATATAGCATTATGAACTATCCTGTGTCACCAAGGGACATCATCCTTTTCAGCAAGTCACTTCTACGTGAAAAAACAACCTAAAAGATCTCTGGTTTTTAGACATCCAGAAGAACTCTCTTTGGGGATAGCTGCCCATTCCATTTAGGACCCATTAAATGGATGGAGGTCAACTATACATGTCCCTGGTCTGCTCTTGTCCACTGTGAACAGTTCTCTTGGCTCCTGCTGTCGGTGGCTTCTCCTTACCCGGAAGACTGTCAACCTCAGTCTTTCCATCTCAGCGCCCAATGCTGGCTGGACCTCCTGACTTGTTCTATCACCAGGCACTCACACTCAGCTGACACTAGCCCCTATTTGGGGCACACCTTAGTAGATTGCTCTAGTTCCATAAGCCCAGGTCACCTGTCACCTACTCTGCTCCAGGGGACAGATAAGTCCCACCTCCAAGGAAAGGACTGGAGGATGATCATTCTTAAGAGCATTTTTGCACTGAAGTAGCAAACCAAAGCAGTACCAAAATTTCTGTTCTGCCAAGTGTGAGTCTTTCACTCAGGACAATAGTTGTAGGAAGAAAGAAAGTCACAAAATCCTAGCTTTTAAAATAATCTGGTCAAAGAGCTCTTAATTCCATAATAAGATAAGCAAGGCTCTTGAAGGTGATGTTTCTTATCTAATGTCATCTACTGCCAGAAAAAATGACCCAAATTCCAAGAAAAAGCTAAAAGCTTTAGCAAGTAGTCTCTATAATCTGTGTGAAGTATGTCAACTCATGTATTAATAATAAAATAATGGTTAGTAGCATACATACTGGTCACCCTATGCCTTTTTTTGTCTATTTTGCTATGAACTGCCCCTAATGACATTTTAGAGAATATTCACAGAAGAAACCATTAGTCTTTGGGAATATACACAGAGAATAAAACACAATACTAAATCGTATTGGGGTGCTGTGTGTGTGTATGTATGACATCAGCTATGGAGTAGATCACAGTATGTATTCCTTTAAAACTATATTTGCTCATGGACCCTTTCAAAACCACAATCAACCCTTTGGAAAACAGCCATCTACCTTCACAGCTACAATTATCAAAGTTTGAAACATCACTTTGATAAAGCTTGTCAGTGTTTTAAAATGATAATTATCAATATACAAAAAAAGTTCAAGGGTAAACTAACTTCATTTACTGACCTAATGTAGTACCAATATTTCTTCTCAACATCTAGACGACTCTAGCAGGTTCTATATCTACAATGATGCTGGAAGACTGAAGGCAGAAGAAGGGGGTGGCAGAAGATGAGACAGCTAGACAGCATCACCAACTCAATGGACATGAATTTGAGCCAATTCCTGGAGACAGTAGAGGACAGAGGGGCTTGGTGTGCTACAGTTCAGGGGGTCACAAAGAGTCAGATATGACTTAAGCGACTAAACAACGATTGTATCTACACATCTCACAAATTGTTACTATTAGCATCTTGTACCCCAAAGTTCAATTGTGCTGTATAAATTTCTCTGTAGCATAATTACTAAAAGATCTCCTAAGATGATTTAGGGAGGAAATATGCAAAGCAGCCTGGAGATATATAACATAAATTGTTTCAAGGCCGAAATCTAGGACATAAAAATGGCATCACATTAATTCTCTACAAGGTCATGATCAGAAAATACAAGTTTGTGGGGAAAACAGCAACATTTGCATTTCACATGAAGTGTGACCAATGACAGGTGCATCCCTTACATGGCTCATAAAACTAGCAAAGACTCTGCCGGTCGCTGCCCATTCAAAAAAAAAAAAGTATTTACTGCAATGGAATGTACAGTGATCCCATATCATGCTGCTAACTCAGGCAAGCCTAAGTGAATGAGCCCTCCAGACAGGAAAGGCATTTTAACATACTTAATGGAATGGTATAATTCTAAAGAAATATAAAATCATGTTACAAACTAAGGAAATCTACTAACCATATTTTCATTCCAGAGAAGATGATACTTATGCTGGGGTGAAGTCACATAGCTTTTTAAGGGCAGAGCCCCCCAAAAGATGTCCAGTCTTTTACTCTCTAATTCACTTCTCTTTCCACATTGCTAATATATTTTAGAAATTTTATTCTGAGGATAAAATTTAAAACCAAAACAAGAAGAAAAGCCTCCCACTCAGGGGCTTTGAGGTAAGATCCTTAGTTGAGTCTAAAGGAAAAAAAAAAATCATTAGCCTGAGTTAGAAAAGGATAACCCTTCTCTTCCTGCTAACATTCCTTCACATTTTGCTTTTGATCATTGCTAACAGACCTCATTTGTACTGTTTCCTTTAATGTTCCTCTGCCTCATCCCATTTCTCCTTCAACTAAGGAAGATTTCTGGGTTTTCAAATCAAGCCTTAAGCTAGCAAGGGCCAAGCAGATTGATAACCAAGTAGGATGCCTTATTAGCAGAGACTGCAAATACTGAAAAAGCCCCCAACACTCCAGCAAAGATTTCAGTGTTCATTTCTCCTCTGAGTTACTAAGCTACCTCTACTCTGTGGCCTGACTTGCTCTTGCTAGCTGAAGAATCTCCTCATTAGCATGAAGCTATAAAATATTAACAGAGGAATTATTCTTTCTCTGGAACAAGACACCTTGCACAATGTGCTCAATATATTCCCAATTTATACTTCCTGGTTCATTGAAGAAACTGTCTATCCAAATACCATTGGAGAGAAGATAGAGATTCAGTCATGGCAATATAAAATAACCAATAATCTACTGATGAATAGGGTGTGTTTCACCATGACAGTTATTTTTACTGGTTCTCTTGCTCATAAACCTCAGGGCTTCCCTGGTGGCTCAGAAGGTTAAGAAACTACCTGCAATGCAGTAAACCCGGGTTCAACCCCTTGGTTGAGAAGATCCCCTGGAGAAAGGAATGGCTACCCACTCCAATTCCTGCCTCCAGAATTCCATGAAGAGAGGTGGCTACAGTCCATGGGGTCATAAAGAGTCAGACACAACTGAGCAACTAATACTTTCATTCAATCATAAACTTACAGGGGCAAAATTATTCCCCAGTCAGAAGACTTGATGAAATGTTTACAAGGGTTACATAATATCAACAGTTTTGACAAATTGCTTTTATCCTCTTTACTTGTCCAAATATGCGTCTATACTTACAAATTATTCCAAATATGAAAATAAGACATAGCATGCCACATGAAAGTAGCTAAAGTGTTAGTTGCTCAGTTGTGTACAACTCTTTGCAACCCCACAGACTGCAGACCTCCAGAGTCCTCTGTCCATGAAATTCACCAGGCAAGAATACTGGAGTGGGTTACCATTCTCTTCTCCGGGGGATCTTGCTTAGCCAGAGATCAACCCCCATCTTAGGTTGATCTAAGGTTGCAGGTTGATTCCTTATCATCTGAGCCACCAGGGAAACCCCTATTTTATCTACTCCAAATGCCAAATCCATAAGGAAATATTTTCAACAAAATTGAATATGGGTTGCTAACAGACCTCATTTGTACTGTTTCCTTTAATGTTCCTCTGCCTCATCCCATTTCTCCTTCAACTAAGGAAGATTTCTGGGTTTTCAAATCAAGCCTTAAGCTAGCAAGGGCCAAGCAGATTGATAACCAAGTAGGATGCCTTATTAGCAGAGACTGCAAATACTGAAAAAGCCCCCAACACTCCAGCAAAGATTTCAGTGTTCATTTCTCCTCTGAGTTACTAAGCTACCTCTACTCTGTGGCCTGACTTGCTCTTGCTAGCTGAAGAATCTCCTCATTAGCATGAAGCTATAAAATATTAACAGAGGAATTATTCTTTCTCTGGAACAAGACACCTTGCACAATGTGCTCAATATATTCCCAATTTATACTTCCTGGTTCATTGAAGAAACTGTCTATCCAAATACCATTGGAGAGAAGATAGAGATTCAGTCATGGCAATATAAAATAACCAATAATCTACTGATGAATAGGGTGTGTTTCACCATGACAGTTATTTTTACTGGTTCTCTTGCTCATAAACCTCAGGGCTTCCCTGGTGGCTCAGAAGGTTAAGAAACTACCTGCAATGCAGTAAACCCGGGTTCAACCCCTTGGTTGAGAAGATCCCCTGGAGAAAGGAATGGCTACCCACTCCAATTCCTGCCTCCAGAATTCCATGAAGAGAGGTGGCTACAGTCCATGGGGTCATAAAGAGTCAGACACAACTGAGCAACTAATACTTTCATTCAATCATAAACTTACAGGGGCAAAATTATTCCCCAGTCAGAAGACTTGATGAAATGTTTACAAGGGTTACATAATATCAACAGTTTTGACAAATTGCTTTTATCCTCTTTACTTGTCCAAATATGCGTCTATACTTACAAATTATTCCAAATATGAAAATAAGACATAGCATGCCACATGAAAGTAGCTAAAGTGTTAGTTGCTCAGTTGTGTACAACTCTTTGCAACCCCACAGACTGCAGACCTCCAGAGTCCTCTGTCCATGAAATTCACCAGGCAAGAATACTGGAGTGGGTTACCATTCTCTTCTCCGGGGGATCTTGCTTAGCCAGAGATCAACCCCCATCTTAGGTTGATCTAAGGTTGCAGGTTGATTCCTTATCATCTGAGCCACCAGGGAAACCCCTATTTTATCTACTCCAAATGCCAAATCCATAAGGAAATATTTTCAACAAAATTGAATATGGGTTTTCCTCCTAATTTTTTTTCTGTCCCTATCTTAAACACAGAAGAGATGCAATGTCATTCTCAATAAATATATCGTATGCACAACTGGAGATGATTCTCCTTGAAAGCCAACATCTTCCTCTCTCTTGAGAAGTCATACACAAAAATTCATGAGGCTAGTGCCTATTCTTAAGACTTACACTACATCCCGGAAATGCAGTCATTATTTTTTGGAGAGGCTAAACTCTCCCAATTTCAAGAAGGTCACACCAGAGGCCATGTACTAGTCATGAGATTCACTCCTTGAAAGAGCTGGTAGAAGGTAGCCAACAAAGCATCACATGGGAAGACACCAGAAACCATGACCAACACCTCTTCTTTCAAACCCAACCCAGAAAGATGCCAAAGAAATACTTCCAAGGAAATTCATTGTCATTAAAATGAATAAGCTACTGTAACTTTCATAGTTCTCCACAAATTTCTTTCTTAAAGAAAAAGTGTAAAAGGCGCAAAATAAATCACAGACATTGCCCAGCTTACCAGGTTGTTGTTCAGCAGGGGCAGCTGGAGCTGAAAGCTAACAGATGTCCACACGTTACCATCAGACAAATCGGTTTCCAATCCTGAGCAAGAAACTGCCCATCTGCAAAGAAAATAAACATTGATGATTTCTAATATGCATATATAGTTCTAATACACATGTACATATCAATAGAAACATATGCACATACATATATTATATATCAAGAATTAATCTACATACAGTGAAAATAATGACACACAACCACAGAAAATTTTTATTAAATGCCTTACGTTTTCTTATAATATCCAAGTCTTAAATGATGCCTTTGAATTGTGGTGCTTCCTCAGAATGCAAGGGGATTAAACCAGTCAATCCTAAAGGAGATCAACCCTAAATATTCACTGGAAGGACTGATGCTGAAGCTGAAGTTCCAGTACTTTGGCCACCTGATGCAAAGAGTCGACTCACTGGAAAAGACCTTGATGCTGGGAAAAGTTGAGGGCAGGAGGAGGAGGGGGCAATAAAGGATGAGACGGTTGGATGGCATCACTGACTCAGTGGACACAAGTTTGAGGAAACTTCAGGAGACCGTGAAGGAAAGGGAGCCTGGCACGCCATAGTCCATGAGGTCGCAAAGAGTCAGGCAGGACTGAGACACTGAACAACAAAAATTATTACTAAAATAACCATAAGAATCTGTGATTCTTTTTTAAACTTAACACAAATCATGCACGTGTCCACAGCCTGGAAAACCTCCTTGTATGCAAATGTACATAAAGATGCTAGAAGCACAGCAGCTGTGTGGCAAAGGAGACACCAGAGGCCACAGGGGATGGTGCGAAGGCTCAGCTCTTCCGTCCTATGGGATCATCCCCCACGTGGTCTTACTTTATCTGATGTGTAGACACAGCCATAGGGACAACCTGTGTTGCCACGTTATAGAGAAAGAAACGTTTCAACAGGCTTTTAAAAGCATTTGAGGTCAGTTGAAACAGAGCTATTTTCTCCATTTGGTTAGTAAAGTGCACTGCCCTTTTAACTGAATTATCTGTTCTAAGAGAATTTTAAAATTTGAGGGGAAAATTCCAAGTATTTCAGGACGGTGTATACACTACTATCGAGAAAGACCATCTCCCTCTGTGACCCACTCTGTGCCTGCAGAGATGCATGCTACTGTATTCCTCTTAGACCCTTTTTTGTATGTACTAACGTTTAATAAAATATTAATACCAAGAAAAATTGAGGTTTGAGTCAAAAGTTTTTTGTGCACCATACTGAGCAAGCTGGACTAATTAACACAGACAGTTGGACACAACATTTAGGATGCTCTGCTCTGGTCAGCTGAATTCTTGTTTTACTGAACTCAACCAGGGCTTCATTCCAAAGAAATTTTGACTCTGGTGAGCCTATGTAGTCCCTGAGAAATCAGCTTTTATTAATGGTAGTGACATCTTTCAAAGGGCGCTCTACTGCCAATTTTATTTACTCTTCATTTTAAGGCTGCTATGCTATAGACAAATCCAATAACAATACTTATTCTTTTTTTTAATGTGTTTTTTGTTAAGTTTTGGCCTCTTTTATTGGTTTTTTATTTATTCAGTTTCATCCATCTTTATTCTTTGGTCTGTGTGGGTCTCCCATTGCAGTGGCCTCTTTCATTGCAGAGCATTGACTCCGGGCACATGTGCTTCAGAGCGCCGGCTGGTAATTGGACACACCAGTCCAGCCACTCCACAGCACATGGCATCTTCCCGGGCCAGGGATCAAACTGGCACCCCTTACACTGCAAGGCAGACTCTCCACGAACTGGACCACCAGGGAAGCCGAACAATACTTAATCTTAACTAAGAATGCAGACATTGACATAAGATATGGTATGGGGTATTATAGTTAGACTTTGTGAAGTGCAGAAAATTGAAAGAGTGCATTTAGTATTGTTGTTGGTATTTTCCATTTCACCTGATGACTAAGAATGCAAGGTTTAGAACAAACTGCCTTGATTACAACTCTGACTCTCCAGCTTATCAGTAGTATGAGTTAGGGTTTTAAAAAACCCCATACTTTTATACATCAATTTTCTTACCTGTCAGATACAGAAATTAAGGATGACAGTAAATTAGTGCAGAATTAAGTCCTCCCTTATAAACCTTAAGAGAATTTTAAAATTTGAGAAAATTCCAAGTATTTCAGGACGGTGTATACACTACTATCGAGAAAGACCATCTCCCTCTGTGACCCACTCTGTGCCTGCAGAGATGCATGCTACTGTATTCCTCTTAGACCCTTTTTTGTATGTACTAACGTTTAATAAAATATTAATACCAAGAAAAATTGAGGTTTGAGTCAAAAGTTTTTTGTGCACCATACTGAGCAAGCTGGACTAATTAACACAGACAGTTGGACACAACATTTAGGATGCTCTGCTCTGGTCAGCTGAATTCTTGTTTTACTGAACTCAACCAGGGCTTCATTCCAAAGAAATTTTGACTCTGGTGAGCCTATGTAGTCCCTGAGAAATCAGCTTTTATTAATGGTAGTGACATCTTTCAAAGGGCTCTACTGCCAATTTTATTTACTCTTCATTTTAAGGCTGCTATGCTATAGACAAATCCAATAACAATACTTATTCTTTTTTTTAATGTGTTTTTTGTTAAGTTTTGGCCTCTTTTATTGGTTTTTTATTTATTCAGTTTCATCCATCTTTATTCTTTGGTCTGTGTGGGTCTCCCATTGCAGTGGCCTCTTTCATTGCAGAGCATTGACTCCGGGCACATGTGCTTCAGAGCGCCGGCTGGTAATTGGACACACCAGTCCAGCCACTCCACAGCACATGGCATCTTCCCGGGCCAGGGATCAAACTGGCACCCCTTACACTGCAAGGCAGACTCTCCACGAACTGGACCACCAGGGAAGCCGAACAATACTTAATCTTAACTAAGAATGCAGACATTGACATAAGATATGGTATGGGGTATTATAGTTAGACTTTGTGAAGTGCAGAAAATTGAAAGAGTGCATTTAGTATTGTTGTTGGTATTTTCCATTTCACCTGATGACTAAGAATGCAAGGTTTAGAACAAACTGCCTTGATTACAACTCTGACTCTCCAGCTTATCAGTAGTATGAGTTAGGGTTTTAAAAAACCCCATACTTTTATACATCAATTTTCTTACCTGTCAGATACAGAAATTAAGGATGACAGTAAATTAGTGCAGAATTATCTCTTTGAGGCTAAATATATGTTACGTACATGGAATCGAGCCATGTATATAATATCCACTTTAGACGTGAGATTTGTTATTACTCACGTTATTCTGAATACTGAGGACCACGTTTATGCCAGGAATTTTCTTAGGTGGATACCACAGTAAACAACATTCACACAATCCCTATCACAGTGAAGCTTATATTTTCATAAGGCAAATAACCAATAAGCACTAAAAATAGGAAAATGTGTAGTATTTAACGAGAAGTACTAAGGAGAAAAATAAAGCAGGCAGAGAATAGGAAATGCTGTAAGGTGATAGCATTTTAAGAAGGGGTAGACTTAGTATTAAACATCCATCTCTCAGTTTCAAACTCCCCCCATTCCTCCTGAGAGGTCCTGGGTCCCACGCACTGGAGTCAGAACTCGAGAGCTGACAACTGCTCAGCTGGCCGGCTCCTTGCAAGGCTCTGCCAATAGAGGGCGCTACAGACAACCTAAGACCGGAAGCAGGGAGAGGACCTTCTTCCTGGTCACTTCTAACTTCCTGGTTCTACCAACCGCCCTTCACTCCAGCATTCAGTCTCAAGCAGCTGAGGCCCATTTTTCTAAGGGCCTGAGAGCCAGTTTTCTCGCATCCCTATAACCCCGGAGAAGCACTCACACCAGCTGGCGGGTAGCTTCTTAAGTGCCTCAGCCCATGTTGGCTTCTCCAGGCTCAGAGAGCATGCCCAGCAGAGCAGTGCTCCCTGTAAGAAAGGAGACAGAGCTTGGCAGGGCTCATCTCCCAGCTTCTCAACTGTAATCACTGCAGTCGTTCCCTCATGGATGGCAGCTGTTTCCGGGAGCTGTGACCTCTGATCCCTTCGTGGTCTCACTGTCCCATTTCTAGTTATCTGGTTCACAAATCTCCATACTTAGATAATAGCTTTTCCATGAAAATTTCTCTTTAAATCCTAATGTGAGTTCTCTCTCTCCTTGAAAGAATCGGACCAGGAGACAGACAGTGAATTGAGACTTGCAAGGAGTGAGAGAGTGAGCTTCCCAGTGACAGGGGGAAAGGCATGGTGGGCAGGATCAAGTGCTAAGGTCCTGGGGTCAGTCTGGTCTGTGTGAAGAATCACCAGAAAGCCAGTGGCTCAGGACAGCAAGCAAGGGTGGAGCAGGGGGAGCTGACATCTGAGAGGTTACAAGGGGCCAGATGTGGACGGCCTCATAAACAGGGTGACCAGGACTTACCCTCGGAGCTGAACACTTTAGAAGATGAAGACATGCTGTAAATAATCACACTGAAATAACAGGAACTGATGCGGGCTATTTGGGGCATACTGCTTTGAATGGCCTTCTTATGCCTAATTCATTGCTAGGGACTTGATTTTTTATTTAAAACACGATACAAAGATGTTAGAGGATGCTGCACCAAGAGAAGACCTGCTATCATCTACGTTTTAACTGCTCCCATGAGAAGAACAGATATGTATTTGCTACAAAACAGTGTTTCTCAACTCAGTATGAATTATTTAACTACAGTCTATAATAAATGGGGTAAAACATGCATGCACCTTAGGATAAATTGAATAGAAAGGAAAACACACATGTACCAGTATATCTACCATGAAATCCAAATGCTACCGATAATTCTGGAAGTAAACTCTGGCTTTCTTTTCTACTTTCAAGAAAGCTGAGGCCCATTTTCTAAGGGCCTGAGAGCCAGTTTCTCGCATCCCTATAACCCCGGAGAAGCACTCACACCAGCTGGCGGGTAGCTTCTTAAGTGCCTCAGCCCATGTTGGCTTCTCCAGGCTCAGAGAGCATGCCCAGCAGAGCAGTGCTCCCTGTAAGAAAGGAGACAGAGCTTGGCAGGGCTCATCTCCCAGCTTCTCAACTGTAATCACTGCAGTCGTTCCCTCATGGATGGCAGCTGTTTCCGGGAGCTGTGACCTCTGATCCCTTCGTGGTCTCACTGTCCCATTTCTAGTTATCTGGTTCACAAATCTCCATACTTAGATAATAGCTTTTCCATGAAAATTTCTCTTTTAAATCCTAATGTGAGTTCTCTCTCTCCTTGAAAGAATCGGACCAGGAGACAGACAGTGAATTGAGACTTGCAAGGAGTGAGAGAGTGAGCTTCCCAGTGACAGGGGGAAAGGCATGGTGGGCAGGATCAAGTGCTAAGGTCCTGGGGTCAGTCTGGTCTGTGTGAAGAATCACCAGAAAGCCAGTGGCTCAGGACAGCAAGCAAGGGTGGAGCAGGGGGAGCTGACATCTGAGAGGTTACAAGGGGCCAGATGTGGACGGCCTCATAAACAGGGTGACCAGGACTTACCCTCGGAGCTGAACACTTTAGAAGATGAAGACATGCTGTAAATAATCACACTGAAATAACAGGAACTGATGCGGGCTATTTGGGGCATACTGCTTTGAATGGCCTTCTTATGCCTAATTCATTGCTAGGGACTTGATTTTTTATTTAAAACACGATACAAAGATGTTAGAGGATGCTGCACCAAGAGAAGACCTGCTATCATCTACGTTTTAACTGCTCCCATGAGAAGAACAGATATGTATTTGCTACAAAACAGTGTTTCTCAACTCAGTATGAATTATTTAACTACAGTCTATAATAAATGGGGTAAAACATGCATGCACCTTAGGATAAATTGAATAGAAAGGAAAACACACATGTACCAGTATATCTACCATGAAATCCAAATGCTACCGATAATTCTGGAAGTAAACTCTGGCTTTCTTTTCTACTTTCAAGAAAGCCATTAAGAGTTTTGAAACTTTGATGTGTATTATGTGAAAAATCCTTAGGCCTTTGTCTGTTCCAGATTTTTCCTTCTGTCTTGAACTAGTGTAAAGGATGAATTAGCCTACCTTTATTTCCAGCTAATACTCATCACAGGAAAAAGTAAAGGTTAGGAGGGGGAGGGGGAAAAAAAACCTGTGGGCAAGAATGAACAGGGTTGGGAAGTGAGCCCTCATCTCTTTTCAAAGCCAGAATTCTATGCACCACACCAAGCTCCATGTATTAAACGTCCTTTCTGGCTAATTTTATGACCTTCTAATTTCAGTTTGAACATTAAAGATAAAATGCAAAACAAGGTACATGCTGTTTTAATTTGCTGCTAAGGGAAAAAAGGGAATTTTTTTTTTTTAATGAAAAAATAATTCCTTTGAAAAGAAAATGTCAGTGATCTTAATTCTTTTTTTTCTGCCAGCAAAGGCCGAATTGTACCTAATGCCATTTCTTTAACATTCCCAAATGCAGCAAGAGCAGGAAGACTGGAAGCTTCATTTAGCAGATTCCACTGTCAGCATGGTTCCTGTTTGATTCTACCATTGAGAGGCACTTAGGCAAATGGTTCATTACATATGAATACCAATCCCATGCACTGTAGGGAAGAAATAATCATACCTTGTCTGCATTATCCAGTGTCCTACCCAGGCTAGAAAAACCCTCAATTCTGGAATGTTCCCTACATCATAGATATTGAGTAAAAAACCTGTAGCCAATCCAGAGTAATAAAGACATTTCAACTCCTGTCTTACTTCTAGAGACAGTTAAAATCAACCTGATAGAAACGGAACATACATAGCAATTCAGTCTGTGGTTCAAGCACCAGTCTTAGTGTCTCCCTAGAAACAAGATCAGTGACAAAAATAAAGGAATAGAGAACTAAACAACAAGAAAACAAAGCTTCTACGTTTTAACTGCTCCCATGAGAAGAACAGATATGTATTTGCTACAAAACAGTGTTTCTCAACTCAGTATGAATTATTTAACTACAGTCTATAATAAATGGGGTAAAACATGCATGCACCTTAGGATAAATTGAATAGAAAGGAAAACACACATGTACCAGTATATCTACCATGAAATCCAAATGCTACCGATAATTCTGGAAGTAAACTCTGGCTTTCTTTTCTACTTTCAAGAAAGCCATTAAGAGTTTTGAAACTTTGATGTGTATTATGTGAAAAATCCTTAGGCCTTTGTCTGTTCCAGATTTTTCCTTCTGTCTTGAACTAGTGTAAAGGATGAATTAGCCTACCTTTATTTCCAGCTAATACTCATCACAGGAAAAAGTAAAGGTTAGGAGGGGGAGGGGGAAAAAAAACCTGTGGGCAAGAATGAACAGGGTTGGGAAGTGAGCCCTCATCTCTTTTCAAAGCCAGAATTCTATGCACCACACCAAGCTCCATGTATTAAACGTCCTTTCTGGCTAATTTTATGACCTTCTAATTTCAGTTTGAACATTAAAGATAAAATGCAAAACAAGGTACATGCTGTTCTAATTTGCTGCTAAGGAAAAAGGGAATTTTTTTAATGAAAAATAATTCCTTTGAAAAGAAAATGTCAGTGATCTTAATTCTTTTTTCTGCCAGCAAAGGCCGAATTGTACCTAATGCCATTTCTTTAACATTCCCAAATGCAGCAAGAGCAGGAAGACTGGAAGCTTCATTTAGCAGATTCCACTGTCAGCATGGTTCCTGTTTGATTCTACCATTGAGAGGCACTTAGGCAAATGGTTCATTACATATGAATACCAATCCCATGCACTGTAGGGAAGAAATAATCATACCTTGTCTGCATTATCCAGTGTCCTACCCAGGCTAGAAAAACCCTCAATTCTGGAATGTTCCCTACATCATAGATATTGAGTAAAAAACCTGTAGCCAATCCAGAGTAATAAAGACATTTCAACTCCTGTCTTACTTCTAGAGACAGTTAAAAATCAACCTGATAGAAACGGAACATACATAGCAATTCAGTCTGTGGTTCAAGCACCAGTCTTAGTGTCTCCCTAGAAACAAGATCAGTGACAAAAATAAAGGAATAGAGAACTAAACACACAGTGGAGATGAAAAATCATCAGCTAGAATTTTGCTTCCCTGATAATATATTCAGTTAGTTTGTGGATTAAAGGCCATTTCTCATTTCAAAATTATATATTATTTATTTTCCTAGAACTCATATTCTGTTACATGAAACAAAATCTGTGCAAACTTAAAGGGTAGAACAATTAAATTGCTGAATTTGGGAGGAAACTCCACTTTCTCATTTTGAAACAAGTTTTCAATAGAGATGTTATTTTTTTCCCTAAAATCTAAACACAATTTATGAAAACCATCATTCTGAAAGAACTGAAGGATATTTGCATTTGTGTTGATAATAGATGGCATTTGTGCACCAGGCTCAGAACCTCCTCTTCCTCTTCTAATCCTGACCCTGTCCAATGGTCTCCACCAGAGGTAAATGGTATTACCCCACCTCCTGCCATCCGGAAGGACCTTCTACCATATGACCCAAACATTCATTCATCCAGTATGATTCATCCCCAAGACTACTTCTCTTTAACTAGAGTGGATGGATGTCTTGCTGTTGCCCGAAGAGATTCTTAAATTCTCCACACTTTGTATCAGATCCATCTCCGGAGGGAACACATGCCACTCTTCTCTCCTGGGGGCACTGTTAGGAACTGCTGGTCCACCAGTGGCCAGCAGCATGCTAAGATTTTTTTTTTTAAACCCAAACAAAGGGTTACTCTGTTCTATGGGGTCATGGTCTTACTCTGGAATTTCAGGGCAGTGTGCTGTAACCCACACCCTGAGGAGCGCCATGGGAATCTCCACCTGTAGAACCTGCCAAATCACACCAGCCTTTCTCTGAACACCTTCAACTACAGCTTGAACTGGGTACTCATTCTCCTCCCTCTCTTGCTTTCAGGTCCTACATGAAACTTCAAAGCATCTGTAAGTCCAATACAAGTATCATTGAAGTTGGTTTTTTGTTTGTTTTTTCAGAAAAAGAAACATTTTCCTAGCATCATTATAGGAGACACATTACACACCAACTGACTGTCAGAGGGTAAAACCCCAACCAGGCTGTGAGCAGATAAATCAGCAGGGTGAACTGTACGTAAGTACAGAAAGAAGATCACCCTAACTGCCAACACAGACTGCAACTCAGTTTACCAAAAAAAAAAAAAAAAAAGCAAATAAAAACAAACAGTCCCATTTATATTTTTTTAAATGTCAGTCCTTAAGTGGAAGAACATCAGTAATAATAAATGGTATGCCCAATTAGCTATGTAATTGAATAGCTGCTGTTCAGACCCAGCCTGTTGTATAAAGTTTAAGAGTTTCATATTTTCATCCACTGGGATAATGTTAGTATTTGCTTTCTATATTATTTTTAACTTCTTAAACATACAACATAACACTTAGCTAATATTCATCAGTTATATATGTTAAGATCAAAAACTCTTCTTTAGGAAGGTTTATATCTGAGTAAAAGACAGTAAACTGAATACCAAAATCTTACAAAGCCTAATAGTAGAGCCAGTGTCCATTTAGAAAGCCTGCTTTACCATTCTATCTCAGTAAATACTAACATTCAACCAGTTAGCAAAATGTTTAACTCAGTCACCAACAGTGTCATTCCGATAGTCAGTCTTCTGGGCATAGTACATGTTTAAAAGATGAACTTCACATTTGATAAAGCAGATTTGAAAAATGGATGGCATGAAAGTGTGCCTTTCACTTCATACCAATTTAAGCTTGAAAAAATGAATACCAACTTCCGTGGGATAGAAAATAGACTGAGGCTCAGGAAAAAAAAAGGGAGAGAGCGAGCTACAGAAGTCCTAAGTGGGTGGAAGGAGAGGACAAGGAAAGTCGGGACAGAAAAACGGGGAGGCAGCAAGTGTCAGCAGTGGGAAAAATCCCTCTCACAGATACATGCCTCAGTGAACATGCGTGGCTTCCAAAATCTGAAGTTATCAACCAACTGCTCATCTCTGTCCTCTAAGCAGGAGTTGCAAGGTCTAATAACTTCCTCTTTATCTTACAGGGGAACGTCCCCACATGACTGAGGCCCTGCCCTTCTTACTCTACATTTGATTGATATGGCATTCTCCTGAACGTCCACGGATTTACTCCTACGTCCAGGGACATGGGCTTTGATAGAAGCTTTAGAATACTTGTAACTTCCTGATCACCATGTCCAAGTAGCATAATGTCATCCACAGAGTAAACCAGTGTGATGTCCTTTAGAATGTCAACCTGACCGCGGTCCCTGTGTACTATGTGATGAAAGACAGCAGGAGAATGAACACAGCTCTGGGGCAAGACAGGAACGGGCGCTGCTCTTCTCATGACTTTGAGGCCAACTCTTCTTCATCCTCCCTGATAACTCTGAGAAAGAAGAAAGCAGTTACCAGATAAAAGGCCACATATCAAGTGCCAGAAGCTGTGTTGATTCATTCTGTTAAAATACCAGCACATCTGACACAGCATCTGTGATGTGGCCACCACCATGTGGAGAGCAGCACTCTGTCCCTGGACCTGCCTGCACTTGCTTGCCCTTGCTGGGCGTACCAAGAGGGCAAGGTGCTGACCACTCTCTACCTGAGGGGTTTCTAAGGCTTGGGTTTGCAGGGAGCGACCTTGAGGGATGTGGTAATGTCTCTGTCTAATGCTCTAAGTCTGAGGTCCTCGGCTGCAGCGCACATTCATTGATCCTGTGGAGCACAGGCAAGTGACGGCTGATTGGTCTACTGATAACATATCTGTTGTTACTGATACAACAACTGAGTCCCCTTATCCTTTGTTTAATTCTATGTGAAAGAAATCCTGACACCTTTACTTTGTTAGCTTAGGCAAAACTGTGTTTGGATTTCCGGGGCTATCGTTGCAGAACACTGAATCCTAAATCATGGATCAGTGTCCCAGTCATAATAACGGGGTAGAGTTGCTTTGGGCTTCCCTGGTGCCGCCGTGGTGAAGGATCCACCTGCCAATGCAGGAGACATGCAGGAAACATGGGTTTGATCGCTGGGCTGGGAAGAGGCCGGCCCGGTGGTGAAGGTGAAGAGACATGCTTATCAACCAACTGCTCATCTCTGTCCTCTAAGCAGGAGTTGCAAGGTCTAATAACTTCCTCTTTATCTTACAGGGGAACGTCCCCACATGACTGAGGCCCTGCCCTTCTTACTCTACATTTGATTGATATGGCATTCTCCTGAACGTCCACGGATTTACTCCTACGTCCAGGGACATGGGCTTTGATAGAAGCTTTAGAATACTTGTAACTTCCTGATCACCATGTCCAAGTAGCATAATGTCATCCACAGAGTAAACCAGTGTGATGTCCTTTAGAATGTCAACCTGACCGCGGTCCCTGTGTACTATGTGATGAAAGACAGCAGGAGAATGAACACAGCTCTGGGGCAAGACAGGGAACGGGCGCTGCTCTTCTCATGACTTTGAGGCCAACTCTTCTTCATCCTCCCTGATAACTCTGAGAAAGAAGAAAGCAGTTACCAGATAAAAGGCCACATATCAAGTGCCAGAAGCTGTGTTGATTCATTCTGTTAAAATACCAGCACATCTGACACAGCATCTGTGATGTGGCCACCACCATGTGGAGAGCAGCACTCTGTCCCTGGACCTGCCTGCACTTGCTTGCCCTTGCTGGGCGTACCAAGAGGGCAAGGTGCTGACCACTCTCTACCTGAGGGGTTTCTAAGGCTTGGGTTTGCAGGGAGCGACCTTGAGGGATGTGGTAATGTCTCTGTCTAATGCTCTAAGTCTGAGGTCCTCGGCTGCAGCGCACATTCATTGATCCTGTGGAGCACAGGCAAGTGACGGCTGATTGGTCTACTGATAACATATCTGTTGTTACTGATACAACAACTGAGTCCCCTTATCCTTTGTTTAATTCTATGTGAAAGAAATCCTGACACCTTTACTTTGTTAGCTTAGGCAAAACTGTGTTTGGATTTCCGGGGCTATCGTTGCAGAACACTGAATCCTAAATCATGGATCAGTGTCCCAGTCATAATAACGGGGTAGAGTTGCTTTGGGCTTCCCTGGTGCCGCCGTGGTGAAGGATCCACCTGCCAATGCAGGAGACATGCAGGAAACATGGGTTTGATCGCTGGGCTGGGAAGAGGCCTTGGAGGAGACAGTGGCAATCTACTCGGGTCATCTACCTGGGAAATCCCATGGACAGAGGAGGCTCGCAGTCACAGTCCAAGGGGCCACAAAAGGAGGACCTGAGTCAGCTCACCCGTACACGCAAGTCCTCTGTAAAAGCAGGAGGCGCAGTCAATCAAGTAGGAGGGCTAAGGCAACCTTTATGCCAGATTTGCATATTATGAACATATCTGATTAGACCGTGAGTGGTCAAGTATCAAATGGAGTTTATTACACCTCTTAATACCTAGAAGCAACCAATTTCTTTGCCTTGCTGAAGTTTTGCTCCCAAACACCAAGACAGGAAGATGTAGCTCCTCCGAGAAAAGCATCCAGACGACTACCACTATCCCCCTTTGAAGGGAAAATACAGAGTAAATTAAGACAAATAAGTGTGACAATGTCTTTAAAAAAAAAAAAAAATCTGTGCTTAGGAAATACTTTGAGTGGTGCGAGAATAGGGTGCTATGGAGTCCTCCCTGAAAAGACTTCACAGAGGAAGAAATGTCATTTTGCTTTCTGCTGGGCTGCCAGCCTATAGAGCAGTGGCTGTGCCTAGTCGATGCTTAAGCAGAGTTTTTCATCCGTCTTTTTTTTTTTTTTTTAATT
Organism: Tragulus kanchil; assembly: GCA_022376925.1. Classification (NCBI taxonomy): domain Eukaryota; kingdom Metazoa; phylum Chordata; class Mammalia; order Artiodactyla; family Tragulidae; genus Tragulus; species Tragulus kanchil. The sequence goes on along the minus strand of JAIOJX010000003.1, from coordinate 164,171,355 downwards.
TTTGGGGGGTGGGGTAGGGAAGGGGTGGGGATGGGCGGGCCACTTCTATTGGTCTTTCATTTCTCTATTTTCATCCGTCTTTGTTCTTTGGCTCCTGTGGGCCTCCCATCGCGGTGGCCTCTGTTGTCGCAGAGCGCCGGCTCTGGGCACATGCGCTCCAGAGCTCCGGCTGGGTGACTGGACTCATCGGTCCAGCCGCTGTGCGGCACATGGGATCTTCCCAGGCCAGGGATCGAACCGGCGCCCCTTGCACTGCAAGGCGGTGTCCTTATCCACTGGACCACCAGGGGAAGCCCCTTAAGCAGAGTTTTTAAATGAAGGAATGAAAGATGGGATTCCCCACAGGACAGAAGTCAGAGAACGCTAGTGTTTTTGAAAAGTTGAGAAAAGCAGCTTCTCTAATCATTGTCCTCCAAACTCTGCCAGCCAGAGGGAGAAGGCAGGCTGTCAGATGCACCTCATGACGCTCTGGGTCAATGAGATGTGCCAAGGTCTGGACCTCAGATAAGAAACCCATCCACACTCGAAGAGTGATTTACCAGGCTTGTTTCTAGATGATCTTGATGGAAAGACCCAGGAGTTCACAGTAGATGGTGGGGAGGAGGAGTGGGGCCCATTTAGGCTTATAGCTGGAGCTTCTTGAGCAGCCAGTGATTATGTGCAGAAAGTCAGTTGTCTAGAGAGAGGCCGGATACAGTCTGAGTGGAGAGGAGCAGAGAAGGAATGACACATGACCCAAGGGAGAAAATTGGGGGCAACATTTTTCATAGCTTTTCAATTCTAGTGCCACCCAATTGAATTTTCTGCACTTGGCTATTGTTAAAAGGCAAGATTTTATTTGAGCAAAATTTGATTTCAACTGGGCACCAAACAGGAAGTAGTTCAGGCTCCACCACAGGAACTTGGAAAGACTTGTAAAGAAAAAAGGAGAAAAAGTAATGAAATAGATGATTTGCAGTAACTTAGATCTTCGTTGACAGTTAGGAACTGGCTGTCTTCAGGTTTGGCTTCTGTAAGCATGAGGCATCAACAGGTCTGGATTTTAGTGTGTGTCTACAGGCTGCCATGGCAGGAGAGCCTCCTGAGTCTCATGCTTTATTATTTTAGCAACTGTTCTGATACAGTATTTTATGCTTTCAGTTTATTCATCTTATAGAAACCAAGGTTGAGCTACAAGTCTATGTCATGCATTATTCTGTATGCTAAGACATAAAACAATGGACACACACAATCTGTACTCTCAGGACCTGTATTTGAATGTGAAAACGAACAGAGGCAGATAATGAATGAGAAAATAAATTCCATGTATATATAAATATAACACGGTGCTTAGTAAACAGGGATGATGAAAAAGGGAAAAGTTGACAACTGGGTTTGATAGCAGTTTTATGATGAGTCTGAGAAAGACTCATCAATAAAGTGACAAATGAAGAAGTCATTAGCAGCTTATTTAAGTCAGGAGACTGGATAAAACTACCCAAAAAGTGTATATAAAAACAAATTTAGGACTTTCCTGGTGGTCCAGTGGGTAGAGAGTCCACCTTGCACTGCAAGGGGCACTGGTTCAATCCCTGGCCCAGGAAGATCCCACATGCCGCGGAGCAGCTGGACTGATGTATCCAATTACGAGCCAGCGCTCTGGAGCACATGCGCCCAGAAATGGTGCTCTGCAACGAGAGAGGTCACTGTGATGGGGGGCCAACACACAAGTCAAAGAATAAAGGTGGATGAAAGTAAATAAATAATCAATAAAAAACAGCCAAAATTTAAAGAAAAATAAAATATAAAAGGAAAACCAAGAAAAAAGTCATTAAAGAAATAAATAATAAAAAAACAAATTTAAAGAAAATTGGGGGCAACATTTTTCATAGCTTTTCAATTCTAGTGCCACCCAATTGAATTTTCTGCACTTGGCTATTGTTAAAAGGCAAGATTTTATTTGAGCAAAATTTGATTTCAACTGGGCACCAAACAGGAAGTAGTTCAGGCTCCACCACAGGAACTTGGAAAGACTTGTAAAGAAAAAAGGAGAAAAGTAATGAAATAGATGATTTGCAGTAACTTAGATCTTCGTTGACAGTTAGGAACTGGCTGTCTTCAGGTTTGGCTTCTGTAAGCATGAGGCATCAACAGGTCTGGATTTTAGTGTGTGTCTACAGGCTGCCATGGCAGGAGAGCCTCCTGAGTCTCATGCTTTATTATTTTAGCAACTGTTCTGATACAGTATTTTATGCTTTCAGTTTATTCATCTTATAGAAACCAAGGTTGAGCTACAAGTCTATGTCATGCATTATTCTGTATGCTAAGACATAAAACAATGGACACACACAATCTGTACTCTCAGGACCTGTATTTGAATGTGAAAACGAACAGAGGCAGATAATGAATGAGAAAATAAATTCCATGTATATATAAATATAACACGGTGCTTAGTAAACAGGGATGATGAAAAAGGGAAAAGTTGACAACTGGGTTTGATAGCAGTTTTATGATGAGTCTGAGAAAGACTCATCAATAAAGTGACAAATGAAGAAGTCATTAGCAGCTTATTTAAGTCAGGAGACTGGATAAAACTACCCAAAAAGTGTATATAAAAACAAATTTAGGACTTTCCTGGTGGTCCAGTGGGTAGAGAGTCCACCTTGCACTGCAAGGGGCACTGGTTCAATCCCTGGCCCAGGAAGATCCCACATGCCGCGGAGCAGCTGGACTGATGTATCCAATTACGAGCCAGCGCTCTGGAGCACATGCGCCCAGAAATGGTGCTCTGCAACGAGAGAGGTCACTGTGATGGGGGGCCAACACACAAGTCAAAGAATAAAGGTGGATGAAAGTAAATAAATAATCAATAAAAAACAGCCAAAATTTAAAGAAAAATAAAAAATAAAAAGGACCCAAGCTCTAGTGAACAAGAAAAAAAGCTACTATTTAAAAAAAGAATTTAAAAAAACAAATTAAATTTTTAATTTTTTTCATTTTATACTTACTTTCAAGTGACTTCTGCTTTTAGCAACCAAATAAGTTTGAACTGATGTAAGAATTGTTACTGGGAATAGTCAGTAGTTCCACAATACCACTTTGTTCCCAATTCTGGACCATAGAAAGCTCAGCTATGGTTTGCCTCTCTGCTTTCACTCATTCCCCTTTATCTGAATTAGCTTGATTGGGTTTCTTTCAACCAAACACCTCTTATGAAAGAAACTTAATAATAAACTTGGCTTCAAACAACACTGCACTATTTTTTAGTCCTCTTAAAAACCTCTTTGTATCCCTTGGCACAATTATAATGGAAGTAAATGTTGCCATTTGGCTAAGTCCCTAAAACTAGTTTTGCAATAATTTAATTTTACTCTTCTTTTAAAATGATTTAGGCAGAGATGTCAATAAATCTTTACAAATAAATTATTTCCCTTATGTAGTAAAATATATAATAATGTCTACTTTCAGGCAGTAGAAAATAATTCTAAAGCAAGCAGGATGTCTGCCGTATTTTTAACAACCTTCTGGACTGGCTGACTGAACAATTCTCTGGAGAAGGTCTGTCAAACATGTGAAACAAACGACTCTCAGAAATTGTTGCTTACTGTAGCTGAAGGCTCCTGATATATTTTTCTAGTACTTTGTAGAATCAGAGACTTTTCTGTGCCAATCCAAATTTTTTTCCCCTTCATTAAAAACAGACAAAAAAAAAAAAAAAATCAGTTCTGGTTTGTTTATTCTTGAACAGACAAAACACTACTCCTTACTTCGATGAAACCATTAATGATTTCCCCCCTTCAAAGACTCAGAAGTACTGATACATGGCCAAGGTAATGAGCAAAAATCAACTTGAATACGCTTAAGATTTTTACTTCCCAAACATAAGGCATCATTTTCACTTACCCAATGAGATCATGTTGATTGTTATTTTAACTCCATAAATATCTGAATTCCGGACTAATAATCAATAAGCGTTATTGACTGGTTACCTTAAGTAGATCACTCTTCAGAGAGCTATAAAGACTCGTGGGGAAAGGGAGGTAAATAACATAATAGTGACTATGTCCTAGGTAAGCCTAAATCCTAACGCTCATACACCTGCTAGGTCACACTGCAGTACTAGAGCTATGTAATGCTCACCAAGCATAAAAGGAGGAGGCTGCCACTTGGCCCGGAGAACTCCTGGAAAGCTTTTCCAAGGAGCTTTTATAGAGGCTATGAAAAAAATTGTTCTGATTCCCTTTAATGTTCCATTTAACAAACATTTATTGAGCGTCCATCAAGCAGAAAGTATTTTGCAACGTCGCAGGAAAGCATGGGCTTCATCCGCTCAAATAAGACCTTGTCTCTGACCCCAAGTAATGGCAAAACTCCTGGGAGTAGGAACCATGATTTACGCAAAGATGAGACAGACGAGGAAGGAGGGCCACAAGCTATAATGTTTAGCCTCAGGTTTCTTGTCTAGAACATTTTATTAAGGGAATGCTTCCATTAAAATCTATTCTAGTGATGCTGTTAATGAGAAACAACTATATGGGATTTACTAATAAGGCCAATTTTTAAGCCTGCATGTGCTAACTCGTTTCAGTTGCATTCAGTTTATGATCCCTACGGACTGTAGCCCACTAGGTTCCTTTACCCATGGGACTTCCCAGGCAAGAATACTGCAGTGGGTTGCCATTTCCTTCTCCAGCGGATTTTCCTGACCCAGAGATTCAACTCTCATCTCTTATGTCTCCTGCATTGGCCTGTACCACCAGTACCCCTAAATTAGAAAAAAACCTAAACGGGGAAGCATAGAGAAAATGTTAAGTGAACCATTGTACATACACTAAATTATCATACTTTCATCTTCTATTGTACTAAGCCCATTCTATAGCATCACAAAAGTTTAAACATACACAGACCAATATTGACTGTTGTCCCTAGAGACTGGAAACCAACCAACACTTGTGTGAACAAAATCTACTTATCTATAGGATACAGAAATAGTTTGCCCCTGTAAAGATACCCAATAGAGAGTTTAGAAATATTTTCTAGGACAATGCAAACTTCCCAAACCACCACGTTTCACCATTTGGGCATAAAGGGAATGAATGACAATCATCTAGACTGAACATGTCACATCAGAAATTCCCAATGAGATATCACACACTAAAGGTCTGTATGATTTTTAAAAATATTTTTCTTAATCTCTTTCATAATTCTTCTAACTTCCCTTGATCTAAGAAATTAGGGAAACAAAGAGTTGGCACTTGGAACTCTGCTCAATGTTATGTGTTAGCCTGGATGGGAGAGGAGTTTGGGGGAGAATGGATTAAAGGTATGTTCACTGTTCACCTATAACCATAACAAGAGTATTAATTGGCTGTACTTTCATACAAATTCAAAAAGTTCAAGAAGAAAAAAGAATTGGGAGCATTCTGTCCACTTGGCGTTTGTCTTTAGAGAAACAATTGTTTAAATGAATCGCATCTGCTTCTAATGATTTGATAACACCGCCCCAAAGAACAAGACAGACTTCTCCAAAAGTAAGTTCATATAATTCAGGTGATTATGGTATCTGAAAATACTGGAGAGCATTTTGTCCTATGACAAATATATGGTTAACTAATGATTTAATTTTGCTATGACAAAATTTGAATATAGAACATTTAATTTTTCAGCATCCATGTACACTTAAGTGAAATAAAGTAAAAAGAAATTGTCTCATCATCAGGAGACATCCAAAACATTTAGAACTGCTCTACTAATGACATTTTTTAAGTCTGAGATTTGTACAATCTATCCTTTAGCTTTCTGTTGGTTCATTTCCTAAGATTTTAAGTCCAGTGGGCAGGTTCAATTATATTTAGCTCCCAAAGTACAAGAAAATTCTCCAGTTCAAAGGGATTTGCAATGCTTGTTTCAAAGCTGGAAATCAAAATGTAATTCAATCATTTATTTTCAGATTGATTAGTTGTCTACTGGAACAGTCAACAAAAGATGGCTAATTACAAAAGATTGAGATAGAAGGGGTGCTATTTGCACATAAATAGGGTTTCCAAAAGAGGAAATCCAGGGAAAAACAACCACAGGACTTAAGAGAGGATTGAGTAGGACTAAGCCAAGTCCTCTCCCCTTCATTGTGAAAGTTAGGTCATGATTTAAAAGAAAAATTGTTGGCTATCTTAGCCAGAAAAGGTACTCAGACACAGGTGAACAGCTGCAACACAAAGGTTTTTACTAATATTCTGTTGAGCGTCCTGTAGTTTGAAGACAACAGGCACTGCTTGCTAAGTCACTTCAGTCATGTCCTACTCTTTGTGACCCCATAGACCATAGCCCTCCTCTGTCCACGGGATTCTCCAGGTAGAACACTGGAGTGGGTTTCCATGCCCTTCTCTGGGGGATCTCCCCCACCCCACGCAGGGATCAGACCTACGTCTCTTATGTCTCAGACCTGCACCGGTAGGCTGGTTCTTTACCACTAGCACCACTTGGGAAGCCCAGAGACCTGTTTTCCTTTGGAAGGCAGCCTTTCTTGATGTGAAAGGGCCAGGAGAATCTGGATCTCAAGATGACCCGGGTAATCTTGAGGGAGAATTCTGGAAAAGGGATGGAGTCTGGTGCTAAATACAGACGCCAGCTGAGGGCCAGTGACTGGCAAGGAAGGAAGCTCTGGGCCAGGCACTTCCCTGGTGGGCAGCGGGGGACTCAACCCTCACCTGAGTCTCAGGAAGCAGGCTTGCACCTGGAGGGAAGGCAGGACAGTGAGTGAAAGAAAGTTCTAGTTTATGACCTGCCCAACACCCCCTAAGAAGCCACAGTGCTCTCCGCAACCCAGCTTCACACAGAGGTCTCTTTCCTCTGTGACTGATCAGGCCATCGCTCCACGTGGCTGGCAAAGGACTGAGGTGCTGCAATTCCCATTACAACCAACAGCAACTTTTCAGTTCCATCAGGAATCATGCTGTGAACAGCACCAAGAGCAGAGTTCAACCTGCCCAGGAGCAGCTGTGGGCATCTGTCAGCGATGGGGCTGCAGAGTCTGGTGCATGGGGCCCTGGTGGTGAGAGGAAGTGTGGTGCTAAGTGGACTTTGTGAGAGGTCCGATCACCCTTTTTACCAACAAGCATATCACAGTGTTCTTAATTCTCCTGAATTCTCTAGATAGAAGGGTGCTATTTGCACATAAATAGGGTTTCCAAAAGAGGAAATCCAGGGAAAAACAACCACAGGACTTAAGAGAGGATTGAGTAGGACTAAGCCAAGTCCTCTCCCCTTCATTGTGAAAGTTAGGTCATGATTTAAAAGAAAAATTGTTGGCTATCTTAGCCAGAAAAGGTACTCAGACACAGGTGAACAGCTGCAACACAAAGGTTTTTACTAATATTCTGTTGAGCGTCCTGTAGTTTGAAGACAACAGGCACTGCTTGCTAAGTCACTTCAGTCATGTCCTACTCTTTGTGACCCCATAGACCATAGCCCTCCTCTGTCCACGGGATTCTCCAGGTAGAACACTGGAGTGGGTTTCCATGCCCTTCTCTGGGGGATCTCCCCCACCCCACGCAGGGATCAGACCTACGTCTCTTATGTCTCAGACCTGCACCGGTAGGCTGGTTCTTTACCACTAGCACCACTTGGGAAGCCCAGAGACCTGTTTTCCTTTGGAAGGCAGCCTTTCTTGATGTGAAAGGGCCAGGAGAATCTGGATCTCAAGATGACCCGGGTAATCTTGAGGGAGAATTCTGGAAAAGGGATGGAGTCTGGTGCTAAATACAGACGCCAGCTGAGGGCCAGTGACTGGCAAGGAAGGAAGCTCTGGGCCAGGCACTTCCCTGGTGGGCAGCGGGGGACTCAACCCTCACCTGAGTCTCAGGAAGCAGGCTTGCACCTGGAGGGAAGGCAGGACAGTGAGTGAAAGAAAGTTCTAGTTTATGACCTGCCCAACACCCCCTAAGAAGCCACAGTGCTCTCCGCAACCCAGCTTCACACAGAGGTCTCTTTCCTCTGTGACTGATCAGGGCCATCGCTCCACGTGGCTGGCAAAGGACTGAGGTGCTGCAATTCCCATTACAACCAACAGCAACTTTTCAGTTCCATCAGGAATCATGCTGTGAACAGCACCAAGAGCAGAGTTCAACCTGCCCAGGAGCAGCTGTGGGCATCTGTCAGCGATGGGGCTGCAGAGTCTGGTGCATGGGGCCCTGGTGGTGAGAGGAAGTGTGGTGCTAAGTGGACTTTGTGAGAGGTCCGATCACCCTTTTTACCAACAAGCATATCACAGTGTTCTTAATTCTCCTGAATTCTCTACAGCAGAGGAGCAGCCAGAGGCTTGTCACCTGGCTATAACGCCCAGCCTTACTAACTATAGGGTCCGAAGGCTCAGCCAGTCTAGACTGGCCCTGAAGGTAAAATCATGCTACCAAAGATTTTAACAAATGGTGAATCTACATGATTTTCCATCTTTTGTTCCCTTGTTGGTTTTTGTTATCTTTGCACCTAAAATGTCATGTCTAAATTTAAGCCAGAGAAATTCTTAAGGCCCTTGAGTGCATAGATCTATTTTTATTCTATGTGGCTCTTCAGTGATTCAGGGGCTACTCAGCCTCTGAAATGTATTTAGTGAGACTGAGGGGTGACATCTTTATTCCACTTCATATAAATTTAAATGGCCACATGTAGGTATTGGCTACAGCTTAGACAACATAGGTCTATAAAAAAATAGGAAAAATGATCATTTTATTTATAGATGTAATTTAAGAGTCTCATTTTTGTCCACATAAACTGTCTTATACTCTGAGCTACCCACCAGGGGAAATCTTTTTATCAAAAAATGGAAAGGCTGGGCTGTTGGGATGAGCGATTTTGTTTTGTTCTTTCCCTGCATTTTAACTTGACCTAACTTCCCATCCATAGCCGCCATCTTGCAGTTTTCTGTTCTCCAAGAAATGCTGATGGAGACAGATATGTCCATAACATCTGTAGTCTACCATCTTGATGAGCAATCCTCTTCTCCATGACAGCTAATGCTGACCACTTTAAAATGATGACTCTAAATTTTAAATTTATGTTTGCATTGTTATTTACAGGATGCAAATTGTGAGCCCTCTTTTTAGCATCAGGACTACATTTGATGGATGTGAATGGTGATGAACACCACGAGACTGAAAAGGAAAGACTGACAGTTGTTATCAGTTCCCTGACTCATGGACTATTTTGCTCTCCTGGGTCAACTTGAGGAAAAAGAAACACTTAAGTTATTAGCAATGATAACTTGCCATTTTCTATAAAAGGCATGAGGCCTGAGTCATATTCTAATTATCCCATGGCCCCTGACGTATTGGTAGGCATATGCAAGAGTGTGTCTTATGTCTCTGGATTTGTTCTTAGTTGACGAACAACAGATTTGAAGGGAATGAGACAAGTGTTAAAAAATACTGTGACATCTTATCTGGACTTGATTCTGCATCACCCAACTTGGAAACAGTAGTCTAAATTATGTCATTTGGAGGGCCTAAGAGTTATGGACACCCTTGCATGTAAGATGCTAAAAGTGTTTCCTTTTCTGTGCAATAGAAAAAAGATGTATTGGTTAAAAATTCAGGATAAATCACATTCACCTGCCTTTTACCTTCAGTGCTTCTCATCCTTGTAATGGGTAGTAGTAACATTATAAAAACTTTATGAAAAGACTTGGATGACTTCTGAACAGAATCACCAGTAAAATCAATCTTGACACGCACCGGTCTCCAATCCTTTTTAGCTGCACTTAAACCAGATCTTGAAAATCTATCTTTTAAAGAAGAAAAAAATGCTGCTACTTTCTACTGATATAAAGTTGGGGAAACTTTTCTAAGAATTTTTTTCCAATATGTATATATTTAGAAATAATATTTATGAACAGTGAAATCAGACCTGTTCTATTTACCAGTTATACTTCTTAGTGGTAAATTACAGCTATGACTTTGGACACTTCACAAAAAAGGGCATATATCTTTCTAAAAGCTCCACTAGGTGAGGACAGTAACTTCCCCATTGCTATGGACAGAATGGTATATCCCAGATTCATAACATCTGTAGTCTACCATCTTGATGAGCAATCCTCTTCTCCATGACAGCTAATGCTGACCACTTTAAAATGATGACTCTAAATTTTAAATTTATGTTTGCATTGTTATTTACAGGATGCAAATTGTGAGCCCTCTTTTTAGCATCAGGACTACATTTGATGGATGTGAATGGTGATGAACACCACGAGACTGAAAAGGAAAGACTGACAGTTGTTATCAGTTCCCTGACTCATGGACTATTTTGCTCTCCTGGGTCAACTTGAGGAAAAAGAAACACTTAAGTTATTAGCAATGATAACTTGCCATTTTCTATAAAAGGCATGAGGCCTGAGTCATATTCTAATTATCCCATGGCCCCTGACGTATTGGTAGGCATATGCAAGAGTGTGTCTTATGTCTCTGGATTTGTTCTTAGTTGACGAACAACAGATTTGAAGGGAATGAGACAAGTGTTAAAAAATACTGTGACATCTTATCTGGACTTGATTCTGCATCACCCAACTTGGAAACAGTAGTCTAAATTATGTCATTTGGAGGGCCTAAGAGTTATGGACACCCTTGCATGTAAGATGCTAAAAGTGTTTCCTTTTCTGTGCAATAGAAAAAAGATGTATTGGTTAAAAATTCAGGATAAATCACATTCACCTGCCTTTTACCTTCAGTGCTTCTCATCCTTGTAATGGGTAGTAGTAACATTATAAAAACTTTATGAAAAGACTTGGATGACTTCTGAACAGAATCACCAGTAAAATCAATCTTGACACGCACCGGTCTCCAATCCTTTTTAGCTGCACTTAAACCAGATCTTGAAAATCTATCTTTTAAAGAAGAAAAAAATGCTGCTACTTTCTACTGATATAAAGTTGGGGAAACTTTTCTAAGAATTTTTTTCCAATATGTATATATTTAGAAATAATATTTATGAACAGTGAAATCAGACCTGTTCTATTTACCAGTTATACTTCTTAGTGGTAAATTACAGCTATGACTTTGGACACTTCACAAAAAAGGGCATATATCTTTCTAAAAGCTCCACTAGGTGAGGACAGTAACTTCCCCATCGCTATGGACAGAATGGTATCTCCCAGATTCATGCTGAATCCTTAACCCCTGAAGTGACTGTATGTGGAGACAGGAGTTCCTAAAAGGTAGTGAATAAATGAAGTCACAAGGGTGAAGGTCCTAATCCAATAGAACTGCAGTCCTCATAAGAAGACAGTACATGTATATACCTTCTACAAGCTGGCAAGAGAGCCTGCACCAGAACCTGACCACAATGGCACCCTGATCTTGGGTCTAGCTTCCAGATCAGCAACCACAATACTTTGTAAAGATAAATCTACTTATTCCTCATAAGCGTAAGATAAAACATGGCAGATGTCCTCAGTATGTGTGCATATGAGTGAATGACGCCATACACAGTTAGAGAACATAGTGTAAAACAGAAAGCCAAGATGGGTTTTGCCTTTATCCTTTGAGAAATAAAGATTGGTAGAAGGTAGTAAACAACGACAGTATCATTAGCAGATACAGCTTCTCTAAATATCAATTTCTAGCTTTAAAAATTGGGTATTGTTGCTCAGTTGCCAAGTCGTGTCTGTGACTCTCTATGACCCTGTGGATGGCAGCATGCCAAGCTTCTTTGTCCTTTACCATCTCCTGCCATTTGCTTCTCTCATGTCCACTGAGTTGGTGATGTCACCCAACCATCTTATCCTCTGTTGCCCCCTCCACCTCTTGCCCTCAGTATTTCCCAGCATCAAGGTCTTTTCCAATGAGCTGGCTCTTCGCATCAGGCGGCCCAAGTATGACAGCTTCAGCATCAGTCCCTCCAATGAATATTCAGAGTTGAAAATTGGGTATATGTCACAGCAATATCCAACAGAATACAAAATTTCCTACTAAGAGAAAAATTAGCTATTCAGTGATTAGAAATCAGACATACCATATTGTTAGTGTTATGTACAAGTGGAATTTATATATCTACTATGATCATGTATCTAAACATCTAGAAAACCCAAAACATTCATCAGGCAAGAATGTCACCTAAGTATTTCACTGCATTTCACTTAGAAATTCAACAACACTATCAGTTATTGGAGGGCTGCTGTTTTTTAGTCGCTGAGTCCAATTCTTTTGCAACTCTGTACTCCATTAATCTCTTCTATCCATGGGATTTCCCAGTCCATGCAATACTGGAGTGGCTTGCCATTTCCTTCTCCAGGGGATCTTTCCAACCCAAGGATTGAACCCACATCTCCTGCATTGGCAGGTGATCCTTTACCACTGAACCACCGGGGAAACTCTATTTGGAGGGTAAATAATCAAAAAAAAAAAAAAAATGACTTTCACCTCAGTATTTAGTAACTTGTAAAAATCCTGAACAATGAATCTTAAACAAACTTGTTTCTTCTAAGTTAAAGAAATTCCCTTTGAAAACATCCATGTAGCATCATATATTACTGCAGAGCATACTGTTAGTCTTATCCTCAATCACTGTTATCAAACAGGTAAGAAACGTTCAAAAATATCTGTCTGGGCTTCCCTGGTGGTCCAGTGGGTAAGGACACCGCCTTGCAGTGCAAGGGGCGCCGGTTCGATCCCTGGCCTGGGAAGATCCCATGTGCCGCACAGCGGCTGGACCGATGAGTCCACTCACCCAGCCGGAGCTCTGGAGCACATGCGCCCAGAGCCAGCGCTCTGCGACAACAGAGGCCACCGCGATGGGAGGCCCACAGGAGCCAAAGAACAAAGACGGATGAAAATAGAGAAATGAAAGACCAATAGAAGTGGCCTGCCCATCCCCCTCCCTCCCCACCCCACCCCCCAAAAAGATACATAAAAAATAAATAAATAAATGTTAAAAAAAAAAATCTGTCGTGACATGAGGGAGCTTAGGTCCTGGATTAAGAGAGCCACTGGCAGGGTCCCAGAAGCAGTTCCTCCCCCTGCCCTGCACCAGAGCCCTGGAGGCCACAGAGTCCAGCCTTCCTGGACCTTCTCACTTTCCCCTCTTCCCACATCACCACGACACAGATGCCCTGATGGGCCTCACCAAGTTTCCTTTCTCCCAGAATCTAGAAGGCCAGTTCTCATGCTGGCCAAAAATGCAGCATTTCATAGAAATGTTCATTCCGAACTGTTCCGTGTTAAACAGTGTTCTGGGTTTTTTTGTTTGGTTTTTTTTCCAGTAAAGAAAAGCTGACAACTGAACTAGATAGAGGACTTTGTTAGCATCATCTTTGATTTCTGCTCTTTATTCTTCCACAATTCTGAAAACTCTCCTTTTCAATCTCTGTCCCACTTGATCAGCTCTCAACTTGTATCTTTCATAAATCTTCCTCATCATAACCAACTGTCCTGCTAAACAACTGTTTCCCAAGCTCTTGCAGTATTACCTTTCTACTTTACAATGACCCATGCCAGAAGCTTCCAGGTTTTTAGCATGGCATCTGACGAATTCTTCCACCCAGCATATGGCCTGGTTTTATTAATGATATTCTCTCCTGTTCCCACCTGCTCCATTTCTTCCCAATATACCTGGTGTTTGTTCACTCCAAATAAATAAGTAAATAAACGCCTGTGTTTGAGCTCCTTTAGAATTGCCCGTCCCTTCCTCTGTGAAACCACTTCTCTAACCCCAAACACACGGATTTCAGAGCATGAAAGAGTTGATCACCATCACATACTCTCAGATCATAGCAGCTAGTACGTACAGCTGGTACTCTAACCACACTAGGGGCTTTTAAGAATGGTATTTACTTTCTTTCCCCAATTCCTAATGCATGACTTAGTCAAAGGTATGTGTTTCTTTAATCATTTGTTAAAATGAGTTTAATCTAATTGACTACCAAACAATTTGAGCTCCAAAAAAAAGGGCAATACATGTATATGAAACCCCTCTCTATCAACCCCATTGCTGTATAAATATTACAGGCTTTAGTTTTGCATCTCACTGCACTGGCCTAATCTTTAAGTCTTTTAAGTTAAATATTCAGAAAGATAGGCCATGGATATGGGTTGCTATGGTAACATGAGCCTTCCAATATCTAGCACTCTTAAAACTTTATGAGTTTTCTGAATGTAAGAACCCTGGAATAAGCATAACCTTTACATTTTAGGTGCAGCTGTATATTTCTGAAAGTTATGTCTAAATGGAAAAATAAAGATAAACTCATTCATGTAAGAAAAACACTACACTAATATTCACGAAAGAATAATATTCTTAAAGCACATGAAACGATGCTCAATTTCACTTATAATTAGAGAAATGCAAATCAAAACTACAATGAGATATCACCTCACACCCGTCAGAATGACCATCATCCACAAATCGACAGACAATAAATGCTGGAGAGGCTGCGGAGAAAAGGGAACACTCCTGCATTGCTGGTGGGAATGTCAATTGATACAGCCTCTATGGAAGACAGTCTGGAGATTTCTTAAAAAACTAAAAATAGAAGCACCATACGACCCAGCAATCCCACTCTTAGGCTTATACCCTGATGAAATCAAATCTGAAAGAAGCACCTGTACCTTAATGTTCATTGCAGCTCTCTATACAATAGCTAGAACATGGAAGCAACCTAGATGCCCGTCGAGGAACGAATGGATACCAAAGCTCTGGTACATATATATAATGGAATACTACACAGCTGTAAAGAGAAATGCAGAAGAATCAGTCCTAATGAGGTGGCTGGATCTAGAACATATCATCAAAAGCGAAGTCAGTCAGAAAGAGAAGGACAAATACAGTATATTAACACATATATATGGAATCTAGTAGGATGGTGATGATGGCACACGCAGTGAAGCGACAGAAAGACAGACATGGACAGTGGACATATGGACATTGTGGGGAAGGAATAGAAGGTGGGAGGCGTAAAGGAAGTAGCGTGAAGGCCTGTGCTATCATAAGTGAAGAAAATAGCTCTAGTCATTGTTCTGTGAGAAAAGGGGATCCTTCAGGGGTGCTGTGTGATGGGAGGGGTGGGAAGGGGGGGATATACATATGACTAATCTGGGAACACACATATCTGTAAACAACAAAACTCTGTAAAAGTTAAAAGCAAAATAAAGGTTAAAAAAAAAAAAAAAGAAGTGGAAAAAAAAAAAAATATTCTTCGTAAGAACTTGAGGGCCCACAGATACCATGGTAATAGACTCTGACCCTACTGACTGTATGTAAATATTCTGAAAATACACACTTATATATACATGTGTGTGTGTATATACATATGCATATATGTTTGAAAAATTCTCACTAGAAAGATGTTAAGCAATGCAAAATCATTATCACTAATATATAAGAGCTAAGATTTATATACGCACTGTGTTATCTCACCAAAAAATTGCTTATTATGAAAAACATTACCTTCAATTTAGGTATCTATAGCCCAAGAACTGTGCTCACATATAGCTGACTAAATCACTAAATCACAGTAGGTTTGTGGTTTATCATACATATGGACCTCGTTTAAGTAACTGTTAAATGAAAAATAAAGACCTCTCTAATCTAAAAAATCTAATATTGCAAAATTCAAAGACATTTAATAAACATAGTTATACTTGATTATTCATATTTAAATATAGTTTAAAGCATTTCTGTAAACTAGGTTTTTCAAGTTAGTGAATTTACCCAAAATATAAGCCTCATGAATGCTTTATTTAAAAGCTATTATTATTTTTATTCTCAGGCACATACAATTTTTAGTTGCTTTATATGAATGCCTACAGATAACAAGATAAAGAATTCACAAGACATTTACATAAACACTGTGCTTATGAGTGGTTAAGGATATGGCTATTCATATGACTATTCATAAACATGATAAAATTTGGAATTTTCTTAAATTTTACAGTTTTGTTTAAATTAATTTGGTAATGTATTAACAGTAAAAGAACTCAATGCATCTTGAAGACTGAAACAGATTTTTCCCCAAAGACATAATGCCTCACATAAAATGATGAAATGAAGATCCAATATAAACTCAAGGAATAAAAACAATTTCTTTGGGGGGCTTCCCTGGTGGTCCAGTGGGTAGAGAATCTGCCTTGCAGTGCAAGGGGCACAAGTTCAATCCCTGGCCCCAGAAGATCCCATGTGCTGTGGAGCAGCTGGACTGGTGTGTCCAATTAGGAGCCAGCACTCTGGAGTGCATGCACCCAGAGCTGCTGCTCTGCAGTGAGAGAGGCCACTGCAATGGGAGGCCCACCCAGGCCAAGGAATAAAGAATATTCTTCAGAACGGGGCCAATACTGAAACTCGTATGTAAATATTCTGAAAATACACACTTATATATACATGTGTGTGTGTATATACATATGCATATATGTTTGAAAAATTCTCACTAGAAAGATGTTAAGCAATGCAAAATCATTATCACTAATATATAAGAGCTAAGATTTATATACGCACTGTGTTATCTCACCAAAAAATTGCTTATTATGAAAAACATTACCTTCAATTTAGGTATCTATAGCCCAAGAACTGTGCTCACATATAGCTGACTAAATCACTAAATCACAGTAGGTTTGTGGTTTATCATACATATGGACCTCGTTTAAGTAACTGTTAAATGAAAAATAAAGACCTCTCTAATCTAAAAAATCTAATATTGCAAAATTCAAAGACATTTAATAAACATAGTTATACTTGATTATTCATATTTAAATATAGTTTAAAGCATTTCTGTAAACTAGGTTTTTCAAGTTAGTGAATTTACCCAAAATATAAGCCTCATGAATGCTTTATTTAAAAGCTATTATTATTTTTATTCTCAGGCACATACAATTTTTAGTTGCTTTATATGAATGCCTACAGATAACAAGATAAAGAATTCACAAGACATTTACATAAACACTGTGCTTATGAGTGGTTAAGGATATGGCTATTCATATGACTATTCATAAACATGATAAAATTTGGAATTTTCTTAAATTTTACAGTTTTGTTTAAATTAATTTGGTAATGTATTAACAGTAAAAGAACTCAATGCATCTTGAAGACTGAAACAGATTTTTCCCCAAAGACATAATGCCTCACATAAAATGATGAAATGAAGATCCAATATAAACTCAAGGAATAAAAACAATTTCTTTGGGGGGCTTCCCTGGTGGTCCAGTGGGTAGAGAATCTGCCTTGCAGTGCAAGGGGCACAAGTTCAATCCCTGGCCCCAGAAGATCCCATGTGCTGTGGAGCAGCTGGACTGGTGTGTCCAATTAGGAGCCAGCACTCTGGAGTGCATGCACCCAGAGCTGCTGCTCTGCAGTGAGAGAGGCCACTGCAATGGGAGGCCCACCCAGGCCAAGGAATAAAGACAAATGAAAATAAATAAATACAAAACCAGTAAAAGAGGCCAAAATTAAAAAAAATTTTCTTTGTATTCACCCATTCTAACGAGAGAGTGGCAGGCATACATTGCTTTCTGTATCTCATCACCTTATGGCTTTGGTCAAAAGCTCATTTTCAAATGCAAAAGACAGCAGCAAGTGCCTCCATCAGTCTAGATCTGATTGGATGACTGCTTATTTTTCCTGAAGTGGCTGTTTTAGGAAACAGTAATTCATGAAGAAAGCTTGCAAACGGCATGACTTAAGAAACAACGGTTGTGGACTGTCTGTCACAAGCTCGTTTGTGATGGTCAACCATCTGACCTGTTAGAGAGCAAAGATCATCACCCTATGTGCATTAAAGAGTTACTCAGCTTCTCCCCTAAGAACAGATAGCTCGGTTGAAAATTTACAGGATCTACGTCCAAAGTGGTTTTTAAAACTTAGACTACTAATTCACTAATTCACACTTTCATATAGTTATTGCTTGAAAAAGGTAAAGAAAACATAATTCATAGTAACAAATTGTTTAGAACTCTAAACACCTTCACTGAATACCAAAGGCTTGAGATACAGTCTTACAAAACTACATCTGGATCAATTTCAACTCTTCCCAAATTGGTTTCTTTTCCTCAGAAGGATCATTAAAATAATGTTTGATGCTGCTCTGCATGTCTCTATCTGTATCCCTATACCCACATCTAAGTCTGTATGTGTGAATGCATGCTGCTCTGAGACCCCACGGACTGTAGCCCACCCGGCTCCTCCTCCCACGGAACTCTAAAGGCAAGCATACTGGAGTGGGTTGCCATGCTCTTCGCCAGGGGATCTTCTGACTGCAGGATGAGATCTGGGTCTCCTGCACTGCAGGCAGATTCTTCACCATCTGAGCTACCAGGGAAGCCTATGGACCTACACCTAAATCTATACCATCTATCTGTATTTCTGCCATACGCATGTATTTGAAAATATGGCTTGAAATTCATATACATGATCTGAAAATACACTTAACAAACCATGTAAGAAGCTCCTCAGTAAGAACAGTTTATGAAGTATCATTATTAAAAAGCTTTATATAATTATAAAACTATGACTTCTTAAAAATACAGATTTCTTAAATATAGACATAATGTAATACTTTATATAACAATCCACTTAGTTAGAAATCAGTCTCTGAAATAAGGTCAAATTGGAAAATATTCATAAAGAAACGTTGCTCAATTAATAGCTGCAGTTGCGGTTGAAAAGCAAAACTAAAATACGAGCACAATTCAGGATGAGATGGCCTGAACTAAAACAGACCAATAAGAGGAAAAGTCGATGTGTAAGTGGAAAATGTTCCCCAATCACTCAGGCCTATTTAGAGAAATAATCTGGTGGTCATCAGGCTGGAAGTGAAATCACTCATCTTACAACATCCTCCCATCTCATTCTCTGCATCACAAGCTGAAGACAAGATGTCCACTAGCTCGCATCATCTAAATTTAGTCCCCTGATGCAGGCATCTTTTACATTTTTTTCAGCTGTTTACTAAAGAATGTTCCTGTTTTCAGGGTCAGAGAAGATGTAACAGCAACTAAGCAGACTCTAAACCAAGACATTTTGTAACAGTGTTTACATTAGCTAATCTTAAGAAAATACCAAAGGCTTGAGATACAGTCTTACAAAACTACATCTGGATCAATTTCAACTCTTCCCAAATTGGTTTCTTTTCCTCAGAAGGATCATTAAAATAATGTTTGATGCTGCTCTGCATGTCTCTATCTGTATCCCTATACCCACATCTAAGTCTGTATGTGTGAATGCATGCTGCTCTGAGACCCCACGGACTGTAGCCCACCCGGCTCCTCCTCCCACGGAACTCTAAAGGCAAGCATACTGGAGTGGGTTGCCATGCTCTTCGCCAGGGATCTTCTGACTGCAGGATGAGATCTGGGTCTCCTGCACTGCAGGCAGATTCTTCACCATCTGAGCTACCAGGGAAGCCTATGGACCTACACCTAAATCTATACCATCTATCTGTATTTCTGCCATACGCATGTATTTGAAAATATGGCTTGAAATTCATATACATGATCTGAAAATACACTTAACAAACCATGTAAGAAGCTCCTCAGTAAGAACAGTTTATGAAGTATCATTATTAAAAAGCTTTATATAATTATAAAACTATGACTTCTTAAAAATACAGATTTCTTAAATATAGACATAATGTAATACTTTATATAACAATCCACTTAGTTAGAAATCAGTCTCTGAAATAAGGTCAAATTGGAAAATATTCATAAAGAAACGTTGCTCAATTAATAGCTGCAGTTGCGGTTGAAAAGCAAAACTAAAATACGAGCACAATTCAGGATGAGATGGCCTGAACTAAAACAGACCAATAAGAGGAAAAGTCGATGTGTAAGTGGAAAATGTTCCCCAATCACTCAGGCCTATTTAGAGAAATAATCTGGTGGTCATCAGGCTGGAAGTGAAATCACTCATCTTACAACATCCTCCCATCTCATTCTCTGCATCACAAGCTGAAGACAAGATGTCCACTAGCTCGCATCATCTAAATTTAGTCCCCTGATGCAGGCATCTTTTACATTTTTTTCAGCTGTTTACTAAAGAATGTTCCTGTTTTCAGGGTCAGAGAAGATGTAACAGCAACTAAGCAGACTCTAAACCAAGACATTTTGACACTCATTACTGAGTGTTTACATTAGCTAATAACAACACAGAGACAGTTCACACAAAGATCATTAAATGGAAGGAACCTGGGGCTTTCACTTCTCTCTTCCACTTTCAACTTTGCAAATCTGGTAAGCAAACAAAGAGCAGACTATCACCCTACCCCAGAAACTCCAGCCCAGCTCAAAAATTTAGCATAAATAAATACCGAAAGTACACTTCAGCTTAGCGTAGATTTATTCATTGACCCCTGTAAAGATTCATCCATATAAAATAATATTACTGACTGATTATGTGTAGGTATCAGCAAATTATCTTTCTACTAAGGAATCCATCAAGAGAACAATCCCACTACAATCAAGAGCTCATAACGTCAGTGAAATCACTGGTTGGTTTTCACAAAACCACCTGCTTAAATTTTTCAGCACCTAATTAATACCCTTGATCAATACCATTTGACTATATTAGTGCCTCATTCCACAAATGTTAATGGTACGTTAAATGTGTTTGATCGATATTACAGTAGTGAGTTGTAATCTATTTCAGCTAAAAGTTACTGGGTATTATTTAAGTCTTTGTAGCTCTATAACCACTGTTTCACGTATTATACTGTGTAATTTGCTGAATTCTCCATCTGTCTTCCACAAACACTGTGAAGAACTGTACTCAGAGAATAAAACTGCATTCTATCCTCCAAAATAGAAAGGCAGACCTAGAGATCAGACTTTGGACACAGCAGGGAAAGGAGAAGATGGGACAAATTGAGAGTATAGCAATTACATTATCCTATGTAAAAAAAGACATAGCTAATGGGAAGTTGCTGTAGAACACCGGGCACTCAGCGGGGTACTCTGTGACAACTTAAAGAGGTGGGATGGGGTGGGGCCCAGGGGGTTCAAGAGGAAGGGACATACGTATACTTATGACTGATTCACGTTGTTGTATGGCAGAAGCCAACACAATGTTGTAAAGCAATTATCTTCTGATTAAAAGAAAAGTATGTGGTTTTTAAAATGCGAGTACTTTAACCCTTAAAAGTCAACAGTTGGATGACAAAGCAGAATATCTGAAGAAGTGTGACCTGTGATTTAAGAATCCTTAATTTTCTAAGGGAGAATATTTTGACACAGGATGAGGAAGATCACAGAGGGATGACCAGGTCTATTTGAATACAGAATCTCAGGTCCTCTGGAAAGGACAGTTTTGAATCCCTGATTTCTGAGATTCAAGGTCAGTGAAAACTTTCAGAATAGATCCAGGGGCATTCATCCAGGACCAGAGGCTTAGAAGGAGTGGGGTGGATACTATGCAGTCACGATGAGAAGAAACGTGATGGAGCCAGAGAGCTGGCCTGGCCTGCCGTGAATGAGAATGGGCGAGAGGACAGCAGCTGGGGAGAGCTGACGAAGCAAACACGGAGACCTGTCCCCACCACTGGGCGACCACCGCGGCAAGCCTGCTCCCTCTCCAACCCCCTCCCACCCTTGCTCATAGACTGAAGCTTGGTGGGCTGATGGGAAACACAGAACCATCAGCAACCGGTGCCTTTGAAAACAAAGCAACTTTGAGATGGTTTCATATCAGTAAGAGACAAAGCTCCTGTCCTATCATTTTGCTGGAAGAAGTTGTGAACAATCTTTCTGGTATTTTTAGGTTTCCAGGAAATCACAGTCAAGGGGCAGCAACACGTTTTGTTACTTTGACAGATTCTTCCAACCTCAAAGAGGGCTTTTGGGGGCTCTAATTTCAGTGCCTCAAAGGGAAACAGGACTGTCCTTATGTAAGATGGAAAACAATGCATTCCTAGGGAAAACATGCTAGACTCCCTTCTCATATAGCAAGGAGGACCCAAACTGTTCTTTGAATTCTTAACTGGCTATGTTTGCAAATCTACATTATAAAGCAATATGTTTCAGTAAAACTGATCATGTTATTGCCTGGCCTAAACCCTTAGCCAAAGCGGTACTGTTGGAGTGCTTAGCGGCTCAGTCGTGTTCGACTCTTTCTGACCCTGTGGACTGTAGACTCCCAGACTCCTCGGACCATGGGATTCTCCAGGCAAGAATACTGGTGTGGGTTGCCATTTCCTTCTCTAGGGCATATTTCAACCCAGGGATGGAACCCACATCTCTTGTGTATTAAGACATGCCATAGTGAGTCCCATCTAAGATCTAGACCTACTTTTCTTTCCTTTCCTGGATACCAGCCCAATACCCTCCAGTAATTAAGGCAATAGGATGACTTCCTTCCCTGCCTGTTTGGTCAGATGGACCTCGCTGGGTGTGAATGTGCAGAACTTTTCTCTCGCCTTACAGAGGCATAACTGATGTGTCTGAAACCAGGAATTTCACTAATGAGGGATGTATCTTGCACCTATAGGCACACATGTGTCTTTTTCAAGGCATCCATACTACTTACTACTTCCGATCACTGGATCCAAGTAGCTTAATCTTATACAAAAACAAAGTGCTAGGCTCAGCAGGATTTAAAAGCCATTATCTTTGGACTTGATGATGGCTGTGAGTGAAGGGTAGACCCAGCTCGAAGGCTGTTAAGAGAAACCCTTGTCCCTTTCAGAAGCAAACCGCTTTCACTTGCTTTACTGAAAACATGGCACAATGTGCTAGATCAAGAGCTGAATACCAGGTGTCAGAGGCCCTGCTGATTGGCTAGTATCTGAAACTCCAGCTACAATGGGCAATACCATCTGATTAAGTCTGGAGTAATTTCCTGCCATTCTCTCTCATCCATCTGGGTTTTGCTGTGACCATCAAAAGCAATTTAAAACTGGGATTGTGGTGGGATGTGGGAGGAAGTGCAAGCCTGCATGTTGGCGGACGCTGAAATGACACCAATCTCCTCCATTGCCTCAGAAATATGGTATTACGTTTGGGCTTGTTGCCTGATGGAACATGGAAACATGTCCAAAGACCGCTTTCCCATTTCTATCAGAATAGACTATAATCCAAGAGTCAAAGAATCAAGGAAGGCTTCTGTCAGTTTCTAAGTATCTTTCAAGATTCTTAGAAACTAAAGAGTTTCTTGATGAGGGTCAAAGGAGACAGTGAAAAAGCCTGCTTAAAGCTCAACAGTCAAAAAGATCATGGCATCCAGTCCCATCACTTCATGGTAAATAGATGTGGAAAAAGTAGAAGCAGTGACAAGTTTTACTTTCCTTGGTTCCAAAATCACTGTGGACAGTGACTGTGGCCACAAAATTAAAAATACCTGCTCCTTAAAAGAAAAGCTATGACAAACCCAGACACCATATTAAAAGCAGCTATTTAGCATGTTTGTTCCTTTGGATACCAGCCCAATACCCTCCAGTAATTAAGGCAATAGGATGACTTCCTTCCCTGCCTGTTTGGTCAGATGGACCTCGCTGGGTGTGAATGTGCAGAACTTTTCTCTCGCCTTACAGAGGCATAACTGATGTGTCTGAAACCAGGAATTTCACTAATGAGGGATGTATCTTGCACCTATAGGCACACATGTGTCTTTTTCAAGGCATCCATACTACTTACTACTTCCGATCACTGGATCCAAGTAGCTTAATCTTATACAAAAACAAAGTGCTAGGCTCAGCAGGATTTAAAAGCCATTATCTTTGGACTTGATGATGGCTGTGAGTGAAGGGTAGACCCAGCTCGAAGGCTGTTAAGAGAAACCCTTGTCCCTTTCAGAAGCAAACCGCTTTCACTTGCTTTACTGAAAACATGGCACAATGTGCTAGATCAAGAGCTGAATACCAGGTGTCAGAGGCCCTGCTGATTGGCTAGTATCTGAAACTCCAGCTACAATGGGCAATACCATCTGATTAAGTCTGGAGTAATTTCCTGCCATTCTCTCTCATCCATCTGGGTTTTGCTGTGACCATCAAAAGCAATTTAAAACTGGGATTGTGGTGGGATGTGGGAGGAAGTGCAAGCCTGCATGTTGGCGGACGCTGAAATGACACCAATCTCCTCCATTGCCTCAGAAATATGGTATTACGTTTGGGCTTGTTGCCTGATGGAACATGGAAACATGTCCAAAGACCGCTTTCCCATTTCTATCAGAATAGACTATAATCCAAGAGTCAAAGAATCAAGGAAGGCTTCTGTCAGTTTCTAAGTATCTTTCAAGATTCTTAGAAACTAAAGAGTTTCTTGATGAGGGTCAAAGGAGACAGTGAAAAAGCCTGCTTAAAGCTCAACAGTCAAAAAGATCATGGCATCCAGTCCCATCACTTCATGGTAAATAGATGTGGAAAAAGTAGAAGCAGTGACAAGTTTTACTTTCCTTGGTTCCAAAATCACTGTGGACAGTGACTGTGGCCACAAAATTAAAAAATACCTGCTCCTTAAAAGAAAAGCTATGACAAACCCAGACACCATATTAAAAAGCAGAGACATCACTTTGACGACAAAGGTCCATGTAGTCAAAGCTATAATTTTTCCAGTAGTCACGTTCAGATGTGAGAGTTGAACCATAAAGAAGAGTGAGCACTGAAGAACTGATGTTTTCAAATCATGGTGCTGGAGAAGACCTTTGAGATTCCCCTGGACTGCAAAATGATCAAATCCATCTATTCTAAAGGAAATCAACCCTGAATATCCATTTGAAGGACGGATGCTGAAGCTCCAATACTTTGGCCATTTGATGTGAAGAGCAAGCTTATTGGAAAAGACCCTGAGGCTGGAAAAGACAGAAAGCAGGAGAAGGGGGCACAGAGGATGAGATGTTTGGATAGCATCACCGATTCCATGGACATTAGTTTAAGCAAATTCTGGGAGAGGATGAAGGGCAGGAAGCCTGCTGTGCCGTAGTCCATGGGGTCACAAAGAGTCTGACATGACTGAGCAACTAAGTACACACATGCCCTGTCAGCCTCAGGTCCCTGGTCTGATCCTGGGGCGTGTGCCCTGCAATTACAGGACAGAAGAGATTCCTCAGCAGCTGTCATAACTTTCGAGCAAATGACCTGTGTTCCCAGTCAGGCCCTCATGGATCTAGTTTTCTCTCCCCCCGTCTGTGTGCCCTGCAGTCCCCCTTAAGTCAAGCAACATCATCCTCATGTGACCAAGTACCTCTGTCATCAGCACTCCAAGACACCAGGCCTTCCGACTGCACCTGAGCCCCATCTCAGGCCATGACAGTGAGAGCCTGAGAAACAGGAATGTCACTATCCTGTCTAACAGGCTTCCCAGGTGGTGTTCATGGTAAAGAACCCACCTGCCAATGCAGGAGAAGTAAGAGACATGGGTTTGATCCCTGCATCGGGGAGATTTCCTGGAGGAGGAAATGGCAACCCACTCCAGTACAGTCCACAGAGTCACAAAGAGTTGGATTATGACTAAAATGACTTAGTCCACACTAACACCCTGCCCCCTTTTCCCGGTAAGAAGGTTATCCATGAGCTCTTCACATATATGAACAATTCAATCCCAGGATTTGCCTTTGTGAGTCAGTTTCCTGGTTTGTTCTTGAGCTACTTCCTGGGTCAGTCAGTAGGAAAGCAGGAACATTGCATGTGTTAATATAAGTCACATTAACAAATGGAGACTTCCTTCGTGTCTCGGATGGTAAAGAATCTGCCCACAATGCAGGCGACACACGTTTGATCGCTGGGTCAGGAAGATCCTCTGGAGAAGGAAATGGCCACCCACTTCAGTGTTCTTGCCTGGAGAATTTCACAGACAGAGGAGCCTGGTGGGCTATATAGTCCATGGAGTCACACAGAGACACTCCTGAGCAATTATCACTCATCATTAATAAATGGACTATATCTCTGGATGTAGGTGGAATCTACAGAATCCCAAAGGGGTAATATTCCATTATGCATTGCACCACTGGGTTGGATGGAGTGAGGCCAAGTAGTCCTTCAGGCTACCTCCAATGGGAATGAAAGCCCAAGAGAAAAATAAGGCACATGAAGACAGAGGAAGGCCCAGGTTAGAGATGGGAAATGGTGGCTTTTTTATATCGAGTGGGTGAGTGCCTCAGGTCCCTGGTCTGATCCTGGGGCGTGTGCCCTGCAATCACAGGACAGAAGAGATTCCTCAGCAGCTGTCATAACTTTCGAGCAAATGACCTGTGTTCCCAGTCAGGCCCTCATGGATCTAGTTTTCTCTCCCCCCGTCTGTGTGCCCTGCAGTCCCCCTTAAGTCAAGCAACATCATCCTCATGTGACCAAGTACCTCTGTCATCAGCACTCCAAGACACCAGGCCTTCCGACTGCACCTGAGCCCCATCTCAGGCCATGACAGTGAGAGCCTGAGAAACAGGAATGTCACTATCCTGTCTAACAGGCTTCCCAGGTGGTGTTCATGGTAAAGAACCCACCTGCCAATGCAGGAGAAGTAAGAGACATGGGTTTGATCCCTGCATCGGGGAGATTTCCTGGAGGAGGAAATGGCAACCCACTCCAGTACAGTCCACAGAGTCACAAAGAGTTGGATTATGACTAAAATGACTTAGTCCACACTAACACCCTGCCCCCTTTTCCCGGTAAGAAGGTTATCCATGAGCTCTTCACATATATGAACAATTCAATCCCAGGATTTGCCTTTGTGAGTCAGTTTCCTGGTTTGTTCTTGAGCTACTTCCTGGGTCAGTCAGTAGGAAAGCAGGAACATTGCATGTGTTAATATAAGTCACATTAACAAATGGAGACTTCCTTCGTGTCTCGGATGGTAAAGAATCTGCCCACAATGCAGGCGACACACGTTTGATCGCTGGGTCAGGAAGATCCTCTGGAGAAGGAAATGGCCACCCACTTCAGTGTTCTTGCCTGGAGAATTTCACAGACAGAGGAGCCTGGTGGGCTATATAGTCCATGGAGTCACACAGAGACACTCCTGAGCAATTATCACTCATCATTAATAAATGGACTATATCTCTGGATGTAGGTGGAATCTACAGAATCCCAAAGGGGTAATATTCCATTATGCATTGCACCACTGGGTTGGATGGAGTGAGGCCAAGTAGTCCTTCAGGCTACCTCCAATGGGAATGAAAGCCCAAGAGAAAAATAAGGCACATGAAGACAGAGGAAGGCCCAGGTTAGAGATGGGAAATGGTGGCTTTTTTATATCGAGTGGGTGAGTCAAGTCCTCACTCCTAAGGGGATAGTGAAGCAGAAAAATGAAGAAAGCAAAGCAACACGTCAAGAGCATACTTTGTGAAGAGCTGTTCTAAGGCAGAGGAATGATCAGAGTGAAAAACCCGGGGCCCGGGGAGCTGGGCACTGCGGGAGTACAGAGGCATGGGGCTGGGCACTGGGGGAGTACAGAGGCATGGGGCTGGATGGAGGATTGACTGGAAAATGAGTTCCTGGGGCACAGAAAGACAGGGAGCTCCTGCGGGCTTTGACCAGAGAATCACCCCAGTTGCTAAGTGGAGCACTGATATTACAGAGCAAGAGGGAAGCTGGAAAACCACAGAGAAGAGGCAATGGATCCTGGTGACTGGGCCAGACAGGCAACAGGACAACAGGCAGAGAGCACTGGTACTTAAGCTAAAGGTAGCTGCAAGAACATTTAAAGGATTTTATGTAAAAAAAAAATCGTAAAGACTGTGGTTGCAAGAGAACAAGCATAAATTTTAATAGAAGGAGTCTACGTAGGAAAGTACGACATAAATTTGGAGATTTGCTGTTTTCCTGCTTGAGCAACCTTCCCAGGGAGGATGAAGCTTCATATTCATGATAGAGGCTAAGCAGATGCACATGCTCAGAAGCAGAGGGGGACTGAAATGGGAAAGGGTGGAATAGGAAGTTCCCCAGGCAACTGATCACGGGCCATCATGAGTTTGAATATATGGGCCATAAAAATCCAGTTGCGCATGATTGCTTCAGCTGCAGAGTCCAAGTATTCTTGCCTGGAGAATTTCACAGACAGAGGAGCCTGGTGGGCTATATAGTCCATGGAGTCACACAGAGACACTCCTGAGCAATTATCACTCATCATTAATAAATGGACTATATCTCTGGATGTAGGTGGAATCTACAGAATCCCAAAGGGGTAATATTCCATTATGCATTGCACCACTGGGTTGGATGGAGTGAGGCCAAGTAGTCCTTCAGGCTACCTCCAATGGGAATGAAAGCCCAAGAGAAAAATAAGGCACATGAAGACAGAGGAAGGCCCAGGTTAGAGATGGGAAATGGTGGCTTTTTTATATCGAGTGGGTGAGTCAAGTCCTCACTCCTAAGGGGATAGTGAAGCAGAAAAATGAAGAAAGCAAAGCAACACGTCAAGAGCATACTTTGTGAAGAGCTGTTCTAAGGCAGAGGAATGATCAGAGTGAAAAACCCGGGGCCCGGGGAGCTGGGCACTGCGGGAGTACAGAGGCATGGGGCTGGGCACTGGGGGAGTACAGAGGCATGGGGCTGGATGGAGGATTGACTGGAAAATGAGTTCCTGGGGCACAGAAAGACAGGGAGCTCCTGCGGGCTTTGACCAGAGA
Organism: Tragulus kanchil; assembly: GCA_022376925.1. Taxonomy (NCBI): domain Eukaryota; kingdom Metazoa; phylum Chordata; class Mammalia; order Artiodactyla; family Tragulidae; genus Tragulus; species Tragulus kanchil. The sequence goes on along the minus strand of JAIOJX010000003.1, from coordinate 164,142,861 downwards.
ATCACCCCAGTTGCTAAGTGGAGCACTGATATTACAGAGCAAGAGGGAAGCTGGAAAACCACAGAGAAGAGGCAATGGATCCTGGTGACTGGGCCAGACAGGCAACAGGACAACAGGCAGAGAGCACTGGTACTTAAGCTAAAGGTAGCTGCAAGAACATTTAAAGGATTTTATGTAAAAAAATCGTAAAGACTGTGGTTGCAAGAGAACAAGCATAAATTTTAATAGAAGGAGTCTACGTAGGAAAGTACGACATAAATTTGGAGATTTGCTGTTTTCCTGCTTGAGCAACCTTCCCAGGGAGGATGAAGCTTCATATTCATGATAGAGGCTAAGCAGATGCACATGCTCAGAAGCAGAGGGGGACTGAAATGGGAAAGGGTGGAATAGGAAGTTCCCCAGGCAACTGATCACGGGCCATCATGAGTTTGAATATATGGGATTTTATGCCATAAAAAAATCCAGTTGCGTCATATTGCATGTGTCTGTGCTCAGCTGCAAAGTCATATTTGACTCTGCGACTCCATAGACTGTAGCCCACCAGGCTCCTCTGTCCATGGGATTTCCTAGGCAAGAATATTGGAGTGAATTGCCATTTCCTCCTCCAGGGGATCTTTCATGTGCCCGCATCTCCTACTTGGCAGGAGGGTTCTTTACCACTGAGCCACCAGGGAAGCCTGTACCATACTGCAAATGCACAAATAAACATTAAGCATATTTTAAAAATCAAATCACCTTTACAGAAAAGTTATGTTTATGGATTTAAAAAATGCCATGATTCACCTTAATAATTTCTTTATAACATAAGAATTTCAAATGTTATCGAAGTTACTTGCTGAAATACAAAGTCACGCATGTTTAACCCATCACAACCATGAGGCTCTAGCCATTGTAATTATTTATAATTGCTGCCTCCGTTATGTTAAAGACTGGACTTGGCTAATTAGCTCTTGCTGAATGCTCTGACTTTGGATCTTTGCTTCCTCTTCATCCAAGCTCTTAGAGTCTCGCTTTTATTTGTACTGACCTTTGACATCTCAATTTTCTGTTTGCTTTTTAAATCCTGGCTAATTAGAGGATTTCAAATTCTTTATGATAAAGAAGTCCTTGTACAGAGCACATAATTAGAACATCTGATGACAAGAACCAGGATTCTTGCACCCCAGGGTTGAAAGATCACACCTCCAAGCAGCATTTTCCCCCAGGGTGTTTTGTGGTTCAGCAATTAACCTTCTGTTCAGGACATGGTCTTCTATTCATCTCCTAACATCCTTTGGTCAGGATTATTTCAAAGTCTGCCCTTTTATTGCCGTTTATCAGATGCGATGAACCCTCAGGTCAAAGCACAAAGGCCTATAGAGAAAGTCTTATCATCTTGTGGAAATGATCACAGTTCCTTTTATTAGCAATGTATCATGGGAAGCTTGCAAATTGCCTCTCTCCCTGCATAAATCGGCTCTCCTTATGATTCCTCATAATGTTATAGCTAGTTCCTCAGTGAATTACAGTCCCTGCCGCACACACGTGTGTTTGGGTGTGTGCGCACTCATATGCACAGCACATACACACACAGAACTCGAGGAAAAGGCTGCTCCAGCACCTCAGGACCATGCAACTTCAAGCATGTTCCATGACTCTTCGGAACTCAATTTTTTTTAAATTATTTAATTAAAAAAAAAAATTTTACAGAGTTTTATTGTTCACAGACATGTATGTTCCCAGATCAGTCATATCCATATCCCTGGCACCCTCTCCCTGCCCAGATCCCCCCCCATCAATTCTAAATGGAAATAACATTGACACTTGCCTCAAAGGATGCTGTGAGAATTAATGAATTAAGATTCTCTAATTAAAATGCATGGAGTCAGAACAAGCGCTAAATATTAACTAGCATTAACTTACAGGTATCTTGAATGAACCGTGTCTTTGAGGCAATCAAGTAGAAACGTCTCTTATTAGAGAAATTAATAGGCTATAGAGAATTTTGATTTTCAGCTTAGAAGTAATAGATTAAGCTCCCAGACACATCAAGAAATTTTCAGAACAAATACACCACAGGTGAGCACACAATTGTGAAAGATGCTAACATGGAAGGGGAGAACATAAAAAGTGAAACCCATGAAAAAGCTGCAGTTACTGGGGGCAAGTCCAGCAGCAGACGGCACGCAAAAATCACACAATGCAAGACAGACTCAGTGGACTGGACTGAAGGGCAGGTCCCCAGGCTTGGAGAGGCTCTTAGGAAGAAAGATGCCAACCAAAATGTGTTTCAAAGGACACACGGAGATTCACATGCATGTTCCTATTATAATGGATGTCATATTATATCACACGTGTTGTTTTTCAAGTCTTCTATCTTGGAAAAAAATATTCTGTATCAGTTATATGTTGATCCTTAGAAATGATCCTCAAACTCAGTAACTAAAAAAAGTGTTTTATTTGCTTACAAATAATTTGTGTTACATGTTTTGCTGGGCTTAGCTAAGCAGTTCTGCTGCTGGTCTCTCTTGAAAAGGCTCTTTACGTTCACCCGAATGGAGGCACATGTGGTCAGAACACTGACAATCTACCCTCTTGGCAAAGGTCAAGTGTCCAACACGGTATTGTTAACTACAATCACCACCTGGTACAGCCAATCTCCAAAACATCTTCATAAATGAAGATTCATCTTGCATAAATGCATCTTTGTCCCTTGACCGACTTCTCCCCATTTCCTCCACCTGCCAGTCCCTGACAACCAAAACCCCACTCCGTGATTCTGTGAAATTGCCTTGCTTAGAGTCAACATACAAGTGAGGGCATGCACTACTGGTCATACTGTTTTTGACTTACATAACTTCCAGGTTCATCCATGTGGTTGCAAATGTCCAAATCCCCCTCGTAAAGGTGCCATAGAAGTCCTAGCTTCACTAAATCAATGCTAAGTAAAGATTCAAAGTCTCAGACAAATGATTATGTAATCTCAAAATATTCCCAAGACCATTTAATTGGCAAAAAATACAGATGCTAAATAAATCTGAAGGTACAGTACAGTAAATAAATCTAAAATAGACACCCATCACTTCCCCCTTAGCTTTGCAGTACTAACCATGGTGTCAACTTTTGCCTGGAGTTGTAAAAGTTTTCACTGCATTCTCCAAGCTAGAAGTAACTTACATAATACAAAAGAGAATGGTGAATAGAGGACATATAGTTGCATATAGAGAAAAAAAAATCTTTCATCTCCCGAAAGGCTACCTTGGACCCAAGGTTACAGGAACACAGTAGAACCAAAGATCTTCAAATAAAGCATTTGAATTTAAAGGATTTCTAGGTTTCAAACAGAAAATGTCCCAAGGGAGAAAAATAGATGCAAGTTGGAATTTTTCTAAATGAGCAAAATAAGAAAATACCAGAAACGTTACTTTCAGATGTGGCATAAAAATAAATGAAAATTTTCAGAGGCAAAGCAACAAAGCTTATTTGTGATAATGCTGGTAAACAGCATTTACATCGATCATTAAAAACTGACTCTGTTAAAAAGAAACTGAACTAATGTTTCAGTTGTGTGCATGCACATCAGTCGTGTCTGACTCTTTGCGACCCCACGGACTCAGACTCTAGCCCACCAGGATCCTCTGCCACGGGATTTTCCAGGCAAGGTACTGGAGTGGGTTGCCATTTCCTTCTCTAGGGATATTCCCGAACCAGGGACCAAACCTGTGTCTCTTGCGTCTCTTGCACTGCAGGAAGACTCTTTACCCCTGAGCTACTGGGGAAGCCAAATGATTAAATTTGATTATTACATTTTGATGACTGATCAAATCATCATTCATGGGAGAGCTGTTTAACTTCAACTCCATCATATGGGTCATCATAGCCAAAAGTAAACTCTTCTAGGTAACAAGACAATCAGGTGCCGTTAGACTATCAGAGTGAGGTGACTCAGTGACTCAGGTGAAGTCAGAGGTGATTGCCTGGGGTCGCACATGCACACTGGTATTAGGTACTATAAATCTCAAAGCAGTTACTGCTCAGTGAACGGTTTTTACATAAATTGAATATAAAAGGGTAAGTCCTCCTTTGTTTTAAAAGGATGTGTGCATTTCAACAAACATGCTGATACACCAGCAGGAAGAGCTAATGCCTAAAGCAGCCCAAAACCCATAGATGCAGGTGCTAGAAACATCACAGAATCAGAAGATGACATGATCATTTCGGTCCTCAAAGACCCATTGTGAGTGCATCTGTTTCTACCAGCCTGATTCCAAGGGGCTGGGCTGAAGTCACTCCCATTATTAGTTATAAATAAACTCCAATCAAAACCAGTGAAATAGGACTCCTTCCTATATACACACTTGCTCCCTTTCCAGCCAAGACTTCCTAGCTCCCAATTCTCTGATGCTCCAGGAAGACAAGGCTGTTCAAGGTGACACCAGACATAGAATGAACCTTCGGCATCATCATAATTCAATCGCTTCCTCATCTCATTCGTCATCAAAATTTATCCTTCACCTCTGGACTCTGCTAGTTAACTGATTTTAACAAAACATTCATGGTTTATTTGGTTCTACTTTGTTATATCTGCCAGTTAAGTCTGTTCACATTCGGTGAGGGACTTTCTGGCTGGACACAGTGAATAATCAGTGTGACAATATCACAGACTGCAGGATAAAGAGAGGGAAAACACCTTGGAAAGCAGGTAAGATTTTCGTTTCCACTAAAGTCACATTGACTTTGTGGCTGCCAGTCTGTGTACGTTTACCAAGAACCCAGGACTGGTATTAGAAAAGGCCCTGATGCTGGGAAAGACTGAGGGCAAGAGGAGAAAGGGACAGCTGAGGATGAGTGGTTGGATGGCATCAGCAACTCAATGGACATGAGTTTGCGAAAGCTCCAGGAGATAGTGAAGGACAGGAAAGCCTGGGGCGCTGCAGTCCATAGGGTCATGAAGAGTCGGACACGACTGAGCAACTGAACGAAGACAATAATAGGCCTCATATGTCTTGCTGTAGGAGCTACACCTGATTGGAATGGAATTCTCCCACTGACCGCCTGGCTCGAGTCTTCAATGTGAAATTCAGCAGAGAACATGGAAACCCATAGGTTTTTTTTTTTTCATCTCTTGATGGGAATTACCATGTTGCAGACTTTTTTTAATGCTGGAAAAAGGCCAGGTGAATGAAATTTAAATGTACATTATGAGTAAAAAGGTTTTAGTTCAGATTTCCTAACAATCCAACGTGAAGTTATGAATTTTTGAGTGAAAGAAGAAGCTCCCTATCAGCTGTTGGTCCCAGAGGGTGGACCGAGCACAGACGATCAATGTATTATCACCCTCTGGGGCACGTACCAGATGTTCCAGACACGCCAACAGAGAAGCGTCCATCTGGATTGCTGCCACCGAGTTAACAGGAAACAGCAAGTGGGTGGACTCACGAAAAAGAATTCAACATTTTTCAGGACAGCAAAAGTTTAGCCTTCGTTATCTGTTGATATATTTTTAAAAACTCTCTTTGTAAGCCCTATCTGGTTTTTTAAAATATTTTTTACATAGAAAATGGTACAGATGATCTTATTTGCAAAGCAGAAATAGAGACACAAGTGTAGCGAACAAATATATGGATATCAAGGGTGGGATGAATTGGGAACTGCAGATTGATGTATATACTAGGTTTTTCTACTTTGTTATATCTGCCAGTTAAGTCTGTTCACATTCGGTAAACCACAGTGAATAATCAGTGTGACAATATCACAGACTGCAGGATAAAGAGAGGGAAAACACCTTGGAAAGCAGGTAAGATTTTCGTTTCCACTAAAGTCACATTGACTTTGTGGCTGCCAGTCTGTGTACGTTTACCAAGAACCCAGGACTGGTATTAGAAAAGGCCCTGATGCTGGGAAAGACTGAGGGCAAGAGGAGAAAGGGACAGCTGAGGATGAGTGGTTGGATGGCATCAGCAACTCAATGGACATGAGTTTGCAAAGCTCCAGGAGATAGTGAAGGACAGGAAAGCCTGGGGCGCTGCAGTCCATAGGGTCATGAAGAGTCGGACACGACTGAGCAACTGAACGAAGACAATAATAGGCCTCATATGTCTTGCTGTAGGAGCTACACCTGATTGGAATGGAATTCTCCCACTGACCGCCTGGCTCGAGTCTTCAATGTGAAATTCAGCAGAGAACATGGAAACCCATAGGTTTTTTTTTTTTCATCTCTTGATGGGAATTACCATGTTGCAGACTTTTTTTAATGCTGGAAAAAGGCCAGGTGAATGAAATTTAAATGTACATTATGAGTAAAAAGGTTTTAGTTCAGATTTCCTAACAATCCAACGTGAAGTTATGAATTTTTGAGTGAAAGAAGAAGCTCCCTATCAGCTGTTGGTCCCAGAGGGTGGACCGAGCACAGACGATCAATGTATTATCACCCTCTGGGGCACGTACCAGATGTTCCAGACACGCCAACAGAGAAGCGTCCATCTGGATTGCTGCCACCGAGTTAACAGGAAACAGCAAGTGGGTGGACTCACGAAAAAGAATTCAACATTTTTCAGGACAGCAAAAGTTTAGCCTTCGTTATCTGTTGATATATTTTTAAAAACTCTCTTTGTAAGCCCTATCTGGTTTTTTAAAATATTTTTTACATAGAAAAATGGTACAGATGATCTTATTTGCAAAGCAGAAATAGAGACACAGAGGTAGAGAACAAATATATGGATATCAAGGGGTGGGATGAATTGGGAACTGCAGATTGATGTATATACTACTGCTACTACATATAAAACAGATAACTAACGAGGACCTACTGAATAACACAGAAAACACTACTTGATGCACTGTGACCTAAATGGGAAGGAAATCAAAAAGGGAGAGGATATATGTGTATGTATGGTTGATTCACTTTGCTATACAGCAGAAACTAATATCACATTGCAAAGCAACTATAACAAAAATTAATTTAAGAAGAAAAAATATGTATATAAAATATCTTTCCCTGATGTGATCATCCTACGTGGATGAGATCGCCCCTAGACATTTTCATTTTTTGCTACACTGAAAAGCATTCTCCATTAGAAGTCCATGAACTTTTTCTGTAAAGTGCAGATGGATATGCTAGCTTTTAGGAGAGAGATGGTCTCTCACAATTGCTCAGTGCTATCACTGTAGTATTAAAGTGACACAGAGGTCATGCAAATGAATGAGCATGTATGTGCTGCAAGAAAACTTTATTGAGAAGAACAGACCATAGGTGTAACTTGGCCCCTAAGCAACTGGTTCAGCAACAGTTCTTCTATATTTTTCCACTATCTTCTCACATATTGCTGCATATATGGGTGGTACTCAGTATTTATTATAGATGAGATGACTAAAGGACTCAAAACAAGTTACTTAATGTTTATGATAAATATAAATACATTTATGCAGTCTTATTAGAAAAAAAAAAGAGCTTCATAATCATTTTCTCTGTTCTCTGATAAAGCAAATGTCAAAATATGCTTCCCAAGATAATCCCTTAAAAATAACTTTGCACTTTTAGGAGACAAACACAAAGACCCATGTAAGCTTTTACTCAAGAATTATACTTAAAACTTACACCACAAGATCCTTAGGAATTAAGGCCTTTTCATATATTTTGCTGTGCTCTTTTTCACAGAATATAAATGACAGCAGCACACATAAAAAAGGATACTTTTAAAAATATTGGGGACTTCCCTGGTGGTCCCGTGGATAGAGAGTTCATCTTGCAGTGCAGGGGGCATCAGCTCAATTCCTGGCCCAGGAAGATCCCATGTGCCGCAGAGCGGCTGGACCAGTGTGTCCAATTATGAGCCGGCACTCTGGGGCACATGCGCTCAGAGCCGGTGCTCTGCAACCAGAGAGGCCACTGCGATGGGAGGCCCACGCAAGCCAAAGAATAAAGATAGATGAAAATAAGTAACCAATAAAAGAGGCCAAAATTGAAAAAAAAAAAAAAAAGAATATTGTAGAAATTCTGGTTGTGAAATAAAATAATTACATATAATTAAGTTTGCCTCAGCCAAATATAGGCTGATATAGACTGATGGAGTCAGTTGCTACTGCCTTTTACAATCGAAAACGAGCTTATGACCAAAGCCATCAGGTAATGAGATGCCAGCGTGTCTTCCTTCCACCTGCCTTTATTAACAACAACAGGAAAACGAGACTGTCAATAGGGACAGCACACTTCACCCAAATTCACTTCCTATTATTCACAAACTGCTTCAGTTTGCTTCTTGGCCACATAGCTTCTCCCAAGACAACAGAAAAAAAAAAAAAAATCTCTGAAGCAGCCCACTCACACTTAGAATCCTAGCCTCTGATAGGTGGAAGGCACACCTGGGTCATCACACGCTGTTCCAACCGTTATTCAACCCCAAACTGCTTCAGCTATTGCATGTCTTGCACATAGCTTTAAGCAACAAAACAAAACAATATAATGTTTATGATAAATATAAATACATTTATGCAGTCTTATTAGAAAAAAAAAAGAGCTTCATAATCATTTTCTCTGTTCTCTGATAAAGCAAATGTCAAAATATGCTTCCCAAGATAATCCCTTAAAAATAACTTTGCACTTTTAGGAGACAAACACAAAGACCCATGTAAGCTTTTACTCAAGAATTATACTTAAAACTTACACCACAAGATCCTTAGGAATTAAGGCCTTTTCATATATTTTGCTGTGCTCTTTTTCACAGAATATAAATGACAGCAGCACACATAAAAAAGGATACTTTTAAAAATATTGGGGACTTCCCTGGTGGTCCCGTGGATAGAGAGTTCATCTTGCAGTGCAGGGGGCATCAGCTCAATTCCTGGCCCAGGAAGATCCCATGTGCCGCAGAGCGGCTGGACCAGTGTGTCCAATTATGAGCCGGCACTCTGGGGCACATGCGCTCAGAGCCGGTGCTCTGCAACCAGAGAGGCCACTGCGATGGGAGGCCCACGCAAGCCAAAGAATAAAGATAGATGAAAATAAGTAACCAATAAAAGAGGCCAAAATTGAAAAAAAAAAAAAAAAGAATATTGTAGAAATTCTGGTTGTGAAATAAAATAATTACATATAATTAAGTTTGCCTCAGCCAAATATAGGCTGATATAGACTGATGGAGTCAGTTGCTACTGCCTTTTACAATCGAAAACGAGCTTATGACCAAAGCCATCAGGTAATGAGATGCCAGCGTGTCTTCCTTCCACCTGCCTTTATTAACAACAACAGGAAAACGAGACTGTCAATAGGGACAGCACACTTCACCCAAATTCACTTCCTATTATTCACAAACTGCTTCAGTTTGCTTCTTGGCCACATAGCTTCTCCCAAGACAACAGAAAAAAAAAAAAAAATCTCTGAAGCAGCCCACTCACACTTAGAATCCTAGCCTCTGATAGGTGGAAGGCACACCTGGGTCATCACACGCTGTTCCAACCGTTATCCTCTCTAGAGAGCGCCTGGCTGAGCACCCTTCAGCTTCTGCTCTTGCCTCATAAGGCAGTCGTATGAGTGGTGATTAACTTTTTTTATTGTCAGTTATAGGGTATCCTTCAACTCCCATTAGCTAAGTTTAAGCAACAAAAAATAAATATCATTAAGAACCTAAGAACCGATAATATACTAGAAAAGCAATGGGCTTCCCCTGGTGGCCCAGTGGGTAAGGACACCGCCTTGCAGTGCAAGGGGCGCCGGTTCGAGCCCTGGCCTGGGAAGATCCCACGGGCCGCGGAGCGGCTGGACCCATGTGTCCAATCACCGAGCCGGAGCTCTGGAGCGCATGCGGCAACAACAGACGCCACCTGGGAGGCCCCCAGGAGCCAAAGAACAAAGACGGATAAACATAGAGAAACGAAAGACCAATAGAAGTGGCCCGCTGCTCCCTCCCTCCCCAACCCGACCCCCGCCCAAAATAAATAAATAAATAAATCTTAAAAAAAAAAAAAAAGGAAAGCAAGCCTTTCCTCTTTTCCCGTGTTAGCTCCTAAAGTTCACTTGTCCCACGGCATTAATCCAAAACTTCCTCCAGACCGCGCCAACCTTGTCAGGCTCCACTCAGCCGTCTCTACTGTTTCAAGTCTCTCTTAAAAACACTCAAAGACTTTTTTAATGGTATTTTTAGGTGGTAGGAAGATTTATCTCAAATATTGAAGATAAAAGAAATGTAACCTACATAACTAACATGTATAATTTCTAGTTACAAATTTAGATTTCATTCATTGAAAATTTCACCTCCTCTTATTTTAAATAGTTCACTGCCTTTACAATCGAAAACGAGCTTATGACCAAAGCCATCAGGTAATGAGATGCCAGCGTGTCTTCCTTCCACCTGCCTTTATTAACAACAACAGGAAAACGAGACTGTCAATAGGGACAGCACACTTCACCCAAATTCACTTCCTATTATTCACAAACTGCTTCAGTTTGCTTCTTGGCCACATAGCTTCTCCCAAGACAACAGAAAAAAAAAAAAAAATCTCTGAAGCAGCCCACTCACACTTAGAATCCTAGCCTCTGATAGGTGGAAGGCACACCTGGGTCATCACACGCTGTTCCAACCGTTATCCTCTCTAGAGAGCGCCTGGCTGAGCACCCTTCAGCTTCTGCTCTTGCCTCATAAGGCAGTCGTATGAGTGGTGATTAACTTTTTTTATTGTCAGTTATAGGGTATCCTTCAACTCCCATTAGCTAAGTTTAAGCAACAAAAAATAAATATCATTAAGAACCTAAGAACCGATAATATACTAGAAAAGCAATGGGCTTCCCCTGGTGGCCCAGTGGGTAAGGACACCGCCTTGCAGTGCAAGGGGCGCCGGTTCGAGCCCTGGCCTGGGAAGATCCCACGGGCCGCGGAGCGGCTGGACCCATGTGTCCAATCACCGAGCCGGAGCTCTGGAGCGCATGCGGCAACAACAGACGCCACCTGGGAGGCCCCCAGGAGCCAAAGAACAAAGACGGATAAACATAGAGAAACGAAAGACCAATAGAAGTGGCCCGCTGCTCCCTCCCTCCCCAACCCGACCCCCGCCCAAAATAAATAAATAAATAAATCTTAAAAAAAAAAAAAAAGGAAAGCAAGCCTTTCCTCTTTTCCCGTGTTAGCTCCTAAAGTTCACTTGTCCTACGGCATTAATCCAAAACTTCCTCCAGACCCGCGGCCAACCTTGTCAGGCTCCACTCAGCCGTCTCTACTGTTTCAAGTCTCTCTTAAAAACACTCAAAGACTTTTTTAATGGTATTTTTAGGTGGTAGGAAGATTTATCTCAAATATTGAAGATAAAAGAAATGTAACCTACATAACTAACATGTATAATTTCTAGTTACAAATTTAGATTTCATTCATTGAAAATTTCACCTCCTCTTATTTTAAATAGTTCAGACAACAGAGTTAAAGGCGTGTTTATAGATATATTGACTGAACTATTAAATATCTGTTATTCTCCTTTGTACATACACAAGTAATGACTGAAAAACTAAATCAGTATTTCTGACCAGGATTAAGTACTAGTGACAGAGAATCTACTATGTGTATACATTTTATACTAATAAAATATTTTAAAGTTCACAAACAAAAGCCAAAAATATTTTAAAGATGAAAAAGACACAAAAGAAAAGGTTATAAAAATCACCATCAATATTCATTTTCAGGAGGAAATAAGTGGCAGCCTATGAGGAAAGGTATTTTTGTGGTTTTTCCTCCAGAAGGTAAAGAAAAAAAACACAAACACATTTAGAACTTCAGACCACAACATACTAGCAGTGCACTCTAGCATCTTTAGCTAATGGATGCCAGATTCTAAAATGCTTATTTTTTCATCATTCCCTGAAAATGCAATTACTTCCTAAAGATTCACATCACCTCTATGTTTTTTTTTATATGCAGTGGCTGCATCAATTAAAAAAAATAACCTAAGTACCCACCAGCACAATGTGACTGGACATGGATGCATCTTCTACATCATCAGCTTAGGCGGGAAGGCTCGCCGCAATTTCCAGTTCCTTCAGACCAGAGCCCACATGCAGCAGCAAACCAGCCTCAACCTTGCACATGAGGGACAGCGGAGCAGCAAGACGGGGCAGCTCTGGATCCCTGAATAACTTCAACTGAATAACTTCCTTGAATAAACACCATGGCTCTCCCTTTCCCAGGCCACCTACTTTTACCTAATCCCTCAAGTGTTTTTCCATGTAACAGCAGCCTAGACTTAACGCTTTCTATTTCACCAAGTGTTGGGAGCTCTCAATTTTCATGACTTATTTTTCCTTGGGTGACTGTGGTCCCATTTGCTTTTAATGGTGTTCAACTAAGAGGTGGACCTTTTGAAATCCAACCTCATTGTCTTTGGTTCAACATATCTTCTAGGTTCTGCTGCCGGTGTATTTGCGGAAATGCAAGAGCATTTTAAGAAGACTAGCTCTTACATTTTACATTTCACAAAGGAATGGACCCCACTTGATGTATGTTCTCTGAGTATAGATTTATGGCACATTTTTCAAGGCATTCACTGTCAATTCAGCTACAATGCTATTTTGGACTGTTTTATGATGTCCATTTTTCTCAGCCTGACACTTCGGTGGGTCCTAACACACACACATTCACTGAGGAAGTCTAAACACTAAAGAAATACAGGGCTATCAATCAGGCAGCAAACAGGTACTGAGAGCCTACTAGGGGCTAGTTCTGTGCCGAGTGAGAGCGATACAGAGAGAAGCAAAACACTTTCCCTGATATAAAGGAGCCTGGGATCATGTTAGGGAGTCAGAATACACACAACATGAACCAAATCCCTAGCAAGCCCAGGGTAAATGCAACCAAGTTCCAAAGAAGGGCTGGAGGCTAATATTTTAAGGGGAAATGGATGCAAAACCTTAAAACTGCCTAAATACAGTATCAGTACTCTTGACACATTGCAGCATGTTTCTTCACTCCATTTGAGACAACCCAGCACAGCTACTAGACTCAGCTAAGGTATTCTTTTATCACAGGAACTGCAAGCCTATCTTCCAGAGTTCAGTAGTCTACTTGGGACTGACCTTGAGCTTGCCCAGAAGCACATGCATGAAATTTGGAATGTATGGACACAGGGCGATTGTCTCTGGAAACACAGTAAACAAGGCGTGGCGAGGGAGGGGGGAGGGGGGAGGTGAATTTTATATCTGGTGACTCATTTCTTTAAAGGGAGTCAAACTGGAAGGTGGACTGAGAGCTAAATAGGATGCTGGATGTGAGCCCTGCCTCAGCAGTCAGGAGCCAATGCCTGAAAAGAAAGAAAGCAAACAAAAGCTCCGCTGCAACCAATATACAAGATCCAGAAAGAAGCCAACAAAAGCAAGAAGAAAGAGGGAAATTAGTCCAGCGAAGGAAATCAGATGACATTCTTAGAAATCAGAGTGAAAATAGTTTCCATTTCAAATACAAATGATCTTGATCAGATGTGACTGACATCAGCCTTGTTTGAGGAATTCAAGTTTTCGTCTCCACTATTCCCATCCTGGAGGCTCAGCTCCTGCACAGCTCGTGAATGACCCAGATGTCAACATGTCACGTTCTTGTCTTAAGTCCCCTCTTGCTTTCTAAGTTCTATGCTTTTTTTTTTTTGTATTTCCTAACCCTTTTCTGGCCACTTCTATTGGTTTTTCATCTATTAATTTTCATCCATCTTTGTTCTTTGGCCAGCGTGGGCCTCCCATTGCAGTGGCCTCTCTTGTGGCAAAGCACCGGCTCTGGGCACATGCGCTCCAGAGCTCTGGCTCGGTAGTTGGACACATCTGTCCAACCGCTTTGCGGCACGCGGGATCCTCCCAGGCCAGGGATCGAACTGGCGCCCTTTGCACTGCAAGGTGGTGTCCCTACCCACTGGACCACCAGCGAAGCCCTGCATATTGTTCTTAATAACAAAACCTAGGTTGTACTGTCGCCCGCTCGAGTCACCGCAGTGATCTTTAGAAAGTATCAGTCAAGGCCAACGAAGCCTGACGATCTTCACAGCACTGGATGAAATGCAGGACAACATAGCAACTCCAAACACATCTGAATAGTCATGGTTCCCAGCCCAAGCCCAGGCAGCTGAAATACCCATAGAGCTTACATTGTTAGGAAACCTAAGATTTTATTTCCAAATTACCTTTAATTGAAAATACTATCTATAAATAGGACAAGATTCTGTAAATTATATATCTGATTTTCATAGCGATTGGAATACCTTCTGGAAACACAGTAAACAAGGCGTGGCGAGGGAGGGGGGAGGGGGGAGGTGAATTTTATATCTGGTGACTCATTTCTTTAAAGGGAGTCAAACTGGAAGGTGGACTGAGAGCTAAATAGGATGCTGGATGTGAGCCCTGCCTCAGCAGTCAGGAGCCAATGCCTGAAAAGAAAGAAAGCAAACAAAAGCTCCGCTGCAACCAATATACAAGATCCAGAAAGAAGCCAACAAAAGCAAGAAGAAAGAGGGAAATTAGTCCAGCGAAGGAAATCAGATGACATTCTTAGAAATCAGAGTGAAAATAGTTTCCATTTCAAATACAAATGATCTTGATCAGATGTGACTGACATCAGCCTTGTTTGAGGAATTCAAGTCTCTCGTCTCCACTATTCCCATCCTGGAGGCTCAGCTCCTGCACAGCTCGTGAATGACCCAGATGTCAACATGTCACGTTCTTGTCTTAAGTCCCCTCTTGCTTTCTAAGTTCTATGCTTTTTTTTTTTTTTGTATTTCCTAACCCTTTTTTTTTTGGCCACTTCTATTGGTTTTTCATCTATTAATTTTCATCCATCTTTGTTCTTTGGCCAGCGTGGGCCTCCCATTGCAGTGGCCTCTCTTGTGGCAAAGCACCGGCTCTGGGCACATGCGCTCCAGAGCTCTGGCTCGGTAGTTGGACACATCTGTCCAACCGCTTTGCGGCACGCGGGATCCTCCCAGGCCAGGGATCGAACTGGCGCCCTTTGCACTGCAAGGTGGTGTCCCTACCCACTGGACCACCAGCGAAGCCCTGCATATTGTTCTTAATAACAAAACCTAGGTTGTACTGTCGCCCGCTCGAGTCACCGCAGTGATCTTTAGAAAGTATCAGTCAAGGCCAACGAAGCCTGACGATCTTCACAGCACTGGATGAAATGCAGGACAACATAGCAACTCCAAACACATCTGAATAGTCATGGTTCCCAGCCCAAGCCCAGGCAGCTGAAATACCCATAGAGCTTACATTGTTAGGAAACCTAAGATTTTATTTCCAAATTACCTTTAATTGAAAATACTATCTATGAAATAGGACAAGATTCTGTAAATTATATATCTGATGTGGAGTTCATATCCTGAATCCATAAGGAACTCCTACAACTCAACAATAGAAAAGTCAAATAATCTGATTTTAAAATAAGCAAACCTCAAAAGATATTTCTCCAGAGGGGACATACCAATAACCAACAAGGATATGGAAAGATGTTCAATATTTCTAGAGAAAGTAGGGGCAAACTAAAACTGCAATGATATATCTCTTAATACCCATTAAAATTGCTACTATCAAAAAAAAAAAAAAAAACAGAAAATAAGTGATGGAAAGAATGGGGAGTGACTGGAAACTTCACATACTGTTGGTGGAATCATAAAATGGTGCAACCACTAAAGAAAGGAGTATAGAGTTGCCTTTAAAAATTTTAAAGCTACCATATGATCCAGCAATTCCACATCGGGGTAATATAAAAGATTTGAAAGCATGGTCTCGAAGAGATATTTGCAAACTCACAATCACGGTAGCTCTGTTCACAGCAGCCGAGAGAAGCAAACCCAATCATCCAAATGAGTAGACAGATAAAATGTGATATTATACATATAAAAGAGCAATATTCGGCCTTAAAAAAGGGAAATTCAGTCAAATGCTATGAAATGGATGAACCTTGAGGACATGTTATGGAAAGTAAGCTGATCGCAAAAGGATAAATACAATTATGACTCCATTGATATGGGGTATCTGGAATAGTCAAATGTACAGAAATAGAATGGAGAATGCCAGGCACTGGGTGGAAGGGGAAAGGTGAGTGGCTTTTTAATGAATGGGCACACAGTAAGTTTTTACAACATGAAGAAATTCTGGAGATCTGTTTCAGACCAGAACAAGTATACTTAACACTACTGAACTGCACAATGAAAAATAAGTAAGATGGTAAATGTTGTGCATTTTTAATAATTTTTAAATAGCTTATAATTACCTTTAAGGATACTCTAACAAATATATCCTCACAGAACATGTGCATTGTTCCCACCAGAGCAGGTGTGTGTGTTTCTTCAGTTAATCACATTTACTGACTGCTTTTATTTCTCCATGAAGGCTTCCTAGCTGGAATGTATTGAGTATGCACAAAAGTCAGGAACATGGAGTTTAGGCCCTTGAAAGTAGAACATTCGTGAGGACCTATCATTGGTGACTCAGACAGTAAAGAATCTGCCTGCAGTGCAAACTGATGTGGAGTTCATATCCTGAATCCATAAGGAACTCCTACAACTCAACAATAGAAAAGTCAAATAATCTGATTTTAAAATAAGCAAACCTCAAAAGATATTTCTCCAGAGGGGACATACCAATAACCAACAAGGATATGGAAAGATGTTCAATATTTCTAGAGAAAGTAGGGGCAAACTAAAACTGCAATGATATATCTCTTAATACCCATTAAAATTGCTACTATCAAAAAAAAAAAAAAAAAAAAAACAGAAAATAAGTGATGGAAAGAATGGGGAGTGACTGGAAACTTCACATACTGTTGGTGGAATCATAAAATGGTGCAACCACTAAAGAAAGGAGTATAGAGTTGCCTTTAAAAATTTTAAAGCTACCATATGATCCAGCAATTCCACATCGGGGTAATATAAAAGATTTGAAAGCATGGTCTCGAAGAGATATTTGCAAACTCACAATCACGGTAGCTCTGTTCACAGCAGCCGAGAGAAGCAAACCCAATCATCCAAATGAGTAGACAGATAAAATGTGATATTATACATATAAAAGAGCAATATTCGGCCTTAAAAAAGGGAAATTCAGTCAAATGCTATGAAATGGATGAACCTTGAGGACATGTTATGGAAAGTAAGCTGATCGCAAAAGGATAAATACAATTATGACTCCATTGATATGGGGTATCTGGAATAGTCAAATGTACAGAAATAGAATGGAGAATGCCAGGCACTGGGTGGAAGGGGAAAGGTGAGTGGCTTTTTAATGAATGGGCACACAGTAAGTTTTTACAACATGAAGAAATTCTGGAGATCTGTTTCAGACCAGAACAAGTATACTTAACACTACTGAACTGCACAATGAAAAATAAGTAAGATGGTAAATGTTGTGCATTTTTAATAATTTTTAAATAGCTTATAATTACCTTTAAGGATACTCTAACAAATATATCCTCACAGAACATGTGCATTGTTCCCACCAGAGCAGGTGTGTGTGTTTCTTCAGTTAATCACATTTACTGACTGCTTTTATTTCTCCATGAAGGCTTCCTAGCTGGAATGTATTGAGTATGCACAAGAACGTCCAGGGACACATGCAGGGCACGCAGTACTTCCCCAGGGCCCCTTTATGTAATGTAGAACATTCGTGAGGACCTATCATTGGTGACTCAGACAGTAAAGAATCTGCCTGCAGTGCAAACGCCCCAGGTTCAATCCCTGGGTTGGAAAGAGCCCCTGGAGAAGGGCAGGGCACCCCACTCCAATATTCTTGCCTGGAGAATTCCATGGACAGATGAGCCTGGCAGACTACAGTCGCCAAGCGTCAGACAAGATTGACTAACACACATTTGTGAAACCGGAATTTCACAAAGTCTCCAACTATCAAAACCCCATTAGTTTACCTTTTACATATCACACCCAAAACACCAGAGGCCATCAGCTCAAAAGCTTTGCACATTTGCTAAGATTCTAAATTATGCTTGGTACATCATTACATTCAGGACCTCACAATCCGCTAAGTGAACAGATAATTATAACGCCATAAAAGCAAAGTAAATGAATGCATACAAGGTGAGAAGTTCAATGATAGATGCATACAGGCAGCATGAACAGGAAATGATTAATCACCAGAGCACACAGTGAAAGCTTTAGAGAAGGGCTTTCAGCAGATTAGAATTTACCAGGCAGAGGGGCAAGTGGGAAGAGGGAAAGAGATTCTACCAGAAAGAAGAGCATCAATAAATGATGTGTGGGCTTCCCTGGTGGTCCAGTGGGTAAAGACACTGCCTTGCAGTGCAAGGGGTGCCAGTTTGATCCCTGGCCTGAGAAGATCCCACGTGCCATGGAGCGGCTGGACCGATGTGTCCAACTACCGAGCGGCAGCTCTGAGCGCCGCACCCAGAGCCAGTGCTCTGCAAGAGAGAGGTCACTGCGATGGGAGGCCCACACAGGCCAAAGAACAAATGAAAGATCTATAGAAGTGGCCAAAAATAAAAACAAAAAAATAAATGA
This sequence comes from Tragulus kanchil, assembly GCA_022376925.1. Taxonomy (NCBI): domain Eukaryota; kingdom Metazoa; phylum Chordata; class Mammalia; order Artiodactyla; family Tragulidae; genus Tragulus; species Tragulus kanchil. The sequence continues at coordinate 164,124,405 of JAIOJX010000003.1, read as the reverse complement.
TGTATATGCTTTCAAACCAAATTGAACATGTGCATTGTTCCCACCAGAGCAGGTGTGTGTGTTTCTTCAGTTAATCACATTTACTGACTGCTTTTATTTCTCCATGAAGGCTTCCTAGCTGGAATGTATTGAGTATGCACAAGAACGTCCAGGGACACATGCAGGGCACGCAGTACTTCCCCAGGGCCCCTTTATGTAATGTAGAACATTCGTGAGGACCTATCATTGGTGACTCAGACAGTAAAGAATCTGCCTGCAGTGCAAACGCCCCAGGTTCAATCCCTGGGTTGGAAAGAGCCCCTGGAGAAGGGCAGGGCACCCCACTCCAATATTCTTGCCTGGAGAATTCCATGGACAGATGAGCCTGGCAGACTACAGTCGCCAAGCGTCAGACAAGATTGACTAACACACATTTGTGAAACCGGAATTTCACAAAGTCTCCAACTATCAAAACCCCATTAGTTTACCTTTTACATATCACACCCAAAACACCAGAGGCCATCAGCTCAAAAGCTTTGCACATTTGCTAAGATTCTAAATTATGCTTGGTACATCATTACATTCAGGACCTCACAATCCGCTAAGTGAACAGATAATTATAACGCCATAAAAGCAAAGTAAATGAATGCATACAAGGTGAGAAGTTCAATGATAGATGCATACAGGCAGCATGAACAGGAAATGATTAATCACCAGAGCACACAGTGAAAGCTTTAGAGAAGGGCTTTCAGCAGATTAGAATTTACCAGGCAGAGGGGCAAGTGGGAAGAGGGAAAGAGATTCTACCAGAAAGAAGAGCATCAATAAATGATGTGTGGGCTTCCCTGGTGGTCCAGTGGGTAAAGACACTGCCTTGCAGTGCAAGGGGTGCCAGTTTGATCCCTGGCCTGAGAAGATCCCACGTGCCATGGAGCGGCTGGACCGATGTGTCCAACTACCGAGCGGCAGCTCTGGAGCGCCGGCACCCAGAGCCAGTGCTCTGCAAGAGAGAGGTCACTGCGATGGGAGGCCCACACAGGCCAAAGAACAAATGAAAGATCTATAGAAGTGGCCAAAAATAAAAACAAAAAAATAAATGATGTATATGCTGTTCAAGGAACCATAGGTCTTTCAGTATTTTTGGAATTTGCAGAGCAAGAGGTAGAAAAAAAGGAGTTTATAGCAAGAGATAGGAAACAGGTAATGAAGGGCCTTGTAACTCATATTAGGAAACTTGGACTCATCAGGAAAATCTTTTGAAAGTTCAATGGGAGACAGAATTTAAGATCAGAGTTTTACTTTAGAAAAACCACATAAACAATAACATTGATTATCGTATGGGGAAAGGGAAGAGAACTAGAAAACCCTTCAAACCTCTGGATTAAGATACTAAAACATTGATCTAAGGCAAATGGGCCTGTGGCACAAGGGAGAAACTGAGAAAAATCTATGAAGTTTGCAGGATGCGATGTCTGATATGGTGGATAAGGAGAATTCTAAGATGTTTCACTGGTCCTCAACTTTAGAACCTTCCAGAGAGTAAGCTAAGCAAAGAAGGAAGTAACGCTGGAGAATGAGGAAGAAGATGATACTGGAGGTTGACAAATCATCAAATCATATATTGAGTTGGAACACCCTGGATCTAGATTCCTGTGAGGCGTGGAGACAAAGACAGGCACAGGGAAGTGGACCTGTCTAGACCTCAAGAGCCAGAATGGGCCTGGCGATCAGGCGGCCAGGGTTCCATCCCTGGTCAGGGAGCTAGATCCCACAACAGAGATCTGGCAAAGCCAAATAAATTAAGAAAAAAATGGGACTGAGGTAAAGATCAGGCCATCACACACATAAGCTGCAATAAAGGATGACATCCTTAAGGAACAAAGGCAGCACAAGATGAAGTTCAAAGAAACACACATCCCTGGATTTCAACAAAAATGTAATCAGTTGAGAAAGAGAAGCTCCTGGCAAAATAGTCTATAGCAATATACAAACAACACAATGCAAATTTCTAAAAGTTTCTTAATAAATGAAAGTATAAATAAGTTTTCAGCGCGCATCTGAGTCTCTGCTCACAGCTAACCTCCTCATTCAGAATGTTAATAAGTACACGTATAGATATAGTGTAGAGACCAAGTAACGTGCTTTATAATCTTGACATCATGTTATCACATCATCACTTCACATCTTTGATGACCTTCAGCATAATCCTGCTTGTCCCCATATGCAAAGCATCTCCCTTGAAAATAAAAAAAAAATTTTTTTTTTTTACTTTTTTTTTTTTGCTTCTAAGTTATTGTTTATTTTTCATCCACCTTTGTTCTTTGGCCTGTGTGGGCCTCCCATCCCAGTGGCCTCTCTCACTGCAGAGCACTGGCTCTGGGCTCATGCACTCCAGAGTGCTGGCTCGTAATTGGACACACCAGCCCAGTTGTCCCTTGGCACGTGGGATCTTCCCAGGCCAGAGATTGAACCGGTGCCCCTTGCACTCCAAGGCAGACTCTTAACCCACTGGACCACCAGGGAAGTCCTCCCCTGAAATTTATAGTTATCATCCTCCATTTGGTAAGTGTCAGGGGAGATGAAAACATCAAACTGTATACCTTAAATATATAAAATTTTGGCAATGATACCTAAATTAAGCTTTTTAAAAATATAAAAAGCAGAAATACATTAAATGAAGAAACAATTTGGGCCAATATCTAAAATGATATCCCCTTTCTCATTAAAATAGAAAACTAAGTGTCCTATTGTGTGTGTTTAAGAATACAATACACAAAACACGTCCATCAAAACTGTGTCAAACATGGTAATACAGGGAAAAAAAGCGCATTTGGTTACATAACTTTGTCCCTGCCTTAAACAAACATATTGATAATGATTTATTTGAGGGTCAGAGATGCTTTCCAGTCTTAAGAAATCTGAGTGTGCTTACATAGAAAAGCCCAGGGCAGCGAAGTGAAGTCAATGAGGTGTGGCAACTATAGATTGTGGACATGTCATCATAAATCGAAATGACAAGGGAATATGAGCAATAAATGTAAAATGATGGTCATACTGCCCCAAAGCCATGTGGACACCAAGCACGGAGAGAGCAAAGGTGAAAGTTTAGAGGTCATCACTGTCATCAACTTTACAGGTCAGTCTTGAACCCTAGTCCCAAGAAAGTCTAGAAACCCAGAGTTTGGTAGGAAAAGGAACATACTATAGATAATTCTTCCAATGTCACATATAACATATCAGACGGCAGTAAAACTATATAAGCTTTTTTTGTATTGACCTAGAATCCATTTTTAGTACTACATACTCTTTTTTTTCTTTTAAAGATCTTTAATGGGAAGATAATTGCTTTACAATATTGTATTGTATTTTGCCATACATTAACACGGATCAGCCATAGGTATACATACGTCCCCTTGAACCTCCCTCCCACATCCCACCAGATCCCACTCCTCTGGGCTATCACAAAGCACCAGGTTTGAGTTTCCTGCGTCACACAGCAAATCCCCACTGGCTATCCATTTTACATATGGCAATGAATACATTTCCATGCAACTCTTACTAAACACTATCTGAGTGGGTGAATGGTGGGGTGAAGGGCCTTCTAAATTCAACGAGCAACTTAGAAAATGTAAAATAAAGCATGAAAGTATAATACAGTTTTCCAACTCATGTTTCAAAATCCATGTTTCAAAGTGGTTAGTAAAGTGCAACTTCATCATATAACCACTAAGTCTGAAGACGGGAAAAATACCACACGCAGGACTGTGCTAAAAAGAGACTAACATCGCATTGCTGTTTGCACGGTAGTAGGCCAGGCACAGGTGAATGCATAGATGAGCCCAGCCCTCAGACTTTCTTAGAATCCCAGAGATCAGTGGAAACATCTACAAATGGCAAGGACACGAGAACGTGTTGTCTGGATGGGACTCTGTCATCAAAGTCCTCAGCTTCCTACTTCCAAGACTGAGCACTGAGGCTTTATATATTTTCTAAGTGAAAGGTTCACCCCAAAAGTCTGGTCTGCTGAGGGTCCCAGGATGTGAGTTAAGAAGCCGCTGACAGTTGTGGACCAAGACGAAAGTTGACTGCAATTCTAGGCTTGGCTATAGGGATGTACTCCACCAGAGGCATGGGCAAAACCATGGGATAAATATAATGCCTATTCAGGCATCTAAACCTTTCCTTACCTTATAAATGTCTTGAAATTAATTTCTACCAAAAAATCCCTAAAAACCAACTTTCTAATATACTAGTGACTCAACATAGCAAATACTCTAACTCATGCAAGTGGTAGCTTACTATTTCGATACTGAGACACAAGGGAATCTTAACAGAATCCTAAATGTGTTCTCAAAAATGCAGAAATCACTAGGAGCAGTGCAGAGATTAAAAGGAAGAGCAGAAATAATGAGGTGACTTCCTCATGCTAAGGGCTGTCTCCTATCATTTGCATCAATTAATAGCTGCAGTGGAAATGGGAGGCTTTGTGGCCAGCAGTGAAATGTGAGAAGATGTCTTATCGATCCAACCGATGCATCTCATCCAGATGAGATTAATGCACCAATGATCCACAAAGAGGAGGATACTGGGTTCAGTTTGGGTTTGGTTTTCCTCCATATCTCACGTGGTAAGATGGAAACATAAAAGCTAGTTGGCAGTGGTAGTGATGAACTATCCTTTGTTTCCCTTTCTTTCAGAGTAAAAAAATAAAAAAAAACAAGAAAGGAGCTTCCCTGGTTGTCCAGTGGGTAGAGAGCCCACCTTGCAGTGCAAGGGGCACCAGTATGATCCCCAGCCTGGGAAGATCCCACGTGCCGCAGAGCAGCTGGACTAGTGTGTCCAATTACCAGCCAGCACTCTGGAGCGCATGCACCCAGAGCCAGTGCTCTGTAGTGAGAGAGGCCACTGCAATGGGAGGCCCACACAGGCCAAAGAATAAAGATGGGTGAAAATGAATAGATAAAGGACCAGTAAAAGAGGCTAACATTAAAAAAGGAAAAAAGAAGAAAGGTTTAGGGATGGTAGCATGTATACAACTAGTCTAACCACCCTATACAAAAATGGTCAACTTTACCTCTGATATAAAGCTGTCTAAAGTTTTAATTTCTTCAAGAACAAGGTTAAGAATACAGCCGTTTAACCATCAATTTACAGTCATTTGTTCGGGTAAATGGCTTCAGCTGCCTTAAGAAAAAATGAAGCAAGACACAGACTGAAATTGTCTTGAAAGCCATGTCTAATTCATGCAAGAACAAAATGCCTCCTTTTTACACTATTTCACTTGAAGAGAATTTGTTCTGAAGTAATGATGGAGTCATTAGACTTAATCCTCTCGTGCGGCAGAATACCAAACCTTCCACCCACCAGCCATCAGGACTCATAGCCTATTTAACACAACTTGCATTATCCAGTCTAGAGGCTTCCTAGTCAAATTGTATCAAAACCTAATATCAGAAACAATTTTCTAGAGTGAAAGTCAAGTAGCAACCATATGAGAATTGATTTCTGCCCGCAACAGAGCAATGCCAATACAACAGAGAAGATACTTGAATCCAACAAGCAAACAGAGAAAGCTTCCAAAGTGATTTAGTGAGTCAGGATGAAAAGCTATCTATCAAATGGTATTTTTTAACAAGTTACATCTTTTACATCATTTTTTTTGCCATTTGATGTAGAAAAAGAATTTTACATTTGAAAATTTTTCCACTATTGATTTTAGAAACTTTAACTATTAGATGTAAATGTATATTAAGCTTGAATACTAAAAAAAAAAAAAAAAAGGACCTCTAACAGAAAATAATCAGGATTATGTTCCCACAGAATCCTTTAGTTCAGCAAAAAGGTGCATATAATCTGATACGCTTACCTACAGATACAGTACATAATCCACAATTTTGATTTAGGAAATACACAGACCAGACACATTTTGTCTTTACTAGCTTCTTGTGATGAAAATTTCCTAATATTCTGTGAACTACTAGAATGATTAACTTGGGCTTTGGGAAGTCAGCTGTGTGAACCCAGCACTGATTATTCCTGCTTTCTCCGAGGCCATATGTAGTCTATTAAGTACCTCAGGGGTTCAGAACTGTGAGTTCAGAACTTGGTTGGACTTCACAGTTGGGTTGGACCTTGGAAATCAGTCCTGGTATCTTACCACCTTATCTGGGGGAAGACTGAGAAAGAAACTCATTTTGTCTATTTCCCAGGGAATTTGGCCAGAAAGAAGCCCTGAAAGAGACTGGAGACCCTAAGGCAATCCTTGTTTTCAGGATAAACACCGGGAAAGACTCAGCAGCTGAACACCACCACTGTATTAGCCATAGTCCTTTAAATATATTCAAAGCATAGCATTTCTTAGCTTAACACTCGGAATCATTAGCGTACTTGAATCCAGATTTTAGTTGCATGTCTTTCTTTGTATATTATTTAAAGTCAAAGCCATCCATAGGCATTCCATCCACAAGGGAGTGGCAAGATTTCATCAGTGAAAGACGTGTATGTTTTACTGAGGTTCTCTCAGGTAATGTGTTGCATAATATTGAGTCATAATGCTATAGCTATTAGATCTGAGCAAATAGCATAATTAACTATCTATGTTCAAATAGCAGACAAGTGAGAATTTATAAACTATGATAAAATATGCATTATGTAATTAAGCTATGCAACATTCCTTTCTGTAAACAAAAGCAAACACAGCCTTTTTTTTTTCCTCCACAGCGCTAATGTCATTTTGGAAGTAGCATGCTTCTCGAGGGCCATCAATAAAGGCACTGCATCCATCTTTGTCAATTTCTTAGAGGAGTCATTAGTGAAATGTCACCTTTCTGAATTCCTCACACCTTGAGGACAGAAAGTTTTCACTTTAAAACAGCAACAACAAAAGCAACACCGGATGATGACATCATGCCTTAGAATTTTGCAGCTAGAAACATCAAACCATTAAGAATCTCAAACGATAACAGGATCTTTATGGGTGTAATTATTATCAGTTATTATCATAAAGTTTACCTGTTTTCTTCCTGTATTTAAAGCTACTTTGAAATATTAAGATATCAGAAACCTAAGCAAAAGGAAAACTGTCATTACAGTTACATAATCTCACACTACATTTAAAACTTTCCCTATTTAGGAATCATTTTGTCATTGACTAAAATCTGGAACTCAGGAAATGAAATAAAGATATTATAGCCATATCATTTCCTGTGATTCTACAGGGCTAGAGCACAAAGACTAAGATCTAGTGTTAAATTACTCTGTCTGAGGCATCTTTAGAAAAACCCAGTTATCTGGGTTTTCAAACGTGTTGGAGGCTGAACCATGTTACCTGCCTAAGTCAATGTTAAGAGATTATTACACCTGTTGGAGAGGAGAACTAATGTCTGACACCACTTCCAAACACAGGATTCCAAGACACAATGATTACAGATAATAAACCAATTAAATTCTCAAATTTCAAAAATCTATACTTACACACTATTTTATCATTTTCCCAAATTCCACGTATCTGTCACACAGCATTGGTGGTATAGTGGTGAGCACAGCTGCCTTCCAAGTATTTGTCTTTGAGAAAGGTATAAAAACACAGAAGAGCAAAACTGAAACTACTCATATTACAGGTTAAAATGTATTTACATAAAATGTTTTCCTAGTCCCTTGGTAAACATCAAGTTATTATAGCTAATTAGGAGCCCTATCATCTGTCTATCATTTGCATAACTCTAGGAAGTTCAGAAGCCACAGAGCCACCACTTCGCTCAGTGAGCAAAGCCCAGCCGTTGGTTCTCCAAGAATGTCTCAAGTCCTGCTAGGTGACAGGCACACTGGACACAGGTACTAGTCCATAAGGCACCGGAGGAGAGAGACAGGAAAACAAAGTGCTCAGTTCTATGAAGGATGCAAGCACTGCATTTTCTAATTATACAATCTTCTCCTTCTGAATTCTACTGCTTTAGCAAACCACCGCAGATTCAGTGCCCTGAAACAGCATGAGTTCTACTGCTACGGCCTGAAGTCCATCAATCTGAAATCAGTTTCACCAAGTTAAAATCAAAGAGTGATCTCGGCTGGTTCTTCACTGGAAGCTCCCTAACACACAGGCTCGCGACCCCTTCCTCCACACTGAAAACCACCTTACTCCGATTTAAAATTTTTTCAGAAACCTAAGCAAAAGGAAAACTGTCATTACAGTTACATAATCTCACACTACATTTAAAACTTTCCCTATTTAGGAATCATTTTGTCATTGACTAAAATCTGGAACTCAGGAAATGAAATAAAGATATTATAGCCATATCATTTCCTGTGATTCTACAGGGCTAGAGCACAAAGACTAAGATCTAGTGTTAAATTACTCTGTCTGAGGCATCTTTAGAAAAACCCAGTTATCTGGGTTTTCAAACGTGTTGGAGGCTGAACCATGTTACCTGCCTAAGTCAATGTTAAGAGATTATTACACCTGTTGGAGAGGAGAACTAATGTCTGACACCACTTCCAAACACAGGATTCCAAGACACAATGATTACAGATAATAAACCAATTAAATTCTCAAATTTCAAAAATCTATACTTACACACTATTTTATCATTTTCCCAAATTCCACGTATCTGTCACACAGCATTGGTGGTATAGTGGTGAGCACAGCTGCCTTCCAAGTATTTGTCTTTGAGAAAGGTATAAAAACACAGAAGAGCAAAACTGAAACTACTCATATTACAGGTTAAAATGTATTTACATAAAATGTTTTCCTAGTCCCTTGGTAAACATCAAGTTATTATAGCTAATTAGGAGCCCTATCATCTGTCTATCATTTGCATAACTCTAGGAAGTTCAGAAGCCACAGAGCCACCACTTCGCTCAGTGAGCAAAGCCCAGCCGTTGGTTCTCCAAGAATGTCTCAAGTCCTGCTAGGTGACAGGCACACTGGACACAGGTACTAGTCCATAAGGCACCGGAGGAGAGAGACAGGAAAACAAAGTGCTCAGTTCTATGAAGGATGCAAGCACTGCATTTTCTAATTATACAATCTTCTCCTTCTGAATTCTACTGCTTTAGCAAACCACCGCAGATTCAGTGCCCTGAAACAGCATGAGTTCTACTGCTACGGCCTGAAGTCCATCAATCTGAAATCAGTTTCACCAAGTTAAAATCAAAGAGTGATCTCGGCTGGTTCTTCACTGGAAGCTCCCTAACACACAGGCTCGCGACCCCTTCCTCCACACTGAAAACCACCTGAACAATCACTGCGTTCTGCTTTTGTCCTTGGTGGTGGTGGTGCTCAGTCACTAAGTCATATCCGACACTTGCGCCCTCGCACCCTCACACCCTCACACCCTTGGACTGCAGAATGCCAGGCTTCCCGGTCCTCCACTGTCCTCTGGGGTTTGCTCAAATTCACGTCCACTGAGTCAGTGATGCCATCCAACCATCTCATCCTCTGTTATTCCCTTCTCCTCCCGCCCTCCGTCTTTCCCAGAATCAGGGTCTTTTCCGATGGGTCATCTCTTCCCATCAGGTGGCCAAAGTATTGGAGCTTCAGCTTCAACATCAGTCCTTCCAATCAATATTCAAGGTGGATTTCTTTTGGGACTGACTGGTTTGATTTCCTTGCTGTCCAAGGGACTCTCAAGAGTCTTATCCAGCACACTTTGAAAGCAACAGTTCTTCGGTGCCCAGCCTTCTTTATGACCCAACTCTCACATCCATACAGGGCTGCTGGAAGAACCAGAGCTTTGATTATAGGGACGTTTGCTGGCAAAGTGATGTCTCTGCTTTTGAATATGCTAAGTTTGCCACAGCTTTCCTTCCAAGGAGCAACCATCTTTTAATTTCATGGCTGCAGTCACTGTCTGCAGTTGACTGTGGAGCCCACGGAAACAAAATCTGATGCAACATAGATCAAAGCAAGACAGGTAACCAAAGGCGAGAGGATCCCAGGAAGCTCCATGTCAAAGAGCTTCCTGGGATCTACTGTCAATTGGGTTCCACGATGGCTGATCCTCACAGCAGAAAGAGATGAAGGTCAGTATCTTCATTTCTCTGGCTCTCTGTCTGGTTATCTTAGGCTAGATGTCTTCCTTCAGCAAAGTCAGGGCCCCGTTAGAAGGCTCTTTGCAGATGGTTCGAGCTGGCCCCCTGGCAACAGCACCAGGACACATCTTTATCTGCTGGTTTCCAAACATTCTGATTGTAGCTGTTTAAACTGCGAAAGTGAAAGGGTTAGTATCTCAGCCGTGCCCAACTCTTTTGCTCCTCTGTCCATGGAATTCTCCAGGCAAGAATACTGGACTGGATTGCCCCTTCTTTCTCCAGGGGGTCTTCCTGACCCAGGGATCTAACCCAGGTCTCCTATGTCTCCTGAATTGCAGGCGGATTCTTTTTAAAGGGCCCCTAATAGGGCTTCCCTGGTGGTCCAGTGGGTCAAGAGTCTGCCTTGCAATGCAAGAGGCACTGGTTTGATCCCTGGCCTTGGAAGATCCCACGTGTGGCGCAGCTGGACCAGTGTCCAGTTGGAAGCCAGCATTCTGGAATGCATGTGCCCAGAGCCAGTGCTCTGCAGCAATGGGGGCCGCTGCAGTGGGAGGCCCACACAGGCCGAAGAGTCAGGATGGATGAAAAATAAATAAATAGAAAATCAATAAAAGGGGCCAAAATGTTAAAACAGAAAAAAAGGGGGTCCCTAATAAAACTCTGCTGTATTTCACCAACATGGAAGGCTCACCTTTTATTCAACTCCAGTCCTCACTGATATAACTTTATCCTCACAACCCAGCAAGGTCAAAATTATTTTCTAGGGCTTCCCTGATAGCTCGGTGGTAAAGAGTTCGACTGCCAATGCGGGAGACACGAGATCGATCCCTGATCCGGGAAGATCCCATATGCCGCGGAGCAACTAAGCCCATGAGCCACAATTATGGAGCCTGGGCTCTAGAGCCTCAGAGCCACCACAATTGAGCCCATGTGCCGCAACAACTGAAGCCCATGAGCCCTAGCGCCCGAGTTCCACAATAAGAAAAGTCACCACAACAAGAAGCCTGCTCACCTCAACTAGAGAGTAGCCCCCACTCCCTGCAACTAAAGAAGAGCCTGTGGCAGCAGTGAAAACCCAGAATACCCAAAAATAAATAAATATTTTTTTAAAAAAATTTTTTTCCAGTAGTTCACAGGTGAAGAAACAAATCCTGAGAAACCAGGAAGGAATATCCCTCTCTGCTTAGAAAATCAACTTCTTTGTTTCCCTGCCTTCACCTGCCCGGTGCCTTGGCATAAGCTCCTTAGTGACTACAGAAAGGCAGGTGGGTCCTGGACACAGAGCCCACAAGAAGCCACCCCAGTGTATCTGGCGTGTCCCTACGCTTCAGCAAAGCGACATGGTGGACCTGCAGAAAACAGGATGTGACTTTCCATGCATTCCGTCTTGTTTCCAACCACCATTAGATTACCATTACTCCCTTCCGTCCAGAAAAATGAATCTTTACAGCTCTGCTCTCACCAAAGTGAGGGTTCTCTGAACATCATTCCAATTTTCCAAGACCTATATTATATACACTATAGTTTTATTAAAATATACTACTACATTTTTGGTATATACTACATAAATCTCTTCTATAAGTATTATTTCTCCAAAGGAATGGATAGGTCCATTGAAGGAAAAGAACGTAACTCCGTCTCCATTTTATATAAGTTTTGTTGCAGGAAGTATTTCATGAACTCTAAAAATATAAACAGCCTTCCCCCATGGCTCAAAGGTAAAGACTCCACCTGCAACAGAGGAGATGTGGATTTAATCCCTGGGTCAGAAAATTCCGTGGAGGAGGGCAGAGTCACCCACGCAGTAGTCTTGCCAAACAAGCTCGATGACACTAGTTTCAATCAAAATTCATACGATGAGATTTGACTTCTAAAGTATTTGTATTTTATTTTACCGGCTGCACCATGTGGCATATGAGATCTTAGTTCCCCAACCAGGGATCAAACCCGTGCTCTGCAGTGGAAGCAGAGAGTCAAAGCCACTGGGCCACCAGGGCAGTCCCAATGTTTTATTTTTAACCAAAGACTGTAAAACAATTAACTTGCCTACATAAGGGATTTCTTCTTGTGACGCCATCATATGGAACAAGGCATCGATATTTCACTGAAGGAACAGAGGTAAAATGCCCAAACTTTTATTTCGTTATCGTATATATACTAACACTACTGTTCTTTTTTTTCAGGACCTAATTTGCTCTTTTTCAGTCTACCACAGCTCCTTCCTCCCCTATATTTCTCTTCTAATCCGACCTATTGATATGTCACTGATGAAGTCTTCAAAAATATTATGTGTCAAAGTCACTGGCATACTAAAAAACTTTAAAACAGATACAATGACACCTAGTGGTGACAAGAAAATGCATTTGTTGACACCTGCCCGGTGCCTTGGCATAAGCTCCTTAGTGACTACAGAAAGGCAGGTGGGTCCTGGACACAGAGCCCACAAGAAGCCACCCCAGTGTATCTGGCGTGTCCCTACGCTTCAGCAAAGCGACATGGTGGACCTGCAGAAAACAGGATGTGACTTTCCATGCATTCCGTCTTGTTTCCAACCACCATTAGATTACCATTACTCCCTTCCGTCCAGAAAAATGAATCTTTACAGCTCTGCTCTCACCAAAGTGAGGGTTCTCTGAACATCATTCCAATTTTCCAAGACCTATATTATATACACTATAGTTTTATTAAAATATACTACTACATTTTTGGTATATACTACATAAATCTCTTCTATAAGTATTATTTCTCCAAAGGAATGGATAGGTCCATTGAAGGAAAAGAACGTAACTCCGTCTCCATTTTATATAAGTTTTGTTGCAGGAAGTATTTCATGAACTCTAAAAATATAAACAGCCTTCCCCCATGGCTCAGAGGTAAAGACTCCACCTGCAACAGAGGAGATGTGGATTTAATCCCTGGGTCAGAAAATTCCGTGGAGGAGGGCAGAGTCACCCACGCAGTAGTCTTGCCAAACAAGCTCGATGACACTAGTTTCAATCAAAATTCATACGATGAGATTTGACTTCTAAAGTATTTGTATTTTATTTTACCGGCTGCACCATGTGGCATATGAGATCTTAGTTCCCCAACCAGGGATCAAACCCGTGCTCTGCAGTGGAAGCAGAGAGTCAAAGCCACTGGGCCACCAGGGCAGTCCCAATGTTTTATTTTTAACCAAAGACTGTAAAACAATTAACTTGCCTACATAAGGGATTTCTTCTTGTGACGCCATCATATGGAACAAGGCATCGATATTTCACTGAAGGAACAGAGGTAAAATGCCCAAACTTTTATTTCGTTATCGTATATATACTAACACTACTGTTCTTTTTTTTCAGGACCTAATTTGCTCTTTTTCAGTCTACCACAGCTCCTTCCTCCCCTATATTTCTCTTCTAATCCGACCTATTGATATGTCACTGATGAAGTCTTCAAAAATATTATGTGTCAAAGTCACTGGCATACTAAAAAAAACTTTAAAAACAGATACAATGACACCTAGTGGTGACAAGAAAATGCATTTGTTTGAAGCTAGGTAAGATTCAGGGAATTTACACAGAAACTTAAATACGGAAGGATTTCCAGCTAAAACATTAAAGCACATGTATTTGGTTTATATGCATGTATGTCCTTCACGTTTCTGACTTACATTCCATACGGTACAAGCTGAATTAATTGCAAAGCAATTTTGAGAAGTGATGAAAGTCGTCTTGCAAATCCTTTGTTTGCTGACAATACACTTGAAAGTTAAATAAAAACAGATAAAGCACACTACAGATTCATCTAATTTGAGTTAATCAATGAAATATTATGTAATAGGTCATTCAGAGCTAATTTATAACTACAGCAAAATTTCAAAGAGGTTCTACACCTTTATCATTTAAATGAAGCACAGCCCAACCTTTCATTATAATAATTACAAATAAACAAATACCCAACTCTCCCTGTTCTTCAGAGAATTTAAAATGACAACAGATTTGAAATGTCAGAGTCCTTGGGATAATAACTTAGATGGGTCTGCTACTTAAATTATCAGAGTGCCATCATCAAAAGGACTTTCTGCTTAATTTCTACCTGCCATACAAAAAATGTCAAAGTATATTATAATAAGAGCTGGTAAGGATGACCCCAAATGTGATTCTGCCTTCTGTTCCAGAAGGAGTTGGTTCAGGGCATACGTAATATCCCTTTATTGAACTCTCAAGAGAAAAAGATGGATATAGAGCAACTCTCAATTCTACTGCACAGTCTTCATAATAAGTGGAAAATGCCTGGCCATCTGAGCCTCAGATTCCTCACCAGCAATACTAGAGAGACTTCTCAGGACATATGTAAGCGTGTGCCAGGTCACTTCAGTCATGTCCGACTCTCTGTGACCCCATGGGCTGTAGCCCGCAGGCTCCTCTGTCCTAGGGATTCAGGCAAGAAGACTGGAGTGGGCTGCCATCCCCTTCTCAACACATTATTAGGGCTGTCAAATATACAACTAACAAGATTTGATTTGCTCCACAATTATCAAGTTTCCAAAAGTCATTTTCTTGTCACTTTGTGAGACTACTGTGTCTATGAATCACCTTTTTCTCCTCTAGATACGCCAACTCGCCAGGAATGAAAAATCCTGCTTATGATTCCAGGAAACACTAAAAACAGATTTGTTAAATATAAGTATGCAACTTTAAGACAATGAAACTGATTCCTATAAGACTCTCCATATAGAAAAAAAAAAAAATGTCTTTCACTTCTAAATTGTTTCTGTGAATGACAGCCTACTTCAGTTAATTATGCGACAGAGGGACTTACTGGCTACACTGACTTCTTCAGGGGAATGTAGAGAAAGGACAAGAAAACCCTCAGTACATTTGAGTTCTTCTAAGCATGAGCCATGAACCCCTCTGCACGGCATCTGCAGAGTCTGAATAATGTCAGTGGTATACCTCTATGACGTTTCTGATGGGAACTATATATTAAACATGACCTAACCTCTTGTTTCTACATTCTTGATTAAAGTCATCTTGGGGGCAGGGGTGGGAGCCACTCTAGCCTTCTAACACATGCCCTGTAGGAAGAAGATACAAACACATTCTCCAGAGTGGGCATCTCATAATAGCCAGGCTTCCTCCTTGAGTTCACATCATTCTCACCCTCAATCAACAGCCATATCACCAAACCTGGACCAAAGTATGTACCCCTTTCATTTTGAGCAGAAAGACCTTGGAAGAAATTATGAAAACCAACAGGACAACCTTAGATCAAGAGTCAGCCCCTCATTTTTTATATGCTCACATCTCAATATAAGCAATATAAACAAACTCTCATATTTCATTATAATGCAAATATAAATATTTAGAAGAAAAGGATTGTTTTCTCAATACTATATTAAACCCCAAAGAATAAATCCAGACAGTCTCTGCATATTCATGGGTTTCAAACAAGGCAGCTCTCAGTTTCAGTTTAATGAACATTAATATCTGCTTAAATGTATGAACATAAAACATACAAATATGTATGAATTTCAAAGCAAGATGTTAAAGGCTCTATTTCATTGAGCTGCTAATGACAATATAAATAAGATGAACAAGGCTAGAGTATATTACACATTCACTAAGATGCCAAAATGTAAATATATCTTTCTAATAAGTTAAAATGAGGACGAGTTTATTACTTATAATAAAGTTGTTGACAATCCTACTTACCCTACAGTGATGTCCACAGACAATTATTTGGATTATATATTATTCAACCTGAGACTCTTTTCTCTAGCCTTTCCTATATACTTTGAAATTTTTTCTTCGAAACAAGTACGTGCCTACGCTACCATTATGTCCATTTTACTGATGACCCAAGCAACACGATAACATATCAATTAAAAATGAGAATCACCTTTCCATTTTGTCTGACTAGAAGAACAGTAATGATCAATATATTTGATCCATCTGTAGTCATCAGAAACCTTTGTCTGAATTTGTACAGACTTCCTGTAAACTATTGCTAGGAATCTGAGTTTGCCATAAAAAGTCGTTATTAGAACTCCTGCAGAAAAGAGGTAGAAAAAATTAAAACTGTCCAATGAGTAAGAAATTACTATATTAGTCCCTTTGAACCCAAAACAGAGTTTTGAAGTTACTTAAAGGAAAATTAGACTCGTTTTGGGGGGGCCACAGCCTTCTAACACATGCCCTGTAGGAAGAAGATACAAACACATTCTCCAGAGTGGGCATCTCATAATAGCCAGGCTTCCTCCTTGAGTTCACATCATTCTCACCCTCAATCAACAGCCATATCACCAAACCTGGACCAAAGTATGTACCCCTTTCATTTTGAGCAGAAAGACCTTGGAAGAAATTATGAAAACCAACAGGACAACCTTAGATCAAGAGTCAGCCCCTCATTTTTTATATGCTCACATCTCAATATAAGCAATATAAACAAACTCTCATATTTCATTATAATGCAAATATAAATATTTAGAAGAAAAGGATTGTTTTCTCAATACTATATTAAACCCCAAAGAATAAATCCAGACAGTCTCTGCATATTCATGGGTTTCAAACAAGGCAGCTCTCAGTTTCAGTTTAATGAACATTAATATCTGCTTAAATGTATGAACATAAAACATACAAATATGTATGAATTTCAAAGCAAGATGTTAAAGGCTCTATTTCATTGAGCTGCTAATGACAATATAAATAAGATGAACAAGGCTAGAGTATATTACACATTCACTAAGATGCCAAAATGTAAATATATCTTTCTAATAAGTTAAAATGAGGACGAGTTTATTACTTATAATAAAGTTGTTGACAATCCTACTTACCCTACAGTGATGTCCACAGACAATTATTTGGATTATATATTATTCAACCTGAGACTCTTTTCTCTAGCCTTTCCTATATACTTTGAAATTTTTTCTTCGAAACAAGTACGTGCCTACGCTACCATTATGTCCATTTTACTGATGACCCAAGCAACACGATAACATATCAATTAAAAATGAGAATCACCTTTCCATTTTGTCTGACTAGAAGAACAGTAATGATCAATATATTTGATCCATCTGTAGTCATCAGAAACCTTTGTCTGAATTTGTACAGACTTCCTGTAAACTATTGCTAGGAATCTGAGTTTGCCATAAAAAGTCGTTATTAGAACTCCTGCAGAAAAGAGGTAGAAAAAATTAAAACTGTCCAATGAGTAAGAAATTACTATATTAGTCTCCATTTGAACCCAAAACAGAGTTTTGAAGTTACTTAAAGGAACAACTTATACTGTACTGGGTACTCAGTCGTGTCAGACCCTTTGCGACCCCATAGACAGTAGCCCACCAGGTTCCTCTGTCCCTGGAATGTTCCAGGCAAGACTACCGGCGTGGCTGTCATTTCCTTCTCCAGAGGATCTTCTGAACCCAGGGACTGACCCCGAGTCTCCTGGGTCTCCTACACAGGTCGGTGCCTTCTTTACCACTGTGCCACCTAGCTATCCTACAAAAGTCTGATAAATTAGCTGATACTAACAAAACCACCACACAGGCATGGTGGTTTTGCTATCAAAATAAACAGAAGATATAGATGCTCTGACTATAGTTTCCAGAAAATGACTCAGAACCACTCAAGTGTAAATTAATCTCAACCACGGAGCATGATGATTGCAAACAGCCTCCCGTTCACTCCAGCTCTAAAAGGTTCTGCCCCACAAACCACTCCAAGAAACCTACTGGCCTTCTCCCACTGATCTGCTATTGGGCCAAGGTACGTCTCTCTCTCCAGGACCAGGTATTATCTATAGAATGAGAATAATATCACACAGAGTTATTCAGAAGAGTTACTGCCGATTAATTCATGACTATAAAGCACTTTTCAGCTCTTCTGCATTCTTCTTAGGGAATGCAGCCAGAGGCAATTTTACCTTTTCAAAGAGTCTTACATAAAGCCTAAAGGATTCTGAACATAGTATTTTTCTAACAGTTTTATTCCTTCCAAACATCTGTAATGACTGGTTGTTTTACATTTCTAAAACGCAAAATATCATATCATCAAAACCCCGTTCTCAGAGGCATATTGAACGCTAACCATTATGTCCATTTTACTGATGACCCAAGCAACACGATAACATATCAATTAAAAATGAGAATCACCTTTCCATTTTGTCTGACTAGAAGAACAGTAATGATCAATATATTTGATCCATCTGTAGTCATCAGAAACCTTTGTCTGAATTTGTACAGACTTCCTGTAAACTATTGCTAGGAATCTGAGTTTGCCATAAAAAGTCGTTATTAGAACTCCTGCAGAAAAGAGGTAGAAAAAATTAAAACTGTCCAATGAGTAAGAAATTACTATATTAGTCTCCATTTGAACCCAAAACAGAGTTTTGAAGTTACTTAAAGGAACAACTTATACTGTACTGGGTACTCAGTCGTGTCAGACCCTTTGCGACCCCATAGACAGTAGCCCACCAGGTTCCTCTGTCCCTGGAATGTTCCAGGCAAGACTACCGGCGTGGCTGTCATTTCCTTCTCCAGAGGATCTTCTGAACCCAGGGACTGACCCCGAGTCTCCTGGGTCTCCTACACAGGTCGGTGCCTTC
Organism: Tragulus kanchil; assembly: GCA_022376925.1. NCBI lineage: Eukaryota > Metazoa > Chordata > Mammalia > Artiodactyla > Tragulidae > Tragulus > Tragulus kanchil. Next base: position 164,105,814 of record JAIOJX010000003.1, on the reverse strand, counting down.
TTTACCACTGTGCCACCTAGCTATCCTACAAAAGTCTGATAAATTAGCTGATACTAACAAAACCACCACACAGGCATGGTGGTTTTGCTATCAAAATAAACAGAAGATATAGATGCTCTGACTATAGTTTCCAGAAAATGACTCAGAACCACTCAAGTGTAAATTAATCTCAACCACGGAGCATGATGATTGCAAACAGCCTCCCGTTCACTCCAGCTCTAAAAGGTTCTGCCCCACAAACCACTCCAAGAAACCTACTGGCCTTCTCCCACTGATCTGCTATTGGGCCAAGGTACGTCTCTCTCTCCAGGACCAGGTATTATCTATAGAATGAGAATAATATCACACAGAGTTATTCAGAAGAGTTACTGCCGATTAATTCATGACTATAAAGCACTTTTCAGCTCTTCTGCATTCTTCTTAGGGAATGCAGCCAGAGGCAATTTTACCTTTTCAAAGAGTCTTACATAAAGCCTAAAGGATTCTGAACATAGTATTTTTCTAACAGTTTTATTCCTTCCAAACATCTGTAATGACTGGTTGTTTTACATTTCTAAAACGCAAAATATCATATCATCAAAACTTTCTCCTGGCTTCATAAGGGCAGAAGGTTTCCAGAAATTGAGGTTGTTAAAATTCACAGGAGATAATTTTTAGTTAAATATTAAGAGCTAACTTTACTGACACTAAAATAACACTGTCCTATACAAGTTTGGCATTTGCAATTTTTTTCAATGTCTGGTTCTCTGCTGAATGCTTCGTTATTGTAATTATAACTTACTCTCCATTGGAAAAGCCTGAAGAGAAGAATGCTGGAGCAAAAGCCAAGTTGAATTGCATGGTCTTTGACTTATGGAATTTGGATATCAAATATTCTCAAGTTAATAATTTTTTTTTTGGCTGGGCTGGGTCTTCAATGTGGTGCACTGGCTTCTCACTGAACTGGCTTCTCTGCTGCAGAGCATAGACTCTAGGTGTGCACACAGGCTCAGTAGTTGTAGCTCGTGAGCTCTAGAGGGCGGGCTTACTTGCCTCACGGCATGTGGGATCTTCCTGGACCAGGAATTGAACCTGTGTCCCCTGAACTGGCAGGCAGCCAGTTCTAACCACTGGGCCACCAGGAAAGCCCCCTGAAGTTAATAATTTTTAAGCAACGGTATTTTTCCCCACAAGCAGTATGCCTCAAGATGGCCTCCTGTAAAACATTTTGTAAGCGCATCTGAAGTAGAAATTCACTAGTAAAGACAAATAACCTGGGACTTCCCTGGTGGACCAGTGGTTAAGACTGTGCTTCTAATGCAGGGGGCCCAGGTTTGATCCCTGGTCAGGGAACTAGATCCCACATGCCACAACTAAGACCCAGTGCAAGATAAATAAAGCAATAATTAAAAAAGAAAAAAGATCACTCAAGCAGGCTTTCTCTAGTTCATTTAAAAAAAAAAAAAAAGTAAATCATTTGTCATTTGACAATAAGAGGCAAAATTGAGGCAAAAATTTTAATACAGTTGAATTTATCTGTAGGATACATACCCTATGTAATATATTTGGCTTATTAATGAATGTATGTGTCGATATGGGATGTCTGAGATCTTCAGAATTCAGAAAAGATATTAAAGAATGCAAAAAGTGGGGCCTGAGAATGTCAAGTGCTGGTTCTTCAGGACAGAGAATCTTCACCACTTCTTTCTGTTAAAGGCATTTCTATTAAGAGTAGATTTGAAATAGACAGTGGTCTGAATAAGGACCAAAAGTCAAGTTTATAATTTATAAAAAGAAAAATTTCTTAGATATTACTTTTGCCTTAAAGGGATGATGGTATGATTGGCCCCATGTCATACTAGGAAATCTAATATTCACCGAAGCTCCCCTCCCTAGCAGGCCATTTTAGGTAGTTCAGTACACATGATCACGTAACAGCATCCTCATTTCTTTACCCTCCCGGAGACGGAGACCTTTATTTCTCAAGTGGATTCTCCAGAACTCTTCTCAAAACTTTTCAGAATATTCTCTCTCTCTAAATATTGCCCTTTCTGCTTAAGTAAATCGTCTCTAATACAGCAGGCTTCCTTGTAGGAAAAGGCAGAAGCAGAAGTGGAGATGTCAACAACAACAAAAACATCTGGGAACTTGATGACGCATTAATGACTTAGAATTGGGGACATACTTGTTGAGGCACAGACACGAACCTCTCTGCCCACTAGGAACCCTCAGCAGGACAGACGCCGTCCACGGCCAACTAGTGGTGACATGCCAGGTGCACAAGGCGTGGGGGGAAGGAGGGAGGAGCCACACAGACATAATCGCGGAGTCACCTTTCATAAACACTTCTCCATGCACAGCTCACCACTGGATGCTTTTCAGTGGGGAAAGAGCTGTTTTCACAATTGTACCTCATTTAACTTATTTTGCAGAGTGAAAATTCACCCACCCCTTCACAGCACCATCACCAGACATTCAGGCTTTCTCTTTGCTATGCACTTTTCCATGCCAAAAAAATGTCTAAAATCTTTAACTACAGAAAGCTTTTCCCCTCCCCGCAAAGTTGAGGTCCTCAGGAAGTTATTATGGGCTTCCCTGGTGGCTCAGTGGTGAAGAGCCTGCCTGTCAGTGCAGGAGACCCAGTTTTGATCCTGGATCTGGGACGATCCCACGTGCTGCAGAGCAATTGGGCCTGAGCACCACAACTGCTGAGCCTGTGCTGGCCACCCCGCCAAGCCTGCACGCCCCAGTGTAAAAAAAAGGGGTTTAAATGGGGACAGAGAATCTTCACCACTTCTTTCTGTTAAAGGCATTTCTATTAAGAGTAGATTTGAAATAGACAGTGGTCTGAATAAGGACCAAAAGTCAAGTTTATAATTTATAAAAAGAAAAATTTCTTAGATATTACTTTTGCCTTAAAGGGATGATGGTATGATTGGCCCCATGTCATACTAGGAAATCTAATATTCACCGAAGCTCCCCTCCCTAGCAGGCCATTTTAGGTAGTTCAGTACACATGATCACGTAACAGCATCCTCATTTCTTTACCCTCCCGGAGACGGAGACCTTTATTTCTCAAGTGGATTCTCCAGAACTCTTCTCAAAACTTTTCAGAATATTCTCTCTCTCTAAATATTGCCCTTTCTGCTTAAGTAAATCGTCTCTAATACAGCAGGCTTCCTTGTAGGAAAAGGCAGAAGCAGAAGTGGAGATGTCAACAACAACAAAAACATCTGGGAACTTGATGACGCATTAATGACTTAGAATTGGGGACATACTTGTTGAGGCACAGACACGAACCTCTCTGCCCACTAGGAACCCTCAGCAGGACAGACGCCGTCCACGGCCAACTAGTGGTGACATGCCAGGTGCACAAGGCGTGGGGGGAAGGAGGGAGGAGCCACACAGACATAATCGCGGAGTCACCTTTCATAAACACTTCTCCATGCACAGCTCACCACTGGATGCTTTTCAGTGGGGAAAGAGCTGTTTTCACAATTGTACCTCATTTAACTTATTTTGCAGAGTGAAAATTCACCCACCCCTTCACAGCACCATCACCAGACATTCAGGCTTTCTCTTTGCTATGCACTTTTCCATGCCAAAAAAATGTCTAAAATCTTTAACTACAGAAAGCTTTTCCCCTCCCCGCAAAGTTGAGGTCCTCAGGAAGTTATTATGGGCTTCCCTGGTGGCTCAGTGGTGAAGAGCCTGCCTGTCAGTGCAGGAGACCCAGTTTTGATCCTGGATCTGGGACGATCCCACGTGCTGCAGAGCAATTGGGCCTGAGCACCACAACTGCTGAGCCTGTGCTGCGGAGCCCAGGAGCCCCGACTACTGAAGCCTGCACGCCCCAGAGCCGCGACAAGAGAAGCTGTTCGCCCTGAGAAGCCCGCGCACCAGCAACTGGAGTAGCTCCTGCAGCAATGAAGACGCACGCATCCAGAAACAGAACTAGTTTTCAGAGATTTAAAAAATATGGTGTATAATTTTTATAATTTGTAAAGCATGCACCTTGTCCAAACAGTCCTATATAAACATAATAAGCATAATAAACTGTTGATTTAATGGCTGTGCAAAACAAAAATCAGTGACTTAATCACATGGTAAGATTACTCATGTAGTTGATTTCTACTGAGTGTTTACACACATTTTTTTTTTTAATTTTCTAAAAATTATTTATATATTTGGCTGTGCTGGGTCTTAGGTGCGGCCTGTGGGATCTAGTTCCCTGACCAGGGACCGAACCTGGGTCCCCTGCATTGGGAATGAAGAGTCTTAACCACTGGACCACCAGGGAAGTCCCTGTTTACGCACTTTTCATGAATATGAATCCACGAGGTCACAGCCAAAAACGTCCCTGAATTATCTGTACTGGTTATCTACAAACTTCTTTGTTTATACACTAAACAAAAATTCTATTATAATATTCTCCTTTATACAATTTTATTGTCTCTAGAAATACTTTATTCTAAATAGCTGAAATGAACAGAATGTTTCAATTATGAAACTTTTTAAATGAAAAGCACAAACATTTTTATATGCAGATTTAAAATACTTATAAAGATAAATAACTTCATGGTTGTCCATACCTTTAATACCTTGAAATTGTCCATCATCACTCTCTTTTTTTTTTTTTTTCATCTTTTTGGGGAGTGGGGTGGGAAGGGAGGGGGTCGGGCAGGCCACTTCTATTGGTCTTTCATTTTCTCTATTTTCATCCATCTTTGTTCTCTGGCTCCTGTGGGCCTCCCATCGTGGTGGCCTCTGCCGTCGCAGAGCGCCGGCTCTGGGCGCATGCACTCCAGAGCTCCAGCTCGGTAATCGGACACATCCGTCCAGCCGCTCCGCGGCACGTGGGATCTTCCCAGGCCAGGGATCGAACCGGCGCCCCTAGCACTGCAAGGCGGTTTCCTTACCCACTGGACCACCAGAGAAAGCCCCATCATCTCTTTTTTGTTTTGAACTTGTAATTCCCCACTACTTACTATTGCACGCCCCAGAGCCGCGACAAGAGAAGCTGTTCGCTGAGAAGCCAGCGCACCAGCAACTGGAGTAGCTCCTGCAGCAATGAAGAGCGCATCCAGAAACAGAACTAGTTTTCAGAGATTTAAAAATATGGTGTATAATTTTTATAATTTGTAAAGCATGCACCTTGTCCAAACAGTCCTATATAAACATAATAAGCATAATAAACTGTTGATTTAATGGCTGTGCAAAACAAAAATCAGTGACTTAATCACATGGTAAGATTACTCATGTAGTTGATTTCTACTGAGTGTTTACACACATTTTTTTTTTTAATTTTCTAAAAATTATTTATATATTTGGCTGTGCTGGGTCTTAGGTGCGGCCTGTGGGATCTAGTTCCCTGACCAGGGACCGAACCTGGGTCCCCTGCATTGGGAATGAAGAGTCTTAACCACTGGACCACCAGGGAAGTCCCTGTTTACGCACTTTTCATGAATATGAATCCACGAGGGCACAGCCAAAAACGTCCCTGAATTATCTGTACTGGTTATCTACAAACTTCTTTGTTTATACACTAAACAAAAATTCTATTATAATATTCTCCTTTATACAATTTTATTGTCTCTAGAAATACTTTATTCTAAATAGCTGAAATGAACAGAATGTTTCAATTATGAAACTTTTTAAATGAAAAGCACAAACATTTTTATATGCAGATTTAAAATACTTATAAAGATAAATAACTTCATGGTTGTCCATACCTTTAATACCTTGAAATTGTCCATCATCGCTCTCTTTTTTTTTTTTTTTTCATCTTTTTGGGGAGTGGGGTGGGAAGGGAGGGGGTCGGGCAGGCCACTTCTATTGGTCTTTCATTTTCTCTATTTTCATCCATCTTTGTTCTCTGGCTCCTGTGGGCCTCCCATCGTGGTGGCCTCTGCCGTCGCAGAGCGCCGGCTCTGGGCGCATGCACTCCAGAGCTCCAGCTCGGTAATCGGACACATCCGTCCAGCCGCTCCGCGGCACGTGGGATCTTCCCAGGCCAGGGATCGAACCGGCGCCCCTAGCACTGCAAGGCGGTTTCCTTACCCACTGGACCACCAGGGAAAGCCCCATCATCTCTTTTTTGTTTTGAACTTGTAATTCCCCACTACTTACTATTGAGACTTTTATCCTGGTGTATACATACATATATATTTCCTATGCTTATTTTTTAGCAGATAATATGTCTAACAAAAGTCTAGATCTTGTACCTCTTATTGCACTAACCACTACAAACAAAATCAGTGTCTTAAATGGAAATAATTATGCAATTATTAAAATTACATTAATTATACAAGATTGTATATAGCTATAATTTTAGCTAATTTATCAAAACTAAATATCATTAAAAATAATGATTAAACAAACATTGCAATCTTATTAAAATGATATCTCTTAATAGATGACTGAGGCTTTTTAAAATTTGTTTGATATGTTTTTGCAAGGTATTAAGAGTCCCTCAATGAACACTATTTATGACCAAAGCTAGGCCCAGGTAAGCACCAATTCTACTCTAATGCCTATGTAAACAGATGTAAGTATTATGATATCTTGTTTATAGTAATTAAGAAATAAAAAGTTTTATTTCAAGGAAAATATAGTGGTCTTTATTCCAAATTAAATGTCAAAAAGTTACATAGCAATTTTCTTTTCTGTTTTGATTTAGTACTAGAGAGCTGCCCCTTGCTTATAAAACTGTTGAAAATAAAATATTTCTTAGTACATAGCACCCAGTCCTTACACTCATTCTCAATACTGAGAACAGCAGTCTCCGTTACTATTGCTTTGTTGTTTCCAGTCAAGCCTGCTGAGAGAAGACCTTCGTTGCTTCTACCACAAAAGGAAATGAAAATCATGTGATGTAACAGAGGAGGCGACAATTATCTCCACAGTGGAAACTGTGTTTCAGTGCCTCTGTGTGTCAAATCAACATGCTGCACAGATGTTACAAATGAAGTACTGGATAGGCCAAAAGGTTTGTTCCAATTTTTCCACAAGATGTTATGGGAAAACCCGAATGAACCTTCTGGCTGATTTAATAAATATCTATTGAAAAATAAAAATTAAAAACCTTAGTGTACTCACATATGCACCATAAGTCTTGATGAAAAGGACCAAGTCAGAAGAAACTACTAACCCTAGTCTAACATGAATCTCTTAGACCCTTAAATACACATTCTTCAATTAAACAGATATAAGTCATCCTGAAAAAAGCCCAGACTTGGGACCTGAAGTTGAGGGCTTTAAGGAATCCTCCAGAAACAGACCATGAAGGAGGAGAGAGTTTTTGAGATAGATCTTAGGATAAGGACAAGTATATGAATCAGATGCACAACTTGTGAGACCCACAGGGCATGCTCAGTGCTCAGTCACTTCAGTCATGTCCAACTATTTGCAGCCCTGCAGACATCTCTGTCCACGGGATTCTCCAGGCAAGAATACTGGAGTGGGTTGCCATTTCCTTCTCAGGGATCCTCCTGACCCAGCGATAAAAGCCACATTTCTTCTGTCACCTGCATTGGCAGGTGGGTTCTTCCCTACTAGCGCCACCTGGGAATCCTGAGAGATGCACAGAATAAGATCGAGAACTTGAAACTTCTCTCTGCCTTTCTCATTTAACCTTCAAGTTCTCATCTTTACCTACCCAGTTATGTTTCACTCAGCTTGGCTAGTCTAATCATCTGCTTGGTCTTAGACTCCTGAAACTAACTGCACAACTACCGACCTTCTGTATTTTGCTTTCTTTTTATTGGCTCTAGGTTCTGAGAGCTCTGGATTCTGTTATGAGATCTGTTCCCTTGGTTTAATGTGGGCAATTTCAGCTACGGACCTCGCTGTAAACTTAAAATAATCATCACGTTTTTTTCTTGAATGTTCATGTTGCCGAGCTGCAACATGTGTTCTCTGGAGTCTTCACAGATGCCCAGCAGCCACTGTCCCACCAAATGATCTGACAAATAACGTTCCTTTTTCAGAAAAACAAAACCTGACCCTTGTACAGATCGGAACAACTACCATCAAAACACTCTGCATGCAACCAGGACATAGTTGACAGTGATGAGTATCTGGATTGATCATGTTCCCTTAATAATATTCTGTCCTCCGAGGCTGAAGAATGCCAATGTTGGAGCACTAAAAATGGAAAGCCAATTTCCCTGTTCCTTTGTTAAGTAACATGGAAACCTGAGTTTTTCATCTCAACATAAAGCAGTGTTGAGAACGAGCAGAAGGAAGTTGGCGATTTACTCCAGGAAATATCTGCTCCTGGAAAATAACACACTGCGTGAAACAAAACAGCTCATCGGTCGACATTGATGCGTGCATGTTTACACTTGTGTCAAAAATGTTGCCTCTGTCTGCTCATTAGAGTGAGTATAAATTTCTCCCATATCTAATCCTTCCCCCTGCCTTATCAGGCCCTAAAACTCCATGAATATCCTCCCTTGAATTCCCTTTATGAGACATGACTAAGGCTCTGCCAACATGATGTTCCCCCTACTTTGCATTAAATCTGACTTAAATTTACTTAAGAGTTTTCTAAAAAAAAGTAAACTTTTATAAGTCAATAGGCTGCAATATGTACTAACACTAATGCTTTTTTATGTATAGAAGTATAATTTACTTTGATATTATTCAACTATTCATATGGTTTGTTTTTATTTCCCAGATTTTGAATGTTCTTAGCAGGCCGTATATCTCATTTGGTTGTTACAATACTCAAACAACTAGATTAAGCAGCTAATATTTTGAGCAAATACTTATTAAATAAATAAATGCATAGACAAATATGATTAAGGCTTTTCCATAAACATTATTAAATTCTCACTGTGTAAATGTCCAAATTATATACACACAGAAATACATGCATGTGTATACAATTTTTAATATATATTCTATCAATAAAAGTATTAGTATATACAATATAATACCAAATACTAAAATATACTGTACCTTTACATGTGCCTGTGAATACACATCCATGTAACTTTGAGACAACATACACCTAATTTGTAAGACAGTTTACATTTTTCCAATTTGTACTTTTGTTCTCTACCACTATAGATATCACATACAAAAAAGTATTCATTCAGGGCTTTCCTGGTGGTCCAGTGGGTAAAGAGTCTGCCTTGCAGGACATAGTTGACAGTGATGAGTATCTGGATTGATCATGTTCCCTTAATAATATTCTGTCCTCCGAGGCTGAAGAATGCCAATGTTGGAGCACTAAAAATGGAAAGCCAATTTCCCTGTTCCTTTGTTAAGTAACATGGAAACCTGAGTTTTTCATCTCAACATAAAGCAGTGTTGAGAACGAGCAGAAGGAAGTTGGCGATTTACTCCAGGAAATATCTGCTCCTGGAAAATAACACACTGCGTGAAACAAAACAGCTCATCGGTCGACATTGATGCGTGCATGTTTACACTTGTGTCAAAAATGTTGCCTCTGTCTGCTCATTAGAGTGAGTATAAATTTCTCCCATATCTAATCCTTCCCCCTGCCTTATCAGGCCCTAAAACTCCATGAATATCCTCCCTTGAATTCCCTTTATGAGACATGACTAAGGCTCTGCCAACATGATGTTCCCCCTACTTTGCATTAAATCTGACTTAAATTTACTTAAGAGTTTTCTAAAAAAAAGTAAACTTTTATAAGTCAATAGGCTGCAATATGTACTAACACTAATGCTTTTTTATGTATAGAAGTATAATTTACTTTGATATTATTCAACTATTCATATGGTTTGTTTTTATTTCCCAGATTTTGAATGTTCTTAGCAGGCCGTATATCTCATTTGGTTGTTACAATACTCAAACAACTAGATTAAGCAGCTAATATTTTGAGCAAATACTTATTAAATAAATAAATGCATAGACAAATATGATTAAGGCTTTTCCATAAACATTATTAAATTCTCACTGTGTAAATGTCCAAATTATATACACACAGAAATACATGCATGTGTATACAATTTTTAATATATATTCTATCAATAAAAGTATTAGTATATACAATATAATACCAAATACTAAAATATACTGTACCTTTACATGTGCCTGTGAATACACATCCATGTAACTTTGAGACAACATACACCTAATTTGTAAGACAGTTTACATTTTTCCAATTTGTACTTTTGTTCTCTACCACTATAGATATCACATACAAAAAAGTATTCATTCAGGGCTTTCCTGGTGGTCCAGTGGGTAAAGAGTCTGCCTTGCAGTGCAGGAGGCACCAGTTTGATCCCTAGCCCAGGAAGATCCCACATGCCACAAAACGGCTGGACCGGTGTGTCCAATTATGAGCTAGCACTCTGGAATGCACATGCCCAGAGCTGGAGCCCTACAGGGAGAGAGGCCACTGCAATGGGAAGTCCACACAGGCCAAAGAATAAAAGATGGGTGGAAAATAAACAAACAGAAAACCAATAAAAGAGGCCGAAAAAATTTAAAAAATGATTCATTCAAAGAAACACCTGAAAAAAATCCAGGCATCCTCAATCTCACAAGATAATCATCTGAACACCAAGCCCGCATAAAAGTGAAGTTATCATGCATGAGAGTGAGACAGCAGATTTATAATTAGGTCTTTCCTTCAAAGCTTGAGTATGTGTATCCTATCAATACATAACGTGTCTGATCCCACAAACTAAGACTTGAGATAATACACATTCATAATCACCTTTCAAATATTAACATGTTGGGGTTTCCCTGGTGGTCCAGTGGTTAACGAGTCCGCCTTGCAGTGCAAGGGGCACCAGTTCGATCCCTGGCCCAGAGGATCCCACATGCCAAGGAACTGCTGGGCCAGTGTGTCCAATTATGAGCCAGCGCTCAGCAATGAGGTAGGTCACTGAGACTGGGGGCCCACACATGCCAAAGAATAAAGATGGACGAACAATAAACAATGACTTGGAGGCAAAAAAAAAAAAAAAAGAATATTAACATGTTTTCTTTTCCCTATTTACCCCATCCTTAGGGCTATAAACTATCGCTTCCTTGACAACCTCTCCTGATGCTCTGCCACGAGACCCGTCTAACAAGCCAACGACTCCCACTGAAATGCCCAGGTTTAGGTGGGGATTTTGTTTCTTGTTCTGCACCTGTGAGTTTTAAGCCAGTTAATGTTTTGCCTGAAGAAATAAAATATTTCCTTTTAATACATTTGTGGGGGAAAAAAATCAGTTGAAGTCACACGAAATTCCTCTGAGAGGTCTAAGTATTCCTACGGCATATTTCACAGTCCCTGAGCTAGGAACACGTATCAAGATACAGCAGCTTGGCGGAGACAAGACGCAACCCTTATTCACATCTGTCAGCTAATGGAAGACTAAAACACTCCAGCTGCCAGGGTAAATATTAATCACCTGAAACAGGAAAACCGTATTAATCTCCTGTGCATGATATGCATATATATGAGTGCTGTGTAGACACCGTATGTGCCACTTCTGCAAAAATAACCCTGCCCTTGATAAGCCACAGGGAGGTTTGGTGACTGAAACAAATCATGCATTTACGTGAGTCAAAGCATCAACATACATTAGCAATAAAGAAAGGCCAGGTTTAATAGGAAACGCAGAGAACCAAACATAAGTGGAAATCTAAACGGCGGCTGTCCTTCAGCAGCATGGTAGTAGTAAAATCACTCAGTCGTGTCCGACTCTGTGACCTCATGGACTGAAGTCCACCTGGCTCCTCTGCCCATGGGATTCTCCAGGCAGGAACACGGGAGTGGGTAGCCATTCCCTTCTCCAGGGGATCTTCCGGACCCACGGATTACAAACCCAGGTCTACTGCACTGCAGACAGATTCTTTTCCTCCTGAGCCACCAGGCAAGCCCAAGTAGCACAGCAGAAAGGCACAAATATAAAGCCCAGTTGTCTCAAATACCTAACCTTAATTTTTCACTATAAACCATATGAATTCAATTCTTGGAGTTGGTGGTGAAATTCTTTTTAAAATAGCATAGAATTTGAGTGGAGATTCCTTAATTTTAACTTCAGATGGAAGCCCTGATTTGGAATACGGTTAGGCAATCCTTTCAAGCAAAAACAAACAAGATCTGGAATCTTATAAACAGCACCGGCACAGATGCTCGCAGTGACACGGTTGGCAGCCATTCCTCAAGACATAGCAGAGAGAGGCCGCTACCCGTGCTGGTCAGCACTGCTTAGGTCGCGCATCAGCTTTTTCCTGACCTTCAGATCTAAACACAACTAGTCCCCAAAGCACCCATCAACTCTAGGAGACCCACGTCAGAAGTGATTTTGTAATGTGGGCTTCAGCATTGGGAACCCGTGTCTTAGTGTTCCTTCTGATGGATTCAAAGTACCAGCAAGTAATTTATTTTTTTCTCCCTTCTCTACAGTAAAACACACGGGAAGGGGGGTTTTGTCCTAATTAATAACAAAGACTGATCACATGATTGCCATCTCATTTTCCTATGTCCTAAGAAATACACTGCAAAGAACAAAGGCAAGGATGAATACCATCTTTCTAGATTGCATATACATATATTAATATATGACATTTGCTTGGGGACAGATTTCACTCTGTAACAGCCTCTAGGTTCATCAGTGGTACAGATGAACCTAACTGCAGGGCAGAAATAGTCTCGACACAGAGAACAGACATATGGATACAGCAAGAGCATAGGATGGGGTGAACTGAGAAAAAGCACTGAAATGCCCTGGTGTGGAAAGATCTAAGTACAAAATAAAGCATCAACATACATTAGCAATAAAGAAAGGCCAGGTTTAATAGGAAACGCAGAGAACCAAACATAAGTGGAAATCTAAACGGCGGCTGTCCTTCAGCAGCATGGTAGTAGTAAAATCACTCAGTCGTGTCCGACTCTGTGACCTCATGGACTGAAGTCCACCTGGCTCCTCTGCCCATGGGATTCTCCAGGCAGGAACACTGGAGAGGATTGCCATTCCCTTCTCCAGGGATCTTCCGGACCCACGGATTACAAACCCAGGTCTACTGCACTGCAGACAGATTCTTTTCCTCCTGAGCCACCAGGCAAGCCCAAGTAGCACAGCAGAAAGGCACAAATATAAAGCCCAGTTGTCTCAAATACCTAACCTTAATTTTTCACTATAAACCATATGAATTCAATTCTTGGAGTTGGTGGTGAAATTCTTTTTAAAATAGCATAGAATTTGAGTGGAGATTCCTTAATTTTAACTTCAGATGGAAGCCCTGATTTGGAATACGGTTAGGCAATCCTTTCAAGCAAAAACAAACAAGGTCTGGAATCTTATAAACAGCACCGGCACAGATGCTCGCAGTGACACGGTTGGCAGCCATTCCTCAAGACATAGCAGAGAGAGGCCGCTACCCGTGCTGGTCAGCACTGCTTAGGTCGCGCATCAGCTTTTTCCTGCCCTTCAGATCTAAACACAACTAGTCCCCAAAGCACCCATCAACTCTAGGAGACCCACGTCAGAAGTGATTTTGTAATGTGGGCTTCAGCATTGGGAACCCGTGTCTTAGTGTTCCTTCTGATGGATTCGAAGTACCAGCAAGTAATTTATTTTTTTCTCCCTTCTCTACAGTAAAACACACGGGAAGGGGGGTTTCGTCCTAATTAATAACAAAGACTGATCACATGATTGCCATCTCATTTTCCTATGTCCTAAGAAATACACTGCAAAGAACAAAGGCAAGGATGAATACCATCTTTCTAGATTGCATATACATATATTAATATATGACATTTGCTTGGGGGACAGATTTCACTCTGTAACAGCCTCTAGGTTCATCAGTGGTACAGATGAACCTAACTGCAGGGCAGAAATAGTCTCCGACACAGAGAACAGACATATGGATACAGCAAGAGCATAGGATGGGGTGAACTGAGAAAAAAGCACTGAAATACAGACATCACTATAGGTAAAACAGCTAAGGGAAAGTTTCTGTATAACTTCCAAGTCCTTTGTGACAGCCTAGAGGGGTGGAATGCAGAGGGAGGCGAGGAATACCTATGGTTGATTCATCTTGACCTATCGCAGAAACCAACACAACATTGTAAAGCAATTATCCTTCAATTAAAAATACGCTAATTGGTTTTTTTTAAAAAGGAAAATATGGCTTCCCTGGTGGTCCAGTGGGTAGAGAGACCACTTTGTAGTGCAAGGGACACTGGCTCAGTCCCTGGCACGGGAAGATCCCCTGTCCCATGGAGCGGCTGGGCTGTTGTGTCCAATTACGAGCCAGCGCTCTGGAGCACATGTACCCAGAACCGGTGCTCTGCAACAAGAGAGGCCACGGCAATGGGAGGCCACACAGGCCAAAGAATAAAGATGGATTAAAATAAATATAAACAAAAGAGGCATGATGGGGAAAAGAGGGGAAAAAGGAAAATAAAAGCAATGACAACGCACAGTGTAAAGGGTCATAATTTAAGAAATTTTAATGAACAGCTGAGGCAGAGCAGTAAGGAAGAATTAAGATGGATAGAGGGCTTCCCTGGTGGTCCAGTGGGTAAGGACACTGCCTTGCAGTGCAAGGGGCGCCGGTTCGATCCCTGGCCTGGGAAGATCCCACGTGCCGCGGAGCGGCTGGACCAGTGTGTCCAACCACCAAGCCGGAGCTCTGGAGCGCATGCGCCCAGAGCCGGTGCTCTGCAGCGAGAGAGGCCACTGCAATGGGAGGCCCACACAGGCCAAAGAACAAAGATGCATGAAAATAAATAAATATGAGACCAATAGAAGTGGCCAAAAAAAAAAGAAAATTTTTATTTAGAAAAAGAAAAAAGACAGGTAGAAACATTTCCAGAATGGATGCACACAGAAGTTGTGCTGACCTAGCGCTTGGCTTGAGAATGTCCGAGAATGGTGGAGGTAACATTTGGGGCTGAAAACAAGACAAATGAAAGCCTTATGGGTGGATGTATAACTTCCAGTATCATACTTCCATATCAACAAGCAGCAAGAGAATACGGGTTTGTAATTCCAAGGTAAATGTTGAATGAAGGGACCCTCTTTGGAGAATTTGAAAGCTATTAAAGAAAAGAAAATGCTCTAGACCTCTTGAGATCTTCCTGCATGAGAGCTGGGTTTTTGCCTTGATTACCCTAAATTACTGTAAGAGACCCATCAAGCCCTCCATGATCACAGGCATCTAATTCCCAGTGAACTCTTGTGTCTTAAAAGAAACAAGGACCCCGGACCTGACTGGAAATGACATATATAAACAAAAACAATGTTTGAAAAACAGGTATCAATTCTTAAATATGAAATATCGCCAGTTAGATTCCTCAGAGGCATGTGCCACTACATCACAGACAAAAAAAAAAGATAGATACCTGCTTCCAAAAGGTAAGTAGAAGCTAAAACTGCTTAGGGAATAAAAAATATTAAAATTTAAAAGTTAACGACAAGCCTTTTCCAGGTAGCTTAGTGGTAAACAATTCACCTGCCAGTGCAGGAGACATGGGTTAAATCTCTGGTCCGGGAAGATCCCACACACCATGGAGCAACTAAGCCCCTGCACCCCAACCGCTGAGCCTCCGTTCCATAGGCCCGAAACTGTCACTACGGAAGCCCCTGTGCTCGCGAGCCTGTGCCCCGCCACACGGGGAGCCACCGCAACGCAAAGCCCTCACGCTGCAGTAAAGAGGAGCCCCTACTCGCCACAACGAAGCAAAAGCCCGCACAGCAACGAAATCCCAGCACAGTCAAAAAGGAGTAATTTCTAACAAGTTAATGAAAGGTTTGCAAGACCATATTGAAAATACTTCCCAGAGAGTTGAACAAAGGTCAGAGATGGAAATACGGAAGGTAAAATACATGCGCAAACTAGGCAGCTTGGTATTTAATAAAAGTTCCAGGGGAAAAAAGAAGATAGAATAGACAAGTAGTTTCACAAAAGCCAGGCCACGAAAATTCCCCAGAGCTTAAGTAAAGAAGTCTCCAGATTAACAAGTCACATTAAGTGTGTGAGCAAGCCTTTAAGAACCCTGGGTCTCTTTATACGAAAGGAATTTAGTCAACTTCTATGATTCTTTCGTTCCTGAAACCTCATCGATGTCTTCATGGACTTGGGTATATGAAGTTGAGTGAGCCGGTCCACAGAGAAGCATATTCACTTCTGAGACTGGTATAACTAAGCACCACATACTAGATGGCTTTAAAACAACAGGAATTGATTCACAGTTCTGGCAGCTAGAATATCAAATGAAAGACATTGGCAGGGTGATGCTCTCTGAAGACGAACAGAGAATCTGTTCCAGGCCTGTCTCCTGGCTCTGGGCTTGCCAGGCATCCTTAGGTTCCTTGCCTGGACAGTGCACCACTCCAGACCTCTGCCTCCTCACCACGTGGGGCTCAGGTCACCCTGTGTCAGTCTCCGTGGGCAGGGGCCCACCCTTCTCCAGTTGCACCTAGCCTTCACGACCAACAGGCAGTCCTTGACGGTGACTACATCACAGACAAAAAAAAAAGATAGATACCTGCTTCCAAAAGGTAAGTAGAAGCTAAAACTGCTTAGGGAATAAAAAATATTAAAATTTAAAAGTTAACGACAAGCCTTTTCCAGGTAGCTTAGTGGTAAACAATTCACCTGCCAGTGCAGGAGACATGGGTTAAATCTCTGGTCCGGGAAGATCCCACACACCATGGAGCAACTAAGCTCCTGCACCCCAACCGCTGAGCCTCCGTTCCATAGGCCCGAAACTGTCACTACGGAAGCCCCTGTGCTCGCGAGCCTGTGCCCCGCCACACGGGGAGCCACCGCAACGCAAAGCCCTCACGCTGCAGTAAAGAGGAGCCCCTACTCGCCACAACGAAGCAAAAGCCCGCACAGCAACGAAATCCCAGCACAGTCAAAAAGGAGTAATTTCTAACAAGTTAATGAAAGGTTTGCAAGACCATATTGAAAATACTTCCCAGAGAGTTGAACAAAGGTCAGAGATGGAAATACGGAAGGTAAAATACATGCGCAAACTAGGCAGCTTGGTATTTAATAAAAGTTCCAGGGGAAAAAAGAAGATAGAATAGACAAGTAGTTTCACAAAAGCCAGGCCACGAAAATTCCCCAGAGCTTAAGTAAAGAAGTCTCCAGATTAACAAGTCACATTAAGTGTGTGAGCAAGCCTTTAAGAACCCTGGGTCTCTTTATACGAAAGGAATTTAGTCAACTTCTATGATTCTTTCGTTCCTGAAACCTCATCGATGTCTTCATGGACTTGGGTATATGAAGTTGAGTGAGCCGGTCCACAGAGAAGCATATTCACTTCTGAGACTGGTATAACTAAGCACCACATACTAGATGGCTTTAAAACAACAGGAATTGATTCACAGTTCTGGCAGCTAGAATATCAAATGAAAGACATTGGCAGGGTGATGCTCTCTGAAGACGAACAGAGAATCTGTTCCAGGCCTGTCTCCTGGCTCTGGGCTTGCCAGGCATCCTTAGGTTCCTTGCCTGGACAGTGCACCACTCCAGACCTCTGCCTCCTCACCACGTGGGGCTCAGGTCACCCTGTGTCAGTCTCCGTGTCAGCCCGTCTCACGACACAGCAGTCCTTGTGGATGAGGGGCCCACCCTTCTCCAGTTGCACCTAGCCTTAGCTTACGTCTTCATCCCAACCAAGGTCAGGTCCCATTCACAAGGACTGGGGATAAGGGCTTATACATGCTTGATGGGTACACAATTCACCCGGTCACAGTGATGCTATACAATTCTCTACCTGCACCTTTTTGTTTTAATGTTTTTTAAGTTTTTATTGGCCTATAGTTGCTTTACACGGTGACTATAGATTGTTTTCTACTGTAGAGCAAAGTTCATCAGCTACAGGTATACCTGTATCTCCTTTTTTTTCCTGCATGTCTTCCCATTTTGGTTACCACTGAGCATTGAGTAGAGGTCCTATGCTATTCAACGAATGGATAGGTCCTCATTAGTTTTCTACTATTAGTTTTAATATTTAAAACTGTGTATGTGTCAATTCCAATCCCCCAATTTATCTCACCACCCCCCACCGCTTCCCCTGTGGTGTTCATACCTTTGTTCTCTGCATCTGTGTCTCTATTTATGCTTGACAGATAAGATCATTTATATTATTTCTATAATTTACAGAGGCATGTGTTAATATAGTTATTTTCTCTCTGACTTCACTTTTTTACAGATCCCTCTTAAACCAGAGGCCCAGGTGATCCAACCAACTTGCCAAACTAATATTCGGAGAAACTGAAATACAATTAGAACTCAGAAACCTAAACACCTCACAATCATGAAGAACATCTCAGAGGACATTATCTGTCATGCCTCGACATTTTATAAGAAAAATGTGCCTCTCAAAAATATTGCTTCTTCAGGAAAATATATTGAAATTGAAACATGGAAAAAATGGTTGATTGCACAGTTCTGCAGCTAGAATATCAAATGAAAGACATTGGCAGGGTGATGCTCTCTGAAGACGAACAGAGAATCTGTTCCAGGCCTGTCTCCTGGCTCTGGGCTTGCCAGGCATCCTTAGGTTCCTTGCCTGGACAGTGCACCACTCCAGACCTCTGCCTCCTCACCACGTGGGGCTCAGGTCACCCTGTGTCAGTCTCCGTGTCAGCCCGTCTCACGACACAGCAGTCCTTGTGGATGAGGGGCCCACCCTTCTCCAGTTGCACCTAGCCTTAGCTTACGTCTTCATCCCAACCAAGGTCAGGTCCCATTCACAAGGACTGGGGATAAGGGCTTATACATGCTTGATGGGTACACAATTCACCCGGTCACAGTGATGCTATACAATTCTCTACCTGCACCTTTTTGTTTTAATGTTTTTTAAGTTTTTATTGGCCTATAGTTGCTTTACACGGTGACTATAGATTGTTTTCTACTGTAGAGCAAAGCTCATCAGCTACAGGTATACCTGTATCTCCTTTTTTTTCCTGAATGTCTTCCCATTTTGGTTACCACTGAGCATTGAGTAGAGGTCCTATGCTATTCAACGAATGGATAGGTCCTCATTAGTTTTCTACTATTAGTTTTAATATTTAAAACTGTGTATGTGTCAATTCCAATCCCCCAATTTATCTCACTACCCCCCACCACTTCCCCTGTGGTGTTCATACCTTTGTTCTCTGCATCTGTGTCTCTATTTATGCTTGACAGATAAGATCATTTATATCATTTCTATAATTTACAGAGGCATGTGTTAATATAGTTATTTTCTCTCTGACTTCACTTTTTTACAGATCCCTCTTAAACCAGAGGCCCAGGTGATCCAACCAACTTGCCAAACTAATATTCGGAGAAACTGAAATACAATTAGAACTCAGAAACCTAAACACCTCACAATCATGAAGAACATCTCAGAGGACATTATCTGTCATGCCTCGACATTTTATAAGAAAAATGTGCCTCTCAAAAATATTGCTTCTTCAGGAAAATATATTGAAATTGAAACATAAAAATAAAGAAGATCCTATATCAGATATTATTGTAGGAAATTCAGAATCTACCTCACACATAAATATCTGAGGAAACAATTGACATTCTATAACAAAATTACAAATTCCGTAAAGTTTAGATGTTATCATCATAAAGAAAGTTTTACAGCTCCTGATAAGGTCATATACACTAGGGAAATTAAGACTTACATAAACAATTTTTACTTATCTATGCATTGTAATCATCTTCACTCTAATACTTATTAGAACCTAGTAAGTAAGTGCTAAATTCATGCCCTTGTTTTTAAGAGTGGAGGGAGTGGATAAGACGTACAGCTTGATGTGCATTCAGAGATGTCCTGGTTGAACCAATGACAAGTTGCAAATGTTCTGTGAATACTTTTTGCAGTTCTTTCATGAGATGCTGTGAATTCATGAAGAACCAAGCCAGAGGAATCGTTATGAAAACCATTCTTTTCTTGTTCCATGCTCTGCTTTCCAAGGGCCCAGAGTAGACAGTATATTCATGCTTCCAATCAAGGCCCAAAAAATGGGCTACCTTGTCATCTGATAAAATAGAGAAGCCTCAAATCACATGTCACCATCTGCTCTGCCCATTCTGCTCCTATAGAAGAGCTCTACCAGCTAAACAACCCAACTTACCCAACAAACCCAGCAGATGCCTGCTTATCCCTAAGTAGTGAGTTTCAGCTCCCTGCCAGCCCACAAAATTATTCAAACAAGTCAATTTCATAAAAGTAGATCCTCTTGGTACTACAAGGACTGGCTCTTACAGCCCTGGTTATCTGGTCCACTGTTGTATATCTATTTATGATCATTTCTTATAATTTACAGAGGCATGTGTTAATATAGTTATTTCCCACTTTTTTACAGATCCCTCTTAAACCAGAGGCCCAGGTGATCCAACCAACTTGCCAAACTAATATTCGGAGAAACTGAAATACAATTAGAACTCAGAAACCTAAACACCTCACAATCATGAAGAACATCTCAGAGGACATTATCTGTCATGCCTCGACATTTTATAAGAAAAATGTGCCTCTCAAAAATATTGCTTCTTCAGGAAAATATATTGAAATTGAAACATAAAAATAAAGAAGATCCTATATCAGATATTATTGTAGGAAATTCAGAATCTACCTCACACATAAATATCTGAGGAAACAATTGACATTCTATAACAAAATTACAAATTCCGTAAAGTTTAGATGTTATCATCATAAAGAAAGTTTTACAGCTCCTGATAAGGTCATATACACTAGGGAAATTAAGACTTACATAAACAATTTTTACTTATCTATGCATTGTAATCATCTTCACTCTAATACTTATTAGAACCTAGTAAGTAAGTGCTAAATTCATGCCCTTGTTTTTAAGAGTGGAGGGAGTGGATAAGACGTACAGCTTGATGTGCATTCAGAGATGTCCTGGTTGAACCAATGACAAGTTGCAAATGTTCTGTGAATACTTTTTGCAGTTCTTTCATGAGATGCTGTGAATTCATGAAGAACCAAGCCAGAGGAATCGTTATGAAAACCATTCTTTTCTTGTTCCATGCTCTGCTTTCCAAGGGCCCAGAGTAGACAGTATATTCATGCTTCCAATCAAGGCCCAAAAAATGGGCTCCCTTGTCATCTGATAAAATAGAGAAGCCTCAAATCACATGTCTCCATCTGCTCTGCCCATTCTGCTCCTATAGAAGAGCTCTCCCAGCTAAACAACCCAACTTACCCAACAAACCCAGCAGATGCCTGCTTATCCCTAAGTAGTGAGTTTCAGCTCCCTGCCAGCCCACAAAATTATTCAAACAAGTCAATCATATGATGTGCCAGTGGAAAGCAGAGTAACCGCATCCTCTTGGTACTACAAGGACTGGCTCTTACAGCCCTTGGTTATCTGGTCCACTGTTGTATATCCTGAATCGTATGCAGGATCCCCCTTCCCCAGGCTGTGAATACTGGTGACTCATGAAATTGCTGTTGATTTCATCTGTCCAAAGTCAAACGCCATGTGTCCCACTGTCCACATGACCCTAGGGCAGGAATGCCTTCCTCAGAAATAAGTTCAAGAGGAGGCAATGAAAACATACCTTCAGTTAAGTAACTACTTAAGCAAGAAACCTCTAGAATCTTACAGCACTTCCTTAAGTATTTTGCAATTGACTAGACAGTGTTAGTCACACAGAGCAGGAAGAAGCAGCAGTTACCTGAACAGGACCATCTTCTTACAATCCATGAATCATGCCAGGATATAAAGGACACTAAATGGGCTACCTGTTTATAATCATTTGAAAATAACAAGTATTCTAGTTAAAGAGATTGAGCTGATTGAAGTATGGATTAAAATGTAGAAGCCTTGAAAGAGATGTTTGAGTCAAAGGTGTCACATTGACCTATTCATAAGTCTTTTTGTTTGGTTGGTTGGTTTTTTAGGAAAATCTAGCAATGCTTAACAGCATCAAGTCTTTTGCAGAACACATTTTAGGAACACCATTTATACTCCCAGATCCTTTTTACACCTCTACAGCCATCTCTGCACAGCGAACAGAGCCATCTAACCAAAACTCCAATAGGACCACGTCCTGTCTCTGCTTGAATTCTTTCAGCCTCTCTCCATCCTCTAAAAAACCACAAGCTACTAAGTATCACATACAAGGTGTTGAAAGACCCAACTGATTGTGGCTTTTCTTTTTAAGCAAAGAGCGAGCGAGTATGTGTACAGCCTGAGGGGAAGTACTGAGTGGAGAGGAAGAAGTGAAATATATATGACGGGATGAATAATACAGTGATATTCTGGAGAAGGCTGGAAGTGGGCTCCAGGATTTAAAGAGAGCCATGGCTCACATTCCAGTCTTGACACAGAAGAGATAAGATATAGGCTGAAAGGAATGAACACTTGGGTGGAGAAGAAGCAAGACTTTTCTTTTTATCTACTGAAAGCCCCCTTATCTCAGTCAAGTAAAAGATCATCTGCTGAGGTTGAAACAAACAGGGACTGAGCTGGTGTCCTGAAGAGCAAGGTGACATCTGGGATTTTATCCATGCAAACAGGAGGTGGATCTAAGAGCTCACTCAAGGCCAATCAATCAGAGGCTCTCATGTGAAGGGGTGTGTGTTTGAGTCAAACGAAATTCAATCCAAGCCAGGGGCTTAGCTATCAAAGTGGGGAATGAATTACTTCATTTCTCCAAAGTTAGAGTTTAACCTGACTGTCCAGTATGAAGTGGTTTCCAAAATAATTAATAAAAATATGATTCATGTGACTGAGGAAATAGGCTCATGGATGTGATTAGTGAACCAACAGAGAGAAGAAGACATGAACTTGAGATAAGAAAGGCCCCAAAAGAGGAGAGACCTGAAATCAAATATCACATGGAGACCAGAAATGGTGGTCGATTGTGTTTAAATAATGGACTTTTAATATTTACCATGACTTAGATTAGAATGCTTCGAAAGGATAAGAAGGTCTAAGCAATCTCTTTCAATCCCCTATCATGTGGTAAAATGGTAGGAGTAAAAAGAGATTATGAAATTGTTCCCAAACCTTCAACAAATGGGAGAGTTATCATTAATGCTAAAGTCAGCAAAAAAACCCCGATCCTTTTTACACCTCTACAGCCATCTCTGCACAGCGAACAGAGCCATCTAACCAAAACTCCAATAGGACCACGTCCTGTCTCTGCTTGAATTCTTTCAGCCTCTCTCCATCCTCTAAAAAACCACAAGCTACTAAGTATCACATACAAGGTGTTGAAAGACCCAACTGATTGTGGCTTTTCTTTTTAAGCAAAGAGCGAGCGAGTATGTGTACAGCCTGAGGGGAAGTACTGAGTGGAGAGGAAGAAGTGAAATATATATGACGGGATGAATAATACAGTGATATTCTGGAGAAGGCTGGAAGTGGGCTCCAGGATTTAAAGAGAGCCATGGCTCACATTCCAGTCTTGACACAGAAGAGATAAGATATAGGCTGAAAGGAATGAACACTTGGGTGGAGAAGAAGCAAGACTTTTCTTTTTATCTACTGAAAGCCCCCTTATCTCAGTCAAGTAAAAGATCATCTGCTGAGGTTGAAACAAACAGGGACTGAGCTGGTGTCCTGAAGAGCAAGGTGACATCTGGGATTTTATCCATGCAAACAGGAGGTGGATCTAAGAGCTCACTCAAGGCCAATCAATCAGAGGCTCTCATGTGAAGGGGTGTGTGTTTGAGTCAAACGAAATTCAATCCAAGCCAGGGGCTTAGCTATCAAAGTGGGGAATGAATTACTTCATTTCTCCAAAGTTAGAGTTTAACCTGACTGTCCAGTATGAAGTGGTTTCCAAAATAATTAATAAAAATATGATTCATGTGACTGAAGAAATAGGCTCATGGATGTGATTAGTGAACCAACAGAGAGAAGAAGACATGAACTTGAGATAAGGAAGGCCCCAAAAGAGGAGAGACCTGAAATCAAATATCACATGGAGACCAGAAATGGTGGTCGATTGTGTTTAAATAATGGACTTTTAATATTTACCATGACTTAGATTAGAATGCTTCGAAAGGATAAGAAGGTCTAAGCAATCTCTTTCAATCCCCTATCATGTGGTAAAATGGTAGGAGTAAAAAGAGATTATGAAATTGTTCCCAAACCTTCAACAAATGGGAGAGTTATCATTTAGGGCACTTTGACTTTAAGTGATAGAAAAATCTAAGAAACCTAGAGAATTTATTGTCTTTTGTATTTGAAAAAAAAAACATGAGAATGCTGGTTTAATGGTTTTAAGGGCCTAAATGATATCATAAAGATCACATCTCTCTGTTATCACTGAGTTCAGCTTGGCTGTTATTTGCAAGTTGACTTAGGTTGGCTTCCCCATGGCAGCAAACAGTCTGTGGCATCTCCAACTTCATATCATATTGCATGCAAGTCAGGCAGGAGAAGCGCTTCAAATCAAAGCCCTAGACTCAGCTCTGACTGTAACCCAGCCCTGAAACAAGCACTGTACAGAGGTCTGAGGCTCTAATTGGCTGGAGTTGGACCACAAGGCCCACGCCTGGTAAAAGATGAGATTTCACTCAAACCAAAAGAACTGAGACTGGGAAGGCTTGAATCCCAAACAGGAAGCAGGGTCTGTGAAAAGTATTAAGATGAGAGAAGGACGAATAAAAAATCTCTACGAAGGTACACTCTTCTACAACCCCTTATTCTCAAAAATCAAATGATATGAGCCCCAAGATGCAACACAGAACAATTTCATCAGCCATGCTGCTCCTCTAGAGCAAGAATTTCCAACTTTCTAACCCTCCCATAACCTCAGTTCAGCCAAGCTCATGCTTTACAGTCTGTCACTTTCAAAATCCCACTACGGTACCAATTTCCGTTTCAGTTAAGATTAGTTGCAAGAGAAACCAATACTTCATATTTCAAGCAAACAGCAGCAAAGGAATTGAAAGGAAATAGAAATCAACCCATTTTTTCTGAAGCCTGAAATACCAGTCTCAGAGTCCGCAGACAAAGGCGATTCTGGATGTCAGCTATCAAGAACACAACTTCATATGAGTAGGGGTCTAAGGGCCAGAAATGGTGGTAGATTGTGTTTAAATAATGGACTTTTAATATTTACCATGACTTAGATTAGAATGCTTCGAAAGGATAAGAAGGTCTAAGCAATCTCTTCCAATCCCCTATCATGTGGTAAAATGGTAGGAGTAAAAAGAGATTATGAAATTGTTCCCAAACCTTCAACAAATGGGAGAGTTATCATTTAGGGCACTTTGACTTTAAGTGATAGAAAAATCTAAGAAACCTAGAGAATTTATTGTCTTTTGTATTTGAAAAAAAAAATGAGAATGCTGGTTTAATGGTTTTAAGGGCCTAAATGATATCATAAAGATCACATCTCTCTGTTATCACTGAGTTCAGCTTGGCTGTTATTTGCAAGTTGACTTAGGTTGGCTTCCCCATGGCAGCAAACAGTCTGTGGCATCTCCAACTTCATATCATATTGCATGCAAGTCAGGCAGGAGAAGCGCTTCAAATCAAAGCCCTAGACTCAGCTCTGACTGTAACCCAGCCCTGAAACAAGCACTGTACAGAGGTCTGAGGCTCTAATTGGCTGGAGTTGGACCACAAGGCCCACGCCTGGTAAAAGATGAGATTTCACTCAAACCAAAAGAACTGAGACTGGGAAGGCTTGAATCCCAAACAGGAAGCAGGGTCTGTGAAAAGTATTAAGATGAGAGAAGGACGAATAAAAAATCTCTACGAAGGTACACTCTTCTACAACCCCTTATTCTCAAAAATCAAATGATATGAGCCCCAAGATGCAACACAGAACAATTTCATCAGCCATGCTGCTCCTCTAGAGCAAGAATTTCCAACTTTCTAACCCTCCCATAACCTCAGCTCAGCCAAGCTCATGCTTTACAGTCTGTCACTTTCAAAATCCCACTACGGTACCAATTTCCGTTTCAGTTAAGATTAGTTGCAAGAGAAACCAATACTTCATATTTCAAGCAAACAGCAGCAAAGGAATTGAAAGGAAATAGAAATCAACCCATTTTTTCTGAAGCCTGAAATACCAGTCTCAGAGTCCGCAGACAAAGGCGATTCTGGATGTCAGCTATCAAGAACACAACTTCACTTTCATCACGGAAACACAGGAACTGAATAAGCTGCCATCTTTTTCAACATTTTATGTAACAGTGCTCAAGACTCCATTTCCAGGGGAAAAGCCTTTGATTAGCCTGGCTGAGGTGATGTAGATCATGACTCGGGAAGAGGTAGGCACATGAGAAAATATGTTAGAGTCATCTGAAGACTAAGAAGATGAAATACATCAGGAAATCTAAAACAAAAAGCTGGCCACTGCAGGAAGGGATGCAAAAGCCTGTTCCCTTGGCGAGCACCACAGAGAGCAGAGAGTCTAGTGGTAATCATTTTGAAACTCACAAAAGTATCAGGTCAGCGTGTTGTACACTTTAAATGTAGAAGGTTATGGCTCAATGATAGCTCAATAAAAAATTAAATAAAAACTCAGTATGAAACACAAATTCAATTCACAGCAGGGCAGGGAGGGGAATTAGCATACAGAATGGTCAAGCCAGAGAGTCTAGGCTTCAAAGGAGAATGGCGTACAACCAGAAAAGAAAAATGAAATGTCATCACCATTCACTGTTCTTGAGAATATCACGACTGAAGACTGGAAAAAGAAGCCAGGGGAGAGGGTATTTCACAGGCAGCGGTGTCTACGTGGGCGATAGCAGGTTTATCTAGGATAGGGGCATGGAAAGAATTCAGTGGAACAATGATTGCACAAGCCTGGGTAGACCCAAGGGAGGAAGAGGAAAGTTATAAGACATCACTCAACCAACAAATGTCTTCACATGTATCATCACTGTTCTTATGGTAGGACATGGGTACATTTAAAAGAAAGTATAAGATACAGTCCTTGATTCCTGGCCTGTAGGCTCTAGTGATTCACCACAGATTAATAGAACTTTCTGCTATGATGGAAATATTCTATAATCTGGGCTATCCAAGATGGTGGCCATTAATCAGATACAATGACTGAGCACGTAAAATGTGGTTACTGTAAGAGATGTGGCTTTTGAATTATATTTCAAAATGAATGGATTTAAGTTTAAAGAGCCACATGAGGCCAGAGGCTACAGGAAGCGATGGCACAATTCTGGATTATAGTGTCACATGGAATAAAAGGTGACCTTAGACAATAAGATGACATTAAGTTACAGTATAAACTCTTCCAAGTTTTGTAAATGGAAATTTATAACAGGCTTCAGATTTATACTTGCATGAGTAAGACTTCAAAAATGATTGTTAAATTCAAAATTCCCATCGGTGACTGGATAAAAAGGGAGACATACGTCATCTTTTGGGGGGTGCAAGTCCATCTTAGGATGCAGTAGTCAGAAGCGGTGTGGCAGCATTTACAGGGGGAGAATCAAGGTCCAGGAAATCAAGGAGAAAACCACCCAAATTGAGGCTAGTCCAGAGGGAACCAGAGATGTGGCTCCACTGACTTGTACTATGAAAACTAGGTCTCTAGTGTGAAAAAGTACAGGGAGAATTTCTAGTAGCTCCTCTCTCTTATCCTCTCATATCATTCGGTATGATTTCTACTGATGTAGTTAGTAAGTGGTCCACTCAGACAAATTTGAAGTCGCATAGCTACTGACTTAGGTCATTTGGAGAAAACTGCTTCAGCCATGAACTTCCTTTTCCTCTCTTTTTAAAGTTGAACCAATATGTTTACTCACTGAAAAAACATAAAAAATAGTCAAGCCAGATATAAATGAAGATTTTAATAGAGTTTCTGGTTCACAGATTTAAGCGTAGGTAGGTAGACACATACACAGAGCATTTACTCTGTGTTGAAAATCAGACCGCCTTCTCTTTTCTGAAAACAGTCCTACAGAGGTCCCCAGGTAAGCTGAACAAAGACACTTAGGTTATAAAGAAGTTTTCTTCTGCATATCTCACTTTCCCTTTTAACCAGTTTGAAGTCAGGCATAGTCCATTTTTTTCTGTCATTTTCCTACATACCAGACCTTTTGCTCAACAATAAATATTCATAAACTCCTACCCTCATCAATGCACTGAGGGAGGCTCTAGTACTCTGGTCCCTGGAGACGAGGTAGCTAGTGCCCTGAGAGCGTGAAATAACCTTTGGGTCCAAGGTCAAAATGTGGCTTTTGAATTATATTTCAAAATGAATGGATTTAAGTTTAAAGAGCCACATGAGGCCAGAGGCTACAGGAAGCGATGGCACAATTCTGGATTATAGTGTCACATGGAATAAAAGGTGACCTTAGACAATAAGATGACATTAAGTTACAGTATAAACTCTTCCAAGTTTTGTAAATGGAAATTTATAACAGGCTTCAGATTTATACTTGCATGAGTAAGACTTCAAAAATGATTGTTAAATTCAAAATTCCCATCGGTGACTGGATAAAAAGGGAGACATACGTCATCTTTTGGGGGGTGCAAGTCCATCTTAGGATGCAGTAGTCAGAAGCGGTGTGGCAGCATTCACAGGGGGAGAATCAAGGTCCAGGAAATCAAGGAGAAAACCACCCAAATTGAGGCTAGTCCAGAGGGAACCAGAGATGTGGCTCCACTGACTTGTACTATGAAAACTAGGTCTCTAGTGTGAAAAAGTACAGGGAGAATTTCTAGTAGCTCCTCTCTCTTATCCTCTCATATCATTCGGTATGATTTCTACTGATGTAGTTAGTAAATGGTCCACTCAGACAAATTTGAAGTCGCATAGCTACTGACTTAGGTCATTTGGAGAAAACTGCTTCAGCCATGAACTTCCTTTTCCTCTCTTTTTAAAGTTGAACCAATATGTTTATTCACTGAAAAAACATAAAAAATAGTCAAGCCAGATATAAATGAAGATTTTAATAGAGTTTCTGGTTCACAGATTTAAGCGTAGGTAGGTAGACACATACACAGAGCATTTACTCTGTGTTGAAAATCAGACCGCCTTCTCTTTTCTGAAAACAGTCCTACAGAGGTCCCCAGGTAAGCTGAACAAAGACACTTAGGTTATAAAGAAGTTTTCTTCTGCATATCTCACTTTCCCTTTTAACCAGTTTGAAGTCAGGCATAGTCCATTTTTTTCTGTCATTTTCCTACATACCAGACCTTTTGCTCAACAATAAATATTCATAAACTCCTACCCTCATCAATGCACTGAGGGAGGCTCTAGTACTCTGGTCCCTGGAGACGAGGTAGCTAGTGCCCTGAGAGCGTGAATAACCTGTCCAAGGTCAAGGGCTTGATTTGGTGGAACCAGGACTCAGACAAGACAATCAGATCCTGCTTCTCTCGGCTCACACATCCACACAGGCTCACACATT
Organism: Tragulus kanchil; assembly: GCA_022376925.1. Classification (NCBI taxonomy): domain Eukaryota; kingdom Metazoa; phylum Chordata; class Mammalia; order Artiodactyla; family Tragulidae; genus Tragulus; species Tragulus kanchil. The sequence goes on along the minus strand of JAIOJX010000003.1, from coordinate 164,076,533 downwards.
CACATCACACACCAACCACCAAAGCGTGTCTAAAGGTGGTTTTGGAGCAAGAAGAGACACCCGCTGTGAACTCTGTTCACTTGGATTCCCCTCAAGTGTGCCCCCTTCTCTGCTCTGTACCTCTTGTCTCTTCACAGCTGGTACTTGGCAGAAAACACTAGGATATTCCGGGTCACAAATTATTCATAAATTTAACACACAGTTCACAGAGAAAAGAAAGATTTATGTAGGTAAAGTGTTTTACAGCCTATAACATATTCTGGGGGGATATTCAAGGGAAATTTTCAAAGGATGCTCTAAATAAAATATCCAAGTAAAAAAGGAAAATGCAAAATAAGACTTCAGCTATGCAAATGTTCTCACGGTGAGACCATTACTGTCCCTGCTCAACAGTATCAGCTAGAACAGAGTTTTTCCTTCAAGAAATGCCACAGGCATCGACAACGGAAACACATTAAATGTCCTCTGTCAATTACAATATTAAGTTTAAGCTACAAACTTGGAAATAGTAAGTATTTAACCAGGAGACAGGTACCTATAGTCGGTTTTCATAGACTAACGAGCAAACATCCTTTAGCTGTCTTCTCTATCAAGTTCAAGTCTGGTCAGTTCTATGATACTGCTGCTAAACTAGTTTATCAAATAGGGTTAGATAAAGAGGTCCCTCTGCAGACTGTATAGACTTTTACTTGCAGTAAAGCCGGATTCTTCATTTTGCATATAACATTGCTGGCCTCATTGCAATTCCCAATGTGTTTCTGGGTGGTGAGAAATTTTACTTGGTGGTAAAGCATATGTTTCTCAGCTTTCCAGGGACTATCTCAGCAGTTGTTTGGAGGGATATACTGCCGTTTGTTACTTTGGCATCATGTCTGACTATAGTAAGGCTTATGCTTGTGCTCGGTTGGGTCCGACTCTGCAATCCTATGGGCCTGTCGCCCACCAGGCTCCTCTGTCCTAGGGATTCTCCAAGCAGGAATGCTAGAGTGGGGTGCCCCTTCTCCAGGGATCTTCCCAACCCAGGGACTGAACCTGGGTCTCCCACAATGCAGGTGGATCCATTACCACCATTACTTCCATTGCCACCTGGGAAGCCCTATAGTAACGATACTATGATTATGATATTAATGAGGGCAACCAGAGATCTCGCATGTGACTCTGCTTTATGGATCAACTGCCTTCACAATAATCAGTCTGCTTGTCATGTATTTCCATAGCACCCTAGACATATATGTGTGTGTGTGTGTGTGTGTGTGTGTGTGTGTGTGTGTGTGTGTGTGTGTATGTATATCTGTATTGCAATCATTTGTTTCCTTTTTTTTTTATTCTAGATTTAAATTTTATGAATGCTACAGTCATAACTATTGAATTAATCACTCCATCCCCAACACCTAGTATGGTGCTCCCAATAATAAGGAGTTCAATGAATATTTTAACTGAATGACTCTATTTAGCTAGCTAGATGGATATCCTTTTTTCCAAATTTCCTCCAAGCCATACACATTGTTGAAATGGAGGGTTATCCACTGAGCTGAAAAACTATCGGAGTAATTTACACTATATTGAGAGCTATATAAATTACCTTGAGTATGTAAGACATGGTCCTTGCCATTAAGAGAATCTTAATGGAGAGACAGAGAAAACTGCACTATGATTTTCCAAGATTTATAAAAGTAAGGATTATGACACAAGAACAATACCTCATCTGTCCTACTTGGGAAGACAGTAGCTGATAATCCAGAGAGGGCATCACAAAAAGAGTAGATGCAGAAACTTGGCCTTGAAGATGTGGATATCTCAACAGATGGATCACCATGACTAGATGAGCAAATAGGGTTAGATAAAGAGGTCCCTCTGCAGACTGTATAGACTTTTACTTGCAGTAAAGCCGGATTCTTCATTTTGCATATAACATTGCTGGCCTCATTGCAATTCCCAATGTGTTTCTGGGTGGTGAGAAATTTTACTTGGTGGTAAAGCATATGTTTCTCAGCTTTCCAGGGACTATCTCAGCAGTTGTTTGGAGGGATATACTGCCGTTTGTTACTTTGGCATCATGTCTGACTATAGTAAGGCTTATGCTTGTGCTCGGTTGGGTCCGACTCTGCAATCCTATGGGCCTGTCGCCCACCAGGCTCCTCTGTCCTAGGGATTCTCCAAGCAGGAATGCTAGAGTGGGGTGCCCCTTCTCCAGGGATCTTCCCAACCCAGGGACTGAACCTGGGTCTCCCACAATGCAGGTGGATCCATTACCACCATTACTTCCATTGCCACCTGGGAAGCCCTATAGTAACGATACTATGATTATGATATTAATGAGGGCAACCAGAGATCTCGCATGTGACTCTGCTTTATGGATCAACTGCCTTCACAATAATCAGTCTGCTTGTCATGTATTTCCATAGCACCCTATACATATATATATATGTGTGTGTGTGTGTGTGTGTGTGTGTGTGTGTGTGTGTGTGCATGTATATCTGTATTGCAATCATTTGTTTCCTTTTTTTTTATTCTAGATTTAAATTTTATGAATGCTACAGTCATAACTATTGAATTAATCACTCCATCCCCAACACCTAGTATGGTGCTCCCAATAATAAGGAATTCAATGAATATTTTAACTGAATGACTCTATTTAGCTAGCTAGATGGATATCCTTTTTTCCAAATTTCCTCCAAGCCATACACATTGTTGAAATGGAGGGTTATCCACTGAGCTGAAAAACTATCGGAGTAATTTACACTATATTGAGAGCTATATAAATTACCTTGAGTATGTAAGACATGGTCCTTGCCATTAAGAGAATCTTAATGGAGAGACAGAGAAAACTGCACTATGATTTTCCAAGATTTATAAAAGTAAGGATTATGACACAAGAACAATACCTCATCTGTCCTACTTGGGAAGACAGTAGCTGATAATCCAGAGAGGGCATCACAAAAAGAGTAGATGCAGAAACTTGGCCTTGAAGATGTGGATATCTCAACAGATGGATCGCCATGACTAGATGAGCAAGGATATGGAAAGATTGTATGTTTCTACAGAGTCTAAAATTACTAAGTATGGATGATGGAGAAAATGGAAGTTCAAGCTTCAGGGAAGTTATTTTTTATTGAGGATTTATACTACATTGAATATTTGTGCCCCCACCAAATTTATAAGTTAAATCTAATGCACTGTGGGTCTAAGGGATCCTACATGGGGGCTATGCAATGGCCTGGAGGGGTGGAATGAGGGGTAATTGGGTATACATATGACTAATTTGAGATTATACATATCTGTAAACAACAAAACTCTGTAAAAGCAAAAAACCAAAATTAAAATAACCTAATCCCCAGTATTAGATTAGGTATTTGGAAAAGGGGAGCCTTTGGCAGGTATTAGGTCATGAGAAGCCCTAATGAATGGAATTGGTTCTCCTAGAAGAGACACCCCAGGGAGCTCCTTTGTCCTCTTTCCACCTGAGTTATAGTGAGAAGACAGTCCTCTATGAGCAACAACAAGCATACTCGCCAGACCCCAAGTCAGCCAGCACCGTGTTCTAAGACTTCCAGCCTCCACAATTCTGAGAAATAGATTATATGTTGTTTACAAACCATCCAGGCCCATTGACCCTTTTTATTTACAGCCCAAGCTACCATGGTGGTGGTGTTCAGCTCTCATTTGTGTCTGACCCTTCGCAACCCCATGGCTTACAATGGAATTCAATGAATATTTTAACTGAATGACTCTATTTAGCTAGCTAGATGGATATCCTTTTTTCCAAATTTCCTCCAAGCCATACACATTGTTGAAATGGAGGGTTATCCACTGAGCTGAAAAACTATCGGAGTAATTTACACTATATTGAGAGCTATATAAATTACCTTGAGTATGTAAGACATGGTCCTTGCCATTAAGAGAATCTTAATGGAGAGACAGAGAAAACTGCACTATGATTTTCCAAGATTTATAAAAGTAAGGATTATGACACAAGAACAATACCTCATCTGTCCTACTTGGGAAGACAGTAGCTGATAATCCAGAGAGGGCATCACAAAAAGAGTAGATGCAGAAACTTGGCCTTGAAGATGTGGATATCTCAACAGATGGATCGCCATGACTAGATGAGCAAGGATATGGAAAGATTGTATGTTTCTACAGAGTCTAAAATTACTAAGTATGGATGATGGAGAAAATGGAAGTTCAAGCTTCAGGGAAGTTATTTTTTATTGAGGATTTATACTACATTGAATATTTGTGCCCCCACCAAATTTATAAGTTAAATCTAATGCACTGTGGGTCTAAGGGATCCTACATGGGGGCTATGCAATGGCCTGGAGGGTTGGAATGAGGGGTAATTGGGTATACATATGACTAATTTGAGATTATACATATCTGTAAACAACAAAACTCTGTAAAAGCAAAAAACCAAAATTAAAATAACCTAATCCCCAGTATTAGATTAGGTATTTGGAAAAGGGGAGTCTTTGGCAGGTATTAGGTCATGAGAAGCCCTAATGAATGGAATTGGTTCTCCTAGAAGAGACACCCCAGGGAGCTCCTTTGTCCTCTTTCCACCTGAGTTATAGTGAGAAGACAGTCCTCTATGAGCAACAACAAGCATACTCGCCAGACCCCAAGTCAGCCAGCACCGTGTTCTAAGACTTCCAGCCTCCACAATTCTGAGAAATAGATTATATGTTGTTTACAAACCATCCAGGCCATGACATTTTTTATTCTAACAGCCCAAGCTACCATGGTGGTGGTGTTCAGCTCTCATTTGTGTCTGACCCTTCGCAACCCCATGGCTTACAGCACGCCAGGCTTCCCTGTCCTTCACTCTCTCTTGGAGTTTGCTCAAATTCGGGTCCATTCAGCCTATGAAGCCACTCAACTATCTCATCCTCTGTTGCCCTCTTCTCCTTCTGTCCTCCATCTTTCCCAGGATCAGATTCTTTTCCAATGAGTGGTCTATTCGCATCAGGTGGCCAAAGTATTGAAGCTAGACAGGGGGACAATGTTTTGTTTTAGCACCAAACACTTTACTCCTTTCACAGTCCTTTCTAGAAAGCACGGGCCTCTCCCTAAACTCCGGACACACCAACTGCCTAGGCCTCTCTGCCGCCATTCCCTCCACTCCCCTGGGCATCAAAGCACATTCGATGACTGGCTTCTCAGCGGGGCACTGATAGGAAAGTACTGAAGAAGCCAGATCTGTTCCTGATATCACAAACCTCACAATGAAGAGAACTCTTAAATCCTGATTCTCATACCATTGCTCTAACTCACTTGACCTTCAGGGTTCTTTGGTTTATGAAAAGAAATGTATTCGGTAAAAATTATAATGGACTATAAACCTAGTTACCTCCTCCCCCAAACACTTCAGCAATGTCTGCCACCTACGTGTACATATTCCATGTACATATATAATTAGAATATATTAAATTAAAAAGCAGAAACAAGTATATTCTATGGACATTATTCAGTACCCTGTGTTTACCTCAGCATCACATGGAAATCTCCTATCCGTACATGCATATTTTATTTTTCCTTGACAGTTACATAATATTTCATATGGAAAAAATGCCAGCTAGGTCCCTCAAGGATCTTTTGTGAATGGGTGCATGCTCTGTCACGTGAGTCTGACTATTTGCAACCCAAGAGGCATTGCCACTTCCTCTTCCAGGGGATCTTCCCAAACCAGGGATCAAACCTACTTCTCCTGCTTGGCAGGCAGATTCCTTACCACTGAGCCACCTGGGAATCCCCAAGCATCAACTGTATGGCGGAACTCATTCTGCTGGTTCTAAGTTCTCCCTCCACTTCCCAGCAGTTCAGCAGAGTCTGAGTAAGCTTCAAAGTCACACCCACAGAAATTGCTAAGCACATACACACAAACACACCTATACAGAAATAAGTACTTTTAAGATAAGGAGAGAAGACAGGCTGGGGTATTGAAAGTTAGGGAAAAAACACTTCCAAAAATAAAATCCCTCTTAATTAACTCACAAATTCTATAATTTTAATAGTGTTATTTTGTGAAATCAAATGCTTTAAATACCACTGTTATTAATTGTAAAGCATGTTTTGATTTTAAAAGAGGATTTTTAATAGATTTCAAGCTCAGGTTGTGCTTGGTTGGCCTGTAAGCTTCCAGGTCAGGACAGCATCATTCACTCTGACATTTGGGATTTGCTGCAGGCGTTTTCTGTCTAAACGGAGCATTTCACAATGCAACTCGGGGTGCAACCATTAGTTATACTAGGAGAAAATTGATTTCTGTGGGTAACAGAGTAACACATGGCGCCGCTCAGCATCCATGAATTTAGAGAATATAACCTGGTAATATATCGAATGCTTATTGAGTGAAGCAGAAAATTCTAATCTTGGTAAGCCACTGGATCTATGGCCTCTCAGTACCCAAGAAGCACTCCCTTGAAAAAGTCCACATGAGAAAATCATTTCCAACAAAATGTTCTTCAGATTTATGAGGTAGCATTTCTCCTACACTACAAAATATATTTAATTATGATGATAAGTCAGACCTGGATTTGGACTCACATTTTTGGCTAGGTCCCTGAACAAGTTCTATTTTTATTTCTCAAATGGGAATGGAAAATTTGGTACGCTCTCAATTTGGTGTGTAAGAGACGTCGAAGCACTCTGCATTATGTAAAGCGCAGAAATAAACTAAAATGTCAAAAAAAATGAGGACATTAGAGCAGAAATGGGCTGAATAATGTGCATGCTCTGTCACGTGAGTCTGACTATTTGCAACCCAAGAGGCATTCAATCTTCCCAAACCAGGGATCAAACCTACTTCTCCTGCTTGGCAGGCAGATTCCTTACCACTGAGCCACCTGGGAATCCCCAAGCATCAACTGTATGGCGGAACTCATTCTGCTGGTTCTAAGTTCTCCCTCCACTTCCCAGCAGTTCAGCAGAGTCTGAGTAAGCTTCAAAGTCACACCCACAGAAATTGCTAAGCACATACACACAAACACACCTATACAGAAATAAGTACTTTTAAGATAAGGAGAGAAGACAGGCTGGGGTATTGAAAGTTAGGGAAAAAACACTTCCAAAAATAAAATCCCTCTTAATTAACTCACAAATTCTATAATTTTAATACTGTTATTTTGTGAAATCAAATGCTTTAAATACCACTGTTATTAATTGTAAAGCATGTTTTGATTTTAAAAGAGGATTTTTAATAGATTTCAAGCTCAGGTTGTGCTTGGTTGGCCTGTAAGCTTCCAGGTCAGGACAGCATCATTCACTCTGACATTTGGGATTTGCTGCAGGCGTTTTCTGTCTAAACGGAGCATTTCACAATGCAACTCGGGGTGCAACCATTAGTTATACTAGGAGAAAATTGATTTCTGTGGGTAACAGAGTAACACATGGCGCCGCTCAGCATCCATGAATTTAGAGAATATAACCTGGTAATATATCGAATGCTTATTGAGTGAAGCAGAAAATTCTAATCTTGGTAAGCCACTGGATCTATGGCCTCTCAGTACCCAAGAAGCACTCCCTTGAAAAAGTCCACATGAGAAAATCATTTCCAACAAAATGTTCTTCAGATTTATGAGGTAGCATTTCTCCTACACTACAAAATATATTTAATTATGATGATAAGTCAGACCTGGATTTGGACTCACATTTTTGGCTAGGTCCCTGAACAAGTTCTATTTTTATTTCTCAAATGGGAATGGAAAATTTGGTACGCTCTCAATTTGGTGTGTAAGAGACGTCGAAGCACTCTGCATTATGTAAAGCGCAGAAATAAACTAAAATGTCAAAAAAAATGAGGACATTAGAGCAGAAATGGGCTGAATAATGTGCGTGGAACATGAATGAGTATTCTTTATATCTGCAATAGAAAGTTGAAATGAAATCGGTGGTAATTTCCACCATGGACAGCAAATTGGCGTTGATTCCCACTGTGCTGAAGATTGGCTGAGCATGTGGGGTTCTTGAGACATGACAAAAGCCAGCAAAGTTGAAATTCATCAGGAAATATCTCTTTTTTACTCCAAAGAAATGAACATTGGTAATATTCTTTGCAATGTCCTTAAAATCTCACAAGAGTATTTTACATATGAAGGATAAATGCTTTTATGAAGGCTATTTTGTTTCACAGTCAACAATATTTAGCTAAGATCTCAGTCATGGGTTTTACATAAATGGAGAAGATGATGTGAGGAATCATGAAATGTACAATGAACTACACTTTTTTAAAAGGATTTTTCTAATAGGCATGTTGGTGGTGACCAAAAGATCTTCCCATATCCTTATCAGAATTCTGCATAAAATATTTCTATCCAAACACATTTACTCATACTTGGGTCTGTGACCATATTCTCCACAACCAGTATTATATAGGGAGTGTAGGACCCCCCAACCAGCCTAGAATGTAAAGAATTAAAGGATTCATTGACTGAGAAAGGACCTTGCAACCCATTTACTTTCAATTGAAATATACCATGGAATGGGGAATATGGTAAGCTTCATGACATCATCATAAACCTATTGAGTTCACCCTGATTTTGTAAGAAATGTCCATGTAAGCTATTGGCTGGGCTGAATTCTCATTAGAAGGCTCTGAAAGGAAAAATCTGTGACCAACTTTTTAACACATGAAGAGCTCAGTTCTTCAGATTTATGAGGTAGCATTTCTCCTACACTACAAAATATATTTAATTATGATGATAAGTCAGACCTGGATTTGGACTCACATTTTTGGCTAGGTCCCTGAACAAGTTCTATTTTTATTTCTCAAATGGGAATGGAAAATTTGGTACGCTCTCAATTTGGTGTGTAAGAGACGTCGAAGCACTCTGCATTATGTAAAGCGCAGAAATAAACTAAAATGTCAAAAAAAATGAGGACATTAGAGCAGAAATGGGCTGAATAATGTGCGTGGAACATGAATGAGTATTCTTTATATCTGCAATAGAAAGTTGAAATGAAATCGGTGGTAATTTCCACCATGGACAGCAAATTGGCGTTGATTCCCACTGTGCTGAAGATTGGCTGAGCATGTGGGGTTCTTGAGACATGACAAAAGCCAGCAAAGTTGAAATTCATCAGGAAATATCTCTTTTTTACTCCAAAGAAATGAATATTGGTAATATTCTTTGCAATGTCCTTAAAATCTCACAAGAGTATTTTACATATGAAGGATAAATGCTATTATGAAGGCTATTTTGTTTCACAGTCAACAATATTTAGCTAAGATCTCAGTCATGGGTTTTACATAAATGGAGAAGATGATGTGAGGAATCATGAAATGTACAATGAACTACACTTTTTTAAAAGGATTTTTCTAATAGGCATGTTGGTGGTGACCAAAAGATCTTCCCATATCCTTATCAGAATTCTGCATAAAATATTTCTATCCAAACACATTTACTCATACTTGGGTCTGTGACCATATTCTCCACAACCAGTATTATATAGGGAGTGTAGGACCCCCCAACCAGCCTAGAATGTAAAGAATTAAAGGATTCATTGACTGAGAAAGGACCTTGCAACCCATTTACTTTCAATTGAAATATACCATGGAATGGGGAATATGGTAAGCTTCATGACATCATCATAAACCTATTGAGTTCACCCTGATTTTGTAAGAAATGTCCATGTAAGCTATTGGCTGGGCTGAATTCTCATTAGAAGGCTCTGAAAGGAAAAATCTGTGACCAACTTTTTAACACATGAAGAGCTCAGTTCTTTGCAGTTAGAGGGTTTAGGTTCCTGCTTCCTTACCTGCTGACAGCTGAGGTCACTGTTAGCCCCAGAAGGACCCCATTCTCCACCCTTTGCCCCTTCATCTACAAGCCTGCAACAGGGAGTCAAATCCTTCATGTTCTTTGAACTTCTGATGTCCGTTCTATGCCCACCCTGAGGGAGCTCTCTACTTTTAAAGGGCTCATCAGCTTCGGTCAAGCCCGCCTGTCTCCTCTTCCAAACTTTAGGTCAACGGACATACTGTAACTGCAGAATTTCATCACAACAGTACCTAGGCCTAGTGTTTGATTCAATAACTGGGTGCCGCTTTGAGACTCAATGGACAGCAGCACGTCAGGCTTCCCTGTGCTTCACCATCTCCTGGAGCTTGCTCAGACCCCTGTCCACCGAGTATGTGGACAGCCTTGACTGGCTTTCTACCTGTGTGTGTGTTTCCACTAACTATTATTAGAGCATCTGTTCTTAGACTCAGTGAATAATATTTTGTAATAAAAATCAAGTATTGATACTGAAAGACAACTAATACTCCTCAACTCTAGCCCTGTAGGAGAGTTTAGGCCCAAAGTATTTATAATAAACAAAGTATATTTTAAAACTCTCGTGAAAATTCAAGGGCCTGATGTTTGATATTTACAATATTAACATCAAGTAATTGCCTACTGCTTTGTAATTAGAGTCGACTCCCAAGGGGTAGCACGTAATTGCTCATTTTGTAGATGTGGCACTTCTGGATCAAGAAGTGATTAAAATATTTATACTGCACAGCTTGTTCATTTCACTTATATTATCAGATTAATTTGCTTTGATTCTCTGTGCGTCAATATTTTTGCTTTTCTTCTCTAAGATGGCACTTCAAAGAAAATCATTTATTATAGTCTTAACACCTGGTTGTATATTTGAAATAGCGGTACTAGATTTAATACAAAGCCTATTCGACGTTATCGGTTATTTCCTATGGACAAGATGTAAAATACAAAATACTCTACATGCTTAGTCATGTCCACCTCTTTGCGACCCCATGGACTGCAGCCCAGTAGGATCCTCTGCCCATGAGATTTTTCCAAACAAGAATACTGGAGTGGGTTGCCATTTCCTTCCCAAGAGGTTCTTTCCAATTCAGGGTTGGAGTCCACGACTCCCACGTCTCCGGCATTGCAGGTTGATTCTTTACCCACTGAGCCACCCAATAGTTGAAATCATATTATGGAAAAAAAAATAAGTTAAGCTGCTCTGTCATGTCGACCTCTTTACGAAGCCATGGATAAATCATGGGAATCCCCTAGGCAAGAATCCTGGAGTGGGTAGTCTATCACTTCTCCAGAGCATCTTAAGCTTTCCACAATTTCAATTAGTAATTTGGTAGTGATATACGGCTTAAAAATTGGAGGGGTATATTAGAAAAAATTTTCCATACTGAAAATACTTCTAATTATCCTAAAACCTTGAATGCTAGAAATAATTTATTGTATTACTTTCTAGCATGCTCCATATCATTCCATTCTCTTTCACCTGTATATTTACCTGTATGGAGAATTTAATATTTAAGATGGAAATTGTGTCAATACCTTTTCAGTTTTATAAATTCCTTTCTGTATTTTACCTTGGAGTTTTAAGTCCCAGATGCTGTGTTTGGGGAAATAGATCTCTGAACAGTTTAATGATTAGGCCCAAAGTATTTATAATAAACAAAGTATATTTTAAAACTCTCGTGAAAATTCAAGGGCCTGATGTTTGATATTTACAATATTAACACATTGCCTACTGCTTTGTAATTAGAGTCGACTCCCAAGGGTAGCGTAATTGCTCATTTTGTAGATGTGGCACTTCTGGATCAAGAAGTGATTAAAATATTTATACTGCACAGCTTGTTCATTTCACTTATATTATCAGATTAATTTGCTTTGATTCTCTGTGCGTCAATATTTTTGCTTTTCTTCTCTAAGATGGCACTTCAAAGAAAATCATTTATTATAGTCTTAACACCTGGTTGTATATTTGAAATAGCGGTACTAGATTTAATACAAAGCCTATTCGACGTTATCGGTTATTTCCTATGGACAAGATGTAAAATACAAAATACTCTACATGCTTAGTCATGTCCACCTCTTTGCGACCCCATGGACTGCAGCCCAGTAGGATCCTCTGCCCATGAGATTTTTCCAAACAAGAATACTGGAGTGGGTTGCCATTTCCTTCCCAAGAGGTTCTTTCCAATTCAGGGTTGGAGTCCATGACTCCCACGTCTCCGGCATTGCAGGTTGATTCTTTACCCACTGAGCCACCCAATAGTTGAAATCATATTAGGGAAAAAAAAAATAAGTTAAGCTGCTCTGTCATGTCGACCTCTTTACGAAGCCATGGATAAATCATGGGAATCCCCTAGGCAAGAATCCTGGAGTGGGTAGTCTATCACTTCTCCAGAGCATCTTAAGCTTTCCACAATTTCAATTAGTAATTTGGTAGTGATATATGGCTTAAAAATTGGAGGGGTATATTAGAAAAAATTTTCCATACTGAAAATACTTCTAATTATCCTAAAACCTTGAATGCTAGAAATAATTTATTGTATTACTTTCTAGCATGCTCCATATCATTCCATTCTCTTTCACCTGTATATTTACCTGTATGGAGAATTTAATATTTAAGATGGAAATTGTGTCAATACCTTTTCAGTTTTTATAAATTCCTTTCTGTATTTTACCTTGGAGTTTTAAGTCCCAGATGCTGTGTTTGGGGGAATACTTTCATTATTAGATCTCTGAACAGTTTAATGAAAGTAGCCCCCCAAATCACACTCAAACAAAGATCTATATTAGGAAATTGGCTTTCAAAGGGCAGCATTTCAGACTACCTTAGTTACAAGGTCAAAAGCTAGTAAGGGAAATAATTATTCAGGATTGAGAGCGCGCCATCATGGTCTCTTCCGCAACTAAGTCAATGAGCTTTGAGCACTTCTGACTTCAGCTAAAATAAAGAAGTGAGGAGGAGAGGTTTAATTAAGTGACCGAAACACAAGTCCCCAAGTCCCCTTTTAGTCATCTGTATGAAACTATATTACTGAAAATCAAACCCGTCCACAATCAATTTTAATAGCATTTCTGAAGTACGTTAAAAGAAAGACAGAGTTCAGCCTGGGGGCCACTGAGTTTGTGTCTGGAGTCTGGTTGCCCTAGAGAGAGCCTCAAAGATGGAAGGACTGTCAGGAGGCGGTACTGCCACAAATGTTCAGCATTCACTGCCTGCAGGGCCTGAGGACATAAAAGCCAACAGGACCGTGTCCAGTTAGACCCTAATATCCCCTGGTTGACATTGCTGTCAGTCCCTTAAGCAAAACAGAAAACAAGAATGAAGTTAGGAAGAGAGACAGGCCAAAATATGAAAGCACAAAACCTCTCCAGCCAGCCAAAGACCACGGTGGTCAACATTATCGATTTCACCTACAGGCAGAATGTTTCCTGTTGTAACACACTAAGCAAAAGAAGCATTTCCAAACAGACAAAGGGAGGAAAGGCATAAAATATGGGAAAGGGAGCAAATAAAAGGGGAAGAAATCCAGTAAAGAACCAATCAACCCTAGAGTGCCAAGATTCAAAGCTTAATTTGTTCTCATTTTTAGGATGCTGTGTTATTCAGTTGGTAAGTTATTTCTGACTCTCTGTGACCCCATGGATTTCAGCACAACCAGGCTTCTCTCTCCCTCACTGTCTCCCCGAGTTGGCTCACATTCAAGTCCATTGAGATGGTGATGCTGACCATCTCATCCTCTGTCACCTCTTCCTCCCTCCTCCCAGCACCAGGGTCTTTTCCAATGAGTCCGCTCTTCCCACGAGGTGGCCAAAGTGTCATTAGAACTTCAGCATCAGTCCCTCCAATGAACATTCAGGGTTGATTTCCTTTTAGGACTGACTTGTTTGATCTCCATGTTGTCCAAGGGACTCGCCAGCACTAATTGAAAAGCATCAATTATTAGATGCTCAGTTTTCTTCATGGTCGAATTCTCATATCTGTATGTGGAAAATCACAGCTTTAACTATCCAGATCTTTGTCAGCAAAGTGACATTTCTGCTGTCTAGGCTTGTCATAGCTTTCTCCTCCATTAAAAAAGGGCATTAATAAAATTCGTTTGAGGGCTTCCCCTGGTGGTCCAGTGGGTAAGGACACCGCCTTGCAGGGCAAGGGGCGCCGGTTTGCTCCCCGGCCTGGGAAGATCCCACGTGCGGCGGAGCAGCTGGACCGATGTGTCCAATGACCGAGCTGGAGCTCTGGAGCACATGCGCCCAAGAGCCGGGGCTCTGCAGCAACAGACGCCACCGTGATGGGAGGCCCACAGGAGCCAAAGAGCAAAGACGGATGAAAATGGAGAAATGAAAGCCCAATAGCAGTGGCCCGCCCGCTCCCCTCCCTCCCCAACCCGACCCCCGCCCAAAATAAATAAATAAATCTTTAAAATAAAATAAAATAAAATAAAATTCATTTGAATTACACATCACCACGTATGTCAGGAGAAAGCCGGGTCCAACAGTGAGGTGGCTCTGGGGCAAGGTTTAGGGTTTCTCTGAATTCCTCAGTCTTGCCTTCTGTCTGAGCAAGAAGGAGGCCAGAGAGTGCACCTACATCTGCCAAGACATCCAGCACCAGCAGAGCCTCCAGGGACCATCAGCATGTGGATGCGTTTGTCTCCAAACACACATGTGGACACACACACCTGCCTCAGTTTCTGAAGAGGCTGGTCGTGAGACCCAGGTGACCCTTGTCGCCCCACCAGAGCACGGACAAGAACGTCTCCTCCACTGGCACCATGTGCCCACACCCTGAGGGTCTGCCATGTGTCAGCCTCGCCAACGTGTCCGCCACCAGGACCACCAACCAGCTCCAGATCCTTATCCCGTCTCTCTACTGCTCTGTCCTTACATCTCCGTCAGTCTGGTCACTCCTTCCTGTTGCCAGAAGTTTGTAGAAATTAACAAATGTACGACAAGAGGCTGGTAAAGATGCTGTCCCCCACTCACTATCCTGTTACGGTCTAACACCCCAGGGAAAAGTTTGTAAGTGATACTGTTTGATCTCCTTTTCAGGCTCGCCAGCACTAATTGAAAAGCATCAATTATTAGATGTTCAGTTTTCTTCATGGTCGAATTCTCATATCTGTATGTGGAAAATCACAGCTTTAACTATCCAGATCTTTGTCAGCAAAGTGACATTTCTGCTGTCTAGGCTTGTCATAGCTTTCTCCTCCATTAAAAAAGGGCATTAATAAAATTCGTTTGAGGGCTTCCCCTGGTGGTCCAGTGGGTAAGGACACCGCCTTGCAGGGCAAGGGGCGCCGGTTTGCTCCCCGGCCTGGGAAGATCCCACGTGCGGCGGAGCAGCTGGACCGATGTGTCCAATGACCGAGCTGGAGCTCTGGAGCACATGCGCCCAAGAGCCGGGGCTCTGCAGCGACAGACGCCACCGCGATGGGAGGCCCACAGGAGCCAAAGAGCAAAGACGGATGAAAATGGAGAAATGAAAGCCCAATAGCAGTGGCCCGCCCGCTCCCCTCCCTCCCCAACCCGACCCCCGCCCAAAATAAATAAATAAATCTTTAAAATAAAATAAAATAAAATAAAATTCATTTGAATTACACATCACCACGTATGTCAGGAGAAAGCCGGGTCCAACAGTGAGGTGGCTCTGGGGCA
This sequence comes from Tragulus kanchil, assembly GCA_022376925.1. Lineage (NCBI taxonomy): Eukaryota > Metazoa > Chordata > Mammalia > Artiodactyla > Tragulidae > Tragulus > Tragulus kanchil. The sequence continues at coordinate 164,061,117 of JAIOJX010000003.1, read as the reverse complement.
AGGTTTAGGGTTTCTCTGAATTCCTCAGTCTTGCCTTCTGTCTGAGCAAGAAGGAGGCCAGAGAGTGCACCTACATCTGCCAAGACATCCAGCACCAGCAGAGCCTCCAGGGACCATCAGCATGTGGATGGGTTTGTCTCCAAACACACATGTGGACACACACACCTGCCTCAGTTTCTGAAGAGGCTGGTCGTGAGACCCAGGTGACCCTTGTCGCCCCACCAGAGCACGGACAAGAACGCGTCTCCTCCACTGGCACCATGTGCCCACACCCTGAGGGTCTGCCATGTGTCAGCCTCGCCAACGTGTCCGCCACCAGGACCACCAACCAGCTCCAGATCCTTATCCCCGTCTCTCTACTGCTCTGTCCTTACATCTCCGTCAGTCTGGTCACTCCTTCCTGTTGCCAGAAGTTTGTAGAAACTAACAAATGTACGACAAGAGGCTGGTAAAGATGCTGTCCCCCACACAGCCCCTAGGTCCTCATCTATGAGGCCTGCTGACGTCCACGGTCTAACACCCCATCAGGGCTGACCTCACACAGGCTGCTGACCTGACCTCAGGCACGGGAAGCTGGAGGGAGATGGGTTGTTTTCCAGGAGCCAGAGCAACCCTGAAGATAAGTGGAGGAGCCCAGAGAAAGGAGCTTTACCCATGAACAGCCAAGGGCTGAGTCCTCGAAAGCCACAGAATGCAGCCCCAGCCCCTGTCTTCTTCATGCCCTGAGGGGCTGGATTCCAACGTCTCAACAACTGATAAATACGCCTCCTTAGATTCTGCCCTTGCTGTTCCTGGAAGGGTGTGGTTTTTACTGGGAGGTACACAGACCTTGAGGAGTTGTTTTCTCATCCTTTGGTAGGCAAAGCAAAGCAAGAGAGAACAGAGAGGGTGAGGCCCAGACCTGGTCTCTCTGGATGCCCTTTCTGTGAGATACCTACCTAATCATTTACCCCTTTCATTGATATTCCTTCAACAAACATTCATTGTATGAAACAGAATCAATGTTCCTGCTGTTGGACGTTTCTCGTCTTTGCAGAGATCTCTGTTCCATTTTCTATGCCCCTCAATAACGTTCTCCCCACCTGTCTTAAAACTCGGAGCACAAAGAATGTCTGCTTTACTTACAGGAGACTGTAACAGGGATGTCTTTTCCTCAGTGTTCTTCGCCCAGAGCCTGGCACGCGGTGGGAGCCAAGAAGCACAGATCAAGGCTAGTGGACAGGATAACGCACACTGTCCAGGAAGATAGGCAGCCTAAGGGCCACACCCAGCTCTGCTCTTAACAGCTTTATGACACTTCCTGTCTCGGTATACTTCTCAGGCTCCAGAGAACTATTTGTTTAAGACAAAGATGAGCGGGTCCATTTCTAGGATACTTTTAATACTAAATGCTTACAAATTTAGCTCATACTTCTACAGGGGTGACCCTGATGTCTACTAAAAGAGAGAAAAAAACAAAAACAAAAAAAAAACCCTTCAAATTCCAGGAAGAAAATCCTTTTTTCTCAACATTATGTGATTTTTCAGCCTGGGCGGCCTCCCCTAAATGTACGACAAGAGGCTGGTAAAGATGCTGTCCCCCACACAGCCCCTAGGTCCTCATCTATGAGGCCTGCTGACGTCCACGGTCTAACACCCCATCAGGGCTGACCTCACACAGGCTGCTGACCTGACCTCAGGCACGGGAAGCTGGAGGGAGATGGGTTGTTTTCCAGGAGCCAGAGCAACCCTGAAGATAAGTGGAGGAGCCCAGAGAAAGGAGCTTTACCCATGAACAGCCAAGGGCTGAGTCCTCGAAAGCCACAGAATGCAGCCCCAGCCCCTGTCTTCTTCATGCCCTGAGGGGCTGGATTCCAACGTCTCAACAGCTGATAAATACGCCTCCTTAGATTCTGCCCTTGCTGTTCCTGGAAGGGTGTGGTTTTTACTGGGAGGTACACAGACCTTGAGGAGTTGTTTTCTCATCCTTTGGTAGGCAAAGCAAAGCAAGAGAGAACAGAGAGGGTGAGGCCCAGACCTGGTCTCTCTGGATGCCCTTTCTGTGAGATACCTACCTAATCATTTACCCCTTTCATTGATATTCCTTCAACAAACATTCATTGTATGAAACAGAATCAATGTTCCTGCTGTTGGACGTTTCTCGTCTTTGCAGAGATCTCTGTTCCATTTTCTATGCCCCTCAATAACGTTCTCCCCACCTGTCTTAAAACTCGGAGCACAAAGAATGTCTGCTTTACTTACAGGAGACTGTAACAGGGATGTCTTTTCCTCAGTGTTCTTCGCCCAGAGCCTGGCACGCGGTGGGAGCCAAGAAGCACAGATCAAGGCTAGTGGACAGGATAACGCACACTGTCCAGGAAGATAGGCAGCCTAAGGGCCACACCCAGCTCTGCTCTTAACAGCTTTATGACACTTCCTGTCTCGGTATACTTCTCAGGCTCCAGAGAACTATTTGTTTAAGACAAAGATGAGCGGGTCCATTTCTAGGATACTTTTAATACTAAATGCTTACAAATTTAGCTCATACTTCTACAGGGGTGACCCTGATGTCTACTAAAAGAGAGAAAAAAACAAAAACAAAAAAAAAACCCTTCAAATTCCAGGAAGAAAATCCTTTTTTCTCAACATTATGTGATTTTTCAGCCTGGGCGGCCTCCCCCTGAACAGAGGTGACCTGTGAGAGACACGAAGGAACCTGCCTTTAGCTCTCGGTTGGCCAGCCCTTTGTGGTCTAAAACTGCTGGTGCTTTTTCACACTCTAAGGGGAAAAACAGGGGCTGAAACCCATGGATATTTTAATCAGCTTTTATTTTGCCAGAGCCTGGAAGAACAACCAGATGAACCTCATCCCTTGTGTTGAACAAAAGACGCAACCCAAAAGTCTAATTTTCATATTTCATAAACATCAACTGAAATATTTCATTTGCCCATTTTTATAAACATATGCCTATAATTCTTTCAACCTGATGAATTTCAAATTGCAAATATCCCTGATGGAGTCAACACCAGTGGTTTTCTGCTAAATAGCCTCTCAGTCTCTGGAAGGAAAAAAATATTAAAAGCCCTGGCTTTTAGCATTTGCTGATTTTCATGATACAAATACATCCACAAAGGTCAATTTCGATAATAATAATCATTTAACAACTGGCTCACAAAATTCCCAAATATTTAGGGACTGGCTTTCCTTGTCTAGCAGTAGAAGACTCCAGCACATCACTGCCTACGCAAAAAACTCACACAGGACTGCTCTGAACCTCTGCTCTAAAATGCTGCTACAGAGAAGACAGCCCTGAGCCACTGGCAGAATCTCAGACAAGCACTCTCAACCTTCAGTGTCCCTGGTAAGTCACCTTTGTAAATAAAACTTTATTAGAACCGACCATGTCCAGTTGTTTAGGTGTGGTCTATAACTCTTTTTTGTACTGGCAATAGCAGATATAACCAGAAATCTTATGGTTCACAAAGTCTAAAACAGTCACCATTTGGCATTTTATCAAGAAAGTTGACCCATCTTCTTAGGAGGCTGTAGGAAAAGGGATACACACAGGCCACACCCCATACTAGCTAACATGGTCTCTAGTTTATAAGATGTCCAGACAATTCTTACAGATATTCACAATATGAACAGCATCGGTCCAGAGCATGCTTAGATGGGACAGGCAAAGGAGGTCCTGCAGATCAGAAGGTGTGTGTATCAGGACATGCTTCCCCCGGGCAAACAGAGCCAGAAGGGGCTTTACTTTAAGGTAGATACCGTAAGGGATTGACTGATGAGACTGCAGTGAACTGGCAAGATGAGAAATAAACTTGAGTCATTGATGGATGAACCTGTGAGAGACACGAAGGAACCTGCCTTTGGGGACCGGCAAACTGCTGGTGCTTTTCACACTCTAAGGGGAAAAACAGGGGCTGAAACCCATGGATATTTTAATCAGCTTTTATTTTGCCAGAGCCTGGAAGAACAACCAGATGAACCTCATCCCTTGTGTTGAACAAAAGACGCAACCCAAAAGTCTAATTTTCATATTTCATAAACATCAACTGAAATATTTCATTTGCCCATTTTTATAAACATATGCCTATAATTCTTTCAACCTGATGAATTTCAAATTGCAAATATCCCTGATGGAGTCAACACCAGTGGTTTTCTGCTAAATAGCCTCTCAGTCTCTGGAAGGAAAAAAATATTAAAAGCCCTGGCTTTTAGCATTTGCTGATTTTCATGATACAAATACATCCACAAAGGTCAATTTCGATAATAATAATCATTTAACAACTGGCTCACAAAATTCCCAAATATTTAGGGACTGGCTTTCCTTGTCTAGCAGTAGAAGACTCCAGCACATCACTGCCTACGCAAAAAGCTCACACAGGACTGCTCTGAACCTCTGCTCTAAAATGCTGCTACAGAGAAGACAGCCCTGAGCCACTGGCAGAATCTCAGACAAGCACTCTCAACCTTCAGTGTCCCTGGTAAGTCACCTTTGTAAATAAAACTTTATTAGAACCGACCATGTCCAGTTGTTTAGGTGTGGTCTATAACTCTTTTTTGTACTGGCAATAGCAGATATAACCAGAAATCTTATGGTTCACAAAGTCTAAAACAGTCACCATTTGGCATTTTATCAAGAAAGTTGACCCATCTTCTTAGGAGGCTGTAGGAAAGGCATACACACAGGCCACACCCCATACTAGCTAACATGGTCTCTAGTTTATAAGATGTCCAGACAATTCTTACAGATATTCACAATATGAACAGCATCGGTCCAGAGCATGCTTAGATGGGACAGGCAAAGGAGGTCCTGCAGATCAGAAGGTGTGTGTATCAGGACATGCTTCCCCCGGGCAAACAGAGCCAGAAGGGGCTTTACTTTAAGGTAGATACCGTAAGGGATTGACTGATGAGACTGCAGTGAACTGGCAAGATGAGAAATAAACTTGAGTCAGTCCTAATAAGATGGATGAACCTAGAACCTACTATACAGAGTGAAGTAAGTCAGAAAGAGAAAGATAAATATTGTACAGCAACATGTGTATATGCAATCTGGAAAGATGGTACTAATAAATGTATATGCAGAGCAGCAATGTAGAAACAGACAAAGGAAAAAGACTAATAAACATTGCAGGGAGGGAGGAATGGGCGAGATGTATGGAAAGAGTATCATGGAAACTTACCATACGCAAAAGAGACAACTGGTGCGCATCTGATGTAAGACTAAGGGGACTTACACAGAGCCTCTGTGGCAGCCTAGGGGGTGGGATGGGGAGGGAGGGAGGAGAGAGGATCTGATGGGAGGGGACATGTGTATTCCTATGGCTAATTCAGGTTTATATCTGGCATTAAACAACAAAACTCTGTAAAAGTAAAATAAAATAAATTAATAATAATAATAAAAGGGTAACCCTCAGGAAAAGCAGTGAGGAATGCTTATGCAGTTTCTACCAAAGGCAGGATTTCCTCTTCCTTAGGGAATTCTCAGCTCTACTCCTAATCTCTTTCTACTCACTAAGCTCTAAGGATCTATTTTCCTTTATTCAAATCAACTGATGCACTTTAATCACATCTGGAGCACACCTTTACAACATCATCTGGGTCACTGTCTGAAAAGCTGGTGACTTACCCCTTAGCCAAACTGACATACAAACCACACACCACAGCAGAGCAGAAACATGAGTTGTTGAGGGAAGGGAAGGCAACAGACATGATACGCCAGAGAACACATGTGACATAAATTACGAGTTCAGTATCTCCAGTCCCTCATCTGGCAGAGGGGGAGACATGATCCTATGGGCTTCAAATCACAAAGGCAATTCTGAAATCACAATATGGATCTGAGGTACATATTCTATAAATTTCAATAAACCTTGGTAAACTCTTAAGTTAAGTGGTAAAAGAAAAAAAAATAATTTAGGAAATCTAGTCTGTGAAACCTCTCTGGTCTCTGAAAGAATAACTTTTACATCATAATGAATGATATCAATGATCTCCCCATTGGATCTTAATACAGTACAAAACATGATTTATTCAAAGATAAAACTGGTAGCAGTTAAACTCTAAGGGATTATTCTTAGATTCAATAATCAAAAATATTTTTGAACTTCTAAAGGCCAAAAAGAATAAAACTCACAATTTTTTTTATCTGAGTTAAAATGATAAAGGTTTCCAATTATAATGAGATGCTCGTCGAAACAACCCTTTAGATTTCTCCTGGGGTCTTTGCTTGCCAAAGACAGCATAATATTTTCTCATTATTAGCTCTTCAGCAGGAAAAGAAGCCAGATAGCATGTTCCTTTCCACCTCACTGAGGAAAGGGCATTTTGAACCAGCAACTTACACAGAGCCTCTGTGGCACCTAGGGGTGGGATGGGGAGGGAGGAGAGAGGATCTGATGGGAGGGGACATGTGTATTCCTATGGCTAATTCAGGTTTATATCTGGCATTAAACAACAAAACTCTGTAAAAGTAAAATAAAATAAATTAATAATAATAATAAAAGGGTAACCCTCAGGAAAAGCAGTGAGGAATGCTTATGCAGTTTCTACCAAAGGCAGGATTTCCTCTTCCTTAGGGAATTCTCAGCTCTACTCCTAATCTCTTTCTACTCACTAAGCTCTAAGGATCTATTTTCCTTTATTCAAATCAACTGATGCACTTTAATCACATCTGGAGCACACCTTTACAACATCATCTGGGTCACTGTCTGAAAAGCTGGTGACTTACCCCTTAGCCAAACTGACATACAAACCACACACCACAGCAGAGCAGAAACATGAGTTGTTGAGGGAAGGGAAGGCAACAGACATGATACGCCAGAGAACACATGTGACATAAATTACGAGTTCAGTATCTCCAGTCCCTCATCTGGCAGAGGGGGAGACATGATCCTATGGGCTTCAAATCACAAAGGCAATTCTGAAATCACAATATGGATCTGAGGTACATATTCTATAAATTTCAATAAACCTTGGTAAACTCTTAAGTTAAGTGGTAAAAGAAAAAAAAAATAATTTAGGAAATCTAGTCTGTGAAACCTCTCTGGTCTCTGAAAGAATAACTTTTACATCATAATGAATGATATCAATGATCTCCCCATTGGATCTTAATACAGTACAAAACATGATTTATTCAAAGATAAAACTGGTAGCAGTTAAACTCTAAGGGATTATTCTTAGATTCAATAATCAAAAATATTTTTGAACTTCTAAAGGCCAAAAAGAATAAAACTCACAATTTTTTTTTATCTGAGTTAAAATGATAAAGGTTTCCAATTATAATGAGATGCTCGTCGAAACAACCCTTTAGATTTCTCCTGGGGTCTTTGCTTGCCAAAGACAGCATAATATTTTCTCATTATTAGCTCTTCAGCAGGAAAAGAAGCCAGATAGCATGTTCCTTTCCACCTCACTGAGGAAAGGGCATTTTGAACCAGCAATTTAGAGCATCACAATGAAGGGGCGGTGACGACGGAATTCACAGTGATGCATAATTATTCCAGGGAAAGAGACGGGCTGTGAATATGTCTGCTAATTCTGCTTCAAGAGCAGGTCTCCCGAGGCACCTGATTTAGTAAGAGGGCAGCAAACCAAACCAGCCTGTGAGGAACACAGATACCTCATTTCTTTTTTTTTTTTGGCCACTTCTATTGGTCTTTCATTTATTTCCATCTTTGTTCTTTGGCCTGTGGTCCTCCCATTGCAGTGGGCTCTCTTGCTGCAGAGCACTGGCTCTGGGTGCATGCGCTCCAGCACTCTGGCTCAGTTGTTGGACACATCGGTCCAGCTGCTCCGCGGTACATGGGATCCTCCCAGGCGAAGGATCGAACTGGAGCCCCTTGCACTGCAAGGCAGTGTCCTTACCCACTGGACCACCAGGGAAGCCCAACACCTCATTTCTTACTGTGTGTCACAGTCCTCTAGGAAAGTATTTGTGTGGTCACCAAAAGGAGATCTCAAACAGCCCAGGGTAGACTGAGGCTTCAATCATCACACAAGGTCAAAGCGTGTGGTGGTCTTAGGCATGGCTTGGTTGCTCAATCAGTCATGTCTGACTCTATGTGACCCCACGGGCTGTAGCCTGCCAGGCTTCTCTGTCCATGGGATTCTCCAGGCAAGAATACTGGAGTGGGATGTCATGCCCTCCTCCAAGGGATCTTCCCAAGCTGGAGAGCAAACCTGTCTTTCTTACACCTCATACATTAGCAGGCAGTTTCCTTACCATGAAAAGCCACCTGGGAAGCCCTATATTTTAATATAAAAATTATGTAGGGCTTCCCCAGTGGTCCAGTAGATCAAGAGTTCACCTTGCAGTGCAAGGGGCACTGATTAAATCCCTGGCTTGGGAAGATCCCACATGCCTCAGAGCGGCTGGACTGGTGTGTCCAATTACAAGCCAGCATTCTGGGCACATGAGCTCGGAGCTCTGCAACGAGAGAGGCCACTGTGATGGGAGGCCCACGCACACCAAAGAATAAAGATGGATGAAAATAAATGGATTTTAAAAAAATCAATAAAAGAGGCCAACATTTTTTTAAAAAAAAGTTTCCAAAAAAGCCTATGTAGTTTGAAAATGATCAACATTTTAATATTAAAGTTTGACCTCAGAACATCCTGCATTCACCCTGAGACATAGGTTACGTGCTGATCCGTGTGTCAGGCTCTGGAAAAGGAACAGAGCAGAGATTCTCAGCTGACTGAAAGACAGAAACTGGTCTTGGTCAACAAGAACATCCATGCTGTACTGAAAACCCACACGTCCTGGGGAGTGGAGCCCAGGGAGGGCGGTGGCTGTGTTCAGTCTCTGAGCTGTGTCTGACTCTTTGCAAACCTATGGACTGCAGCCTGCCAAGCTCTTCTGTCCACGGGGTTTCCCAGGCAAGAACACTGGAGTGGGTTGCCATTTCCTTCTCCTAGGGATCTTCCCAACCCAGAAACGGAACCCACATCTCCTGCATGGGTGGGCAGGTTCTTTCCCGCTGAGCCACCAGGGAAGCCTAGAGCCCAGGGGTAGGGAAATTGAAAAGCTTTCCAAGTGACAGTCAGGATGGAGAAAGAGCAGGCAGAAGAATTCAGACAGCCTCCTGAAAAACATGGGAGGCTCCCTTTTACCTGAGAGCTGCTGCTTTTCAAAGGGAGAAATGGAAATATAGACTGTCTGTTGGTGAAGCACTCAGAGCACACAGTGCTGCAGAAGCTGGGGTTTCAGGAATGTGGTGCTTAGGAGCTCAGGCTTCGCCTCCAGATCACTCAGGTCCCCCTTCCAGCGAGGCCACCACCATCTGGGTTCTCATGTCTGAACTCACCCGCTCCCTTGTATTTCCTCCTCGGTGACGGCACGGCTTTTTTAAAGATGCGAATCTAAATCGTATCTAACGTTCTTCTAATGTCACATTTTGCCACAGCCCTATCATTCTCCGAAAACCAAGGGCTCTAACCCCACACCTCCCTTTTCCTGAGGAAGCCCCAGCTCCCCACCCAGCCTCACCTTCCCTCTGGCCATGTGAACTTTCTTTTCATTCCTCCAATCCGCCCACCGCACCGTGCTGTCCCAAGATCTACAACAATGGTACTCTCCTATCAACAAGCTCTCATGCACTTAGCTTGTTCCATTCTTACATCAGGGGTTCCTTCCTGGCAGAAGCCTTCTCTCCACCTCTACCCTTTCATAGCACTGTATACAACTCACAAATACCTATTTATTAGGGTGACACACATGTCCATGTGTCCTGCCAAGTGTTAAGTCACATGAGGGCAGTGGACATGCTCCTTTAGATCTGGTTTTCCCTCAAAACTTAGCACACAGGACCTGCCTCTGTGGACCTGTTGGATGAATATTCATACTACACATGACACTGTGGAGAAAGCACTCAGCCCCTGTGGAACCTCAAGAATTGCATTTACCATACTTTAAGAACTACACAGTGTGTTCTACCTAGGGCATGTGAAGATCTATTTTTAAACTGCTATACTTAAAACAGACAACCAAAAAGAACCTACTGCATAGTACAGGGAATTCTGCTGGATGCTACGTGGTGGCTAGATGGCAGAGGAGTGAGGAGGAGAAAGGCCACATGCATATGTATGACTGAGTCCCTATATTCAATACTCTGTGATAAACCACAATTTAAAAAAAAGTAGTTATATATAACTGAATCACATTGCTGTATAGCAGAAGTTAACACAACATGGTAAATCAAGCGTACTTCAATAACATTTGTAAAAAATTTTTTAAATAAAAAATGTCTTACTTCCTCAAAGGTTTTTACTCTAGATCTTATTCTTATATACACATATCTAGGAAATGCAAAGTTTTTCTGTGGAAAATCAAAACAACACCTAAAATAAAATGCTCTTACGAAATTTACTTTGATAGGGTCAGACGGTAAGGTTCTGTGCTTGATATTTAACAACAGAAGCATGAACTTACCTCTGGTCACAGTATCTGTGACCTCTAGAGGGGTTTTGGGTCAAGATGAGAAGAATGCATTACACGAACAGAAAATTCTTAAGCAAAAATGGAGTCCATTTTTTTTTTCTACCGAAAGGGGCTGGCTGCTTCCCCTTGTATAGCATGAGGTGCTGCTGGTCACATGTCCGCTTCAGATGAAACACCTGGCAAGAGCAACAGACTCCCAGACACAAGAACAAACTTGTGGTTGCTGAGAGGGGAAAGGGGGGGCTGAGGGATGGATTGGGAGGTTGGGATTAGCAGAGGCAAAGTGCCACACACAGAATGGATAAACACAAGGTCCTGCTTGTTTTTATATTCCCTCTTATAAGGAAAGGTGCTGGCTAAATGCTGTGAGTTTCCTCAGGGGATTGTTTTACCGGAGGAGCTTTTCCCATCAGTGACTGGGCATCGCCCTGAGAAAGGATGTGAGGAAAAGGAACTATTCCAGGATCGCCCTCCTGGCAGACCCAGACTTGTGTTCTCAGTTGTATTTGTCCAGTAATGCCTTGTGGAACCTCAAGAATTGCATTTACCATACTTTAAGAACTACACAGTGTGTTCTACCTAGGGCATGTGAAGATCTATTTTTAAACTGCTATACTTAAAACAGACAACCAAAAGAACCTACTGCATAGTACAGGGAATTCTGCTGGATGCTACGTGGTGGCTAGATGGCAGAGGAGTGAGGAGGAGAAAGGCCACATGCATATGTATGACTGAGTCCCTATATTCAATACTCTGTGATAAACCACAATTTAAAAAAAAGTAGTTATATATAACTGAATCACATTGCTGTATAGCAGAAGTTAACACAACATGGTAAATCAAGCGTACTTCAATAACATTTGTAAAAAATTTTTTAAATAAAAAATGTCTTACTTCCTCAAAGGTTTTTACTCTAGATCTTATTCTTATATACACATATCTAGGAAATGCAAAGTTTTTCTGTGGAAAATCAAAACAACACCTAAAATAAAATGCTCTTACGAAATTTACTTTGATAGGGTCAGACGGTAAGGTTCTGTGCTTGATATTTAACAACAGAAGCATGAACTTACCTCTGGTCACAGTATCTGTGACCTCTAGAGGGTTTGGCTCAAGATGAGAAGAATGCATTACACGAGCAGAAAATTCTTAAGCAAAAATGGAGTCCATTTTTTTTTTCTACCGAAAGGGGCTGGCTGCTTCCCCTTGTATAGCATGAGGTGCTGCTGGTCACATGTCCGCTTCAGATGAAACACCTGGCAAGAGCAACAGACTCCCAGACACAAGAACAAACTTGTGGTTGCTGAGAGGGAAGGGGTGGCGGAGGGATGGATTGGGAGGTTGGGATTAGCAGAGGCAAAGTGCCACACACAGAATGGATAAACACAAGGTCCTGCTTGTTTTTATATTCCCTCTTATAAGGAAAGGTGCTGGCTAAATGCTGTGAGTTTCCTCAGGGGATTGTTTTACCGGAGGAGCTTTTCCCATCAGTGACTGGGCATCGCCCTGAGAAAGGATGTGAGGAAAAGGAAGCTATTCCAGGATCGCCCTCCTGGCAGACCCAGACTTGTGTTCTCAGTTGTATTTGTCCAGTAAATGAACAAACAGGCCTATCCACTTGAAAAGAAACTTTGTTCAGGAGAAACTACCTAGTGAATATTGCTTTTATTTCTGGAGGAAAATACTACAATGCAGAGGCTGTGCGATTAAAAACCAACCAATAGTCAGTGAGTTTTCAAACGCATGATTTAATGTCAAGGTTTTTTTCAACAGGGGAGGTATATATGCATACTCAATCATGTGGAGACCTAAAATGTAAACTGTATCAGAGGTTAATTCTTTTGTCAATGGTTCCCTTTGATGGAAATGTGTCACCTGACTGTTGTATTTCAAGGTACGGCAAATTTAGGGTATGTCAAAGGGCACCAGAGCCAACCTGAGAGGCTGCTAATGACCAGATCTGGACCATTTAGAATACAAATGGTAGTAATGGATGACAGCCCACAGAACAGAATGAGACCTCAGAAGAGTAAATTGATACAACAATTCAATAAACCAACAGGGAAAGAAGAGCTCTTTTCTACAGTATCATTTCAACTAACAAATGTATAAAGGAGACTAAAAATAGAAAAATCACTATTTGGCAACAGCCAAGAGACACTTAACAGTAAGTAGCCAACTTGTATTGAAAACCAGGGCATTTACCTGGTCTCAAAGACTGTCTTCATAAGCTAATGATTGATTACTAAGAGCAATGATACATCTGCAGGAGAGAGACCTCACAGACAGTACCTTAGCCCAGAGGCTAAAGTTAACGTCACTACGAACAGAACATCAGCCAAAAACCTCAACCACAGAGGTCTCCTGATGGGAGGCACTGAGAGGGGCACACGATCACTTTGCGGTCTTCCTGCCAAGAGTGTGTAACACGCATGTAACCATAAGGCAATATCAGAAACCAAATGCGAGGCACATTTGTAACAAATAACCAGGCCAGTGCTTTGCAAAACTCTGAGGGACCTAAAGCACCAAGACGAAGGACTTATTAAAGATGAAAGGATATCAAGGAGACAGAAAAACTAAATGCAATTCATGATATTTAATGTTGATCCTGAACCAGAAAGAGAACATTACTGACCACTGGCAAACTCTGAGCACACCTTACAGCTTAATAAGATTTTTAACAAGTTATGGGCTTTTTGTACATCTGATGAAATTTATAAATTATCTGTGAGGTGTTTACAATTTGGGCTAAGTCTGAAATTATGTCAAAAATTTACAGTTTTAAAAGATTGAAGTCCATAAGTAAATGTTCTGTTTTCAAAATAAACACAAGATCTAAACTGACATTTCACTGAAAAAGATTATAATGTATTAAAATATACTCCACATTATTTGTCAGAACAGAATGTCAAGTTAAAGCAATGAGATACCATAACATAGCTATTTGGATAAAATCCAAAAAACTGACAATACCAACTGCTAGAAAAGATGTACAGAAACAGGTATTCTCATACTGCTGCAAAGTGGCAAAAGTCCCTCTGGAAGACAGGTGGACAGCTCTTTTATAAAACTAGCTATTTGCCCAACTGATCTTAAACCTCATGTCCACACAAAACCCTGCATTAAAATGTTTATAGCAGCCTTCTTCGCAATCACTCAAAACTAATCAACCAAGATGGCTTTCAATAGGCAAATGGATAAACTGCAGTATATCCATGAAGTAGGTTATTGCTCAGAATGTGTTTGAATCCTCCAGTCATGAAGACGACACATACGGGGGATTGCACCTGTGTGACACTCTGGACCGGGGAAGCCATGGAGGGAGAAAAAAGATCAGAGCTTCCAGGTGTTTGGGGTAGGGGAAGGGAAAGGGTGGAATAACACATTTGGCAAAAGAAAGCTTGATTTTCACTTCAGGAATATATCCTTCCAAGACAGTTTCTTTTCTATCAGAACTAGATAGAAATTGTCGAACTGATTCCCAAAAGCTAAGAACAAGGGAAAAGAATGGTGTATGAAAATACAAAACTGAAATCCCTGCTAGGGATGTAGCGAGAAACAAAGGATATACTGGCTGTTGGAGCCCCTATAGAAAGCAAATAAGGGAAAGGACACAGAGGCTGGATTGATAAAGAGACACACTAAGATCTCACCCCAGCTTTCTTGCTGTCTAAATCTACGACATCTATATGGAGATGACGATTTGGACTCCTATGGTCCGACGTGTCAGAAGTGGGGTCCTGATGCTTGGGATGCTTGCTCTAAGCCAGAGGACAGCACCTACAGCCTAAGCAGGAGCGAGGTACCAAAAATCGATGGTGACAATGCGTGGAGCTTTAAATTCCCGCGTCTCATGACTTAAGATCGGTTTTGCTCTTCACCCTACACCAGATCCACAGACCCGTTCAGTACTTGTGTACTATTATGTGGAATTCTGCCATTGGATATGGAAACACATGAGTAATGAAAATCAACCTACAGAATAACAAAGTAAAACCTCAAGTCAAATCATGAAGAAAAACTGGTTTTAAATCCAGAACAAAAGGGTGAAGAAATTTGATTCTGGGCGACTCTTTAAGTGAATATTTTCTTTTCACAGAGAACATCTTTTAAAACACACAATTCTCAGTTATTGAGATTTTAACATAATTCTCCCTGGTGTTCAAGAGGTTCACACATCTAAAAGTTGTAACGTCTCCATGTCTGCAATAGCACATGACACTGGACAGACCTTCTCTATCAGCCTATCCTTTACAGACAGTCAATACTAAATTTAATGTATTTAACGCACAAATAAGATACTCACTCCAAATGACGAACACTATCAGGCTATTTTTCACAAAAGTATAAAATCTAAAATACCTCACCATCGTGAAAGGAAAATACCTTAAAAGTCCATTTTAACCACACATCCATTTAACACACAGCCCTTTCTGTGATGCTCTATAAAGAGCATGGGAGAGAATCAGGAGAAAAAAAAACACCGTCTATATTATTCAAAGGAAACAGGCAACACATAGGTAACTTCTAATCCACGTTTCCACCCTTTGAATTCTCATGGTCTTCAGGGAATTGGCAGTCATCACACCGCTCACAGCTTTAGAAACCTACAGCACCTGTAAGGTATTTTTTGGCATCTTTGTGAATCCTCAGTTTATGTTCAATAAATGTTTGATAACCACTGAATGAATGGATGTCAGTTCTTGGATGATAACTAAATATTTTCTAATAAAAACACCTTCCATTTCAGAGATGAGAAAACTGAGGCTAATGAATTATTTGTAGGATCACAGAACAGAGAGAGTCAATCATGCAAAACCTATTAAGAGTTTCATGGTAAGGCAGGATTTTAGCAGGCAGAGAACGATGGTCCAATTATCCTCAGTGGGGACAAGGTCAGACTCAACCAAAGCTACATGTAAGAGGCAAGCTTCGTGTATGTTAGGCCATCTGAGGCTTAGGACAAACAGAAAACTGGATAAACAGGAAATGACAAAACTGAGATGATTACAAATTATAAAGTAACCACTTCTTGTAACAGATTAGCACAAACTTCATTACATGTTAAATGCTCTCTAGCTAAAAGATGCTCTAAAGATCAGATCACAGCTTACATTTGAGAACTATCGTGAGAAATTCCCTAACTTAGCTATAAAATTAGAACAATTGTGCTCATTTAATTCTAATCATCTGACGATGCAGTACATTAACCTTCCCAGTGTATCAGTCTTATAAACCATCGTGAAAGGAAAAAGATATCCCTCGACCACATCAACTGTCGTTAGGGGTGGGTGATGCACATACGGATGGAAGCCTGATTTTCATCAAGTACTCCTCAGAGCAAATCACTCAAGAAAGAGCCAATGAAAAGAAGGGTGAGGTCACAGACACATTCATTTACACGCAAAAGTGGTGGTCCGTATGTTAAGCAGGCAAAGAAAGAAGGGAAATGTTGGCTGAAGGCAAGAGGAGTCACTGGAGCTCATATTCAATTCCTCTGAAGTTGGGACAGATATAGATTTACATTTTATTTCTATTGAAGGACTGATAGCTCCTGACTTATAAAAAGCAAAGTGACGTGTTCCCCAAAAAGGCAACACATAGGTAACTTCTAATCCACGTTTCCACCCTTTGAATTCTCATGGTCTTCAGGGAATTGGCAGTCATCACACCGCTCACAGCTTTAGAAACCTACAGCACCTGTAAGGTATTTTTTGGCATCTTTGTGAATCCTCAGTTTATGTTCAATAAATGTTTGATAACCACTGAATGAATGGATGTCAGTTCTTGGATGATAACTAAATATTTTCTAATAAAAACGCCTTCCATTTCAGAGATGAGAAAACTGAGGCTAATGAATTATTTGTAGGATCACAGAACAGAGAGAGTCAATCATGCAAAACCTATTAAGAGTTTCATGGTAAGGCAGGATTTTAGCAGGCAGAGAACGATGGTCCAATTATCCTCAGTGGGGACAAGGTCAGACTCAACCAAAGCTACATGTAAGAGGCAAGCTTCGTGTATGTTAGGCCATCTGAGGCTTAGGACAAACAGAAAACTGGATAAACAGGAAATGACAAAACTGAGATGATTACAAATTATAAAGTAACCACTTCTTGTAACAGATTAGCACAAACTTCATTACATGTTAAATGCTCTCTAGCTAAAAGATGCTCGAAAGATCAGATCACAGCTTACATTTGAGAACTATCGTGAGAAATTCCCTAACTTAGCTATAAAATTAGAACAATTGTGCTCATTTAATTCTAATCATCTGACGATGCAGTACATTAACCTTCCCAGTGTATCAGTCTTATAAACCATCGTGAAAGGAAAAAGATATCCCTCGACCACATCAACTGTCGTTAGGGGTGGGTGATGCACATACGGATGGAAGCCTGATTTTCATCAAGTACTCCTCAGAGCAAATCACTCAAGAAAGAGCCAATGAAAAGAAGGGTGAGGTCACAGACACATTCATTTACACGCAAAAGTGGTGGTCCGTATGTTAAGCAGGCAAAGAAAGAAGGGAAATGTTGGCTGAAGGCAAGAGGAGTCACTGGAGCTCATATTCAATTCCTCTGAAGTTGGGACAGATATAGATTTACATTTTATTTCTATTGAAGGACTGACCTAGCTCCTGACTTATAAAAGATGCTGTTCACAGAGCCCATGCTTCCAGAATCACGACGTGTTAAAGAGGGTACCAATCAAAGGGAAGCGAGAAACATCTACATATCTGCCTTTGGAAAAACAGATGAATGGTAATTGCGGATTATATTTTGCACCACGTTTTCTGTTGAAATTAAGGGCAAATGATGCAATGCTCCCTGCGAAACAGCAAATGGGAAACTGAATCTGAGACAGAACACGATGTTTAATATCTTTAACCGAAAGCACTCTTTCTACATCTTTCATATGCTTTGATCTCCAAAGCATGCAAGAGAATCAAGGTACAGAAACACCAGAAGAGACAAAGACCGTCAACTCAAAGGCTTTCTCCTTCAACGGCATGAGAGATCCCTAAATAAAAGTCATCTGAATGATTCTCTGCAGAAAGTTAATTTTTATTTTTAAAAAAAACCTACAGCGAGGAGCTGACCACCATGCCAACTTTACATCTCTCTTAAGTGCCATTTGTTACTTCTGATGGAAGCCATACCTGGACTCGCGTTCCTTTGGGCAGACGGTGGTACCTGCTGCACAGAAATCCAAGATGGATGCTATGAACAGCTACCCCCCTGTCGCACCATCTGCCAGCTTACAGGGGATGCTACCCAGAGACAACTCTGAAAGAAAATCATCTTACGACAAAATGCTTATTAGCAATTGAGCACAAAAGGTGGTCTTCAGGGCTTCCCCTGGTGGTCCAGTGGATAAGGACACCGCCTTGCAGTGCAAGGGGCGCCAGTTCAATCCCTGGCCTGGGAAGATCCCACGTGCCGCGGAGCGGCTGGACTGATGTGTCCAATTACTGAGCAGGAGCTCTGGAGCACATGCACCCAGAGTTCGCGCTCTGTGACAACAGAGGCCACCGCGGTGGGAGGCCCGCAGGAGCCAAAGAACAAAGACGGATGAAAATGGAGAAATGAAAGACCAATGGAAGTGGCCCGCCCACTCCCCTCCCTCTCCAACCCAACCCCCGCCCAAAATAAATAAATAAATAAATCTTACAAAAAAAAAAAAAAGGTGGTCTTCACAGCCTACTTATAAATTTCCATTTAGGGCAATTACCAAGATCCAGAGGCAAGATTCCTTCACCTGAAGGCTAGGACAAGGCAATCAGAACCTGAACACTGGACCACTGAGGAGTTCGGCCTAGGACATCGTCCCCACCCACTAAACACAGAAGCCCTTAGTCTCCAGCCACGCGTAGATGGGAATTCTAAAATTATTTTTAGCCAGTCTGTGTATTTAGAATCAAGTGCCCACTTCTGGAATTCCTCAAGCTAAGGAGTAGGTCATCATTTTCAAAAAAGAAAAAGCTCATTTTTGGTATTTAATAAATGAATTCACAATGTGGCCTGGGTGTGCGTAGTTGCTCAGTCGTGTTCAACTCTTTCCAATCCCATGGACTGTAGCTCGCCAGGCTCCTCTGTCCACGGGATGCTCCAGGCAACAATACGGGAGGGGGCGGCCATCCCTTCTCCAGGGGCTCTTCCCAAACCAGGGACCGAACCCAGGTCTCCTGCAGTGTAGGTTGATTCTTTACTGTCTGAGCCACCAGGGCAGCTCCGCGTGGCTTAGCTGATTGAAACACGTGGAACAGAACTGCTGAGAATGGCCACTTCTTAAGTATGTGCTTCCTGCTTGGAACCACCCTCAACTCCGATTTCCTGATTAAAACCTAGGTGACAAACACATCATTTTAAACTATATATTCTGATGCATTGAACGTAAGCTACGGTCATGACAGCATTTTTTCCTGTTTTAGAAGTCACTTCTTCAGGGCTTCCCCTGGTGGTCCAGTGGATAAGGACACCGCCTTGCAGTGCAAGGGGCGCCAGTTCAATCCCTGGCCTGGGAAGATCCCACGTGCCGCGGAGCGGCTGGACCGATGTGTCCAATTACTGAGCAGGAGCTCTGGAGCACATGCACCCAGAGTTCGCGCTCTGTGACAACAGAGGCCACCGCGGTGGGAGGCCCGCAGGAGCCAAAGAACAAAGACGGATGAAAATAGAGAAATGAAAGATAAATAGAAGTGGCCCGCTCGCTCCCCTCCCTCCCCAACCTGACCCCCGCCCAAAATAAATAAATAAATAAATCTTACAAAAAAAAAAAAAAAAGGTGGTCTTCACAGCCTACTTATAAATTTCCATTTAGGGCAATTACCAAGATCCAGAGGCAAGATTCCTTCACCTGAAGGCTAGGACAAGGCAATCAGAACCTGAACACTGGACCACTGAGGGGTTCGGCCTAGGACATCGTCCCCACCCACTAAACACAGAAGCCCTTAGTCTCCAGCCACGCGTAGATGGGAATTCTAAAATAATTTTTAGCCAGTCTGTGTATTTAGAATCAAGTGCCCACTTCTGGAATTCCTCAAGCTAAGGAGTAGGTCATCATTTTCAAAAAAGAAAAAGCTCATTTTTGGTATTTAATAAATGAATTCACAATGTGGCCTGGGTGTGCGTAGTTGCTCAGTCGTGTTCAACTCTTTCCAATCCCATGGACTGTAGCTCGCCAGGCTCCTCTGTCCACGGGATGCTCCAGGCAACAATACGGGAGGGGGCGGCCATCCCTTCTCCAGGGGCTCTTCCCAAACCAGGGACCGAACCCAGGTCTCCTGCAGTGTAGGTTGATTCTTTACTGTCTGAGCCACCAGGGCAGCTCCGCGTGGCTTAGCTGATTGAAACACGTGGAACAGAACTGCTGAGAATGGCCACTTCTTAAGTATGTGCTTCCTGCTTGGAACCACCCTCAACTCCGATTTCCTGATTAAAACCTAGGTGACAAACACATCATTTTAAACTATATATTCTGATGCATTGAACGTAAGCCACGGTCATGACAGCATTTTTTCCTGTTTTAGAAGTCACTTATTCAAGCTGCAGAAAAGCTTGAAAATGCAAACCATTTATGTGAAAAAAATTAAATCCACCCAGAATCAGAACTCTACCATCCAAGACCAAGTATAATCCCTACTGACATTCTGACCTGCGGCACACACACTCAGGCATTTTGCTGTGTGCAAACACACTCAGATACAGACACACATGCAAGTCCACTGAGCGACCAGAGAGCAATAAATATAAAAGATATTACTAGGCATGACCAAACTTCCTACCTTCCAAAAGCCTCTCTGTAGAACAGCAAGCCTGCTCGTGACGATTCCTCCAGGTGGCGCTACTGGGAAAGAACCCACTTGCCAAGACAGGAGGCTGAGATGGGTGGGTGGCCTTTCCCTCCTACAGGAGATCTTCCAGACCCAGGGATCGAACCCAGGTCTCCAGCATTGAGGCATATTTTTGTTTTAACCAGCTGAGCCACCAGAGAAGCCCGACATTACCTCTAAGTGCATCCATTTGTTCATTAATTCATGCCAGGCACTCCCCTTAGCACTATGAATAATGCCGTGAACAAAACAGACACAATTCTTTTTGCCTCCTTAATGGCATCCTGGAGGAAAAGTGCCTGGGAATCAGCCTCCTGTGAAGTAATAGTTGTCTGAGCAGAACTCACCGTAAGTACTATCATGCCTAAAAACAGATGAGGAGAAGCCTGTCTGTGTTTGCTCCCAGCCATCACTGAGTTTAGAAGCAGCGATATGGAGCACCGTACTGGCTCTGAGGATGAAGAGCCCCAGCTTCCCAGAGCCCCCAGTGGGGACAGGAAACCCATCAATGGGTGTGTTGCTAATGCGTTCATTTTCATGAGACTCCATATCCGAGTTCCAGCCTCTGGACCGCCGCAGGCAGGAAAGAGAAAACACCTGTCTGAAGTCCTCAGAGCGGGACAGACTAGCAGAAGCCCTGGAGCAGCATCCTCACAGGAGAGAATCTGCTGGGAAAAGGCACACGCACAGGCCACTGGAAGCGTCGCACAGGCCCGCAAAGCCACACACAGGACGGTAACATGTCGTCCCAGGGCGAAGACAGCACAGACCCCGTGCCTCTGCCACCCCCACAGCCCAATCGAGGAAGTAACTGAGAAAGAGTCTGGCCAAATATCAAAACGTCAGAAAACCTGAAATCCCCGAGAGAGAACACAGCGAGGCACGGCACTCAGCTGTTTCAGGGAGGATGTTATTCTGAGCTAATATAAATGCTAAAGAAGGATGCCTGACATTAAACGCAAGACGTTGCCAGACGTACACATTCTCACAATATTTTGAAATTAAATGAACTAAAAGATCAAAACTCAGATTTGGGGCCAAGGAGAAAAGGAGGGAGGGAAGTGTTTTGTATGCAGGGTAGGAAAGGAAGGCAGGGAAAGGATATGGTATCTTCTTTCTAGGTTGAGAGGGAAGAGTGTGAAGATGGGTTCCATGCCAAGAGTTATTTTCTTTCCACATTACAGTAAAGAAATACGGGCACAATTACGAATAGAATTCAAATCTCCCTTATGAATACCAGGAAAGGGAACATAACCCCTAAGTATGAAGACCAAATACGACACCTTATCCCAGCAGGATAGCTTCCAAGAGAGAAGGGGCTCTCCTGACTGTGAGAGCACCAAAGGGCCTGCCTAGGGGTTCTCGAGGAAGCACAGCTCATCAACACACAAGGGACGAAACAGCCCAGTCAAAAGTACCAACAGGCAGTGTGATTTAACCAACCCAAACAGAAGGACAAGGCCACACAAAGACACATCAGTGGTAAACACAAAGAATAATAATACACGAGTGTTCAGACAACTCAGCACTGGAAAAACGAACAACCCAATCAAAAAATGGGAAAAGGATCTAAACAGACACCTCTCCAACAATGACATACAGATGGCCCAAAAGCACATGAAACGATGCTCAACTTCACTAATAATTAGAGAAATTCAAATCAAAACTACAATCAGATATCACCTCACACCCGTCAGAATGGCCATCATCCACAAATCGACAGACAATAAATGCTGGAGAGGCTGCGGAGAAAAGGGAACACTCCTGCATTGCTGGTGGGAGTGTAAATTGATACAGCCTCTATGGAAGACAGTCTGGAGATTTCTTAAAAAACTAAAAATAGAAGCACCCTATGACCCAGCAATTCCATTCTTAGGCTTATACCCTGATGAAATCAAATCTGAAAGAAGCACCTGTACCCCAATGTTCATTGCAGCTCTCTATACAATAGCTAGAACATGGAAGCAACCTAGATGCCCATCGACGAGCGAATGGATCCAAAAGCTCTGGCACATACATACAATGGAATACTACACAACTGTAAAGAGAAATGCAGAAGAATCAGCCCTAATGAGGTGGCTGGATCTAGAACGTATCATCAGAAGTGAAGTCAGTCAGAAAGAGAAGGACAAATACAGTATATTAACACACACATATATATATATATATATGGAATCTAGTAGGATGGTGATGATGGCGCACGCAGGGAAGCGATGGAAAGACAGACATGGACAGTGGACATATGGACATTGTGGGGAAGGAACAGAGGGTGGGAGGCGTAAAGGAAGTAGCATGAAGGCCTGTACTATCATAAGTGAAGAAAATAGCTCTAGTCATTGCTCTGTGAGAAAAGGGGATCCTTCAGGGGTGCTGTGTGATGGTTGGGAGGGGTGGGAATGGGGGGATATACATATGACTAATCTGGGAACATACATATCTGTAAACAACAAAACTCTGCAAAAGTTAAAAGCAAAATAAAGGTTTTTTTTTTAAAAAAATAATAATACACGAGTGTTGACTCTTAGGATGGGAGCGGAAAAAGAAACTCCATCAAAAGACTGTACCATCGCTTTAAAGGGAAGACCGGAACAGCCGCTCTTTACCAGAAACACACTGAATACAAAGTCTCAGACAGGAAGGCTGGCAAGAGTAGGTGGGCGAGTTTTCAGGAAAAACTAAAGAAAGCAGGAACGACGGTGCTGAGGAGGTGGAGTTCAGGCCAGAAGCTCTGAACGTGATCAAGAGCCACATCTAGGAGGGGCGAACAGGGCCCGTGAGTGAAGGAAACACAGCAGTCAGGAGCCAGGAAGCCAAGCTGCAGTGACCCCGATGGAGCAACAATGCGTGTAAACAAGAAACCTTCAACACAGGGCACAAATGCTGCAGGAAACCTGAGGACCTGTCTTCAGAAGCCTGGGAGAAATGAGAGGAGAGCAATGGACGTGGATATTACAGTGGGCAAACCTCAACAGGGAAATCGACTTTAATAGTGCGTGAGTAAGCAGGCACCTACTTAGAAGTGAATCTATCAAATTCAAGTCAAATTGGGGATGGTAACCTAACAGACTCCTCTATCCGTGGGATTTTTCATGCAAAATTGAACCCATGTCTCCCGTGTCTCCTGCACTGCAGGAAGATTCTTTACCCACTGAGCCATTGGGGTCAATAGCATGTTGAAAATTTAACCCTGTATTTTGCTACAACGAACTGTTTACAAGATATATATCTTCCAGTACATCTTCTCTCACAGAATCAACAACAACAACAAAATGGATTTATAATATAATGTAACCAAATATATGAACTACTTTAATATTTAGAAAGCTGCTAACATTGATACTGCAAGAGCTATGCTCAGAAATGTCCAGCTGGAGAAACTCTCCATAATGAAATAATGACTGAAATAAAAGCCACTACTTCTTATTCTACGAAGCAGAAAGTAACAAAAAGCAGCAAAGAGACTAAGGATAGCCAAACGTAGAAACTGATAGTAAATTTTTTAGCATATAAGAAGATATGGCAAAGATAACAAGTTGATTCTTTAAAAAATAAGTGTATTTCCTTATATAAACATCCCATAAACTGCATCAAGAAGAAAAAGACGGATGAACATTAAGTGATTAGAATGGTAACAGTTAAATGATCCCTAGCGAGAGACAGTCTAAAGATGGGAAGAAAACCTCTTCAAAGTACACTGTCACTGTTTTCAATAATTTTATTAGTAATAATAGTTTCAGAAGATGAGGTAGGTGTAGACTACCTATACCTAATAGACTAATGCAAATGCTCTCATTAAACATATACATTGTTTCATATATATAAACATACATACAACAATGTTATATATATATTACATTATATAATACATAACTTAACAATGTTTAAGTTATAATACTTGTTACTGATTTTGACCAAGACACCATCTTAGTGTGTTCATACTCATCTTCACACGCACCTGGGGTCCCTCTGATTCCCATCTGACGGGTAAGCCAGCCCAGGCCCTGAGAGGGTGCCTGGCTAACCCAGGTCACACAGCGGCTCAGCGGCAGGACTGGGACTCACTCCGATGCGGGCCAGCGGGGGCGATCTATCCACCTCAGTTACGGCCAGAAGAGTGTATACTATCCATGTGGGAACGACTCTAAGCGGTAGGGATCTCTCCACCGTATTGATCGTGAAGCTACTGTAACTATTTAAAAACTACAAATACCGCCCTGTTGGAATGGAATTCTAGTTGGGGCAGGCAGAAAACCAACGAAGATTCTGCCTCTAGTGCCCGCACACACCAGTTCCTGGGGCTTGGTTTTTCCACTCGTAGTGCAACAGCGAAGAGAACAGTCAGACTCCTTGTTGGACCTGTTTGACGCTCAGCTTGGCTGCTCGCTGCTTTTGTTCCTGTGAACGCTGCGAGGAGGCTGTCTACAGGCAACGACCTGCTGCAGGGAACCTGCCCCTCGGCCTGGATGTTCAACGAAAGGGCCCTTGCTCGACTCACAGCAAAACGTCTGAGCCTGTGCTCAGTCGCATCGGCCTCTCCGCACCCCGTGACTGTAGCCCGCCAGGCTCCTCCGTCCGCGAGCGTCTCCGGGCAGGAATACTGGAGCAGGCTATGTCCTCCTCCAGGGGGATCTTCCCCACCCAGGGGTCCAACTCACACCTCTCGCCCCTCCTGCACTGCAGGTGGATTCTTTACCACAGAGCCACCGGGGAAGCTCTCCAACCCTGCCGCCCAATAGTGAATGGCTGCAGAAAAGAAGAAATTAACACGTCTTTTCCACAATACGTGTCAAACCAGGAGATATTTTGCAAGATCTGTGGCCTTTTTCCTTCCCTTCCTCACCTCCTCTCTGTCTCTGTTTTATAAATGACACTGATACCCAGACTCCACAAGACGGTATGCTAGGACTCCAGTCCCCCAACATCACGGACACCCGGCTTCCCAAATAAAGCTGCTCAGTCCTTTTGGCTCAACACCTCATCTCCTGATGGCTATCCTGTCCTGTGGTAAGCAGACCAAGCCTGGATTCAATACCCTAAGTTCCCCTTAGCTTGGCTCAACTTGCAGACAAGGTTCTTCCTGAATGTGGGCCTCTGGCCTCTATTTCCTTACAGAGTGTCTACCTAAGAAATCTTGCATTTGTAGATTCTTTCCTTTGACCCTTTGTAATGAAAATTCTTCAAGAGCCTTGTTTAGGTTTTACCACTCGGGATTCTCTCTCAGCTACTTGGTAGTCTCTCCTTTAATCCTGATTTGTCAACTACGAACCGGCCCTTGCCAAGAGCATTTGCCATTGGCCTCTGGGGAGACTGAACCCTGTGCTGCAGCCGTTGACCTTCAGCACCCCTGAGGGAGTTCGGGGTGGACAGCGGGGCACTCTATGCTCCAGAGAACATGGTGGCACAGGTCTTTATATAGTTAGGTATTTTCAGGAACTGATTTCACGATCCTAGTCCTTGTATCTCTTCATATCTAGGAAATCACTAAATCCCTTCATGGTGACATCAGCTCCTCGGGACTAGCAGAAAACCTTTTGTAACGTTAGTGCTTGATTGCACTGAACTCCGCTTCACCTCTTACTCTGACCTCCCCTCACTGCTCCTTTGGAGCAGTCTCTCAGCGCTGAGGTGCTTCCTTCCGGGCGGCCGTCCTCATTTTGCCCCCAAATAAAACTTAATTCACAATTCTCACTATGTGCAACCTTTTTCATCAACAGAGTCTTCGCCCATTTCTGTGGGAGGGGAGGAGGAGCCTCACCTCGATCAGGGCCATGAGCAAACACCTTGCCACCATGACCAGCCTCAAAAGTCTCCCCAACTCTTCACTTAAGAATCCTCCCAATTCAGCAGATTTGAGTTCAGTTTCTCTCCTTTATTCCCATAGTCTTGAATCAAGTCTTCTTTGCCTGTTCAATGTATCCAGTACAATTCCTTTGACGATTATGAGTTTAAACTTTATCTTAGGGGTGCCTAATGACACTGATACCCAGACTCCACAAGACGGTATGCTAGGACTCCAGTCCCCAACATCACGGACACCGGCTTCCCAAATAAAGCTGCTCAGTCCTTTTGGCTCAACACCTCATCTCCTGATGGCTATCCTGTCCTGTGGTAAGCAGACCAAGCCTGGATTCAATACCCTAAGTTCCCCTTAGCTTGGCTCAACTTGCAGACAAGGTTCTTCCTGAATGTGGGCCTCTGGCCTCTATTTCCTTACAGAGTGTCTACCTAAGAAATCTTGCATTTGTAGATTCTTTCCTTTGACCCTTTGTAATGAAAATTCTTCAAGAGCCTTGTTTAGGTTTTACCACTCGGGATTCTCTCTCAGCTACTTGGTAGTCTCTCCTTTAATCCTGATTTGTCAACTACGAACCGGCCCTTGCCAAGAGCATTTGCCATTGGCCTCTGGGGAGACTGAACCCTGTGCTGCAGCCGTTGACCTTCAGCACCCCTGAGGGAGTTCGGGGTGGACAGCGGGGCACTCTATGCTCCAGAGAACATGGTGGCACAGGTCTTTATATAGTTAGGTATTTTCAGGAACTGATTTCACGATCCTAGTCCTTGTATCTCTTCATATCTAGGAAATCACTAAATCCCTTCATGGTGACATCAGCTCCTCGGGACTAGCAGAAAACCTTTTGTAACGTTAGTGCTTGATTGCACTGAACTCCGCTTCACCTCTTACTCTGACCTCCCCTCACTGCTCCGTTGGAGCAGTCTCTCAGCTGAGGTGCTTCCTTCCGGCGGCCGTCCTCATTTTGCCCCCAAATAAAACTTAATTCACAATTCTCACTATGTGCAACCTTTTTCATCAACAGAGTCTTCGCCCATTTCTGTGGGAGGGGAGGAGGAGCCTCACCTCGATCAGGGCCATGAGCAAACACCTTGCCACCATGACCAGCCTCAAAAGTCTCCCCAACTCTTCACTTAAGAATCCTCCCAATTCAGCAGATTTGAGTTCAGTTTCTCTCCTTTATTCCCATAGTCTTGAATCAAGTCTTCTTTGCCTGTTCAATGTATCCAGTACAATTCCTTTGACGATATGAGTTTAAACTTGAGTCTTGTTGAAACTCCAATTATTGCACTGGGAACCAAAGTCTTAGGGGATGTAATACAACTACAGCAACAGCAAAAAAAAAAACTCCACAGGCTAAGGATTCAAGATGAGGTATGATGGAGAACCAGACATTTCAAGCCTTAAGAAGCAGCAGTGAAATTGTGTCTAATTTTATAAAGAATACAGTAAAATGATCAAATATTCCGTGGTTAAAGATAATTAGTGCTTGAGTATTTTCAAAAACAAAAATCCTGCTAAAATGTAGCTTTTTAAGGTTCAAGAGAATTTTAAGTTATTTCTCGTTAATAGACTTTTTTTTTTTTTTTTTTTTTTTTTTGTTCTCAGACGGGCCTGGGCCAGTGTCAGCAAGCCGGCAGTCAGAGCGCACAGCTCTCCAAGCACAAGCCTGACTCACGGGAAAAGTTAGTTCGACACTCAGGGATTTCAATTCCTAGTTTCATGACAGAATCCAATTCAATTCAAAGTGTTCCTTTTCTGAACACAAGAAAAGAATGTTGACCTAACCTGGGGTTGAGGCCCATCTTCAGTATTTTGCCGCCTTCTCTTTGCAGCTTGAGCAAAGGGCCAGGCACAGAGATTCTGATGAGAACAGGCGTGAGTTTGGGTGTGGGCAGATGATCTGAAAGCCCATAGTCTGCACTACTCGGATTAAAGCCAAGCATTTGCGACTCTCTCTTTAGAGCAGACAGCAGGCTGCCTAGAATTAGAAATATGAAAGACAGAGGAGCTTCACGCTGTGCCGAGAATGTTTCTTTCCCTCCTCTTCTCATGAGGCTGATGAGTCAAGCTTTCTTTAAAATCACTTGAGTCACTTGCTTGTGAGTTCAAGTCTCAACACAGCCTTTCCACAACTCTCCGCCTCCTGCCCCCCTTTCAACACACCGGGAGGGAGGAGGAGCCTCACCTCGATCAGGGCCATGAGCAAACACCTTGCCACCATGACCAGCCTCAAAAGTCTCCCCAACTCTTCACTTAAGAATCCTCCCAATTCAGCAGATTTGAGTTCAGTTTCTCTCCTTTATTCCCATAGTCTTGAATCAAGTCTTCTTTGCCTGTTCAATGTATCCAGTACAATTCCTTTGACGATATGAGTTTAAACTTGAGTCTTGTTGAAACTCCAATTATTGCACTGGGAACCAAAGTCTTAGGGGATGTAATACAACTACAGCAACAGCAAAAAAAAAAACTCCACAGGCTAAGGATTCAAGATGAGGTATGATGGAGAACCAGACATTTCAAGC
This sequence comes from Tragulus kanchil, assembly GCA_022376925.1. Taxonomy (NCBI): domain Eukaryota; kingdom Metazoa; phylum Chordata; class Mammalia; order Artiodactyla; family Tragulidae; genus Tragulus; species Tragulus kanchil. The sequence continues at coordinate 164,032,530 of JAIOJX010000003.1, read as the reverse complement.
CTTAAGAAGCAGCAGTGAAATTGTGTCTAATTTTATAAAGAATACAGTAAAATGATCAAATATTCCGTGGTTAAAGATAATTAGTGCTTGAGTATTTTCAAAAACAAAAATCCTGCTAAAATGTAGCTTTTTAAGGTTCAAGAGAATTTTAAGTTATTTCTCGTTAATAGACTTTTTTTTTTTTTTTTTTTTGCTGTCCTCAGACGGGCCTGGGCCAGTGTCAGCAAGCCGGCAGTCAGAGCGCACAGCTCTCCAAGCACAAGCCTGACTCACGGGAAAAGTTAGTTCGACACTCAGGGATTTCAATTCCTAGTTTCATGACAGAATCCAATTCAATTCAAAGTGTTCCTTTTCTGAACACAAGAAAAGAATGTTGACCTAACCTGGGGTTGAGGCCCATCTTCAGTATTTTGCCGCCTTCTCTTTGCAGCTTGAGCAAAGGGCCAGGCACAGAGATTCTGATGAGAACAGGCATGAGTTTGGGTGTGGGCAAATGATCTGAAAGCCCATAGTCTGCACTACTCGGATTAAAGCCAAGCATTTGCGACTCTCTCTTTAGAGCAGACAGCAGGCTGCCTAGAATTAGAAATATGAAAGACAGAGGAGCTTCACGCTGTGCCGAGAATGTTTCTTTCCCTCCTCTTCTCATGAGGCTGATGAGTCAAGCTTTCTTTAAAATCACTTGAGTCACTTGCTTGTGAGTTCAAGTCTCAACACAGCCTTTCCACAACTCTCCGCCTCCTGCCCCTCAACACACGTTTGTGGCTAACACTTTCAGTCTGCTTAACGGAGAGGTACTACCATTTTCTAAGGTAAAGAGGAATTTTGCTTGATTTCTACAAAGTGTCACTCCTATAAATGCTGTGGTGGTTCTGTGACAGGAAATGACTTGGTACGAAGAGAACCCAAAGTGGATTTTCATACAATGACTTATTAACCATTTAATAAGCCCTCTACCAAGTATAGACAGAGTGGGATATAAACACTGACTATGGGGGCTTCCCTGGTGGTCCAGTGGGTAAGGACACCGTCGTGCAGTGCAAAGGGCGCCGGTTCGATCCCTGGCCTGGGAAGATCCCACATGCCGCGGAGTGGCTGGACCGATGTGTCCAATTACCGAGCCGGAGCTCTGGAGCGCATGCGCCCAGAGCCGGCGGTCTAGGACAACAGAGGCTACCGCGATGGGAGGCCCACACGGGCCAAAGAACAAAGATGGATGAAAATAGAGAAATGAAAGACCAATAGAGGCGGCCCACCCGTCCCCCCCCCTCCCCACCCCCCAAAAAGATAAATAAAAATTTTAAAAATTTAAAAAACACTGACTATACCTATTTTTGGTCACCAAGAGTACTAAAAGATGAGTCTGTTCTTTGTGAAACAATTTCATTTAAGATGAATGAATTCTGAGTGTCGTATGAAATGACCTAAGGATTCTTCATACTTATTGTGGTGCCCAAGAACGAAAAAACAAGGCAAGCAAGGAGCATCTTGGAAGGCAAGAAGAGATAAACCAGACTCTTCCCTCCTCTGAGCTATAGTACATCACCCAATCCTTAGCGAGCTTGAGCAAAGGGCCAGGCACAGAGATTCTGATGAGAACAGGCATGAGTTTGGGTGTGGGCAAATGATCTGAAAGCCCATAGTCTGCACTACTCGGATTAAAGCCAAGCATTTGCGACTCTCTCTTTAGAGCAGACAGCAGGCTGCCTAGAATTAGAAATATGAAAGACAGAGGAGCTTCACGCTGTGCCGAGAATGTTTCTTTCCTCCTCTTCTCATGAGGCTGATGAGTCAAGCTTTCTTTAAAATCACTTGAGTCACTTGCTTGTGAGTTCAAGTCTCAACACAGCCTTTCCACAACTCTCCGCCTCCTGCCCCTCAACACACGTTTGTGGCTAACACTTTCAGTCTGCTTAACGGAGAGGTACTGCCATTTTCTAAGGTAAAGAGGAATTTTGCTTGATTTCTACAAAGTGTCACTCCTATAAATGCTGTGGTGGTTCTGTGACAGGAAATGACTTGGTACGAAGAGAACCCAAAGTGGATTTTCATACAATGACTTATTAACCATTTAATAAGCCCTCTACCAAGTATAGACAGAGTGGGATATAAACACTGACTATGGGGGCTTCCCTGGTGGTCCAGTGGGTAAGGACACCGTCGTGCAGTGCAAAGGGCGCCGGTTCGATCCCTGGCCTGGGAAGATCCCACATGCCGCGGAGTGGCTGGACCGATGTGTCCATTTACCGAGCCGGAGCTCTGGAGCGCATGCGCCCAGAGCCGGCGCTCTAGGACAACAGAGGCTACCGCGATGGGAGGCCCACACGGGCCAAAGAACAAAGATGGATGAAAATAGAGAAATGAAAGACCAATAGAGGCGGCCCACCCGTCCCCCTCCCTCCCCACCCCCCAAAAAGATAAATAAAAATTTTAAAAATTTAAAAAACACTGACTATACCTATTTTTGGTCACCAAGAGTACTAAAAGATGAGTCTGTTCTTTGTGAAACAATTTCATTTAAGATGAATGAATTCTGAGTGTCGTATGAAATGACCTAAGGATTCTTCATACTTATTGTGGTGCCCAAGAACGAAAAAACAAGGCAAGCAAGGAGCATCTTGGAAGGCAAGAAGAGATAAACCAGACTCTTCCCTCCTCTGAGCTATAGTACATCACCCAATCCTTAGGACCCTTTTGCCACTCCTTGGACCCCACTGTCTTTCCCTCAGGTTGTAGTCATAACTCTTCCCCACCCAGTAGACTGTCCAATCAGCAATGATCCTTAAGACCCCTAGCCACTCCTTAGACCCTAGCTATAAAATGGATCAAAGATCCCTGCTTGGGGTCAGCTCTCCCGTGAGCCGGCCCGCTGTGAGGCCGCTGTTCTCACAGTGTCTCCCACTTTCTCCCTTAAGCCCACCCACTGTACTGGCAGCAACTCTTCCTTCTCCCACTCTAATAAATTTTACTTTCCTCTCACTCTGCCTCATGTCTGGAAATTCCTTTCCAATCCGCTCACAGACCTCAGCATTTATATTCATAATTCTACTTCTCATATGATCAGCATCATTGACTAGGTCATTTTCTCATTGATTATTAGGATAAAAAGTGGCTCACACACTACAAAGTCATCTGCTCTACGCCTTCACTTTTACTACCTTCTCTAGGCTCTGTTTGGTTCATGGCCCAAAGCCATGCTCAGCCTCACTCTTTACCACTTCCTCAACTGGATTCCAGAATTACCCTTATATTTAACCACCTAAAAAAGACACTTACTTCTCAGAAGAAAAGCTATGACAAATTTAGACAGTGTATTAAAAAACAAAGACATCACTTTCCCAACAAATTTCTGAACAGGGCTCTGGTGCAGTGCAAGGGGCACCAGTTCAACCCCTGGCCTTGGAGGATCCCATGTGCCACGGAGCGGCTGGACCAATGTGCCCAGTTATGACCTGGTGCTCTGGATCGCATGTGCCCAAGGCCTATGCTCTGCAGCCAGAGAGGCCACTGCAATGGGAGGCCCACACAGACTAAAGAATAAAGATGGATGAAAATAAATAAATAAATAACCAATAAAAGAGGCCAAAATATTTTTTAAAGTCCAGTCAAAGCTATGGTTTTTCCAGTAGTCATATACAAACATCAGTTGAACCATAAAGAAGGCTGAGGGGTGAGGAATTGATGCTTTCAGACTGTGGTGTTGAAGACTCTTGAGAGTCCCTTGGACAGCACAGAGATCAAACGAGCAAATCCTAAAGGAAATCAACTCTGAATATTCATTGGAAGGCTGATGCTGAAGCTCCAATATTTCAGCCACCTGATCTGAAGAGCTGACCCACTAGAAAAGACCCTGATGCTGGGGAAGACTGGCGGCAGGAGAAGAAGGGGGCAACAGAGGATGAGATGGTTAGATGGCATCATCAATACAATGGACATGAATTTGGCAAACTCCGAGAGATAGTGAAGGACAGGGAGGCCTGGCCTGCTGCGGTCCATGGGGGTCGCAAAGAGTTGGAAATGACTTAGTGACTTGTTCACAAACAAGAACAATTACAAATATATTAAACAACTTCATCAAAAGGAGGTGAGATGTAAGGTAGGTAGGTAACTTCAGAATGGAGAACCTGGTCAACACTACCTTTGGCAGGTCATCAAGGCGAGCATCACTGGTAACCATGTTGATTGTACCCTTGATCCTCAGTATCAAAAACGGTCCTTCATCTCTGCAGTCTTCCTCATCAAAACTCATACACCCTCAAATCCTACAGCTCACAGTAGGGAGCATCCTTCATTACACCCAATACTCTTTGAAGCTGTCCATGTCATTAAACAAGGAAAGACCAAGATACCATCACAGCCAAGAGAACCTCCAGAGACATGACAACTACCTGTGATGTGATACTCTATAAGGGATCATAGGAAAGACGCAAGACAAACGTAAAGAAACTGCATGAAGTATGGACGCTAATATAATCCATCGTTTTAACAGAAGTATCAATAGCCCACAAGTGACGTTAATAGTGAAGACTGGGTGTGGGCTACATGTACACTCGGTACTATCCAACTTCTCTGTGTGGTTTTTTTTTTTTTGGTCATTTCTATTGATCTTTCATTCATTTATCTTTGTTCTTTGGCCCGTGTGGGCCTCCCATCGCAGTGGCCTCTCTCTCTGCAGAGCACCAACTCTGAGTGCATGTGCTCCAGAGCTCCCACTTGGTAGTTGGACACATCGGTTCAACCGCTCCATGGCACGTGGGATCTTCCCAGGCCAGGGATCAAACCGGCGCCCCTTGCACTGCAAGGCAGTGTCCTTACCCACTGGACCACCAGGGAAGCCCAACTTCTCTGTATTTTTAAGTGACTTTCAATTTAGACAGTTAGAAACAAATGGAGTGGTCAATTCAAAACTGAAACCAAAAAAAATGAGCCAGTAACTCAGAGCTCTGCCCCCCAGTGGCCCCTCTTTCCTCTAACCGCGTTTACACTGACAATGGACCATGCAGCATCTCAGGATGCGCCGCATTGGTTTCCCGTAGTGACGGACCATCAACTCAGCTGGCTCAGGAATTTAATTAAGAGGTGTTGCTCTGGACTTTTAGCTTTTGGCTAGGGTGCAAAATGATTCATTCCCAAGTAGGAAGGTAAAGACTTCCATATCTCAACTTCGTAAAGTATGAACCAGCAGTTTTCCTCAATAGAAAGTTGTGCCAAAGTTTTATTTTTTAAAAAAATTGTAGCTTAAGTATATGATGATCAGTATTTTCTCTATGTATTTGGATTTCAATAAACATCAAGATTAAAATGCTTATGACCCACACTGCACACATGAGGAAACAGTTTTCCTTCATTCTGTCTTATGATCAAAACATGTTTTCCACTCACACGCATATGCATGTTTGGTTTCTGCACACAACTTGAGCAAGTATGACCCCCAGTATCTGTACATATTTCATTCAATTAGCCCATTCCCACATTAAAGTTACCATGCTCATGTTAAAGTGTATCATGTGTAGTATTCAATATAGGAAAGAACCACGCCAAGTGAAAAACATCAAGAGGCAAAGCCAGACTTCAGGGAAGAAGTTTCATTTTGCTTAGGTACAAAATATGCCCTTTTTTATTATCTTCTCTTGTTTAAAAATACCTTCATCTATTAAAGCAGTTATCTTTTTGCTTAACAATTTCAATTTTTTTCTTGATGATATCAATAAAAGACTCTATTTAACTGTGCATCCTAGTTGCTACACACCAATAATGTGGATGCAGAAGATAAAAATAAGTATGTCTCGAGGCATATTTTTTAAAAATTCAGTATTACTTGTGTTCAACCTTACAATATATTTACGGGAAAAGGAATGCTTTCAGAAGGCCTCAGAAATAAGTGTTCTATCTCCATTAAATGTAACAGATAGTTTAATAATGTTATTATAAAGTAACTCCCCCCATGTTCTCCTGACAGCCAATCATGTATAATTACAGTAATTCAGTCATCATAACCTCTTCAAAGAATTTTGGAAAAAAATTTAACGTTAAAAATCAAAATGGGGCTTCCCTGGTGATCCAGTGGGTAAGGACACTGCCTTGCAGTGCGAGGGGCGCCGGTTCGATCCCTGGCCTGGGAAGATCCCACGTGGACTGATGTGTCCAATGACCGAGCCGGAGCTCTGGAGCGTATGCGCCCAGAGCCAGTGCTCTGCAACAACAGAGGCCACCGCAATGGGAGGCCCACACGGGCCAAAGAACAAAGATGGATGAAAATGGACAAATGAAAGACCAATAGAAGTGGCCCGCCTGCTCCCCTCCCTCCCACCCCTCCCCCACCAAAATAAATAAATAAATAAATAAATCTTTAAAAAAAAATTAAAATGTATGTATCAACACCTTATGATATAAAAACTGGAAAAGATAAATGAGATGAAAATAGGAGGTAGTTAGAATGTTTTTTAAAAGTATTATTACCCAGTCCTCATCCAGTGAGTTTTGACCTTTTTATTTTGTGTGGGGTACAGCCAGTTAACAAGGCTGCGATAGTCTCAGGGGAACAGCAAAGGAGCACAGTCATCCCTATGCACGTAGCCTCCCCCAGGCCCCCAGCGCTTTTCAGCTTCTCCATCCAGATAGTATATGCTGCCAAGGTGTGCGCCTGTGAGCCAGCCTGGGCACCGAGCCGAGCTGCGCGGGCACGGGCGTGCAGGGAGGCGGGGACGTGGCCTGGAGGGCGGTCTCGCAGAGGTGACAGTGGGGGGACACACACAGGCAGCCCACGCCAGGGGGCTGGAGTCAGAACAGGTCACAGAGTCAGCACAGGCAGGGACCAGCCCTCAGACTTGGGCATTTTTTGTTTGTTTTTACCTTTTAGGAGTCGACATCTCTAAACTTTGTTAAGTAAGTTTGATTTTAAATTGATTGTGCAGGGGGACCATATGTGCCACCCCAAAATGTCTCTCGGTGTGTGAATTATTTGAAACTGAAAACAATCAACCATCAGGAAGCATGTGACTTTCTCACTCACCGACTAAAAGGATGAAAGAGCCCTTTCCTAGAGCGGAGGCCCCAGCAGAGCATCTGCCGGAGGGAAGCCAGCAGGGCCTGGGGACCCGAGCTCACTGTGCCCCACGGTCTCTGCCCGGCCCACGGACACCTGTCAGAGCATTTGCTCTGCCTTCTCCATGTAAACGGCTTTCCTTCCCCTGGAAGTCGCAAGCCTCTATCCCCAGTGTCCCATCTTCACCTCTGGTTGCCACGGCTAAGTCGTGTGCATGTCATTCTAAACTATGTTCTAAAGCAGACTTTAAATTTTGTTCCATGACCTGCTACTATCTGTTTAAATGCACTTTCTCCTCCACAGCCTTCTCATATGCATACACTAAGCCTTTAACAAAGGCTGGATATTGCTCTCATGGGGCTGAGAGTCTAGAAGAGATGGGTGTCAAATTCCAGGACACAGCACTTTATCTAAGTTGATAGGATTTAAGAAAGAAGACTGGCCAAAAGAGAATTTCTTTCTGATCTCATACATATTTGACTTGAACTATTGGGAGACTCATGAATGGAGAATGTAAAAATTCTGAACCTGATCTCAAGTTAGACCAAAGCAAACTGTTATATCATTCCTCTGTTCAGAGACTCCGTTTTAGACTTCAGTTGTTTCTTGGAAGAAACAAGTACAGTAAAATCAGTAGGGAAATAAAAATTACTAGCAATGGAAAAGGTAATGATCACTAGATCATTAGTTACCTATAGAAAAGACCAAGTAGATTAGTATAGCTCATTATTAAAGATATAGGTACAGACACTTTTTAAAAAAAGAATGGACATCCATAGTGTAATTCACTTTCAAGTTGTCATTTCCAACGGAGGGCGGTCTCGCAGAGGTGACAGTGGGGACACACACAGGCAGCCACGCCAGGGGGCTGGAGTCAGAACAGGTCACAGAGTCAGCACAGGCAGGGACCAGCCCTCAGACTTGGGCATTTTTTGTTTGTTTTTACCTTTTAGGAGTCGACATCTCTAAACTTTGTTAAGTAAGTTTGATTTTAAATTGATTGTGCAGGGGGACCATATGTGCCACCCCAAAATGTCTCTCGGTGTGTGAATTATTTGAAACTGAAAACAATCAACCATCAGGAAGCATGTGACTTTCTCACTCACCGACTAAAAGGATGAAAGAGCCCTTTCCTAGAGCGGAGGCCCCAGCAGAGCATCTGCCGGAGGGAAGCCAGCAGGGCCTGGGGCCCCTGAGCTCACTGTGCCCCACGGTCTCTGCCCGGCCCACGGACACCTGTCAGAGCATTTGCTCTGCCTTCTCCATGTAAACGGCTTTCCTTCCCCTGGAAGTCGCAAGCCTCTATCCCCAGTGTCCCATCTTCACCTCTGGTTGCCACGGCTAAGTCGTGTGCATGTCATTCTAAACTATGTTCTAAAGCAGACTTTAAATTTTGTTCCATGACCTGCTACTATCTGTTTAAATGCACTTTCTCCTCCACAGCCTTCTCATATGCATACACTAAGCCTTTAACAAAGGCTGGATATTGCTCTCATGGGGCTGAGAGTCTAGAAGAGATGGGTGTCAAATTCCAGGACACAGCACTTTATCTAAGTTGATAGGATTTAAGAAAGAAGACTGGCCAAAAGAGAATTTCTTTCTGATCTCATACATATTTGACTTGAACTATTGGGAGACTCATGAATGGAGAATGTAAAAATTCTGAACCTGATCTCAAGTTAGACCAAAGCAAACTGTTATATCATTCCTCTGTTCAGAGACTCCGTTTTAGACTTCAGTTGTTTCTTGGAAGAAACAAGTACAGTAAAATCAGTAGGGAAATAAAAATTACTAGCAATGGAAAAGGTAATGATCACTAGATCATTAGTTACCTATAGAAAAGACCAAGTAGATTAGTATAGCTCATTATTAAAGATATAGGTACAGACACTTTTTAAAAAAAGAATGGACATCCATAGTGTAATTCACTTTCAAGTTGTCATTTCCAATGAAACTGATAGCTACTTCTAAGACCAGTGTGGTAGATACCAGGTTAATATTATATCAGTTGTCTTTACAGTGATAGAGTGTTCGTTAAAATGACTTCTTAAAACGTTGATGCTCAGAAAATGCTGAATTGGTTATTACATTATCCTGAGCACTGGTGTTTAGGAAACTGATTTTACTAGAACGGTGGGTGGGTGTTTTGTATTCACTTAGGAAGCCGCAGGATGGTAAACAACTGGGCTGGATGTGTTTTGGCAGAGCACGGGGGCTGTGTTTTAGCTGAGCCCAGCAGCCCCGGAGGCCTCCCAGGAGAGGACACCCGTGCAGGGCAGGACATGCAGTCAGGTGTGCAGCACAGTGGGAGGACAATTGACTGTGAGCATTTTTAACTGGCTCAGCAAAAAATACGTTAAAACCATTAAAACCACCCTCACCTTGCAGAAACGCATGTTGTTAGCTTCACAAGATAAATGCTTGTCTTTCTTTAGACTTTATGCCATTTTGGGGCAGGCTTTGTGAGATTTATCAGTGAGATTTCAAAACAATCTTCTGCACCTTTGAGGTGATACCCTGAGAGCCCTTCTCAAAGAATCACACATCTCAGGGTGGGGGGCGGGGAGGAACGGTAGGAAGGAATCACAATCGTGACCTATGACGTCTTCCTTATTTTCAGGTAATAGTGTAAATATTCAAAAAAAAAAATCCCTTTGTATCTTTCCCTCTTCCAGCCCCTCCACCGTGACAGCACTGCCGCTCTGCTGTTTCCTACTTCAATGTTAGGAAAACCTCTGGAAACGGACCTCTGTCCAGACTCTTTGAGCACCGCGGGCAGCCCCGTTATCAGGCTGTTTACACGGCAACAGGAACTGTCCGAATACCTCCAGAGAGCCATCGTGAGTCATAAGCCATGCCACATGTCTATTTTTTGTGAGGTCACACGGGCAGACATTAAGCAATCTGGCAAAAAAAAAAAAAAAAAAAAATCACAGGAGATCATAATGCATTTATGGTTCTCAGTCTGGCTCAAAATTATAGCTAGTGGTGAGTCACCCCATGGCTCATTTGTGCAACGCTTTCTGCAACTCTCCAACTGCACGACTGTACTAGAAGGGGCGTCAACAGTCCCACAAACTAACTGCCTAAATATTTTGGAAGAACGGAAACTCATAGTCAAATGAGTGGGTTTTCTAAATTGTGTATTGAGTCAGGGACAGTTTATCTGGGTACCAACGCAATCTGTCTCCAAATAACCATTCTCAATGGTCCAAATGAGCAGGAATTTTCAACGGATACAGAAAAAGAATGAGGACATTGCTACATGTTTACACTTACTCTTTATCCTTCCATCCTTTTTCCCTTCAGGAATTTCTCAGCACAGAAGGAATGGTCTAGTCCTTTGTCTGTGTAACACAGAGGAAAGGTTACGATTCACCTTTCTGCTAATTCTGACAGGACATGATCATGTTGTGATAATGGATGGGAGCATATACTCATGTTCTACCAGAGGCTTCCAGCAGTCAAGGAGGATCAACCATGCTCAGAACACATCTAAACAGCTTACGATAAATCCATCAGCCAAGGAGGATCAACCGTGTACAGAAAATATCTACATGTCTTACTGTAAAAAGGGTGACAGGTTTTTAAAAATAAATAAATAAAACAAAACTTGGCTAAAAAGAGAAGTGTCTAAAATAAGAAAACCGTGGAAGTGGGTTTGACAATGACCCATGCCTGTCTGTGGAATCAGAAAAAATAAAGGAAAAAGAATAAAAATTTTAAAAATTGCGTAGAGGATGTGCCCATGATAAAGGTAAGGGAGAAGACACAGCCCCCTCCATCCCTCCCACCCCCGGTTTCTCTGATTTCACAGAGAGGTGGGTCAGCATCCCACTGAGAAACACCGTCTTGCATGTTATCAGGAGAGAGGAGACCAGAGGCGACCTCCCTGCACGTCACACATGAACCACGCACAGGGATGCTCACCCCTCGAGCCCCTTCCCTGACCCCGGTAACAACACGTGTGCTTCAGCACGCTTCCACGCATCCTCTTTCTGGAACAAGGATCTCTGGGGATGCCCTCTGCTAAGCGCGGCAGGAGCCCTCAGCACCTCGACTCAGACACTCTCACCGCCCGTCTCTTCCAGCCACCCTGTCTGCTCTGTCCTTCCCGGAGAAGGGCAGAGGGCAGCAGCTTCTCCGCAGACCCTAGGTCCTGTCACCAGGCAGAACCCTGTGACGCCGCTTCTGCAAACAAAACATGCACAGAAGTGACCTGAGCCACTTTCTGGCCTGCCCTCCAACACCCCCGCACAGCTCTGCGCTTCTCTCTCTGGCTGGAAGGGCTGCGCCGCCACCCAGGCTGACCACAGAAGCCACCTGCTGAAGGCGGTCAAGCCCCTCGCTCCAGCACCGCGAGGTCTGAGCGAAGGGGCTGCAGGGATGGCCGAGTCACCCCCCAGGACATTCATTTCCGTGGTGTCGCAGCTTTAACCACTTGGAGGCCAATTTCTCACTGGATCCAGTACCGCGACGAGGAGAAGCACCAGGAACATGCCAGCATCGCAAGGACCCTGCGCTGGGATGTGAGCAGGACACTGACCAATCACGTCACGGCCTCATCCCCACTGTGAGGAGGCCTCACCTACCTCTGCGGTCCCAGCACAGGTAGGGAGAGATGACAACACACGGAAGAAATTTAGAAATGCTCAGGGGGCCACTTTAGAAGGATGAAAATAGCCTAACGAAGGAGCTATTAAAACCAGTTATGAAAACCAGTGATGATGGTGGAGGACACCTCTCCAACCCAGGGGGGCTGGTGGAAAGCGTCCGGGCTCACTGCCAGCCATTTGGCTTCCTGCACCCCAGTGGCTTTTCCAAAAGACCAATTAGCTCCCCGGGAAATGTAAGGAGACACAGATACACACAAGACAGGAGCGTGTGAGCGACGCCTTTCATTTCCTTCAAGTTAAATGTGCCTTTTGTTCCCAACGACATCTCACAGCCTCAAAGGGAGAGAGGTGATTGCATGGCCCCTAAAAGGTGCTCTGAGCCCTGGCGCCCTGCTGCAGAACCACGCCGCGCCACAATGGCTTCTCTCTGTCCCTCCCCGGCTCTTCCCAGTGCCCCTCTTCACCTCATTCAGTTTTTAATTTGCTGGTCATACAGTCCCTCTAACCTCACTTCTAAGTGAAAAATATAAAAGCTCTCAGCATGACAGAGCATCTCGGTACATCACAGCGCTCACAATGGGCGTGCTTCGCTCCGCTTCCAAAATCCCCGCTGCCGAGGCTGCTGCAGACCAGCCGCCAAACCCTGACCTGGCCACAGACACCCGCTCCCTGTGATCCCCGTCCTCAGGTCGACAGCACGCAAGATCCCCTTTCAGAAGTTTCCAGCATCTCCCCCAAAGAAAGGTAACTTAGGCCACCTTGTCATAAGTCTCAGCTGCTTCAAAGACTAACAACTCACTCAAGAGGGTTTTCTGCTTGATGAACTCACGTCGGCCTCCGAGGGAGGGACGGGGGCCTCCTTCCTTTCTTCTGTGCTGATCGAGTTGTGTCCAGACTGAAGCTAGAAGCCTCATTTTGGAGCTTACGGGGATCTTACAAACCCCACAGTCCAGGTCTCTGTGGGATCTGCAGGGTAAGTGACGGGCGTGGGGTCGCCAGATTAAACAGCGGAACATCCACCACGTTACCAGGGCTCCAGGCCCCCAGTCCTCACTCTTCTTCTGTGCTGTGTGAACAGGACTGATGTGAAAGAGCCCTGCACCGTCTACAGGAGATGAGGTCAAAGGTCAGATCCAGCTGGGCCCCACCCTTCCCAAGATAAATCAGGGAGCTTTTCATGCAGCTCCCATTGAGGCCATTTGACTGGCAGATTCCTCTCGGGTTTAGCTTTGGGCTGGAAATAAAGGCCAAGGTCAGCCCTGGACCTTCCCATCCATCAGCATCAACCAGCCACCCTACAAGCGCACGAGCCACAGTGGACCTCGAGGGAGTTTTATGGGAAGGAGTCCCTTCTCATGTAAACACAAGTATCTGCTATTAGCACTAAAATCCAAAACACAAGCAGCACTGAATTCTGGAGAAGGAGGGGAGCCACGGAATGCTCATCCATGCCTGGTGAGAATCAAACGGCACTAAGACTATTGTGTCATGCCTCAAAGGGAGAGAGGTGATTGCATGGCCCCTAAAAGGTGCTCTGAGCCCTGGCGCCCTGCTGCAGAACCACGCCACAATGGCTTCTCTGTCCCTCCCCGGCTCTTCCCAGTGCCCCTCTTCACCTCATTCAGTTTTTAATTTGCTGGTCATACAGTCCCTCTAACCTCACTTCTAAGTGAAAAATATAAAAGCTCTCAGCATGACAGAGCATCTCGGTACATCACAGCGCTCACAATGGGCGTGCTTCGCTCCGCTTCCAAAATCCCCGCTGCCGAGGCTGCTGCAGACCAGCCGCCAAACCCTGACCTGGCCACAGACACCCGCTCCCTGTGATCCCCGTCCTCAGGTCGACAGCACGCAAGATCCCCTTTCAGAAGTTTCCAGCATCTCCCCCAAAGAAAGGTAACTTAGGCCACCTTGTCATAAGTCTCAGCTGCTTCAAAGACTAACAACTCACTCAAGAGGGTTTTCTGCTTGATGAACTCACGTCGGCCTCCGAGGGAGGGACGGGGGCCTCCTTCCTTTCTTCTGTGCTGATCGAGTTGTGTCCAGACTGAAGCTAGAAGCCTCATTTTGGAGCTTACGGGGATCTTACAAACCCCACAGTCCAGGTCTCTGTGGGATCTGCAGGGTAAGTGACGGGCGGGGTCGCCAGATTAAACAGCGGAACATCCACCACGTTACCAGGGCTCCAGGCCCCCAGTCCTCACTCTTCTTCTGTGCTGTGTGAACAGGACTGATGTGAAAGAGCCCTGCACCGTCTACAGGAGATGAGGTCAAAGGTCAGATCCAGCTGGGCCCCACCCTTCCCAAGATAAATCAGGGAGCTTTTCATGCAGCTCCCATTGAGGCCATTTGACTGGCAGATTCCTCTCGGGTTTAGCTTTGGGCTGGAAATAAAGGCCAAGGTCAGCCCTGGACCTTCCCATCCATCAGCATCAACCAGCCACCCTACAAGCGCACGAGCCACAGTGGACCTCGAGGGAGTTTTATGGGAAGGAGTCCCTTCTCATGTAAACACAAGTATCTGCTATTAGCACTAAAATCCAAAACACAAGCAGCACTGAATTCTGGAGAAGGAGGGGAGCCACGGGAATGCTCATCCATGCCTGGTGAGAATCAAACGGCACAGCCAGGTTGGAAGACTATTGTGTCATTTACCTTGTCTCCTCTTCTGCAAAGAGGGCTCTCATTTTATTCCAGCTGGTTCAGGACGGAGGATGTGGAGGCTTTCAACAATGTGCAACAACAACAATCACCTAACAAGAGGGTAAAATCTTAGGAAAAAAGTGGTTCATAGGGAAATGAAAGTGAAATTATGATTGAACTAAGGCCAGTTGGCAACTGTAAGTCAGGCGAAGCTCAGGGTCAGCCACACGCTCAGGGAAGGAGCTGAGGAAACCGGCACCCTTGTCTTAAAAAATCTGTTCCGTCTGTGCTGTCCTGGGTCACCCACGGCCTTGGGAATCCGCTGGAGAGGCTGAGCCTGAGCCGGTGGGTCATTAGGAGGGTTTCCTCCTGGGGCGCTCCACTCCATTTGTTTAGGACGTTCCAGGGCATAGGCCTAAAGGACTACGGGGCGATGCAAGCATGTATTTCCTATAAAGAGACTCCCAGTAAAATATATCCATCACTTTGATTTAAGGGATCTCCAGGCCTCTAGAATGGAACCTGCTCCCTTCCTGAGAGTCCATGAACTTCCCACCTGTGTCTGCTCGGCCGCCTCTGTTGAGCACAGGACACACCAGCCCCCGAGGGTCATTGTTCAAAATCAGTTTTTCAGACGACAGTAAACCTGAGGACAGATATGAATAATATGGGGCTCTCTTGCCCCAGGCCTGACTACTAAAGACACATCCGTCCACTTCCTCCCTTCCTACCCAGGACTTTAAACCATATGCACATTTTACTGGTTTTCTACTTTATTTCCCATGTGAATAGCCAAAACTCTACCATCAAAATAAATGAGGTGACCGAACTAATAACTACTAGTTTTTCATCAACCACAGAATAGACATGATATATTATGACAAACCAAATATATGATTTTTTTGTGTGTGGAGACAATGGAGATTTTAGAATATTCTCTTGAATTTTTGAGTGAATAAAGAACCCCTTATTAGTATGTCTCAAAAGTAATGTGGCAGCACTGAATTCTGGAGAAGGAGGGAGCCACGGGAATGCTCATCCATGCCTGGTGAGAATCAAACGGCACAGCCAGGTTGGAAGACTATTGTGTCATTTACCTTGTCTCCTCTTCTGCAAAGAGGGCTCTCATTTTATTCCAGCTGGTTCAGGACGGAGGATGTGGAGGCTTTCAACAATGTGCAACAACAACAATCACCTAACAAGAGGGTAAAATCTTAGGAAAAAAGTGGTTCATAGGGAAATGAAAGTGAAATTATGATTGAACTAAGGCCAGTTGGCAACTGTAAGTCAGGCGAAGCTCAGGGTCAGCCACACGCTCAGGGAAGGAGCTGAGGAAACCGGCACCCTTGTCTTAAAAAATCTGTTCCGTCTGTGCTGTCCTGGGTCACCCACGGCCTTGGGAATCCGCTGGAGAGGCTGAGCCTGAGCCGGTGGGTCATTAGGAGGGTTTCCTCCTGGGGCGCTCCACTCCATTTGTTTAGGACGTTCCAGGGCATAGGCCTAAAGGACTACGGGGCGATGCAAGCATGTATTTCCTATAAAGAGACTCCCAGTAAAATATATCCATCACTTTGATTTAAGGGATCTCCAGGCCTCTAGAATGGAACCTGCTCCCTTCCTGAGAGTCCATGAACTTCCCACCTGTGTCTGCTCGGCCGCCTCTGTTGAGCACAGGACACACCAGCCCCCGAGGGTCATTGTTCAAAATCAGTTTTTCAGACGACAGTAAACCTGAGGACAGATATGAATAATATGGGGCTCTCTTGCCCCAGGCCTGACTACTAAAGACACATCCGTCCACTTCCTCCCTTCCTACCCAGGACTTTAAACCATATGCACATTTTACTGGTTTTCTACTTTATTTCCCATGTGAATAGCCAAAACTCTACCATCAAAATAAATGAGGTGACCGAACTAATAACTACTAGTTTTTCATCAACCACAGAATAGACATGATATATTATGACAAACCAAATATATGATTTTTTTGTGTGTGGAGACAATGGAGATTTTAGAATATTCTCTTGAATTTTTGAGTGAATAAAGAACCCCTTATTAGTATGTCTCAAAAGTAATGTGGATTAAACTTTACTCAAACTACATTGGAGACAGTTCACCAATGATGTGGAAATATCTGTCTTTAGGACAAATTAACAATAAGAAATACAATAAATCTGTTCCCAAACCCTACTTTTCCCTATGGTGATAGCAAATCCAAAGTGAATGCCGGGTACGTGGATCTCTTTAATTGTATTATTAAAAAAGATAAGTTGTTCTTTGAGATTCAGAAATAAATCCAATTGATAAACTGAAATACAATTTTGCTAAACACTGTATTCATCACCTCTGCTTAACCAGTTCTCATTTACGCTGGATACAGACATGCGATTCCAGTCCAGACTATCCTTTGAGCTACACTGAGCATGCTCATAAGAGACACTGAGACAGGCTGAGCTCCTTGCTGTCAGGCGTGCGCCTAGACTAACATCTCCACAAGAACAGATACAAAAACGCTACCAGAAGGAAATGATGGCAGGCATGCTCAGCTGGGGCAAATGATGAACAACAAGAAGCAAAAAGGCCAAAACCCAAAGGCTGCCTCTGAGGTACCAAGAGTAAAGCAGGGTCCTCGCGTGGTCCCTGCACCTGCACCAACAAGGGCATGAGCAGACCACCTAAGTCCCTCCCCAGCCGGACCTTCCAATCCAGCCAGCCTCACTCCATCTAAGGAAACAGCCCGCCCACTCAAGAGGCCTTCTGAACACCTGTTACTTCTTCCCGCCCCTCAGGCTGCAGTTCAAGTCCCAGTAAAGCCTCACTTACGTCTCTCATCTGTCCTCTTACCAACTGCAGTGAGTAAAAAGTCCAAGACCCCTCCTTGGCAATCACTACCAAGCAGCACAGTTATAAAAATATTAAGCTTACACCAAATTCAACCCCTCACCAGAAACTCCATAGAATTTCCAAAAACGTGGCCAGAAATGTTAGCTCTCACTGTCCATTTAATAGTTGATCTGATTTTTTACAAAATTCCTCCTCATATGGACCTCAAATCACTTGAATATCAATCTGTGTGGTTTCTACTTCTATCACTTGGGACTGAATATTATCTCTTGCTTTTTCAGAGTATCATGTACTCCATTTTTCTCTTCTTCTAATAAGTTATTTTTTAACTTTTTATTAACATTTTTAAGCCCCTTTGCATCCATTTCATTCTCCTAGAGGGAAAAAAAATCATGTATTTTCAAAACTGTGCCATTGAGAATTTGAAGTATTTGGTTTTCTCTTTACATTATGAATAACTATTGCAAACCATGCACTGGCCTTGATATGCTGGGTACAGTTTAACAAATTAAGGACTCAGTATCAGTATTAAATCCTATTTTTACTAGAAGCCTAATATCACATTTCTGCTAGTTTTTATGCTCCTTTTCCCTCATAAGGCTTGAAATTGGCAATAAAGACTTTTTTCCTTTTTAGTGTTAGTAGTTCATAAGCCTCATCTCCCACATTCTGTACTTGAAGATGGACTGGGAGTGAAAACCAGTTCATGAAGCAGTTTGTAAACAACAACAAGAAGGCTACAAGGCAATAGGATTTGCTATGAGACTGAGGTTAACTGAAACAAGACATAGATTTGTAAATATGTAACAGGAAACTAAGTGTTTAGACCTCTCAATTTTTTACTTAAAATTTCTATTTTGGTGAATTTCTCCTCAGGAAATATGGAGAGCAAATGCATAAAGATGTGTGGAACAGCAGTATTTTTAATATTTTTCAAATGGGAAACCACCATAATCACAACTGTTAAAAATCAAAGACAAATAGATATCAGACTTGGAAATTTCTTGAGCAGAAAAAACCACTTTACTCATACAAGCAAGACTGAATTTTGCTTATTTTGCAAGACAAATGAAAGAACCTGGGTCACTTCTTGTCAATGCCCCTGAGCACCATAAATAAAACTTTTTTGCTCCCCCAATTTGACAGAAACTAGTTCCTTAAAAACATTAATATCAAAAAAAAATCAATAAAATATCGAAAAATACCAATAAAATATCAAAAAATGCTTATAACCAACCACTGAGGAATACAAGGCAGCTGCCTCCTTGCACCATAAACTGCTTTACATGGTTCCTCGGAGACTTACTCTCTGTTTGGTATGAGGGCTCCCTATATGGACCTCAAATCACTTGAATATCAATCTGTGTGGTTTCTACTTCTATCATCTTTTCTTGCTTTTTTAGAGTATCATGTACTCCATTTTTCTCTTCTTCTAATAAGTTATTTTTTAACTTTTTATTAACATTTTTAAGCCCCTTTGCATCCATTTCATTCTCCTAGAGGGAAAAAAAATCATGTATTTTCAAAACTGTGCCATTGAGAATTTGAAGTATTTGGTTTTCTCTTTACATTATGAATAACTATTGCAAACCATGCACTGGCCTTGATATGCTGGGTACAGTTTAACAAATTAAGGACTCAGTATCAGTATTAAATCCTATTTTTACTAGAAGCCTAATATCACATTTCTGCTAGTTTTTATGCTCCTTTTCCCTCATAAGGCTTGAAATTGGCAATAAAGACTTTTTTCCTTTTTAGTGTTAGTAGTTCATAAGCCTCATCTCCCACATTCTGTACTTGAAGATGGACTGGGAGTGAAAACCAGTTCATGAAGCAGTTTGTAAACAACAACAAGAAGGCTACAAGGCAATAGGATTTGCTATGAGACTGAGGTTAACTGAAACAAGACATAGATTTGTAAATATGTAACAGGAAACTAAGTGTTTAGACCTCTCAATTTTTTACTTAAAATTTCTATTTTGGTGAATTTCTCCTCAGGAAATATGGAGAGCAAATGCATAAAGATGTGTGGAACAGCAGTATTTTTAATATTTTTCAAATGGGAAACCACCATAATCACAACTGTTAAAAATCAAAGACAAATAGATATCAGACTTGGAAATTTCTTGAGCAGAAAAAACCACTTTACTCATACAAGCAAGACTGAATTTTGCTTATTTTGCAAGACAAATGAAAGAACCTGGGTCACTTCTTGTCAATGCCCCTGAGCACCATAAATAAAACTTTTTTGCTCCCCCAATTTGACAGAAACTAGTTCCTTAAAAACATTAATATCAAAAAAAAATCAATAAAATATCGAAAAATACCAATAAAATATCAAAAAATGCTTATAACCAACCACTGAGGAATACAAGGCAGCTGCCTCCTTGCACCATAAACTGCTTTACATGGTTCCTCGGAGACTTACTCTCTGTTTGGTATGAGGGCTCCCGGTTCACCCAGCTTTTGACTCAATTTTCACTGATGCCTGTGTCAGTGATTCAGCGGGTTTATGCTACTGTTTCTGAACTTCTGACAAAACTATGTGAAAACACAAAACTCTGGATGGAAACACAAATGCATGTTCTCATTACAACGGCTTGGATTTTTAGTGAACTCAAAAAACATATTTTCAATTCATCCACTAGACTATAATGCTTTTACTTCAATTATTATAAATTTTCACCTTTGGAGTCATGAGACTTGGGCCAACGCCCAGCTCATCCACCTTCTAGTGGAAGGGAAGCAACTGAATTATTTTAAGTTGGAGTTTCCTCAGCTCTAACCTTGAGATAAAAACACGTATTTCACAAGGTGGTAGTGGCAAATATTTCTCTAAAACCTAAAACACTACGTCAGCACTTTGCAAAATGCCTCAGGATGACGAATGAGATTTGTGTGTGTGTTGGTTTGGCTTTTTCCCCCCAAGAAGCTACCCTATAGACTGTGAACCGAAGGAAACCACCACCAAGTCTGCTTACCTTCAGTATCTCTCATGGTCCCAGCGAAAGAGCAAAAAGAAAACATAAAGGGAAGCAGAAAACCATACCCAGGTTGGAAACCATGACATGGGCAAACTATACTCCAAGAAGGTGAAAAATGGACTGAGGGGGGAAGAAAAAAAGCAAGGGAAACACTCACCCAAGAGAGCAGAGGAGAGTGTGGTTCCTCCCCGAAGAGCTCAGTGCGAACTGAGGCAGAGCTGCAGGCGGGATAAGGACCAGCTGTGGGCTTGGGCGGGCCTCGGGCAGCAGCACGGAGCAGCCTCAATTGCCCACAGCTGGCTGCGCGTGCTCCTCGCCCGGTTCCCGGGTTCTGTAGAGAAAAGCTTTTGTTTCTTGAAAAAAAACTCGAGAGTCACTCTCCAAAAAGTGCTTTGTCCAGGTAGGCAGTGGGTGGTCAAGCCCAAGCAGCAGCAAAACTTGAAAAAACTCTGGACTTGGTATCAGATGCCGGAAATAAATAAATAAAAACAAAAAAACTCCCCAAAACACACAGGTAACAACATTTCGAAGACTGCTTTACCTTGGAATAAATGCAAATAAGCGTTCTCCCTGGAGATGAGGAGCCTTTCTGTTGGCTTTTGCGGGGATTAAGGCAGCCTGGCTCGCTCTGTGTCCTACCCATGCGCAGGCCTGCTTCCTAAAAAACCTCCCCGTTGGTTTTTCCTTCAAAATGAGTGGACTGTTAGGAAAACCAGGCCACAGCAGCAAAGGAAAACCACCCAAGCCAAGGATACTCATCAGCCTAATCCTTCATGGTAATGAGCTAAAGGGGGGACCCCTCAGAGTCCAAAGAAAATGCACAGGCCCCAAATGGAGACACTGACATTAAGCCAAAAGTACCCAAACCAAGACAAACTTAATGACAGGTTGGTTCTCCAAGAAACAGAATCTTAACCCAGTCAGTCAGGAGTCAGCTGATAAGCACTAGTTAGTAACCTGCCTGGGACCCCCCGCCAGCCTATAAAGGAAAGTGTAACTTCTTTGTTCCTGTTCCCCTCTGCCTGTAAACCTCTGGGCTGTACAGCCCTTCCAAGCTCCTTCCTCTCCCCTAGACTGGATGCTGCCCAATTTGAATGGATTTTTGCTCAAATCCTTAAAATGTTTATATACTATTATAAAATTTATATATGTTAAACTTTTTTAAAACATGAAAAAATATCAAGTTATTAAATTAGTTAGCTCCTAATCTAACAATCATGACTATAGCCATTACATATTAAAACACACAAAAAAATCTAAGATGTTTTGCAATAATTCATACACTTTTATCAACAAAGTTTCCTCATCCATGTACCTTACCATGGAAAAAATTCAACTAATCTGATGTGGTTTGTTCACAGTCAACTTCTGTCTGAACCTTGTGTGCCTTGTGTCTCTATGACATGCAAACATCCCATTCTTTGAATAAAATGCAAAAAATCCTATGAGAGATCAATGTTAAACACACGAATTTCTGCTTTTCTAAATCTGACCATGTCCCCAGTTTAAAAATTGGAATGGCATCGTCTTGATGACTCTCTCATTTTCTACATTTCAAAAATGACCCAACAGATTTGGCAATTTCCAATTTTATTTGCAAATGTCTTTCACAGAGTAAGAAGAAATTTGAGCCCTAAACTTGAATTTTCAAAAAATAACAAGAGTTCTATACTATTATTTCTTCATTATCCATAATAAATTTGAGTCAGTTATTTTTGCTCCCCATTTTTAAGACAAGAAGAAAAGAAGAATGATGCTTAAAGAAGTAAGACACTCCCTGAAGCTAAAAACTAGTGAGTAACAGTGCCAAATTCCAATCTGCATCTGTTTGGGGAAAAATAGTCCTCTTTTGATTTTAATCTAAGCCCTTTTAACACCTTTTTTTGTGTGAAAATAACTTAGAGATATAAACAAAGTAGTTCAAAAGGCCAACCATTATCATCTCAAAATAACAATAACAAACCCTTCTCTTCTGATCTTTGTAAAATGGAAAACTAATGAGACAGGCAAGTAAATGAATAAATCGGTGGTGTTAGAATTTTGGCCTCAGCTTATTTCGGGAGAAGTCTTCCTTTGCTGCTGTGGCTCAGCCAGTCTTGAGTCCGACTCTTTGCACCGCATGGACTAGGGTCACATGAGGCTTCCCTGTCCTTCCGCATTGCCCAGAGTTGGCTCAGACTCATATCCACTGGGTCGGTGATGCCATCCAACCATCTTATCCTGGGTTATTTCCTTCTCTTCCTGCCCTCAATCCCAGCATCAGGATCTTTTCCAATAAGTCAGCTTTTCACATCAGGTGGCCAAAGTACTGGAGCTTCGCCTTCAGTATCAGTCCCTTTAACGGATATTCAGGGTTGATTTTCCTTTGGATTGAGTGGTTTGATTCCTTGCCATCCAAAGGACTCTCAAAAGCTTCCCGACAGCCTACAATTCTGTGCCAACACCGTCTGTTCACCCTTGAATAGAGAGAGCCCCATAACCTCCTCTCTGTCTTTCCCATGTCCTTTCAGAAAGCAGAACTCAGAAAGCTCCCACACAAACAACCATAGTGGCATCTTTAGATGCTGCACCCTGCTCACCACAGGAAGTTAAATACCTGCACCCGGGCTGAACAGCAAGAGTAATTTCTGCTTTTCTAAATCTGACCATGTCCCCAGTTTAAAAATTGGAATGGCATCGTCTTGATGACTCTCTCATTTTCTACATTTCAAAAATGACCCAACAGATTTGGCAATTTCCAATTTTATTTGCAAATGTCTTTCACAGAGTAAGAAGAAATTTGAGCCCTAAACTTGAATTTTCAAAAAATAACAAGAGTTCTATACTATTATTTCTTCATTATCCATAATAAATTTGAGTCAGTTATTTTTGCTCCCCATTTTTAAGACAAGAAGAAAAGAAGAATGATGCTTAAAGAAGTAAGACACTCCCTGAAGCTAAAAACTAGTGAGTAACAGTGCCAAATTCCAATCTGCATCTGTTTGGGGAAAAATAGTCCTCTTTTGATTTTAATCTAAGCCCTTTTAACACCTTTTTTTGTGTGAAAATAACTTAGAGATATAAACAAAGTAGTTCAAAAGGCCAACCATTATCATCTCAAAATAACAATAACAAACCCTTCTCTTCTGATCTTTGTAAAATGGAAAACTAATGAGACAGGCAAGTAAATGAATAAATCGGTGGTGTTAGAATTTTGGCCTCAGCTTATTTCGGGAGAAGTCTTCCTTTGCTGCTGTGGCTCAGCCAGTCTTGAGTCCGACTCTTTGCACCGCATGGACTAGGGTCACATGAGGCTTCCCTGTCCTTCCGCATTGCCCAGAGTTGGCTCAGACTCATATCCACTGGGTCGGTGATGCCATCCAACCATCTTATCCTGGGTTATTTCCTTCTCTTCCTGCCCTCAATCCCAGCATCAGGATCTTTTCCAATAAGTCAGCTTTTCACATCAGGTGGCCAAAGTACTGGAGCTTCGCCTTCAGTATCAGTCCCTTTAACGGATATTCAGGGTTGATTTTCCTTTGGATTGAGTGGTTTGATTCCTTGCCATCCAAAGGACTCTCAAAAGCTTCCCGACAGCCTACAATTCTGTGCCAACACCGTCTGTTCACCCTTGAATAGAGAGAGCCCCATAACCTCCTCTCTGTCTTTCCCATGTCCTTTCAGAAAGCAGAACTCAGAAAGCTCCCACACAAACAACCATAGTGGCATCTTTAGATGCTGCACCCTGCTCACCACAGGGAAGTTAAATACCTGCACCCCGGGCTGAACAGCAAGAGTAACAACTCTCTCAAGAGACTGCTTGTCCAGAGACGTGTGTCGTGACATGAAGCAGACATATCACTTAAGCTTTTGAAATCTGGTCACATGGAGGGGAGCAAAGCAGTCTGGTTCATCTCAGTTTCTCCTTCCTTGATGGTAACACACCTTTAGATAAAATAAGTCTCACCTTAAGTTTCATCACCAATTTCAGTTAGACTGAGTTCAGAGAGTCAGCCCGTCATTTCCTGTGTCTTTGCAGTTCTCAAACCGTATGCACACAGCATCAACGAAAGAGTCACGCGAGATGCTTCATTTTAAAAAATCAGAAACGACGGTGCCACAGAGAGAATCTACTGAATCTTTAAAATGCCCAAGAATCTGAGTTATAAAGTATATATTGTCAGATTTTTGGTGTGGATGTGGAATGGGCATATTTTGAAGAACAAGTTTCTGCCTTGTAAGAAAGAAAGCCCTCAACAAGATCCATCAGGATGTTCCCCAATTCCCTCCATTTAGCCCAAGAAGTCAGCCAGTCAATGCCCAGAGAGCCTGCCTGAATTTCCTCTGCACTTGTCATTCACATCGTCAGTTCATCCATCTGGCGACACAATCCAATCATTTTCCTAGAATAACACTTACTTTAATGTCTCTATTTATCCACCTGAAATGTTCACCAATATCTGTAATTTTGCCCAGAGTTGGCTCAGACTCATATCCACTGGGTCGGTGATGCCATCCAACCATCTTATCCTGGGTTATTTCCTTCTCTTCCTGCCCTCAATCCCAGCATCAGGATCTTTTCCAATAAGTCAGCTTTTCACATCAGGTGGCCAAAGTACTGGAGCTTCGCCTTCAGTATCAGTCCCTTTAACGGATATTCAGGGTTGATTTTCCTTTGGATTGAGTGGTTTGATTCCTTGCCATCCAAAGGACTCTCAAAAGCTTCCCGACAGCCTACAATTCTGTGCCAACACCGTCTGTTCACCCTTGAATAGAGAGAGCCCCATAACCTCCTCTCTGTCTTTCCCATGTCCTTTCAGAAAGCAGAACTCAGAAAGCTCCCACACAAACAACCATAGTGGCATCTTTAGATGCTGCACCCTGCTCACCACAGGGAAGTTAAATACCTGCACCCCGGGCTGAACAGCAAGAGTAACAACTCTCTCAAGAGACTGCTTGTCCAGAGACGTGTGTCGTGACATGAAGCAGACATATCACTTAAGCTTTTGAAATCTGGTCACATGGAGGGGAGCAAAGCAGTCTGGTTCATCTCAGTTTCTCCTTCCTTGATGGTAACACACCTTTAGATAAAATAAGTCTCACCTTAAGTTTCATCACCAATTTCAGTTAGACTGAGTTCAGAGAGTCAGCCCGTCATTTCCTGTGTCTTTGCAGTTCTCAAACCGTATGCACACAGCATCAACGAAAGAGTCACGCGAGATGCTTCATTTTAAAAAATCAGAAACGACGGTGCCACAGAGAGAATCTACTGAATCTTTAAAATGCCCAAGAATCTGAGTTATAAAGTATATATTGTCAGATTTTTGGTGTGGATGTGGAATGGGCATATTTTGAAGAACAAGTTTCTGCCTTGTAAGAAAGAAAGCCCTCAACAAGATCCATCAGGATGTTCCCCAATTCCCTCCATTTAGCCCAAGAAGTCAGCCAGTCAATGCCCAGAGAGCCTGCCTGAATTTCCTCTGCACTTGTCATTCACATCGTCAGTTCATCCATCTGGCGACACAATCCAATCATTTTCCTAGAATAACACTTACTTTAATGTCTCTATTTATCCACCTGAAATGTTCACCAATATCTGTAATTTTCTGGGCAGTGTGGGTATTTTTGACATGTAAGATTACACTGCCTTTTTCACAGTTTTCATTATACAATGTATTTGCTTTCTTCACGGTTGAATCTCAAGGGCTTAGGATGCAACCTGACAAAGAGTTGTCCTGTAAATTGAGGGAATCACCATTGTGTGTGTGTGTGTGTGTGTGTGTGTGTGTGTTTAATTGGAAGATGATTGCTTTACAATATTGTGTTGCTTTCTGCCACGTATAAACATGAATCAACCATAGGTATACATATGTCTCCTCCCTCTTGAATCGTCTGCCCACGTGTCAACTTACGCCACCCCTTTGGGTTGTCACAGAGCACCAGATTTGAGCTCCTTGTGTGACAGATTAAATGTCCACCTGCTATCTAATTTTACATGTGGTCATGTATATGCTTCAATGTGACTCGCTCAGCTCTTCCCACATTCTCTTTCCCCAACCCCACTGGGTCCACAAGTCATTATACAGAGCGAAGTAAGTCAGAAAGAGAAAACAAATACCATGCATTAACACCTTTCTAAGGAATATAGAAAGACGGTACGAATGCCTGGGCACCAGTGGAGACGTGGACACAGAGAACAGACTTGGAAACCAGCATCTTGAACCCTGAATTCCTTTCTATACAACTTCATCCCTGAGCCAATATCTTGAGGTCTTTTCTTCAGCTCACATTTAACATGGTGTGA
Source organism: Tragulus kanchil (assembly GCA_022376925.1). Taxonomy (NCBI): domain Eukaryota; kingdom Metazoa; phylum Chordata; class Mammalia; order Artiodactyla; family Tragulidae; genus Tragulus; species Tragulus kanchil. The sequence goes on along the minus strand of JAIOJX010000003.1, from coordinate 164,006,115 downwards.
CTGTGTGTATTACACAGGGAGCAAAGAGTGTATTGTATAGGATGTCTCTGTGAAATAAAGCTAGAGAGAGAACTAACAGATATTTAGGAGTGACTATTTTCATAGCAAATAGGTCCCCAAACAATGCTAATTCTCTATTTTTCTTCCACGAACTCTACTCAGTATGTGACAGTTACTCTCCACAGTTTCCTGTCAATAGCCAACATGACACACAAAAGGAGGGGCATTTTGAGACTATGATAGTTACTAGTTGTCCCTCAGATTGTTTGACTTCATATCATAGTATCCCTTTTATAGAAATAAAGACCAAAATAGGGAATACTACTGAATCAAGTCAAATTTATAGAACCTGCATAACTTTGATATACAAAAGCAATATGTTTTTATGTTTTCACACAATGATTTCACTAAAACTTACCCTCCTGCCAGGAAACTGTTCTGGTTTCATTGATTACTTTACTCAAGAGTCAGAATGATGGACTTACCTAATGGTGCAGTGGTTAAGGCTCTGCACTCCGAATGCAGGGGTCACGGGTTTGACCCCTGGTCAGGGAACTAAGATCCCACATGCTGTGAGAGTACAACTGAACACTAAATAATTTTTTTTTTTTTTAAGTTAGAATGATTGACGTTAACAGCAGCAAATGTGCCTTCATTTGAATTTCTGAATCACTTCACGTCCCAGCTGAGCTACTCACTTGTACCTTGAGAATCCAGCGAGCTAAAAGACCAGGGAATAGCTAGATCATGGAAGCAACCTAGATGTCCATCGACAAATGAATGGATAAAGCAGCTCTGGTACATATATACAATGGAATATTTCTCAGCTGCTAAAAGAAATGCAAAAGATTCAGTCCTAATGAGATGGGTGAATTTAGAACCCACCATACACAGTGAAGTAAGTCAAAAAAAGGACAGATACAGTATACTAACACATATAGATGGAATCTAGTAAGTTCATACTGATAAATACACACACAGAGCATCGATGGAAAAACAGTCAGAGAACAGACTTACGGACACTGGGGAGAGGGAAGAGAGGGTGAGAGATATGGTGAGAGCAACACGGAGCCCTATATTAGCATATGCAAAAGGAATAACTGTTGTCAATGCCCTGTGGGACGAAGGGATCGTACATGGGGGCTATGTGACAACCTAGAAGGGTGGGGGGCAATGGGATATACATATGACTAATCTGGGATTATACATATCTGTAAACAACAAAACTCTGTAAAATCAAAAAATCAAAATAAAAACTTGTGATTGGGGGGAAAAAAAAAAAAAAAAAGACCAGGCAGATGGGGCAAAGCTACACCCTGTTGATAATCACCAAGCTTTGTCCTCAAGTCATAAATATGACCTCTGGGCATTCACAGGTGACCTCTGCAAAGGCTAAAGGTTAAGGAGTAAGACAGGCTTAGCAGTTTCCCTGACCCCTTCTCTCAGGTCTAGATAGTATTCTAATCTCCAGTCCAACCCTAATACCCAAAATTTCCTCCAAAACAGCATTTTGGAACCTTCTAGTTAAAGCTATTTTTTATCTAGAAATTTTGGGGAAGAAATGAATTATGCTAATGTTTACTATGTGGATTGAAAACAGAGGCTCACCCAGACCAAGTCTGGCATGAATATGTAACCATGTGCCCTGATTCAAACCTGTGAAGTTATAGATTATATTTCCTAGTTTTTAATTAAACCACAAAATGGGAAGTTGGTTCTAAAAGATGTCTCCAAAGAAATCAAAATCGAATATAATTTCTGAATCACTTCACGTCCCAGCTGAGCTACTCACTTGTACCTTGAGAATCCAGCGAGCTAAAAGACCAGGGAATAGCTAGATCATGGAAGCAACCTAGATGTCCATCGACAAATGAATGGATAAAGCAGCTCTGGTACATATATACAATGGAATATTTCTCAGCTGCTAAAAGAAATGCAAAAGATTCAGTCCTAATGAGATGGGTGAATTTAGAACCCACCATACACAGTGAAGTAAGTCAAAAAAAGGACAGATACAGTATACTAACACATATAGATGGAATCTAGTAAGTTCATACTGATAAATACACACACAGAGCATCGATGGAAAAACAGTCAGAGAACAGACTTACGGACACTGGGGAGAGGGAAGAGAGGGTGAGAGATATGGTGAGAGCAACACGGAGCCCTATATTAGCATATGCAAAAGGAATAACTGTTGTCAATGCCCTGTGGGACGAAGGGATCGTACATGGGGGCTATGTGACAACCTAGAAGGGTGGGGGGCAATGGGATATACATATGACTAATCTGGGATTATACATATCTGTAAACAACAAAACTCTGTAAAATCAAAAAATCAAAATAAAAACTTGTGATTGGGGAAAAAAGAAAAAGACCAGGCAGATGGGGCAAAGCTACACCCTGTTGATAATCACCAAGCTTTGTCCTCAAGTCATAAATATGACCTCTGGGCATTCACAGGTGACCTCTGCAAAGGCTAAAGGTTAAGGAGTAAGACAGGCTTAGCAGTTTCCCTGACCCCTTCTCTCAGGTCTAGATAGTATTCTAATCTCCAGTCCAACCCTAATACCCAAAATTTCCTCCAAAACAGCATTTTGGAACCTTCTAGTTAAAGCTATTTTTTATCTAGAAATTTTGGGGAAGAAATGAATTATGCTAATGTTTACTATGTGGATTGAAAACAGAGGCTCACCCAGACCAAGTCTGGCATGAATATGTAACCATGTGCCCTGATTCAAACCTGTGAAGTTATAGATTATATTTCCTAGTTTTTAATTAAACCACAAAATGGGAAGTTGGTTCTAAAAGATGTCTGCAAAGAAATCAAAATTGAATATAATATTAATGATGCAAGCACACTCGAACAGCTAAAAATATTCGATTGATCACCATATTTTCCTAGGACAAGCTCTTTATTTTTTTGAGTTTAAAGACAATAGCAGGACTTACCTGGTGGTCCAGTGGTTAAGACTCTGCACTTCCCTGAAGCGGTGTGGGTCTGATCCCTGGTCAAGTTACTAAGATCCCATAGCATAGCCAAACTAAAAAAATAAATGAACAAAAAAAACTACATATATACATAACAAAATATGATAAAATGCTTTAAAAATCTAAAAAATTAACGGAGAAATAATTAGGTCTGATAAAAGTTAGACTAAAAAAGTATATCAGGGGCTTCCCTGGTGGTCCAGTAGGCAAAGAGTCTGCCTTGCAGTGCAAGGGGCACTGGTTCAATCCCTGGCCCGGGACGATCCCAAGTGTGGCAGAGCAGCTGGGCCGGTGTGTCCAATTATGAGCCAGTGCTTTGGAGCGCATGCGCCCAGAGCCAGTGCTCTACAACGAGAGAGGCCATTGCAATGGGAGGCCAACACAGGCCAAAGAATAAAGATGGATGAAAATAAATGATGACTTAGAGGCAAAAAAAAAGAAAAAAGTTTAAATTTTTAAAAAATTAGAAAAAAACCAGTGTATCAAGAAAACCATTTATCATTTGCAATATGCTTCTCTCTAAATGTATATTGTGAATGATTAGCTAATAATCAGTCAATCATTTTAAAACTAAGTATCAAGAACACAAAAACACCTCAACTATTCAGCAAAAGATAATAGAATACTTAACAAAATTGCAAATGCTAAGAAGGATTTTTCGAGGTTTCTCACTCAAAAATAAAGACACAAACCCACAAATTTGGAAAACATTTGTTCTTCCAGATGCATTAAAAATGGCTGAAACAATACATACATAAAAGATAGTATGATAACAAAATAAAATGTATTTTTTGTCAGCAAATACTGCTGGAAGACATGGAAAACACTGCTGAAAAATTGAAAAAACAATGTTAGAAAAAAATCTGTAGTGTGGGGAAACTGTTCCACAGTTGGGTGCAAATACAGACGTGGCTAATGTATCAAGCATAGAGTATTTGTATATACTACATTCTCTTTCAATAATGAAGCACAATGGAAAGCTACTTTGTGTGAGCCAATAGAAAGGAACACAAGAAAAGATGTCATCTCAATACTAAATTATTTCTTAGACTAAAAAAAAAACAATGTCTTATGGAAAGAGTGTGTAAACAACCATTGACAAAACAGCTGCTCTTGTGGGAACAAAGAGAGAATTCCAGGCAAATCTATGGGCTCGCACCACACATGAATTTTCTTCTCTGCATTATTCATAAGCAGGCACATGCAACAAAAGGATACCATGGATGTGGCGAATTTTATATAAATCTCACATTTCAAGGATATTAGAATCATTACAACACTTGTAGTCAGAGTGGAAACAATCACAAAACCCTTTTGTATCTGACGTACAGTAGTTATTGGGGATCCATTACCTACCTGAGTGTCAAAGGTCAGTGTCCCCTAGGTACTCATCTTGGGCCAGGAGACAGGTGGCTAAAGGATATTCTTCCCAACTTAAACACATTCCCACAGCTGCGCTATTCCTGCAACACAAAGGTGACATTGTAACGACTGAGAAAAGTAGCCATTTAGAGTCTGTCATACAAAGTGAAGTGAAAGAGAAAAAATATCAAACATTACCGTGCATATGTGGAATCTAGGAAAATGGTACAGATGATCTTAGTCCCAAAGCATAAACAGAGACACAGACGTAGTGATCAAATATACGGACACCCAGGGGACGGGCGGGACGGACAGACCGGGAGACAGGGACCCACACGGGCCGCTGTGGACACTATGTATAACACAGACAGCTCAGGAGAACATATCACCTAGCATAGCTCGGGGAGCTCTACTCAGGGCTCTCTGGTGACCTAAATGGGCAGGAAATCCAGAGAGGAGATATATGTATATGTTAATATATGGTTGCTTCTGCTATACAGTAGAAACTAACACATTGTAAAGTAACCATATGCATTAAAATGGCTGAAACAATACATACATAAAAGATAGTATGATAACAAAATAAAATGTATTTTTTGTCAGCAAATACTGCTGGAAGACATGGAAAACACTGCTGAAAAATTGAAAAAACAATGTTAGAAAAAAATCTGTAGTGTGGGGAAACTGTTCCACAGTTGGGTGCAAATACAGACGTGGCTAATGTATCAAGCATAGAGTATTTGTATATACTACATTCTCTTTCAATAATGAAGCACAATGGAAAGCTACTTTGTGTGAGCCAATAGAAAGGAACACAAGAAAAGATGTCATCTCAATACTAAATTATTTCTTAGACTAAAAAAAAAACAATGTCTTATGGAAAGAGTGTGTAAACAACCATTGACAAAACAGCTGCTCTTGTGGGAACAAAGAGAGAATTCCAGGCAAATCTATGGGCTCGCACCACACATGAATTTTCTTCTCTGCATTATTCATAAGCAGGCACATGCAACAAAAGGATACCATGGATGTGGCGAATTTTATATAAATCTCACATTTCAAGGATATTAGAATCATTACAACACTTGTAGTCAGAGTGGAAACAATCACAAAACCCTTTTGTATCTGACGTACAGTAGTTATTGGGGATCCATTACCTACCTGAGTGTCAAAGGTCAGTGTCCCCTAGGTACTCATCTTGGGCCAGGAGACAGGTGGCTAAAGGATATTCTTCCCAACTTAAACACATTCCCACAGCTGCGCTATTCCTGCAACACAAAGGTGACATTGTAACGACTGAGAAAAGTAGCCATTTAGAGTCTGTCATACAAAGTGAAGTGAAAGAGAAAAAATATCAAACATTACCGTGCATATGTGGAATCTAGGAAAATGGTACAGATGATCTTAGTCCCAAAGCATAAACAGAGACACAGACGTAGTGATCAAATATACGGACACCCAGGGGACGGGCGGGGACGGGACAGACCGGGAGACAGGGACCCACACGGGCCGCTGTGGACACTATGTATAACACAGACAGCTCAGGAGAACATATCACCTAGCATAGCTCGGGGAGCTCTACTCAGGGCTCTCTGGTGACCTAAATGGGCAGGAAATCCAGAGAGGAGATATATGTATATGTTAATATATGGTTGCTTCGCTTTGCTATACAGTAGAAACTAACACATTGTAAAGTAACCATATGCCAATCAAATTAATTTTAAAAAGAAAAGTAACTATTTACAGAAATAACATTATGCTGTGGGGATGATATTTTGAAAACAATTGCTCAAAAAGCATCTGGGTTCCAATCACATGAGCTGTGGCAATTACGGTATCTCTGCTTCAGGTTCCTCATTCGGGTGGGAGGTAAGAAAACTGCTTCATCTGATTGTGGCTATGATCTGCTTCAACAGGCCTAAGACAGACTTAGCCCAGCACCCAAGGCCAGGCGTGTGTCTCAGCACCATAAAGAAAGGCCCAGGGGCCTTCTGGAACCCCCGTGACCAAGCTCAGAGGCAGCAAAAACAGGAGTGGGCACCAGACGAAGAGACAGATTCCAAAGGACCACTCTCACGGTCCTTGTCACTGGGTGAGCCAGATCGACATAGTCACATCAGTGTGCACACGCAGACCCCCACACGCCAGTCAAATAACTAAAAGAAGCATTTTAAAGGACTTCTCCAATCCTTGGATCTAAGCTGACCAAAACAACCAATCACAGGTTGTTTCCAGAAGCCCAGACATGGAGTCCTCTCTCCTTGGAGGCAGCCAAGTGTGTGCATATGTGTGTGTATTTGCACGAATGGATGTGTAGAGCTGCAGTGAGACGAAAGGGTTTAGATCTGCATGCTAGTCCCTAGATGCTGATCTCCAAAGTCAAAGCAGAAAGAAAAGGACTCACTAAGCAGGGGAAAAGCAAGCACACTTACCCTCACACACCAAGTGCCTTCCTCCTCCCTGTGGCCCTGTGACTAACCCAGCCTTGGTTTCACCCATTCTTCAAGAAGGAAGGCAGGGGAACAGCCTAGCTTTGTCCACTGCTGGAAAATCAAACTGGCCTTAGACCGGGAGACAGGGACCCACACGGGCCGCTGTGGACACTATGTATAACACAGACAGCTCAGGAGAACATATCACCTAGCATAGCTCGGGGAGCTCTACTCAGGGCTCTCTGGTGACCTAAATGGGCAGGAAATCCAGAGAGGAGATATATGTATATGTTAATATATGGTTGCTTCGCTTTGCTATACAGTAGAAACTAACACATTGTAAAGTAACCATATGCCAATCAAATTAATTTTAAAAAGAAAAGTAACTATTTACAGAAATAACATTATGCTGTGGGGATGATATTTTGAAAACAATTGCTCAAAAAGCATCTGGGTTCCAATCACATGAGCTGTGGCAATTACGGTATCTCTGCTTCAGGTTCCTCATTCGGGTGGGAGGTAAGAAAACTGCTTCATCTGATTGTGGCTATGATCTGCTTCAACAGGCCTAAGACAGACTTAGCCCAGCACCCAAGGCCAGGCGTGTGTCTCAGCACCATAAAGAAAGGCCCAGGGGCCTTCTGGAACCCCCGTGACCAAGCTCAGAGGCAGCAAAAACAGGAGTGGGCACCAGACGAAGAGACAGATTCCAAAGGACCACTCTCACGGTCCTTGTCACTGGGTGAGCCAGATCGACATAGTCACATCAGTGTGCACACGCAGACCCCCACACGCCAGTCAAATAACTAAAAGAAGCATTTTAAAGGACTTCTCCAATCCTTGGATCTAAGCTGACCAAAACAACCAATCACAGGTTGTTTCCAGAAGCCCAGACATGGAGTCCTCTCTCCTTGGAGGCAGCCAAGTGTGTGCATATGTGTGTGTATTTGCACGAATGGATGTGTAGAGCTGCAGTGAGACGAAAGGGTTTAGATCTGCATGCTAGTCCCTAGATGCTGATCTCCAAAGTCAAAGCAGAAAGAAAAGGACTCACTAAGCAGGGGAAAAGCAAGCACACTTACCCTCACACACCAAGTGCCTTCCTCCTCCCTGTGGCCCTGTGACTAACCCAGCCTTGGTTTCACCCATTCTTCAAGAAGGAAGGCAGGGGAACAGCCTAGCTTTGTCCACTGCTGGAAAATCAAACTGGACCTTTATAGCTCTTTCATTTTTAACTGCAGAGAGAATATACAGATAAAATTCAGCTTTGCTCTTAACTACCGTTGAGTACAGGATTACCCTTTCCTGACCAGCGTTTGGCTATCTTACATTATCTGCACGGCTCCTGGAACCAACCTCAACTCCGCTCCCTCACCAGGCTTCAGCACACTCTCCAGGGTTCAGACCCGTGGGCACGGAATGAGAAAGACACGGGGGGCTTCTTCCCACTCCCATCTGGCCTCGATCTCAGTTTTCATATTCGTTTCTCTGTCCAGCTGCATCTCTGTGTCTTCTCTTTTCACATTTCTCTACATTACCCATTGCTTCCTCTTAGGTTATTTCTTTTTGCCAGCATGCTTCATAATCAACCCCAAGTGCATTCCTGGTACAAACAGCAACATGTAGGAAATTCCTAATTTATGATGGATCGACTGATACATTAATAGACTGTTAGACAGATACACAGACTTCTGAGGAGCATTTTCTTGTGTGGTGTAGAAGACCCGGTTTTGATCCCTGGAGATCCCCCGAGAAGGGAATGGCTATCCACTCCCGTATTCTTGCCTGGAGAATTCCACGGATAGAGCCTGGTGGACTACCATCCACAAGATGGCAAAGACTCGAACACAACTGAGTGACTAACTCTTTTAATTTTCTTTTCCTGTGTGGTAGACTTCTGATGACCGTAAGGAAATATATAAAAGGAGCAGCGAATAGACATTTTATCAAGGAAGTATGCTACAAGCCATTAAGCCAAATGGAGAAAATGAATGCTCTATTCCATATACAGACCACAAAATTGTCATGGAATGAAGATGAAGGAGTTTACTCATCGCTTTTAACTAAAGCAATTTCAAAAAGGGAATGACTCTGCTTCATTATAGCTGAGAAAAGGACGATTTGGTCAGTGTTCCCACAGGCTCTCCCACCCTCCTTCCCCACCCTGAGGCCGCTCCGACTGCCTATAAATCACTTCCAAGACTTTGAAAGCATCCTCATCATAGGCCCCGCAACAATATTACCATTAGAGCTCATTCAAAATGTCAGACTGCCAGAATCCCTCCACGAATGGGAACGTTTTCCCAAGCATCCTAAGCATGCTTGGAAGAGATCGGCAACGTCTAGCAAGTAATTAAAGCCCCTAAAACAGGCTGTGGAGCTATTCATCCTCATTAAGAGACAGAAAAATACAGGTTGAATTACCTTATAGCAAATTAGATGGGAAAGTAGAGAACATAATCATATAATAAAAGACCTCATTAACTCCTCCCATTTTTCAAAGTACACCCGCAATTTTCATTCTCGCTTCAAGAACAGACTAATGCTCCAGAGCTGAAGCTGAGGGTGACGGGAAAACCCAAAGGAGCTTTTCTCTTTAAATCAACCTCATGTGCTTCCATGAATGCCCTGCTGAAAATACCCAGAGGGAGGTGTGGGTTGTGGTCATCACTCTTAGAGTTTATACTATATAAAATATTCCTGACGCTCAGAAGGTATTTCTCCCTATCAGCAGAGTTTCCTGTCTTCTCTGACATTGGGTAAATTTCATATCCACACATTCTGTGCTCAGTAGATGAAGGAACTGAAGAGAAAACATGATTTTCTATTCAAAAGACGTGAAAATTTTAACTGTGATACATCAAGTTCATTGTTGATTAAAATATATCACAATAAAACACAGTATAATGTATTAGCCTTTTAAAGTTCAATCACTTATTTTGCATCTTCCGTTGCCAGTGGAAGATGATTTATTTGTAAAGTCCAATGGTAAGGTCACTGTCCGCTCCTGAGATCTACATTTCAAAACCGTGTTAATCAAATCTTAATGATCATATGGATATTTCTCATTTATAGGAGAAAATGGTCAAAAGGGTATATGAGACATGGCCTTTGAGAGAGCCCTATAGTAACTGATTCATGCAGAGGTTAGTTGGTCCTCTTCCTCAGGGTCTCATAGCTCTCTGTGGCTCTGGCTAAGGAATACACACTTCCTTTCTCAACAGTTCTCAAGTAGCTGTCAGTCATCTCAGGCGCCCCGGCCATCACTGCTGTATGTACACTGCTGTATGTATTCCAGCATTCTGCTCCACAGCTCGGTTCTGTTCAGGAATTATGTCACAAACAATAAAGCAAAGAGCATGCTATCGGCACGGTTTGCTGGCTCTCCAAAAAACAGCAGAACTGAACCATCAGCTTCCTGTGTCAGCTCAAGATGCTTAGCTCTTCAAATTTCACTCTCAAAGGGAGGTTTTTGGCTCCACTGCTCACCTCAAAAGCCATAGGTGTTGAGGATGGATACAAAATAAGTCCATGAGAATTAATCCCCAATCAATCAAACGAAATCCATTAGGAACTCAACTAACAACTGAAATTTTGCACAGAAATAATGAATTACAAATAGGGTTATTTGGTACATGGAGTGGGAAAAGAAGCAAAATAAGACCTTTACAGACTTGTTTCATAATTATGAAACAGTGCCAAAAGCTACATGAATGACAAAGCAGCTGTGAGGACAAACCTACAATAAATGGAACAGGACACAAAATGGGAGTCTGTTGTTTCATTTTCACAGGGAGGAAGGGCAATGGCTCAGATCAAAACAACACAGGGTGACACTTCCACATCCCAAAAGGACAAGCTGGCCCATCCAGGTGAGACCTGCAGGCAAGGAGCAGAAGTCAGTTAAAACACTGATTTCTCTATGGCCACCCAACTGTCGCCTATGACAGAAGTTAGAAACGGGAGAAAGGGTTTCTTTCAGTGTGCAGTTGAGCCCACCCCATATGCTAAGAGATCTTCAGCAGTGGACCAACATCCACTTTCCTCCTGGACTAGATGATGTTGCTTCTGTGGGGGGCTAAGAGGTCCAGCCCAGGGAGAGCCAAGACCCCAGCATCAAGCGAAAACTCAAAGCAAGCCAGAGGAGATGCATTTCATAGGACAGATTTCCGGTGCAAGGTCTCCAGCCTCAAGAGGAGATGGGGGGATGTCTGAGGAAGCCACAAACATGCCACAAAAACATTTCATTAGCAACCTTTCTGTCCCGTGCTCTCATTTCCAGCATCAAACACTTCTCCCTCCTTGAGCGCCCAGAGCATGAGGCACTAGATGGTAAGAAAAGAAATATGTGTAAGAGAACAGAGAAGAAAAAGGAAACAGATCACGTTCCTTTCTTGGGCTTCCCAGGTGGCACTCGTGGTAAAAGACCCACCTGCCCATGTAGGAGATGAAAGAGATGCAGGTGTGATTCCTGGCTCAGGAAGATCCCCTGGAGGAGGGCATCTTCCTGACTCAGGAACTGAACCTGAGCCTCTTTCATCTCCTGCAATGGCAGGTGGGTCCTTTACCACGAGCACCACCTGAGAAGCCCAGCACCTATGCCATTTCTCTCTTAGGGGCTTCCCATCTAGACATGGCCCAAACTGGGAGAAGACAGATAATATAACCTCCTTTAAATCTCACAGGAAAAGCAATGGCCCTGCCCCACCAAGAATATATTCCATAAAAATCCCAAGTTAGCTAACGGCAGAGTCTGAAATGGGTCTCAGCATGCTTACTTCAGCCTGGCTCTAGGACTGTGTCCACGTGCAAGGTGGGCTTCTGACCCAAGGTGACCTTCATGAGGATGGTGAGGATCTGTGATCTCAGAGTGAACTGCCCTTAAGATACTGAGGCACTGTAAGTAGTATTTCTTTTAAATGGCATAAGCATGTTCTATGAAAAAATATATACTAACATATCTAAATAACATTCACATAATAACAACTACCATTTATTTGGCTTCTACTGTGAAGATAAAATTAAATTCACTTGGGTATAAGTGGTAATACATGCCAAATGATTTACACTCATTCACTCATTTGTCTCCCTTCAGCTCTATGAGAAAAGCATGATTAGCTGGCCTTATTTCACAGATAAGAAAAATAGAATTCAAAGAAATTAAGGCACTTCTCCAAGGTTAATTAACAGGCACAAGTCTTCAGGAAAATTCAATCCAGAGCAAATCTCCAAGGCAATAGTCATTTCAATACAAGCCAGTGGAGAACATCCCTGGCGGTCCCGTGGTTGAGACTTCACCTTTCAATGCAAGGGGTGAGCATTCAACCCCTGATCAGGGAGATGAGATTCCACATGTCTCGGGGCCAAAAAAAAGAAAAAAGTGAAACAGAAGCAATACTGTAACAGCTCAATAAATACAACAACAACATAAATGGTCCACGTTAAAACAAACTTAAAAAAAAATTACTCCAGTGAAGGAAAAAGAAGAAGACAAGAAGCGCAAAAATTAATGATCAGAAACCTCATTTAAAATGGAGTCTGGAGGCCACAGGGAGAGCTCTCAGTCCTCCCTATTGCCCAAACTGCAAACCCAACAGGAAGAGGTGTGCCTTCCCATCTCAGACAGAAGAAGGTTACTACTTACTGGCTAGAGGAAGGAAGAATTTCTCCTCCCTCAGCAACTGCCCAGCCAATAAGAGACCATGACAATTCTGCCAATGGGAGGGCACAACACTTGAAACTCCCAGTTTCTGCCAATGGGCTCTTCTTTTATAAAAGCGCCTCCCAACTCCTTCTCCTCTTTAAAAGAAGGTCCTCCGTTGTCCCGACTCGCCTGTGGTGGGCTATAGAGCACACGCCCCAAAGCGCGAATCTTTGTTGTTCCTGAATAAACCCATTTTTCAGGTAACGGCTGTTTATTGTTTTAGGTCCACGGAACGAAGAAGGGGGGAGGAAAAGAAGGGCGAAAGAGAAAATGAGGAGACAAGGAATACAGGAAGAAGGAAGATAAGGAAAGGCAGAGAGAAGGGAGGAAGAGGGGGAGAGCAGGAAAGAGGAGAAGTGGCAATGAAGCCTGCCCGCAGTCATGCGCTGCCAGAAAAGAGGTTCAGAGGAGCAGGTGGGAATCCCTCCTCCACGGGCCAGCCTTAGCGTTTAAAGTGCAGACGGGGCGTGATTCCTGAGGGAACCATGACTCCCCTCCTACCTCAAGATTAGAGAAAGGAAAATATATGAAATAGAAAATGTTAGGGATAGTCAAAGTAAGTCTACGTCACTGCTTTTAAGGGAAACTGTCCAGAACATGGAGTCTTACCGTACACACTGAGGTGAATCGCAAGATGGCTCAGTGGTAAAGAATCCACCTGCCAATGCAGGAGGTGTGGGTTCAATCCTTGAGTCAGAAAGATCCCCCAAAGAAGGAAACGGCAACCTGCTCCAGTATTCTTGTATGGAAAATTCCATGAACCTTAGAGCCTGGAGGGCTGCCGTCCCTGGGGTCACAAAGAATCAGACACGACTGAGCGACTGAGCATGCGAGGTACCATTTTGAAAAAGTTACCTCTTTTATGAGCCCATCCTGAAGACAAGAAGCGCAAAAATTAATGATCAGAAACCTCATTTAAAATGGAGTCTGGAGGCCACAGGGAGAGCTCTCAGTCCTCCCTATTGCCCAAACTGCAAACCCAACAGGAAGAGGTGTGCCTTCCCATCTCAGACAGAAGAAGGTTACTACTTACTGGCTAGAGGAAGGAAGAATTACTCCCCCCTCAGCAACTGCCCAGCCAATAAGAGACCATGACAATTCTGCCAATGGGAGGGCACAACACTTGAAACTCCCAGTTTCTGCCAATGGGCTCTTCTTTTATAAAAGCGCCTCCCAACTCCTTCTCCTCTTTAAAAGAAGGTCCTCCGTTGTCCCGACTCGCCTGTGGTGGGCTATAGAGCACACGCCCCAAAGCGCGAATCTTTGTTGTTCCTGAATAAACCCATTTTTCAGGTAACGGCTGTTTATTGTTTTAGGTCCACGGAACGAAGAAGGGGGGAGGAAAAGAAGGGCGAAAGAGAAAATGAGGAGACAAGGAATACAGGAAGAAGGAAGATAAGGAAAGGCAGAGAGAAGGGAGGAAGAGGAGGAGAGCAGGAAAGAGGAGAAGTGGCAATGAAGCCTGCCCGCAGTCATGCGCTGCCAGAAAAGAGGTTCAGAGGAGCAGGTGGGAATCCCTCCTCCACGGGCCAGCCTTAGCGTTTAAAGTGCAGACGGGGCGTGATTCCTGAGGGAACCATGACTCCCCTCCTACCTCAAGATTAGAGAAAGGAAAATATATGAAATAGAAAATGTTAGGGATAGTCAAAGTAAGTCTACGTCACTGCTTTTAAGGGAAACTGTCCAGAACATGGAGTCTTACCGTACACACTGAGGTGAATCGCAAGATGGCTCAGTGGTAAAGAATCCACCTGCCAATGCAGGAGGTGTGGGTTCAATCCTTGAGTCAGAAAGATCCCCCAAAGAAGGAAACGGCAACCTGCTCCAGTATTCTTGTATGGAAAATTCCATGAACCTTAGAGCCTGGAGGGCTGCCGTCCCTGGGGTCACAAAGAATCAGACACGACTGAGCGACTGAGCATGCGAGGTACCATTTTGAAAAAGTTACCTCTTTTATGAGCATCCCCTTCATTATCCTCAGATCCACCAGAAGGCAGGCATTAGTTGAAAAGTAAACCCTGAAATCTTTAACTTGTGGCAGCAAAAACAGTAGAACCAGTCTTGCTTGGGGTCTGTACCCCATTTTATCTTGTCCGGACACAAACAATTCCTTAATTTTCAGACACTAAAAGTCGACAGCATTACCCGACTGAGTACATGTAGTGGCGTGCCATTAGTAGCCAAATGAAGCAGTATGGCTAATTAATCTGTTTTATATAATACAGAGAGTTGAAAATATCTCTTAAATGCAATATATCATTTTTTATTTGTACACATAGTTGTGTTGTTTACTGCCGCACATCAACCTGAATCTGCTTTAGATATACGAAATGCAATATATCATTAATCAGTCTTTGACAGTTCAAAGCCAACCTGAGCAGAGCTTTTGATTCTGTGCCCTAGATCACCACCTAATGTCACAAATCCCAAACAGCAGGCAAAGCCACCCTGAGAACAGAGAAACACGACGGAGCACAATCTTGACTGCATATACGAAGACGAACCATAAGAATTAAATTTTGATTAAGTTGTAAGCAAGTGACTAAACTCTATCATCAAAAATAGAACTCATTTACGGACAGCTGCATATTCACTCAGCCCCCGTCCCTGCATGGGTCTATCTGCACGTCGTTGTCGCTCAAGTCCTGCCATTTAGACTCGTGCGGCAGCCGGGCGTGATTCCTGAGGGAACCATGACCCTCAAGATTAGAGAAAGAAAATATATGAAATAGAAAATGTTAGGGATAGTCAAAGTAAGTCTACGTCACTGCTTTTAAGGGAAACTGTCCAGAACATGGAGTCTTACCGTACACACTGAGGTGAATCGCAAGATGGCTCAGTGGTAAAGAATCCACCTGCCAATGCAGGAGGTGTGGGTTCAATCCTTGAGTCAGAAAGATCCCCCAAAGAAGGAAACGGCAACCTGCTCCAGTATTCTTGTATGGAAAATTCCATGAACCTTAGAGCCTGGAGGGCTGCCGTCCCTGGGGTCACAAAGAATCAGACACGACTGAGCGACTGAGCATGCGAGGTACCATTTTGAAAAAGTTACCTCTTTTATGAGCATCCCCTTCATTATCCTCAGATCCACCAGAAGGCAGGCATTAGTTGAAAAGTAAACCCTGAAATCTTTAACTTGTGGCAGCAAAAACAGTAGAACCAGTCTTGCTTGGGGTCTGTACCCCATTTTATCTTGTCCGGACACAAACAATTCCTTAATTTTCAGACACTAAAAGTCGACAGCATTACCCGACTGAGTACATGTAGTGGCGTGCCATTAGTAGCCAAATGAAGCAGTATGGCTAATTAATCTGTTTTATATAATACAGAGAGTTGAAAATATCTCTTAAATGCAATATATCATTTTTTATTTGTACACATAGTTGTGTTGTTTACTGCCGCACATCAACCTGAATCTGCTTTAGATATACGAAATGCAATATATCATTAATCAGTCTTTGACAGTTCAAAGCCAACCTGAGCAGAGCTTTTGATTCTGTGCCCTAGATCACCACCTAATGTCACAAATCCCAAACAGCAGGCAAAGCCACCCTGAGAACAGAGAAACACGACGGAGCACAATCTTGACTGCATATACGAAGACGAACCATAAGAATTAAATTTTGATTAAGTTGTAAGCAAGTGACTAAACTCTATCATCAAAAATAGAACTCATTTACGTACAGCTGAATATTCACTCAGCCCCCCTCCTTGCATGGGTCTATCTGCACGTTCGTTGTCGTTCAGGCGCCCAGTCCTGCCGACTCTTTGAGACTCGTGGGCGGCAGCCCGCCAGACCTCCCTCTCCCTCAGCCTCTCCCGAAGGCTGCCCAGGTTTACTGTACAGCCAGCGCCTGGTCCCGCTATTTGGAAGTGTGAATCATCTGGAATCAAGGTCCTGGCACGGTTAGGAGATGCAGAGCGCAAAAAATGTGTCCTACAAACATACTCCAACTCTGGAACTCTGCCTCACAGCGAAGCACTGGTAACTAAGATCTTCTGGAGAAATTCACGGGCTTTCTGAAAAGGTGGGAAGCACTATTTGAAAATAAAGCGCAAGAGTCAGTCGTACTTACTTTCCTTATTTTCAAGCCAAATACCACCAAACAGATACTGTGCTGATAAACACTGACTGCAGTGTGAACAGGGTTACTAACAAGATGTGCTTTGAGTTCATTACAATACAATAAACTTGCTTAGCCTGGATTCCAGAAGCAATTAACCCTTAAATTACCTTACAGTAAGCTGCAAAGATATTTAGCCTAGCGGAAGGACTGTGTTACTAACACAAGGTCAAGACTGCTCTTGAAAAGTGGAGCCTTATCTGCATTTCTGAAAATGAGGATCTTCAGGTTTAATTACATAAGTGGTTTCATTTCAATCTGTGTAAAAAAAAGATGCTTTTTATTTGAAAAGTGATGACAGCTAATGAAAACCAAGATAGGCTTGCTAGAAGTGAATACCAGAGGAAGCCCCACTGTATTAAAAAAGCAAAGGAAATTACCACTTCACATATACAGCTTGGTATCTTTTAAATTGTATGACCAAATTTGAGTTTTAATCCATGGACTCATCGTATTTCTTTATTTGTGTCATTTTCTAATGTACAGAGTAGTTAGGCACATACTACTGTCACTAAAAACACTAAAGTACTAGAACAAATATGTAAAACCCTATAAAATATGTAAAATAAATACATGTGAAGTATTTACAAGTACACAGAATACATATATAGTAATATGCTGTGAGGTTTTTTGCTCTTAAAATTGTATCTCTTAGTCATCATTGTATTTGATAATTACAAACTCTATTTAATAAAAGGAACAGAACTAGCACAAAGAAAATAAACCACCTACAGACTTCCCAGTCGGGAAGCCCTGGTGCCTCAGTGGTAACAAGTCGGCACACCGTGCAGTGGACGCAGGTTTGATCCCTGGATCAGGAAGATCCTCTGGAGGCGGTAATGGCCGCCCACTCCAGTGTTCTTGCCTGGAGAATTCCAGGGACAGAGGGGCCTGGCGGGCCACAGTCCATGGGGCAGAGAGTCCCCCGTTGGGCACAATGGAGCACGCCTGCACAAAATGAACCCAGAGTGAAGCTTGACAACCACTGGTCTGAATGACATTTAGAACATGAGACCAAATGCGACTGGCACGCGACTGACTGTTGATTACAGACTGGAAAGAGGAGAAGACACTCCAGCATCTATGGAGGTCGGAGGGATGAGGAAACAGTGGCAAGCGCTGAGAAGAAACCCCAACCAGGAGAACCAGGAGAGGGGGGACGCCCAGGAGCCCGGGAAAGAAGGGTGGCCAGGAGGAGGGCGGGGCTCCTCCGGGCAAATGCCAGCTCTGGAATCCAAGGGCTGAGATCTGAGGTGACATTCAGCAAAACAGAGGAGGCTGGTGACCTTGACAAAGGGTGGGCCAGAGGCATGTTACTAACACAAGGTCAAGACTGCTCTTGAAAAGTGGAGCCTTATCTGCATTTCTGAAAATGAGGATCTTCAGGTTTAATTACATAAGTGGTTTCATTTCAATCTGTGTAAAAAAGATGCTTTTATTTGAAAAGTGATGACAGCTAATGAAAACCAAGATAGGCTTGCTAGAAGTGAATACCAGAGGAAGCCCCACTGTATTAAAAAAGCAAAGGAAATTACCACTTCACATATACAGCTTGGTATCTTTTAAATTGTATGACCAAATTTGAGTTTTAATCCATGGACTCATCGTATTTCTTTATTTGTGTCATTTTCTAATGTACAGAGTAGTTAGGCACATACTACTGTCACTAAAAACACTAAAGTACTAGAACAAATATGTAAAACCCTATAAAATATGTAAAATAAATACATGTGAAGTATTTACAAGTACACAGAATACATATATAGTAATATGCTGTGAGGTTTTTTGCTCTTAAAATTGTATCTCTTAGTCATCATTGTATTTGATAATTACAAACTCTATTTAATAAAAGGAACAGAACTAGCACAAAGAAAATAAACCACCTACAGACTTCCCAGTCGGGAAGCCCTGGTGCCTCAGTGGTAACAAGTCGGCACACCGTGCAGTGGACGCAGGTTTGATCCCTGGATCAGGAAGATCCTCTGGAGGCGGTAATGGCCGCCCACTCCAGTGTTCTTGCCTGGAGAATTCCAGGGACAGAGGGGCCTGGCGGGCCACAGTCCATGGGGCAGAGAGTCCCCCGTTGGGCACAATGGAGCACGCCTGCACAAAATGAACCCAGAGTGAAGCTTGACAACCACTGGTCTGAATGACATTTAGAACATGAGACCAAATGCGACTGGCACGCGACTGACTGTTGATTACAGACTGGAAAGAGGAGAAGACACTCCAGCATCTATGGAGGTCGGAGGGATGAGGAAACAGTGGCAAGCGCTGAGAAGAAACCCCAACCAGGAGAACCAGGAGAGGGGGGACGCCCAGGAGCCCGGGAAAGAAGGGTGGCCAGGAGGAGGGCGGGGCTCCTCCGGGCAAATGCCAGCTCTGGAATCCAAGGGCTGAGATCTGAGGGTGACATTCAGCAAAACAGAGGAGGCTGGTGACCTTGACAAAGAGGTGGGGTACACATTTTATCAGAGTCTGTTTCATAAGCAAAAATGGAGAAAATGGATATTTAAAAAATCTTTCAAGGATTCTTACTATAAATAGAGCTGGGAAGTGGGACAGGAACTGAGATGTAGTGTCAAGGAAAGGACATTTTTGATGGAACATGACATCAAGCCCGCATGCTGACAAGAATGATGCCAAAAGAGAAAAAAAAAAAAAAAAGATAAGGCAGAAGATTGAGGGACAGTGGTTCAAATGATGTCCTTGAGCTATATATGTCTTTGATGGCTCGGCGATCGCTCTCGGCCCGGAGGAGGAGGGTCAGAGGGTGGGGAGAGAGGGCCATGGTCAGCAGACTGGAGAGGGTTAGGAGCAAACGCATTTTCACTGCTTCTGTTTTCTCTGGGGAGAAAGAAACAAGGTCATCAGCTTACAGTAATGAAAATGGTGCTGGTGGAGATTTAAGTAGCGAGAAGACCTGAAAAGGCCCGGAACCAAGACCAACATCGCATGATCTCTATAAATGGACACCCCACCAGGACTACCATATTTGGCATAGTGGACGTTCAGTACTTAAGAAATGGATTTCTCTTTGTGAAATGTCGCTCCAGTGTAGGCTACACAACCTTTGAGGATCTGGATTTTAGCTTAGTGTATGCCAAAATTATCAGAATGATGCCTACTTAGACTGTATTCTCTTGTTGGACCTGAATAAGTGTTGATCACCAGTCGTGCCCAACTCTTTGGGACCCCATGGACAGTAGCCCACTAGACTCCTCTGTCCACAGACCTCTCCAGGCCAGGATACTGGAGTGGGCTGCCATTCCCTTCTCCAGGGATCTTCCCAACTAAGGGATCAAGACCAGGTATCCCACATTGCAGGCACATTCTTTACCATCTGAGCTACAGGGAAGCTTTGCTTTACCTGAATGGCAATGAATGATTATACACTATACTTTTATGAAGGGACAATAAAATAATAGCCCCTTACCCATTAGAGGTTTTGGTTTCTGTGTTTTTTGAGGACATTACCCATCTGTTGTTTAGTGCCTTTGTATAAAGCCCCAAGTGAAATTTTTATTTTGGAAATGTCAGAAAAAGCCGTTCCGTCTCATATGCAGACAAGCAAAGTGTACCTTACTGAACAGCTTCCCTGCTTGCTCAGCAGTAAAGAATCTGCCTGCCAATGCAGGAGATAAGGGTTTGATCCTTGGGTTGGGCAGAGTCCCTGGAGAAGGAAATGGCAACCCACTCGAGTATCCTCGCCTGGGAAATCCCATGGATAGAGGAGCCGTGCAGGCTAGAATCTATGGGATAACAAAGAGAGTCAGACACGATTTAGCAACTAAAAACAACACCCTCATTATACAGTAAGATCTAGGAGCTTCCCTGGTGGTCCAGTAGGTAAAGAGTCTGCCTTGCAGTGCAAGGAGCACCAGTTTGATCCCTGGCCCAGGGAGATCCCATGTGCTATGGAGCAGCTGGACCAGTGTGTCCAGTTACGAGCCAACTCTCTGGAGCGCTTGCACCCAGGGCCAGTTCTCTGCAACAACAAAGGCCACTGCAATGGGGGGCCCACACAGACCGAAGAATAAACATGGATGAAAATAAATAAACAAAAAAATCAATTAAAAAGAGGTCAAACTTTAAAAAAATAAATAAAAAGTTTTTTTAAAAACCAGTAAGATTTATACAAATGAATACCTCCCTTTTGGTTACATCTGCAATGAGACTCAGAAACAAACAGATGCCTCAGCTAACCATTATTAGACACATATAGCCAGAAAATTGGGATTCACTCTTCCCCTGAAATATACTTCCTATTTTAATTTACATTTTTGCAAATTCTAATTTCACTCAAATATATATTGTGCCATTTTCTTCTAAACCACCATGAATTTATTTATGACACAAAGCAGTGTCATAGAAGTAAACTGGTGCAGAAATATACAAGCTTGGAACTGCAAACATGGTCTGTCTACAAAATATTGATATATTACTATATTTATTTGCGTGGGTCCTTTTAAATTATGATTCCATTCCAGCTCTCCTCCTAATCTCCTAATCATACAGCTTCCCAGCTAACAAGCTAAGGTTTCTGTTTGAGTTAGTATCTGGCTTCTCATGGCAGGGCTTTCCTAGTGGCTCAGATGGTAAAGAACCTGCTTGCCAGGCAGGGGACCCAGGTTTGATCCCTGGGTGGAAAAGAACCCTCGGAGAAGGGAATGGCTACCCACTCCAGTATTCTTGCCTGGAGAATCCCATGCACAGAGGAGCCTGGGGGGCTGGGCATCCCATGGGGTCGCAAGGAGTTGGACCTGACTGAGCAACTAACACCCCCCACCACCAGCAGTACCATGGCAGCCAGGGCAGGATGAAACTGTCACGGAATCAATATATTCAGACCAAACGTTTACATCACGCTGCATGGCATGGGAGCAAAACAGGCTGGAAATTCTGTTCTCCAACTACAGATGGAATATAGTTTTCCAAAAAGATTTTCATAGTTCATGGTTTTTTCTTTTCAATTTAAAGTAATAAGCCAGCAGCTCTCTTATGCCAGCACTGGCCCATCAGTATAGATTTTCTCCTTTGTATTTCTTTCTTTATATCAAGAGCCAGTGTTTCCCTGCCTATATTTTAAATGCTCTGATATTTCTGGCCTTTGCTTTTATTTTTAGTATTTGCATCCACTATACATCTACACACATGCTGCTTGCTTATTTTTGTAGAAATATCTTGAGGAAGAATGAGAGGGTTTAGAAAAGAAAATCTCTCCCAAGTCCAGATAGATATACAAACACCAATAGAAAATGACAGTGTCCTTTCATTTTTGTTGACATTTAAAGGACTATATTTCTCTCGGTGACCCCCTAAAGGCTTCCAACCCACAGTTTCATGGACCTCTATCAAAAGATGCCATCATGTTGTGCTGACTGACAAATAGCGCTATCACACATAAAATCAGGCTGCACAAAACTCAGTCTCAAGGGCACAGTAAACCCAGAGCATATTTAATATTTAAAATTCCAAACAATATTTCCATCCTAGGCTTTAAGCATGTATTTTTGTGGTTACGAGTTTAGTACTTGCTTTCACAGCTCACACAAACAGGGTTGTCTTTGTCAGTCCCCAAGGAACCGTTAATGTGGTGATGTGGAACTGGGCCATGGCTGTTAATTCTTAGTGTTTGCAGAGAGAGTGCTGGCTTCATGGTGAGCCCTTGGACTTGACCGTAGAAAAAATGATAAAGAAAAGGAATGGAAAACAGGGGTCAGAGGAGACAAAAAGGAAAGCACACAGGAAAATTGGTGTCAGAGACGTCAAGCTGGCAGGAAGTTAAATTCCTTCAATAGACAGCTAAATAGACCTAGGCAAGTCAGTTACCAAGACTGATCTAAAATCACAGGGTTAATTTCTGTTGAAACCACACCTGTTTTGTAATTTGCAGGTCAACCACCTTACATCACACGGTCATAACAGAAAGAGTTAACTCACTGAAGGGATTAAAAAGGAAAATTCAAATGTTACCATCATTATGATAATTGAAGTTTCATGGTGTAATTAACATTTTCTCGAAAATGCGGCTGTTGAATTATAAGTCATTACAAGACTGCATTAAACTGACTGGATTTTTAAATGAAATGAAATTTTATTCCCAGTGAGAAGGTTCTCAGTAACAGGGAATCAAGGGAGAACAAGACCATAAACCTCTCCAGGTAAAGCAAGGATACAACACAAAACAATAAATACCAGGGCTTCCCCTGGTGGTCCAGTGTATAAGGACACCGCCTTGCAGTGCAAGGGGCGCCGGTTCGAGCCCTGGCCTGGGAAGATCCCATGTGCCGCAGAGCGGCTGGACCGATGTGTCCAATTACTGAGCAGGAGCTCTGGAGTGCATGCGCCCAGAGGCGGTGCTCTGCAACAACAGATGCCACCGCGATGGGAGGCCCACAGGAGCCAAAGAACAAGGACAGATGAAAATAGAGAAATGAAAGACCAATAGACGTGGCCCGCCCGCTGCCCTACCTCCCCAACCCGACCCCCGCCCAAAAATAATAATAAAATAAATAAATCTTTAAAATAAATAAATACCAGCCAAGGAAATAGCAAGATTATCAGACACACAAAAATACAACAAGCAGTTCCTACACCAGAAAAAAATTCTAAGAAACCTGAACTATAATTAAAATACTCTGCCATGGGTAGTATCTTAATTCCAGCATCTGTGCTTCTTTAACTCATTTGGGTCTTCATTTCTCTCCATACTATGAATGTCAGTTTGTGTGTTAAATTCTCATCATGTCTAAGAAAAAAAAAATCATACAGAAATAAAAGCAGAAGTACCCCTTCTTCTTGCAACAAAATATTTTCCAAGATGAGCAGTAAATCCCATGTGCCAATATCATAATGCAATGACACGTAATGTGTAGGTAAATTTTCAAAAGGTTGAAGTATAAGAAATCTTAAATCACCAGAGGCTTTCTTTAAACTTACTCATTTTAGGATATGCATAACAAAAAAAGCTCAAAAATGAAAATTAAGTAATAAATGAACAGTGTCACTGTGTGAAAAAACAAGATTACCTAGGATGATGAAAATTTGTAATGAAAACCAATATTGCACTGGCTTTAATCAAGCTAGCAGTCACCTCGGCTTAACAATAAGGCAATCTCATAAAACAATGGATTGGCAATACACAATAGTTTTCAGCTACTCATAGGCACTAAAACTTTCAGGGAGCTAAGATATTTATATTCTTTAATATTATTAATAATAACAGTAATCAGCTTCTGTTTAGCATATAGATTTCCCCTTCTTAAAAAAACAAAGACTTCACTGAGGCCCAGTTTCATGTGCGTGGTGGTGGTTCCGTCACTCAGTCGTGTCCAACTCTGCAACCCCATGGTCAGTAGCCCACCGGACTCCTCTGTCCACGGGATTCTCCAAGCAAGAACACTGGAGTGGGCTGCCATTTCCTTCTCCGGGGGATCTTCCCGACCGAGGGATGGAATCCATCTCCTGCATCGCAGGCGGATTCCTTACTGGCTGAGCCACCGGGGATCACTGGATGCAATCTGCATCCCTACGAATTGGTTTCTATTTGTATCGATTCATTCCCCCACTTGGTAGCTGTGCCATTCCGAACATGTGATCCCTCGGCCAGTGCTCCGGGGACGGCAGGGAGATCTGTAACCTGCCTCTTAAATTCTTTTACCTGGAAGGTGACCTGTGATTCCTGGTTACACGTTGCTCAGCAGAGACGTCCTGTGCCCACGAAGAAACTGACGGGAGCACAGCCAGGGATTTCTCTTTTCCCAGAAGGAGAGATGAAGAAGATACATCAGGGAACACCAGCAGTATCTCACAGACTCTGCGTGCATTTTTTTAAACTTCCGTATGTCAGCAAGCACCATAGCAGTATGAAAAGTCCAGTGACAATGGGGGAGAAACTATTTTCAACATGGATTATTAAAAATTTAAAAAAAAAAGATGACTGTCCAGAATGCACTGAGGTCCATCTTTTATTTCTAATAATTCAGCTACCTAAATCAAGGTCTAACTATTCAGACTTTTCTTCTTGCATCAGTTTTTTTTTTTTAATTTTGACTTTACTTTTTACTTTTACATAGTTTTGTTGTTTATAGATATGTATGATCCCAGATTAGTCATATGTCTATCCCCCCGTCCCACCCCTCCAGGCCGTCACACAGCACACCTGCAGGATTCTTGCATCAGTTTTAATAAGTTGAGCTTTTCTTTAACTTTCTCCATTTCATCTAAACTTAGAAATGTGTTCTCATGGATTTCAGACATGTGAGTACTCAAAACATTTCATCTCTCATACTTTACTTTGGAAGTTACTTAAGTATTCCAAAAAAATGAGAAGTTAATCAAATAATTCCATAAAAGCATAGACTCAAATTTTAACAGTAATGTAGCCATAATACATTGATATAACATGACAATACATTTATTTCACCCTTTGTAGGTAAAGCTTTGAGAAAACTAGCATTTTCATATACTCTGTAAGAAAGTGTGTTTTTCACTCAGTCATGTCCAACTCTTTGTGATCCCAAGGACTGTGGCCTGTCAGGTTCCTCTGTCCATAGGATTTCCCAGGCAAGAACAGTGGAGTGGCTTGCCATTCCCTTCTCCACGAGACTCTTCCCAACCTGGGTCTCCTGCACTGCAGGCAGATTCTTTACTGTCTGAGCCCAACATAAAAATTTAAATGCTTATATCATATCACCCTGAAATTATGCTCCTAGATATCAGAAAATAAGAGAACACAGCAATGTGCCATGCTGCATATCTACCCTGAACATTTCTTTGAGACACTTTTTTTTAAGCTTTTTTTTTTTTTGGCCACCTCTATTGGTCTTTCATTTATGTATTTTCATCCATCTTTGTTCTTTGGCCTGTGCGGGCCTCCCATCGCAGTGGCCTCTCTCGCTGCAGAGCACAGACTGTGAGCGCATGCGCTCCAGAGCTCCGGCTCGGTGATTGGACACATCAGTCCAGCCGCTCCACGGCACGTGGGGTCTTTCCAGGCCAGGGATTGAACCGGTGTCCCTTACACTGCAAGGCGGTGTCCTTATGCACTGGACCCCAGGGAAGCCCTCTTTGAGACATTTTGCTAGACTGAAAAGAAGTTACATATCAATACATAGAGAGGCCTATTGATGTTAAAATTATACAGAAAGATAAAACAAAACCTGGAGCTCCTCTACACACACATATAAATTTATAGGAAATGGTCTTATAGGACCAAATAGAGTATTAGCAGAATAGGATTGGATGAGGGTTAAGAGGAACTTTTAATATATCAATAAGGCTGACTATTTCACAACAACTGAGTAGTTTTTATTTGTATAATAATATGCTAAATAATATTAAATAATAATATAAACTTATAAGGTACATTCTAAAATATAACTAAATTGCCTTCATGTTTAGAGAATTATTTATACGCCAAGTATTTTCAAGGTGATTAATCAAATAATTCCATAAAAGCATAGACTCAAATTTTAACAGTAATGTAGCCATAATACATTGATATAACATGACAATACATTTATTTCACCCTTTGTAGGTAAAGCTTTGAGAAAACTAGCATTTTCATATACTCTGTAAGAAAGTGTGTTTTTCACTCAGTCATGTCCAACTCTTTGTGATCCCAAGGACTGTGGCCTGTCAGGTTCCTCTGTCCATAGGATTTCCCAGGCAAGAACAGTGGAGTGGCTTGCCATTCCCTTCTCCACGAGACTCTTCCCAACCTGGGTCTCCTGCACTGCAGGCAGATTCTTTACTGTCTGAGCCCAACATAAAAATTTAAATGCTTATATCATATCACCCTGAAATTATGCTCCTAGATATCAGAAAATAAGAGAACACAGCAATGTGCCATGCTGCATATCTACCCTGAACATTTCTTTGAGACACTTTTTTTTAAGCTTTTTTTTTTTTTGGCCACCTCTATTGGTCTTTCATTTATGTATTTTCATCCATCTTTGTTCTTTGGCCTGTGCGGGCCTCCCATCGCAGTGGCCTCTCTCGCTGCAGAGCACAGACTGTGAGCGCATGCGCTCCAGAGCTCCGCTCGGTGATTGGACACATCAGTCCAGCCGCTCCACGGCACGTGGGGTCTTTCCAGGCCAGGGATTGAACCGGTGTCCCTTACACTGCAAGGCGGTGTCCTTATGCACTGGACCCCAGGGAAGCCCTCTTTGAGACATTTTGCTAGACTGAAAAGAAGTTACATATCAATACATAGAGAGGCCTATTGATGTTAAAATTATACAGAAAGATAAAACAAAACCTGGAGCTCCTCTACACACACATATAAATTTATAGGAAATGGTCTTATAGGACCAAATAGAGTATTAGCAGAATAGGATTGGATGAGGGTTAAGAGGAACTTTTAATATATCAATAAGGCTGACTATTTCACAACAACTGAGTAGTTTTTATTTGTATAATAATATGCTAAATAATATTAAATAATAATATAAACTTATAAGGTACATTCTAAAATATAACTAAATTGCCTTCATGTTTAGAGAATTATTTATACGCCAAGTATTTTCAAGTGATTTTTCATGTTCTATCAAGGAATATAGTGGCTTCCTTGGTGGTCCAGGTGGTAAAGAATCTGCCTGCAATGCAGGGGACAGGGGTTTGATCCCTGGGCCGGGAAGATCTTCTGGAGAAGGAAATGGCCACCCACTCCAGTGTTCCTGCCAGGGAAATCCATGGCGAGAGGAGCCTTGCGAGCTGCAGTCCATGGGGCCACAAGAGTCGGACATGACTTAGCAACCAACCCACCACCGCCTTTCAAGTAATCATGCTCATGACCATAGATCAAATGGTTCAGAAGAAGTATTTCCATGATCAAAAGTAATATGCTAAAAAAAAAAAAAGTAATATGCTTTTCCCATCTTTTCCCCACCTCACCGTCAACACTCATCAGAGACAATCTCTTCACTCTTTGTGTTTCAAATCTTCTAACATTTAGCACAAAGAGTTTCCTTAGGGAACCGCCTCTCTCGCCAGATGCCCGGCCACCCCCAAACAGACCACCGACGCCTGGCCGAGGTGGGGCCTGTGAGAGGCAGGGGCATGCATACCCTCCGCTCGTTCGCACACGGTAACAACCCTCCTCCATGAATCCTACTCCACATCGCACTGCACAACGGTCTGACTGCTGTGGCTCCGTCACTAAGTCCCGTCTGAGGCTGTGCGGCCCCGGGGGGCAGCGCACCAGGCTGCCCCGTCCCTCCTGGTCTCGCGGAGTTTGCTCAGACGCGTGTCCACTGAGTCCGTGATGCTCTCTAACCATCTCATCCTCCGTCACCCTTTTCTCCTTTTGCCTTTCTGTCTTTCCCAGCATCGGGATTTTTTCCAACAGTCTGATCATTTCATTTTTAACCTTGTTGCTCTGTATTTTGGGGACTTCCCCAAATTTAACCTTTTTAATTTCTATGAATGGAAGCTCTTGAATTATTCATTTTGCATATCATTCTGTCCTTTTAACACTGACTGCAATGTAAAAAGGACAGAATTCCATCTTCTAACATCTCTCTGGATACATAAGAGAAAGAAAGGTTTAAGTTGTCTCCTTTTGTTTTAGCCGTCTTCCCTTCTCTATGTGATTTCCATCTCCCCGGCACCAGCGTTCTTGTTCCCCTGTCTTCGTTTTCCCTTTTATGCTCTTGCCCTCCCTCATGTGTCCAGTGATCCTTGAGATCTGACGTGGATTTCTTGTGCTGATTTGTAAACTGGTCTGTTTCCACTTAAGGTCTATTTCCTGAGAGAGTATTCTCCTAGGGGCTCCAGGGAAGAATAGGGGAGGATGGCCCTCAAGGTGTGGGTCTGTCACACCTTTTTCTTGAGAATACTCAGGTTGGCAGCGACACAGAAGAATGGGCCTACACCAGGATGCCTGCACACACGCTCAGTCGCTTCAGTCCTGTCTGACTCTTGGTGACCCCATGGACCAGTCCACCAGGCTCCTCTGTCCACGGGACTGTCCAGGCAAGAACACTGGAGTGGGTTGCCCCTTCCTGCTGCCGGGGATCTTCCCAACCCGGGGATCAAACCCGCGTCTCTTGTGTCGGCTGCATTGACAGGCAGGTTCTTGGAGCCCAACCTGGGCGTCTGGAGGCGTACTTTCTGGTCCCTAAGGTACCGAGTGCTGTACCGGTATCCACCCAGAGGGGGAGCCCGTTCCCGCTTATTCAAAGATGTGCTCAAGCGGAACCGCGCACCTGCAGTCTCGCTGGAGTCTTGGGGGAATAACCGACAGAAAGGGGAGCTAAAGGCGCACATCCCACACGCAGTTAAAAACATGGGTCTCTCATCACATTGCGTAAATGTATACCAACTATTCTTATTTCACATAGGAATCATGCTTTTTCTTTCCCATGGAAGATGAGCCTTTAAAATTATAAGAGACTTTCACAAAACCTGCGGAACTGCGGCCATTCTTTCTCAGACAGCCTCAGCCTTCGACAGCACTGTGAGAGACAGCCTCAGCCTTCGACAGCACTGTGAGAACCGAAATCTGCTCTTCCCTCTCTTCTCGGGCGCTAAAATGATGGGGCTCTCAGAGGGATTTTTTTTCCCATAAAACTGTCCACTTTTAAACCTTCATTTAAGAAAAAAATATGTTTGGCCATGCTACACAGTTTTTTAAAAATTACAAACTGAACTCTCCAAAGGAAATGGGAAATTTAATTAGCCACGATACTTTCCTCTTCTAAACAATCTTAAAAACCTATTTGCTGAGCAGGTATTAATAATCTGCAAGTAATGAATTCATTCGCATGTCTGTGGGATGTCCACAGACCTCCTTTATATAACTCCCAAAATACTCATTTACCACTGCACGGCAAGGCAAAGAGAGCTCTCTGCTTCCCTCAACTGCCCTGACCTCTGGGACCATCCATAAATCACAGCAGGGAGCTGAGAAGGAGGAGCCTGCACCGACGTGCAGCCTGGGAGGCGCCTCAGCCAGGTGCCTGGTAACCTGGAGACTGGGCTGGGGGGCGTGTCTCCGCAGCTTTGCAAGACCAGTCTGCAGCTTGACCAAAAAATACATAAATAAATGCAGCACTTTGCAAACTAAGAAAACGGTAGAAAGACAAGCTACAGACAAGGAGTCACTTTTAGAAAAACAAGGCAGTGTCTCCCTAATGATTCTGACACAACCTGAGATCTGAAAGAAATCAGGAGCTAATAAAGCGTAAAGGACAGTGTTGAATCACGGCTCGTAAAAGGCAAGGCCCTGGAAACAGCTGCCACTGGGAGGATGAGCTCAAAGTGCGACACGGCGCCACACACAGAGAGGAGTCCTCAGCCTGTAACGCCAAAGATGTGCTCAAGCGGAACCGCACCTGCAGTCTCGCTGGAGTCTTGGGGAATAACCGACAGAAAGGGGAGCTAAAGGCGCACATCCCACACGCAGTTAAAAACATGGGTCTCTCATCACATTGCGTAAATGTATACCAACTATTCTTATTTCACATAGGAATCATGCTTTTTCTTTCCCATGGAAGATGAGCCTTTAAAATTATAAGAGACTTTCACAAAACCTGCGGAACTGCGGCCATTCTTTCTCAGACAGCCTCAGCCTTCGACAGCACTGTGAGAGACAGCCTCAGCCTTCGACAGCACTGTGAGAACCGAAATCTGCTCTTCCCTCTCTTCTCGGGCGCTAAAATGATGGGGCTCTCAGAGGGATTTTTTTTCCCATAAAACTGTCCACTTTTAAACCTTCATTTAAGAAAAAAATATGTTTGGCCATGCTACACAGTTTTTTAAAAATTACAAACTGAACTCTCCAAAGGAAATGGGAAATTTAATTAGCCACGATACTTTCCTCTTCTAAACAATCTTAAAAACCTATTTGCTGAGCAGGTATTAATAATCTGCAAGTAATGAATTCATTCGCATGTCTGTGGGATGTCCACAGACCTCCTTTATATAACTCCCAAAATACTCATTTACCACTGCACGGCAAGGCAAAGAGAGCTCTCTGCTTCCCTCAACTGCCCTGACCTCTGGGACCATCCATAAATCACAGCAGGGAGCTGAGAAGGAGGAGCCTGCACCGACGTGCAGCCTGGGAGGCGCCTCAGCCAGGTGCCTGGTAACCTGGAGACTGGGCTGGGGGGCGTGTCTCCGCAGCTTTGCAAGACCAGTCTGCAGCTTGACCAAAAAATACATAAATAAATGCAGCACTTTGCAAACTAAGAAAACGGTAGAAAGACAAGCTACAGACAAGGAGTCACTTTTAGAAAAACAAGGCAGTGTCTCCCTAATGATTCTGACACAACCTGAGATCTGAAAGAAATCAGGAGCTAATAAAGCGTAAAAGGACAGTGTTGAATCACGTCTCGTAAAAGGCAAGGCCCTGGAAACAGCTGCCACTGGGAGGATGAGCTCAAAGTGCGACACGGCGCCACACACAGAGAGGAGTCCTCAGCCTGTAACGCCAAAGACAGGGGCATTAAACTGGCTTCCTAACATAAAGGATGTTCTATGCGCTTCTAAAGATGTGTCTCTGGTTTACGGGAAGAGAGCAATACATTCGGGCATCATGGAAATGTAAAAGAGTAATGTGGAAATATGCGGGGTAGTGACTTGAAAATGACAGCCAGCTTGACAGAGAGAGAAGAGGAAAAGCAGGCAATTTCTGGGTTTAGAATACAAAGGTGAAAAACGTAAAATGTTAGCACCATTTACAAATCAATGTAGAAAAATAAACAAGGTACACGTATTGAGAGGAAACAATCATTCTGAAAAGTCCCGAAACAAATAAATCAAAACCAAAAAATGTCACAAATATTACTGACTCATAAATAGGTAGGTCACTACCTACATGTAATTTGATTTCTTACAGAGAATAAAATGCTACCAAAAGTAGTGGAATGGCTTTTCTATCCATATAGTCCTTTTGAAAACATGAAAGAGAGGCTTCCCTGGTGGCTCAGTCGTAAAGACTCTGCCTGCCAATGCAGGAGACACAGGTTTGATCCCTGGTCTGGGAAGATCCCACATGCTCTGGAGCAACTACGCCCGTGAGCCACAGCGGTACAACTGGAGAACAGCCCGTGCTCTCTGCAACCAGACAGAAGTCCATGCAGCAAAGAAGACTCTGCAGCCCCAAAATCACAGCAGGGAGCCGAAAAGGAGGAGCCTGCACCGACGTGCAGCCTGGGAGGCGCCTCAGCCAGGTGCCTGGTAACCTGGAGACTGGGCTGGGGGGCGTGTCTCCGCAGCTTTGCAAGACCAGTCTGCAGCTTGACCAAAAAATACATAAATAAATGCAGCACTTTGCAAACTAAGAAAACGGTAGAAAGACAAGCTACAGACAAGGAGTCACTTTTAGAAAAACAAGGCAGTGTCTCCCTAATGATTCTGACACAACCTGAGATCTGAAAGAAATCAGGAGCTAATAAAGCGTAAAAGGACAGTGTTGAATCACGTCTCGTAAAAGGCAAGGCCCTGGAAACAGCTGCCACTGGGAGGATGAGCTCAAAGTGCGACACGGCGCCACACACAGAGAGGAGTCCTCAGCCTGTAACGCCAAAGACAGGGGCATTAAACTGGCTTCCTAACATAAAGGATGTTCTATGCGCTTCTAAAGATGTGTCTCTGGTTTACGGGAAGAGAGCAATACATTCGGGCATCATGGAAATGTAAAAGAGTAATGTGGAAATATGCGGGGTAGTGACTTGAAAATGACAGCCAGCTTGACAGAGAGAGAAGAGGAAAAGCAGGCAATTTCTGGGTTTAGAATACAAAGGTGAAAAACGTAAAATGTTAGCACCATTTACAAATCAATGTAGAAAAATAAACAAGGTACACGTATTGAGAGGAAACAATCATTCTGAAAAGTCCCGAAACAAATAAATCAAAACCAAAAAATGTCACAAATATTACTGACTCATAAATAGGTAGGTCACTACCTACATGTAATTTGATTTCTTACAGAGAATAAAATGCTACCAAAAGTAGTGGAATGGCTTTTCTATCCATATAGTCCTTTTGAAAACATGAAAGAGAGGCTTCCCTGGTGGCTCAGTCGTAAAGACTCTGCCTGCCAATGCAGGAGACACAGGTTTGATCCCTGGTCTGGGAAGATCCCACATGCTCTGGAGCAACTACGCCCGTGAGCCACAGCGGTACAACTGGAGAACAGCCCGTGCTCTCTGCAACCAGACAGAAGTCCATGCAGCAAAGAAGACTCTGCACAGCCAAAAATCCATCCATCAATCAATTTTTTAAATGTTAAAAAAGTTATTTAAAAACTAACCCTAATGGGCTTCCCCTGGTGGTCCAGTGGGTAAGGACACCGCCCTGCAGTGCAAGGGGCGCCGGTTCGAGCCCTGGCCTGGGAAGATCCCACATGCTGCGGAGCGGCTGGACTGATGTGTCCAATTACCCAGCCAGAGCTCTGGAGTGCATGTGCCCAGAGCCGGGGCTCTGCAACAACAGAGGCCACCGCGATGGGAGGCCCACAGGAGCCAAAGAACAAAGACGGATGAACATAGAGAAATGAAAGACCAATAGAAGTGGCCTGCCTGCTCCCCTCCCTCCCCAACCTGACCCCCGCCCAAAATAAATAAATAAATTAAAAAAAAAAAAAACTAACCCTAAGAGGCAGGTCTCTTTTTTTAACCCATAATCAACCAAGATAAAAATCTTATACTGTCCTCAATATAGTTTTGAAATTTCAAATAAAACTAATGTTGCTTTGTAATCCATGTAAATAATGATAATAATAGAAGATAACAGCCTCATTTGAACCTTGGCAGATACTTGGTTGTTACTTCAAACCCCATAATATCCAGAAATTCTCTAAGCCTGCTGGATTTTCTGTCTCAGACGGTACAGAAGATGGAGCATTCTTCTCCCGCTTGATAGCTTAAAGCTTATTTTTACAACCTTAACTGCATTTACAAAACCTCTTCTGCCATATGACAGAGTTCAGTCTTAGGTCTGGGCTTCCCTGGTAGCTCAGCTGGTAAAGAACCCGCCTGCCAATGCAGGAGATGTAAGAGATGTGGGTTGGATCCCCGGGTTGGGAAGATCCCCTGGAGAAGGGAATGGCAACCCACTCCAGTAGTCTTGCCTGAGAAATCCCATGGATAGTGGAGCTTGGTGGGCTACAGTCCATAGCGTTGCAAAGAGTCTGATGTGACCCACAACTTAACAACTAAACAACATTATACACACTGTGCTTAGTACAGGGCAAGGCAAGTTTATGGAAAATTTTTTGCAAAAAAATTGGACTTTAGCAGTCAATGACACAGCCCCCAAAGCTTATAATAAAATGACTGTCATGATTTATTCCTTCTAGAAGCCTTTCCTGAGCACTGAGAGTTCAAAGTACCACAGGTGGAGGAGGGGGCACCCGTGGGGTGACACGCACCTGATCTTACAGGGAGTTCTGCTTGGCCCCCGGGACTGCCAGGAAACCTGGCCGAAGCAGTCCTCTCTTCTCTGCAGCTCTGTTTTAAATTAAAATGACCGATTCAGAAAAACAATAATCCCTTTTGTCAACATGCTGCCTCTTTTTATACTTCGACTGAGCAAAACGTTCAAGGGCAAAATCTGCCGCCAAGATAAAAAGAGTGTGGACGGCGAGGCAGCAGGTGTTAAACGAATGGAAGCGTGACAGGGTTACCTATGGCGCCCAATTTCCCAGGGAGGGTTTTTCTGCCTGGTTAGGCAAGAAAAAGTAAAGGCAGAGATGGAAGGACACGTCTTGCCAAGTTTAAACTGTCTCGAAATATAGCTCTTCGAGATTTCAACAGAGTTCAAAGTGTTTCGTTTCTAAGGATTTTTTCCTACCAAGAGATTGGAGTATTCTGTAGAAAATGCTTGGCCAATTTATACAGCTCATGAACCTTGGCAGAAAAAAAAACCTTGGGTTGTTACTTCAAACCCCATAATATCCAGAAATTCTCTAAGCCTGCTGGATTTTCTGTCTCAGACGGTACAGAAGATGGAGCATTCTTCTCCCGCTTGATAGCTTAAAGCTTATTTTTACAACCTTAACTGCATTTACAAAACCTCTTCTGCCATATGACAGAGTTCAGTCTTAGGTCTGGGCTTCCCTGGTAGCTCAGCTGGTAAAGAACCCGCCTGCCAATGCAGGAGATGTAAGAGATGTGGGTTGATCCCGGGTTGGGAAGATCCCCTGGAGAAGGGAATGGCAACCCACTCCAGTAGTCTTGCCTGAGAAATCCCATGGATAGTGGAGCTTGGTGGGCTACAGTCCATAGCGTTGCAAAGAGTCTGATGTGACCCACAACTTAACAACTAAACAACATTATACACACTGTGCTTAGTACAGGGCAAGGCAAGTTTATGGAAAATTTTTTGCAAAAAAATTGGACTTTAGCAGTCAATGACACAGCCCCCAAAGCTTATAATAAAATGACTGTCATGATTTATTCCTTCTAGAAGCCTTTCCTGAGCACTGAGAGTTCAAAGTACCACAGGTGGAGGAGGGGGCACCCGTGGGGTGACACGCACCTGATCTTACAGGGAGTTCTGCTTGGCCCCCGGGACTGCCAGGAAACCTGGCCGAAGCAGTCCTCTCTTCTCTGCAGCTCTGTTTTAAATTAAAATGACCGATTCAGAAAAACAATAATCCCTTTTGTCAACATGCTGCCTCTTTTTATACTTCGACTGAGCAAAACGTTCAAGGGCAAAATCTGCCGCCAAGATAAAAAGAGTGTGGACGGCGAGGCAGCAGGTGTTAAACGAATGGAAGCGTGACAGGGTTACCTATGGCGCCCAATTTCCCAGGGAGGGTTTTTCTGCCTGGTTAGGCAAGAAAAAGTAAAGGCAGAGATGGAAGGACACGTCTTGCCAAGTTTAAACTGTCTCGAAATATAGCTCTTCGAGATTTCAACAGAGTTCAAAGTGTTTCGTTTCTAAGGATTTTTTTTTTTCCTACCAAGAGATTGGAGTATTCTGTAGAAAATGAACCCCAGAAACAACAAGATAGGTGAATGGAAGTTTTCCATAAAATATTTTATACTCTGATGCATTCAATCAGACACCTAATCCATTAAATCTGAAAATGGCAAGAATACAGTGTGTTTAATTAATCAAAAAGGCTCTTGGACTCGGGTGGCTCTAATGTCGGGGTGAATGTGAGAGCAAACCAAAATCTAAACCTGCAAATGTCTCCAGGGTGCAAAATCCAAACACAAAGCACAACCAGTCACAAACAGCCAACTAAGCGTTCTGCTCCGGCCAGTCGCCAGTTTCACTGCTGTTTCTGCACTGTCTCGGTGCTAGGTCTTTCCCCCTGGCTCTGGTCCACTGTTGCACTGCCTTATTCTGGTTTATTTTTGCTCAAATAAACTCTTAAAATCTTTAATGTGCCTCAGTGTGTCTTGTAACACGAGCTGGCTTTCTATGGCCACCCTACTTGCCACGAATTTAGTTCCACAACCCCCACTTTCATGTCCCAGTTTCATCAGAATGATGTCATGGTCCAGCTCGGTCCTCTGCTGGAATCTCTCAAGGTCAAAGTCAAGGTTCGGGTAGACCATTCAAGGTGTGTTCTCGCCAAGGCTCTAGGGAAGATCTCACCTCTAATCACATACAGGTTATGGGCAGAATGTAGTTTCTAGAAGCTCTGGCACTGACTTTCGTAGCCGGCTGTCCAGATGGAGTCTCTCTTGCATTCCTCTGGATGCTGTCCCTTCGTCTTCAAACAAAAACCATGGGGTTGCTGTTTCTCATACTTTAAATCTCCAATTTCCCCTCCACACTCACCGCCTTCTCCTTCTGCCACATGTGTCGCTTGATTCCAGGCAAAGGAAATTCTGTGTCTTCAGGAGCTCATGGGATTAGATTGGGCCCCTCACAAACAATGCAAGAACATTTCCCTATGTTAAGGTCCATGAGCGTATTTGTGCCTGTAAAGTCCCTTTTGCCTTATACCTTAACATATGCACAGGTTCTGGACATCAGGTTGAAGACATCTTGGACGGGTCATTCTGCCTATGACAAACTATTTACTGGGGCAAGTTGCTATGTGATATTCTTTTAGACTTGATTATGTTAGGTACAAAACTATGTCCATAATACAATATTTTTCAGATATATATTCTCAAGCATTCCAGGACATGAGAAAAAAACATAAGGAAAGCCAACAATCTTGCTTTGGGATCACATTCACTCACCAAATTAACTAATTAACTAACTATGCATATATATATATATATATATATATATATATATATATATATATTCTAAGGAGCTGCCTTTATATGAATTACTACCCTCCCATGAAGGATGTAGAGCATACCAAGAGCCACATTTCTGAAGGCTCATCATCCAGCATGGCCCGTCTTGGCTACATGAGAGGCTGCCTGTGTACATAGCCATTCAGTCATCACAACTCTTTACAACTCCATGGACTATAGCCCGCCAGGCTCCTCTGACCATGGGATTCTCCAGGCAAGAACACTGGGGTGGGCAGCTCTGGGGTCGTGCTAGGTCTTTGAATTTATTTTTCCACAACCCCCACCTTTCAGGGTCCCAGTTTTAAAATTCAGAATGATGTCATGGTCCAGCTCGGTCCTCTGCTGGAATCTCTCAAGGTCAAAGTCAAGGTTCGGGTAGACCATTCAAGGTGTGTTCTCGCCAAGGCTCTAGGGAAGATCTCACCTCTAATCACATACAGGTTATGGGCAGAATGTAGTTTCTAGAAGCTCTGGCACTGACTTTCGTAGCCGGCTGTCCAGATGGAGTCTCTCTTGCATTCCTCTGGATGCTGTCCCTTCGTCTTCAAACAAAAACCATGGGGTTGCTGTTTCTCATACTTTAAATCTCCAATTTCCCCTCCACACTCACCGCCTTCTCCTTCTGCCACATGTGTCGCTTGATTCCAGGCAAAGGAAATTCTGTGTCTTCAGGAGCTCATGGGATTAGATTGGGCCCCTCACAAACAATGCAAGAACATTTCCCTATGTTAAGGTCCATGAGCGTATTTGTGCCTGTAAAGTCCCTTTTGCCTTATACCTTAACATATGCACAGGTTCTGGACATCAGGTTGAAGACATCTTGGACGGGTCATTCTGCCTATGACAAACTATTTACTGGGGCAAGTTGCTATGTGATATTCTTTTAGACTTGATTATGTTAGGTACAAAACTATGTCCATAATACAATATTTTTCAGATATATATTCTCAAGCATTCCAGGACATGAGAAAAAAACATAAGGAAAGCCAACAATCTTGCTTTGGGATCACATTCACTCACCAAATTAACTAATTAACTAACTATGCATATATATATATATATATATATATATATATATATATATATATTCTAAGGAGCTGCCTTTATATGAATTACTACCCTCCCATGAAGGATGTAGAGCATACCAAGAGCCACATTTCTGAAGGCTCATCATCCAGCATGGCCCGTCTTGGCTACATGAGAGGCTGCCTGTGTACATAGCCATTCAGTCATCACAACTCTTTACAACTCCATGGACTATAGCCCGCCAGGCTCCTCTGACCATGGGATTCTCCAGGCAAGAACACTGGGGTGGGCAGTCATATCCTTCCCCAGGGGATCTTCCCAACCCAGGGATCAAACCAGGATCTCCTGGATTGCAGGCAGATTCTTTACCCTCTGTGCCACAAAGGAAGGCCTCTTCATACTGGTTAATATGAAAATAGAAGACACATATTGTTTTTCCTCACAACCCAAAAAATGTGAAAAGAAGTGGAAATAGCTTCTATTAGTTAAAGGTCACCCACAGGAAAAGAGTGGATGGCAGCCATGCTGCATTTCTACAGACTGAACAGTCACTGATGACCAGAGAAAGCAGGTTTAATGTGCTATCCCACCTCTGGGCTTAGCATGGGATGCTGTGATGGAAGGCTGTATTTCAAGATGGCTGAAACTTCAAGTAATAAACAACGTGTCACCTCATTGCTAGTAAGTGTGCTATTGTAAATTACCAGCACCCCGTGGGTTACAAACATGTGTGCTGGTAGATGTTGATTGAAGCTGTAAGAATAAGCTTCAAAATATTAGCATATTGTCACGAAATTCATTAACCATTTTGTTTTCAAACAAAACTGTGTGAAGCATTCTTACATATTAGAAACCACGGGGGGCTTCCCTGGTGGCCCAGTGGGTAGAGCCCGCCTTGCAGTGAAACCAGTACTGGTTCAATCCCTGGCCTGGGAAGATCCCACGTGCCACAGAGCAGCTGGACCAGTGTGTCCAATTATGAGCCAGTGCTCTGGAGCACACGCGCCCAGAGCCGGTGCTCTGCAGCGGGAGAGGTCACTGTAATGGGAGGCCCACAAAGGCCAAAGAATAAAGATGGATGAAAATAAATAAATAAATAAACCAATAAAAGAGGCCAAAATTTTAAAAAAGGAAAAAGAAAGAAAAGAAACCATGGGAACAAATACACATTGGGTCCCTCGGACAGTCAGGCCTCTAGCTTCTTGTCACACTGAAAGTAAGGAGCACCACAGGGTTTCCAATACCCACCTCTCTCCACTTGATGCAGAAGGCATTTTGATCCATAATTAAACCTGTGCTCTTTCTTGCTAAGAGAACTGAAATATCCTACAGTGTTTTATAAGAAGTTTTGACATAATTCTTCATATGGACTGTAGCCCGCCAGGCTCCTCTGACCATGGGATTCTCCAGGCAAGAACACTGGGGTGGGCAGTCATATCCTTCCCAGGGATCTTCCCAACCCAGGGATCAAACCAGGATCTCCTGGATTGCAGGCAGATTCTTTACCCTCTGTGCCACAAAGGAAGGCCTCTTCATACTGGTTAATATGAAAATAGAAGACACATATTGTTTTTCCTCACAACCCAAAAAATGTGAAAAGAAGTGGAAATAGCTTCTATTAGTTAAAGGTCACCCACAGGAAAAGAGTGGATGGCAGCCATGCTGCATTTCTACAGACTGAACAGTCACTGATGACCAGAGAAAGCAGGTTTAATGTGCTATCCCACCTCTGGGCTTAGCATGGGATGCTGTGATGGAAGGCTGTATTTCAAGATGGCTGAAACTTCAAGTAATAAACAACGTGTCACCTCATTGCTAGTAAGTGTGCTATTGTAAATTACCAGCCCCCCGTGGGTTACAAACATGTGTGCTGGTAGATGTTGATTGAAGCTGTAAGAATAAGCTTCAAAATATTAGCATATTGTCACGAAATTCATTAACCATTTTGTTTTCAAACAAAACTGTGTGAAGCATTCTTACATATTAGAAACCACGGGGGGCTTCCCTGGTGGCCCAGTGGGTAGAGCCCGCCTTGCAGTGAAACCAGTACTGGTTCAATCCCTGGCCTGGGAAGATCCCACGTGCCACAGAGCAGCTGGACCAGTGTGTCCAATTATGAGCCAGTGCTCTGGAGCACACGCGCCCAGAGCCGGTGCTCTGCAGCGGGAGAGGTCACTGTAATGGGAGGCCCACAAAGGCCAAAGAATAAAGATGGATGAAAATAAATAAATAAATAAACCAATAAAAGAGGCCAAAATTTTAAAAAAGGAAAAAGAAAGAAAAGAAACCATGGGAACAAATACACATTGGGTCCCTCGGACAGTCAGGCCTCTAGCTTCTTGTCACACTGAAAGTAAGGAGCACCACAGGGTTTCCAATACCCACCTCTCTCCACTTGATGCAGAAGGCATTTTGATCCATAATTAAACCTGTGCTCTTTCTTGCTAAGAGAACTGAAATATCCTACAGTGTTTTATAAGAAGTTTTGACATAATCTTTCCATTTAGAGCCATGTTTCGACAGCTCAGAATTTTCCCTCTTAAAGGGCATAAAAAACACACACTAACAAAGGTTCTGCCTAATCAGACAAAAATCAGATCTTTCAGCCAAACTGGAGCTTATGATAACTCTAGAAATATAATGAAAGAAGTCAAATTACCTCCAAATAATACAGTAAGGAAATGTAATTTGTTCTGCTACAAACATTTCCCATTATGAAAGCTGCTTCATCCTCCTCTTTCTCCTCTTCCTCCTCCTTCCCTTCCTTCCCCTCCTTCACTCACAAAATAGTCTGAGCTCTCAGAACAAGATCTGATGGTTATCTGATTAGATGTATTGAGAAACCTAAAAAAAGAATGCTTCCATGTAAGGGAGACATGGAATACCTAGCAAGTTCCATCACTGAGAATGAAGGCACCTCTTCTAAGTGGATGATGCAAGTGTGTGGATCAGGTATTTCAAATCTTCTGGTCCCACAGGTGAAATCATCCTTGCCTGCTCTTATGAACTAATCTGTATCACTTTGCTCATTTTATTCTTTGAATCTCCCAAGAAATGCTTCACCAAAAGGCTACAGCACTCCAAGCAACGTGGTTAGTGGCCGGGGATAACATGGTCACAAATCCAATCCAGTCCTTGCCCTTGGAAATCTTATAGTTTGTTAGAGAAGAAAGATAATAAATAATCACACTGAAAGACAAGTGCGAATTAGTGTATGTGTCATATGGAAAGAGCGTATAATCAGAATGTGACGTTTCCGAGCCTGAGATCTGAAAAATGAGACAGAGTGAAGGCAACCACGGGAGCCTTCCAGGCAGATGATGAGGTTCTGGGAGGGTGTGAGTGTGGGTGTGTGTGTGTGGATGGGTATGTGGACACACAAGGACACACACACATGTTGCTTTGAAGAAAGAAGAAAGAGATATGATAAAAGAGGGGACCACTGAATTTGGATAACGCATAGGTTGTTTCAAGAATGGAAGATGGAACCTAGAAGTGAAAATTATGTCTGTGGTTTAAGAGCCTTTGATGGAGCAGTGCAGGTTGACCAGCACGCCTGAGCACTACGTTCATGTGAGGACCACCGGCAAGGAGAGAAGGAGCGGCTATGGGAAGTTACATCAAACAAGGGTCTGAGAGAATGCTTTCAGCATTCGAGGTTTCTCACAGTCTCCCTTCTGGGTCCATGAGGATTCTGAGTCTTAACATTTGACTATGTCTTGTTTGTTTGTTTGTTTTTGTTTTCTTTTTAATGAGATCTAGTTGACTTATGATATTTTATTAGTTTCAGGTGTACAACATAGTGATTCAATGTTTTTATGCATTATCCACCATACAAAGCTATATATTAATAACTGACTACATTCCTTGCGTGCGGCCTTACATCCCTGTGACTTATTTATTACATAACTGGTAGTTTGCACCTCTTGATCCATTCCACCTGTTTATCCATGTCCCTACTACTAGTTTATTCTCTGTATCTGTGCTGTTTCCTTTGCTTTTTTCTCCAAGATTCCTGATCCTTACCACTGGTCAAGAGCAGTCTTAAGCTCTTTGCAGACGACGGCCATCAAAGCATCTTGTGACTTTTCCTCTTTGCAGTTGAATTTCAATTATGTGTTGAGCAAGTGGTTGCATCAAAGCATTAAAGCCTCTGCAGAAAAGAGAGCAATGAGGATGGAGAGGAACCTCAACACAAGACTACGAGTGAGGCTGCCTCTTAACCCAGATCCCTTCTGAACCAGGAGAGCCACACAGACCCCATCCCCACCTGAGGTCTGTAGAAGAGGAGCCGTGACCCAAAATGCCACAGGAAGGGAACTACGAGTGAGGCTGCCCTTGGAAGAGTGTATGTGTCAAAAACGTAAAAACCACATGAAAAATGAGACAGAGTGAAGGCAACCACGGGAGCCTTCCAGGCAGATGATGAGGTTCTGGGAGGGTGTGAGTGTGGGTGTGTGTGTGTGGATGGGTATGTGGACACACAAGGACACACACACATGTTGCTTTGAAGAAAGAAGAAAGAGATATGATAAAAGAGGGGACCACTGAATTTGGATAACGCATAGGTTGTTTCAAGAATGGAAGATGGAACCTAGAAGTGAAAATTATGTCTGTGGTTTAAGAGCCTTTGATGGAGCAGTGCAGGTTGACCAGCACGCCTGAGCACTACGTTCATGTGAGGACCACCGGCAAGGAGAGAAGGAGCGGCTATGGGAAGTTACATCAAACAAGGGTCTGAGAGAATGCTTTCAGCATTCGAGGTTTCTCACAGTCTCCCTTCTGGGTCCATGAGGATTCTGAGTCTTAACATTTGACTATGTCTTGTTTGTTTGTTTGTTTTTGTTTTCTTTTTAATGAGATCTAGTTGACTTATGATATTTTATTAGTTTCAGGTGTACAACATAGTGATTCAATGTTTTTATGCATTATCCACCATACAAAGCTATATATTAATAACT
Organism: Tragulus kanchil; assembly: GCA_022376925.1. Classification (NCBI taxonomy): domain Eukaryota; kingdom Metazoa; phylum Chordata; class Mammalia; order Artiodactyla; family Tragulidae; genus Tragulus; species Tragulus kanchil. Next base: position 163,963,290 of record JAIOJX010000003.1, on the reverse strand, counting down.
GACTACATTCCTTGCGTGCGGCCTTACATCCCTGTGACTTATTTATTACATAACTGGTAGTTTGCACCTCTTGATCCATTCCACCTGTTTATCCATGTCCCTACTACTAGTTTATTCTCTGTATCTGTGCTGTTTCCTTTGCTTTTTTCTCCAAGATTCCTGATCCTTACCACTGGTCAAGAGCAGTCTTAAGCTCTTTGCAGACGACGGCCATCAAAGCATCTTGTGACTTTTCCTCTTTGCAGTTGAATTTCAATTATGTGTTGAGCAAGTGGTTGCATCAAAGCATTAAAGCCTCTGCAGAAAAGAGAGCAATGAGGATGGAGAGGAACCTCAACACAAGACTACGAGTGAGGCTGCCTCTTAACCCAGATCCCTTCTGAACCAGGAGAGCCACACAGACCCCATCCCCACCTGAGGTCTGTAGAAGAGGAGCCGTGACCCAAAATGCCACAGGAAGGGGAATAAACTTAAAGAATATCACTTCTGCTTTTATTGGACCCCAGTGTTCACAGCAGCACTATTTACAATAGCCAGAATATGCTCAGTCACTCAGTCGTGTCCAACTCTTTGTGACCCATTGACTGCCAGGTTCCTCCATCCATGGGATCTTCTTGGTGAGAATATTGGAGTGGGTTGCCACTTCCTCCTTTGGGCATCTTCCTGACCCAGGGGTCGAATCCACATCTCCTGCACTGCAGGTGTATTCTTTACCACAGAGCCACAAGGGGAAGCCCAGGCAGTATATGGAAGCAACCTAAACATCCATCAACAGATGAATGGATGAAGCAGATGTGGTATGGGCTTTCCTGGTGGTCCGGTGGGGAAGGAGTCTGCCTGGTAGTGCAAGGGCACTGGTTCGATCCCCAGCCTGGGAAGATCCCATATGCCGAGGAACAGCTGGGCCGGTGTGTCCAATTATGAGCCAGCACTCTGGAGCATGTGCACCCAGAGCCAGGGCTCTGCAATGAGAGAAGCCACTGTGATGGAAGGCTCACACATGTCAAAAGATGGATGAAAAATAAACAATGATTTAGAGACCAAAAAAAGAAAAAGAAAAATGCAAAAAAGAAGAAGAAGAAGATGTGGTACATATATAAGTGGAATATATTATTATAGTTGTTCAGTCACCAAATCATGTTCAATTCTTTTTGACCCCAGGACTGCAGCACACCAGGTTTCCCTGTCCCTCACTATGTCCAGAATTCACCTAAGTTCATGTCTAATGAATCAATAATGCCATGTAATGGAATAAGACTTAATCTTAAAGAAGAATAAAATTGGGTCATTTGCAGAGAAGTGGATTAACCTAGAGTTTGTCATACAGAGTTAAGGAAGTCAGAAAGATAAACAAATATCATATATTAATGCACATATAGAGAATCTAGAAAAAATGGTGCTGATGAACCTGTTTGTAGAGCAGGAATAGGCATACAAATGTTGAGAATGGACTTGTAGACATGGAAAGGGAGGAGAGAGGGTGGAACAAACTGGGAGGGTAGAATTGATGCATATGGACATTACTACACATGAGATGGCTAGCTAGTGGGAGCCTGCTATATAACACAGGCAGCTCAGCTCGGTGCTCTGTTGATGACCTAGGGGGTGGGAGGGCGGTCCAGGAGGGAGAGGCTATACGTAGCACTGATTCACAATGAAATAAGAAGAAACTAACACAGCAGAAACAAACACAACATTGGAAAGCAATTATACTTTCCAATGAAAAAAAAAAAAGAATCTCACTTTTACAATCAAGACCAAACCAACAGAGAGGAAAAACAAGAGTCAGGAATAGAAAGAAGTGGAAAGACATGGGAAGGGGACGGCCATCGACTGCACCCTGAATTCATTCACGGGGCCTGTTCGGAAGCTCTTGAGAAAGACACCTGCTCTACGATGCCATTGGCTTGGACAACTCCAGGAGGTTCGCAGCCCTGGAGCTCACGCCGGCTCAGAGGTCTGGGAGGCGGGTGTGCGCTGTCTCTCTGACAGGGGCATGAACTCAAGGGGTGCTTCCCAGGGTTTTGGTTAAAGGTTCCCTGAACTAAGCTTTAAGAGTACTCTTACATTGGTCTCATGTTTAGAAGAGGATGTCTTCAAGATGAACTCCGTGCAGGGCTGTGCAGGATTTCTCTTTGGGTAAACCCACACGGGCATCACGGAAATAAGCTTGTCCTTAAGGTTCTCAGCACTGGGCTGCAACTGGCCTGTCAACAAACACCCTCAAGGATGGAAGGGATATCCCCTTATGCCTGGGCATCCCGCCCACACAGGCACCATGTCGAAGTGCCTGTGACAGTGAGCCTCACAGTCAAGGGAGCTCAGAGGAAAAGCTCTGACCACAGCAACTGAGAGTTTTGCAAGTCTCCCTTTCGGCCATTCATTGTTCATGATGGTTGTGAGGACTGGTGTGGTAGGACCAATGAGGTAGGGCAACAGGCAAAGCCTTACGGAATTTTTTCATCACTGCTCTGTTTACACGGATATAGATGAGAATTACTCCAGTGGGAAACACAAAGTCTCCAAGTTTCTCTGCGACTATCAGAAAAGTTATTTTATGGAAAGGAAGTGATTTCAGGTAGCCAGAAAATAGTCAATATCCTATGATTAAGAACATATTCATAATCACACTGGGAGCAACTAAACGAAATCCATTTGCAGGTGGATTTGATATTAATAGATTTGTTCTAAATGGTCGAAAAGTTTTGGGTCATGGCCTTGTCCCACCTTTAAGTTTTCAAATGGCTTGGGGTTTGATGGCTTGAACATGCACTAAAGATAAGTTCTACTATCTCATTGAGATTTCCCTGTCAATACTTAGGACAATTTTAATTTTATTTGGATGGTTGTATCTTGTTTTTGAGACACTCAGTTTAGACCAAATAATCATCTTGGTGCCACCAGATGCCATCTAGGTGAAACACACCATTCAATCTTTTCCAATGTGCTAATTCAAAATCAGGGGCTGGATGCTGAATTGACTAAAGGCCTGATTTCAATAGTCAGGAGTTCATCTTGAGGTTTAACTGGCCCTGGTGATCAGCCTGGATGTGTTAACATAGCTGGTTTTGTTATACGCCCGGCTCAGAGGTCTGGGAGGCGGGTGCGCTGTCTCTCTGACAGGGGCATGAACTCAAGGGGTGCTTCCCAGGGTTTTGGTTAAAGGTTCCCTGAACTAAGCTTTAAGAGTACTCTTACATTGGTCTCATGTTTAGAAGAGGATGTCTTCAAGATGAACTCCGTGCAGGGCTGTGCAGGATTTCTCTTTGGGTAAACCCACACGGGCATCACGGAAATAAGCTTGTCCTTAAGGTTCTCAGCACTGGGCTGCAACTGGCCTGTCAACAAACACCCTCAAGGAGGGAAAGGGGATATCCCCTTATGCCTGGGCATCCGCCCACACAGGCACCATGTCGAAGTGCCTGTGACAGTGAGCCTCACAGTCAAGGGAGCTCAGAGGAAAAGCTCTGACCACAGCAACTGAGAGTTTTGCAAGTCTCCCTTTCGGCCATTCATTGTTCATGATGGTTGTGAGGACTGGTGTGGTAGGACCAATGAGGTAGGGCAACAGGCAAAGCCTTACGGAATTTTTTCATCACTGCTCTGTTTACACGGATATAGATGAGAATTACTCCAGTGGGAAACACAAAGTCTCCAAGTTTCTCTGCGACTATCAGAAAAGTTATTTTATGGAAAGGAAGTGATTTCAGGTAGCCAGAAAATAGTCAATATCCTATGATTAAGAACATATTCATAATCACACTGGGAGCAACTAAACGAAATCCATTTGCAGGTGGATTTGATATTAATAGATTTGTTCTAAATGGTCGAAAAGTTTTGGGTCATGGCCTTGTCCCACCTTTAAGTTTTCAAATGGCTTGGGGTTTGATGGCTTGAACATGCACTAAAGATAAGTTCTACTATCTCATTGAGATTTCCCTGTCAATACTTAGGACAATTTTAATTTTATTTGGATGGTTGTATCTTGTTTTTGAGACACTCAGTTTAGACCAAATAATCATCTTGGTGCCACCAGATGCCATCTAGGTGAAACACACCATTCAATCTTTTCCAATGTGCTAATTCAAAATCAGGGGCTGGATGCTGGAATTGACTAAAGGCCTGATTTCAATAGTCAGGAGTTCATCTTGAGGTTTAACTGCGGACATGGTGATCAGCCTGGATGTGTTAACATAGCTGGTTTTGTATATTAATCTGCTATAAGATGAACCTTTGCTTCTTGAAATTGTCATCATATGGCAGAGTGTTTAACTGAGTACACCAGCTGCAACTGGGGCTTCCCTGGTGGTTCAGGTGGTAAAGAGTCTGCCTGCAATGGAGGCAACCTGGATTCTATCCAAAGGTCAGGAAGAACCCCTGGAGAAGGGAATGGCTATGCACTCTGGCATTCTTGCCTGGAGAATCCCATAGACAGAGGAACCTGGTGGGCTGAAGTCCATGGGATTGCAAAGACTTGAACATGACTGAGAGATTAACACCAACAGCTGCAATTAAGAACTTGCTGTTTCTCACAGAGCAAAGCAAAATAATGAACCACCCCAAAAGCATTTCTGTATCAACATTTGCTCTCTTCCTCTAACTAACTGGCAGGCCTCAGTGAGGGCTTCAGTTTCAGAAACTTGTAGGGATTCCATGTCTTAGAAGGGGGTGGATATGAACAAGTCTTAGGGGGCTCTGACTGCAGTCTGGCTCGACAGCTTCCTTGTTTGGTCCCCAAACAGAACATACTCACAAGTAACTTACAACTGAGTTAATCTAAAGAAGTTTTCAGGAGGTCCAACAAAACCAGAGGAAATTCCCAAATATATTCACAGCAATTATGGATTTTTCTCTCTTCTGGAAGAAGAAAAGTTGGAGGGTTTTAGGGTTTTTCAGCAACAGATAGAAATATGTATCAGCAAGAGATAAAGGATGTTAAAGGAGGTCAGTCTAGAAACAGAAAAAGGCCCTGTGCTTTCAATCAAAAGGCAGCTCCCAGTGGCACAAGAGGCAAGGGTTAAGTGGAGATCCTAAGACTAAGTCAGCGGGACCCTCCGTTGACCTTGAAATGCTGCCACTGTGCACAAACAAGAAGAGCAAGTGCTTGCATAAAATCAATGTGGAGCTATAATAAGCCGTGGGTCTCTGATACCCGTTTTCTTGTTAAGGTAGAATCTGCAGAACTTGTCTCCATGAACAAATAGAAAGAAAGATTTATGATCACTGGAGAATCCTTTAAGTTGTAAAAACCATTCTCCAGTGAGTCTCTGTAATGCAAGGGCTCAGGGGTATCAGCTTTCATTAGCTTCTAGGAATGAGAAGCTGGTTCAGAAAAGTCAGGAATCCAATGTCAACAATATCCTATGGGACCAGGTAACCCACGAAGTCATCTTTTGGTGATAGACCAGGAAATTCAGGAATAGGTTCCAGCCTTTAAGGGGAAGGGGACTCCTGATTTTCATTTGATATCACAGCCAAGAAATTGAGCCTGGTTCTGGTAGACTGGAATCTGTCCTTAAAAGACGTTGTGTCCCTTTACCTTGAGGGCATCACTGGAAGGACTGATGCTGAAGCTGAAGCTCCAATACTTTGGCCACCTGATGTAAAGAGACAACCCACTGGAAAAGACCCTGATGCTGGGAAAGATTGAGGGCAGGAGGAGAAGAGAGTGGTAGAGGATGAGATGGTTGGATGGCATCACTGACTCAGTGGACATGAATCTGGGCAAACTCCGGGAGATGGTGAAGGACAGGGAAGCCCGGCATGGCGCAGTCCATGGGGTTGAAGAGTTGTGTGACTAAGCAGCTGAACAACACTAATAATGTGAGCAAGTATAAGAAATCAATTCTACAAGACTTAACATGGAGAACAAGTGGATCATCCACGTACTACAGAGAAGTAGAGTCTTTAGGAAACTGGATGTTAATGATTCAAGCATAATGAGTGTCTGCAAGAAGCTAGAGGATGCAACTGTCCACGTGTGCTGTTGATTCTCCCAAGTGAATGCAAATGAATCTGGTGAGTATGAAAGGAAGGCGACAGATTGCCACGCGTAGTTCTCTGCCTGTAGACTAAGCAGTGCTCTCCAGGAGTATGGGGTACTAAAGTTAAAGAAAACCAAATAAGCAAGGAAGTAACATCATACTAACAGCCCTTAAATCTTGTACAAAGTTGCGTCCATGCCAGTTTGTCTTTGTGATGGAAATAACAGGGGGATTACCAGGGTTAGTACAGGGATAATAAGACCTTTCTAGAGGCACATGGACACAATGGGCCATTGTCCTTCAACAGACTCCTTTTGGAGGCTTCCCAGGTGGCACTAGTGGTAAAGAATCCGTCTACCAATGCAGGAGCTGCAGGAGACCTGAGTTCGATTCCTGGGTCAGGAAGATCCCCTGGATGAGGAAATGTCTACCCACCCCAATATTCTTGCCTGGAAAATCCTATGGACAGAGGAGCCTGAAGGGCTACAGTCCATGGGGTTGCTATAAGTCAGAAGTGACTGAGCATGCACATACCCACGGACTCCTTTTCTTCAGTGAGCATAAGGCAGTTTCAGCAAAAACATGACAAGATCAATTGAAATATTTACAGGTTCCTGTGTCCCACATCTTGTATGTGTCCCACATCTTTTATCTGTCCCACATCTGAACCACCTTTGGGCAAGGACACATTCAAAATCTGGGATGTCCCAAATGAGCCTGTCTACGAAACAGAAACAGACTCCTTGATGCGGACAAGAGATCCCCAGATACAGAGAACAGATCTCCAGACACAGAGAAGAGACCCCAAGACACAGAGAACAGACTCGACAGAACAGACCCTAGACGCAGAGAACAGACTCGACAGAACAGACCCTAGACGCAGAGAACAGACTCGACAGAGCAGACCCTAGACGCAGAGAACAGACTCGACAGAGCAGACCCTAGACGCAGAGAACAGACTCGACAGAGCAGACCCTAGACGCAGAGAACAGACTCGACAGAGCAGACCCTAGACGCAGAGAACAGACTCGACAGAACAGACCCTAGACGCAGAGAACAGACTCGACAGAACAGACCCTAGACGCAGAGAACAGACTCGACAGAGCAGACCCTAGACGCAGAGAACAGACTCGACAGAGCAGACCCTAGACGCAGAGAACAGACTCGACAGAGCAGACCCTAGACGCAGAGAACAGACTCGACAGAACAGACCCTAGACGCAGAGAACAGACTCGACAGAGCAGACCCTAGACGCAGAGAACAGACTCGACAGAGCAGACCCTAGACGCAGAGAACAGACTCGACAGAACAGACCCTAGACGCAGAGAACAGACTCGACAGAGCAGACCCTAGACGCAGAGAACAGACTCGACAGAGCAGACCCTAGACGCAGAGAACAGACTCGACAGAGCAGACCCTAGACGCAGAGAACAGACTCGACAGAACAGACCCTAGACTCAGAGAACAGACTCGACAGAGCAGACCCTAGACGCAGAGAACAGACTCGACAGAGCAGACCCTAGACGCAGAGAACAGACTCGACAGAGCAGACCCTAGACGCAGAGAACAGACTCGACAGAACAGACCCTAGACGCAGAGAACAGACTCGACAGAGCAGACCCTAGACGCAGAGAACAGACTCGACAGAGCAGACCCTAGACGCAGAGAACAGACTCGACAGAACAGACCCTAGACGCAGAGAACAGACTCGACAGAGCAGACCCTAGACGCAGAGAACAGACTCGACAGAGCAGACCCTAGACGCAGAGAACAGACTCGACAGAGCAGACCCTAGACGCAGAGAACAGACTCGACAGAACAGACCCTAGACTCAGAGAACAGACTCGTGGTTGCCAAGGAGGAGGAGGTTTGGGAAGGTATGAACTGGGAGCTTGGGATTAGCAGATGCAAACTATTATATACCGAATGAATAAATGAGGTCTTCCTGTACCACACAAGGAAGTAAACCATAATGGGAAACAAGATATTAAAAAGAATATATAAATAAATATGGACTTCCCCAGTAGTCTAGTGGTTAGGAATCCACCTACCAATGCGGGAGACATGGGTTCGATCCCTGGTCTGGGAAGAGTCCACATGCCGCAGGGCACCTAGGCCCATGTGCCACAACTGCTGAAGCCCAGCCTGGAGCAAGAGAAGCCACTGGAATGAGAAGACTGTGCACCGCAGCTGGAGAAGGTCTGTGGGCAGCAACAAAGACCTAGCACAGCCGAAAATAAATAAATTAATTAAAGACTTAAAAAAAAAGAATATATAAATAAAACAAAATCTGCGAGGCCACCCAGGAGGCATCAGGGAGTGGTCACCGCACTGTGCCAGGACCAGGTGGTGAGCCAGAGATTCTTCTGTTTCCAGAGTTCCAGCAATGCTCCACCTCGTCCTCATGTGGTCACAGCACCCCAGTCACAATTCTCAGCAGAGCAGAGTCACGCCTCGGCTCCCACGACTGCAGAGCAGAGCAGCCCAGGGAGGAGACCGGCCCCTTTCTCTGGCTCTGCAGAGGAGGGCCTCCACAGACCCTGGTGACGCTGCTGCCCTACTGCCAGCGAGTCCTCTGCGCCCTTCCTGAGTGGTGTGCCCTCCAGAACCACTTGGGGTCCTCTGGCCTTGCCTGAAACGTCCAAGACTGCTGCCCACTCCCCCTCAGCCTTTTTGTTCCTCCCTCTGCCATCTGCCAGAGTAACTCAGGCATTCCCCCTTTCTCGGGGTCCAGCCATCACCTTTTTCCAAGATTCTAAAATCTGTTCTAGCAGTAAGTTCATCCCATGGCCTTTGATCCTTGCCAGACAGCTAAATTCCAAGGATTGAAATTATGCCCTAGAATCTATTATATGGGAGTAGACTTATATTTAACAATAATTATTACCCTTATTTAAAAAACGTTATCTTTCAGAGGGACTATCACATTTGCACACGTAGCTGATTAGACGGGCGTGTCAGAAAAGGGTCCCTCTACATACGCTGCTCTGTGTCTTTTCTCTAAACATTGCATCTTACATTTCCATCTCAGATATTCTCAGACATGCAGTCATTCAACAGCCTGTGTTGAGAAATAACAGCATTTTCTAAATCACGTGAGCTATGATACCACACATTTTCATCCCCTCCCTCCCATCTTCATTCTCCCATCTTTTCATCCTCTAGGTACCAGACATGGCTGAGTTCTGAGGCCCCAGAGAGCTGATGGTATGTAGGGCTTCCCTGGTGTCTCAAAGGTAAAAAAGAAAAAAAAAAAAAAAATCCGCCTGCCAATGCAGGAGGCATGGGTTCCATCCCTGGCCTTGGAAGATTCCACACGCCTAGAAGCAGCTAAACCTATGCTCCACATCTCTGGAGCCGATGTTCTAAAGCCTTAAAAGAACCGAAAATAAATAAATTAATTAAAGACTTAAAAAAAAAGAATATATAAATAAAACAAAATCTGCGAGGCCACCCAGGAGGCATCAGGGAGTGGTCACCGCACTGTGCCAGGACCAGGTGGTGAGCCAGAGATTCTTCTGTTTCCAGAGTTCCAGCAATGCTCCACCTCGTCCTCATGTGGTCACAGCACCCCAGTCACAATTCTCAGCAGAGCAGAGTCACGCCTCGGCTCCCACGACTGCAGAGCAGAGCAGCCCAGGGAGGAGACCGGCCCCTTTCTCTGGCTCTGCAGAGGAGGGCCTCCACAGACCCTGGTGACGCTGCTGCCCTACTGCCAGCGAGTCCTCTGCGCCCTTCCTGAGTGGTGTGCCCTCCAGAACCACTTGGGGTCCTCTGGCCTTGCCTGAAACGTCCAAGACTGCTGCCCACTCCCCCTCAGCCTTTTTGTTCCTCCCTCTGCCATCTGCCAGAGTAACTCAGGCATTCCCCCTTTCTCGGGGTCCAGCCATCACCTTTTTCCAAGATTCTAAAATCTGTTCTAGCAGTAAGTTCATCCCATGGCCTTTGATCCTTGCCAGACAGCTAAATTCCAAGGATTGAAATTATGCCCTAGAATCTATTATATGGGAGTAGACTTATATTTAACAATAATTATTACCCTTATTTAAAAAACGTTATCTTTCAGAGGGACTATCACATTTGCACACGTAGCTGATTAGACGGGCGTGTCAGAAAAGGGTCCCTCTACATACGCTGCTCTGTGTCTTTTCTCTAAACATTGCATCTTACATTTCCATCTCAGATATTCTCAGACATGCAGTCATTCAACAGCCTGTGTTGAGAAATAACAGCATTTTCTAAATCACGTGAGCTATGATACCACACATTTTCATCCCCTCCCTCCCATCTTCATTCTCCCATCTTTTCATCCTCTAGGTACCAGACATGGCTGAGTTCTGAGGCCCCAGAGAGCTGATGGTATGTAGGGCTTCCCTGGTGTCTCAAAGGTAAAAAAGAAAAAAAAAAAAAAAATCCGCCTGCCAATGCAGGAGGCATGGGTTCCATCCCTGGCCTTGGAAGATTCCACACGCCTAGAAGCAGCTAAACCTATGCTCCACATCTCTGGAGCCGATGTTCTAAAGCCTGGGAATCACAACTATCAAACCCCTCAAGCTTGTGTTTCACGACAAGAGAAGTCACCACAATGGGAAGCCCGCATACCATAAAGAGAAGTAACCCCCCCTCAACTAGTGAAAACCCACACAACAAGGAAGGTCCATCACAGGCAAAATTAGTAAAGAAGTAAAAGTAAAAGCTGATGGCATGTAATTACTAAAAACATAGAAGGAACTGCTTCTAACAGTCTTCTCTGAGTCCACAGTTTACCACTGGCAGGACTACATCTTCAACAAATGATGTAAGCTATTTTACTAAGACACATGGAAGGAAACAATGTCCAACCATATCTGACCAACAAACTCCCAACAAATGAATGACAATCTTCCATATCTCAGGAGAGACTTTCAAAAACAGTCACTGGGTTAATCTTGCTTGCAGTCGTGACATCCTCAAGGAAAGAAAGTTTCATATCAGAATAAACTCGGGGCAATTAAAAAGGTAAAAAATATTTCTGAAATGATTCGATGGATATTCAAAGAAACTAGCTACAATTAAAGCTCTCCTTCTACAAGGCCAGGCTGAAAACCACAGAATATAGATACCACGTTAGTAGAACAGAACTGGGAGCTTGCTGATGTTTTGACATTAATTGAAAAAGAACGCTGTGTTTGAGGGAGTTGAAATTTCCGAGACTGTCAACGCACTGACTGAAAATTCATTTGAGAATTCCCTTCTGATGTCGGTTTAACCTGAGTTTCAAACCCCCAGGAAACCCATGATCTCTTCATCTCTCTCTCCTACAGCGGGAGGAGAGACACTTAATACGCCGAACAAGACTTGAGAAAGAGGGAAGTCTTCCATTTGAATTCAATCCACAGCTTACTTGCTACAGACGCTGTTTTTCGCAGGAGAAACCTCAGGCTGTTACAAATGAGAAAGCAGGGGCGGGCCGCCCGGCACAGGCGCGTGCTCCCGATCTGCTCGAGGGTCCTGGCTGATGGATCTGCCGGCCCTAAGGCAGACCGCCAGCGGCCTCTTCCCACAGAGCAGTGGGATGCAAAGGGGGGACGGGTCAGAAGGACGACACCACCGACCACCACTGGGCTGAGGGGGGCTGATTAGCAGCCAGCCAATTACTATGAAATAAATGAAAAAAATATTAATTTTATAATGAGTCACCCAAAATGGGCAGGACAGGTATACTTGTATTTTGTCACTTATTTAACATTTTTAAGTACTCTCTGAACTTTTGAACCCATGTGAATAACAAGAGCTAAATGCCCACTGTTCAGAGGTGTTTATTAAATTTTTTAAAACACAAACTAAATTAAATATTCTATTTAAAAAGTCACTATCATCTCACTTGTCTTTGAATGTCTTTTTCATTCATCTTTGTTTGTAATACACACACAGACACAGCCTGACTTCACCTCCAACATCTCAACAATGCCCTCTGTTGAAATGTTCTCTCTGCCTCCGAGTAGACACAGAGCCTAACCACTTGACTCAATCACCAGCATTCCACACCAGGCCACCATCATTCCTCCTGGTATTTCTATGAGCGTTCCCCCACCCCTAGTCCTCTTCCAGGGGAGGTACTTTTTAAAATTTACTTATTTTTATTTTACTTTTACAGAGTTTTGTTTTTTACTGCCATACATAAACCCGAAGCAGCCATAGGTACACAAAGACCCCTCCAACTTGACCTTCCTTCCCATCTGCCTCCCCATCCCATCCCTCTAGGTTGTTCCTGAGCCCCTGTGTGAGTTCTCTTAGTCTTACAGCACATTTACATTGGTTGTGTCTTTTGCATATGGCGATGTAAGTTTCCATGTTACTCTTTCCACGCATCTCACCCATTCCTCCCTCCCCCCAGTGCCCATAAGACTGCTCTCTGTCTGTTTCTCTGTTGTTGCTCTGCATGTGCATCTATCAGTACCGTCTCTCTGGATTCCATACGTATGTGTTATTTATTTTTCTCTTTCTGACTTACTTCACTCTGTATAACAGGTTCTAGGTTCATCCACCTCATTAGAATGGACTCATTTCTTTTTATGGCTGGAAATATTCCATTGTATGTTGTACCGCATGGATCTGCCGGCCCTAAGGCAGACCGCCAGCGGCCTCTTCCCACAGAGCAGTGGGATGCAAAGGGGACGGGTCAGAAGGACGACACCACCGACCACCACTTGGCTGAGGGGGGCTGATTAGCAGCCAGCCAATTACTATGAAATAAATGAAAAAAATATTAATTTTATAATGAGTCACCCAAAATGGGCAGGACAGGTATACTTGTATTTTGTCACTTATTTAACATTTTTAAGTACTCTCTGAACTTTTGAACCCATGTGAATAACAAGAGCTAAATGCCCACTGTTCAGAGGTGTTTATTAAATTTTTTAAAACACAAACTAAATTAAATATTCTATTTAAAAAGTCACTATCATCTCACTTGTCTTTGAATGTTTTTTTCATTCATCTTTGTTTGTAATACACACACAGACACAGCCTGACTTCACCTCCAACATCTCAACAATGCCCTCTGTTGAAATGTTCTCTCTGCCTCCGAGTAGACACAGAGCCTAACCACTTGACTCAATCACCAGCATTCCACACCAGGCCACCATCATTCCTCCTGGTATTTCTATGAGCGTTCCCCCACCCCTAGTCCTCTTCCAGGGGAGGTACTTTTTAAAATTTACTTATTTTTATTTTACTTTTACAGAGTTTTGTTTTTTACTGCCATACATAAACCCGAAGCAGCCATAGGTACACAAAGACCCCTCCAACTTGACCTTCCTTCCCATCTGCCTCCCCATCCCATCCCTCTAGGTTGTTCCTGAGCCCCTGTGTGAGTTCTCTTAGTCTTACAGCACATTTACATTGGTTGTGTCTTTTGCATATGGCGATGTAAGTTTCCATGTTACTCTTTCCACGCATCTCACCCATTCCTCCCTCCCCCCAGTGCCCATAAGACTGCTCTCTGTCTGTTTCTCTGTTGTTGCTCTGCATGTGCATCTATCAGTACCGTCTCTCTGGATTCCATACGTATGTGTTATTTATTTTTCTCTTTCTGACTTACTTCACTCTGTATAACAGGTTCTAGGTTCATCCACCTCATTAGAATGGACTCATTTCTTTTTATGGCTGGAAATATTCCATTGTATGTTGTACCGCATGGTTCCATTGTACCACAGCTTCTTTATCCATTCATTTACTGATGGACATCTAGGTTGTTTCCATGTTCTAGTTATTGTAAATAGTGCTGCAATGAACAATGGCGTAGATGTGTCTTTTTCAATTTTGATTCCCTCAGGGCATGTGCCTAAGAGTGAGATTGCCAGATCATATGGTGGTTCTAGTCCTAGTTTCTTAAAGAATCTCCATACTGTCTTCCACAGTGGCTGTATCAACTTACATTCCCCCCAGCAGTGCGAGAGTGTTCCCTTTTCAGGATAGGTATTTCTTTTAATGGAGCGATCACCAAACAAATCCATGAAACAAGGTTTTCTCTGATTCATGACCCTTAACTTCACAGTCCCTTATACTTCTGTTTATACATGTGAGCTGGTCTATATATTCACTCATTCACTCCTTCATTCATTCATTGTGTTCTCTAGACATGTAACTCACAAAGGATGGTATTCCTGAATGACTGCCACTTTTTAAATTAATTTTTAATTGGTTTGCTTTACAATGCTGTGCTGCCTTCTGCGGTACAATACAAATCAGCCATAAGGATAGACACATCCCCTCCCTCTGGACCCTCCCTCCACCCCACCCCCACTCCATCCCGCCCCTCGAGGTTGTCAGGCTGAGCCCTCTGAGTTATACAGCAACTTCCCACTAGCCATGCATTTCACCCATGGTATATGCTTCCCTGCTGCTCTCTCAGTTCGCCCCACCCTCTCCTTCCCCACTGTGTCCACAAGTCTGTCCTCTGTCGAGGCCTCTATCCCTGCCCTGCAAATAGGTTCATCGGTACCATTTTTCTAGATTCCATATATATGCGTTAATATACCATACTTACTTTTCTCTTCCTGGCTTCCTTCACTCAGCATAACAGGTTTTACATAACGTTCCTTTCTATGGCTTGCCTCTTTTTAATGGTCAAAAGGCAATGAGATTTGCAGCCAGTTTTCAGATGTGCAAGTATAGGCATACGCTGAAGTAAGTGTTTCAAAGAACAGGACCAAAACCAGTCTATTTTACTTTCACAGCGTTCTAGGTTCATCCACCTCATTAGAATGGACTCATTTCTTTTTATGGCTGGAAATATTCCATTGTATGTTGTACCGCATGGTTCCATTGTACCACAGCTTCTTTATCCATTCATTTACTGATGGACATCTAGGTTGTTTCCATGTTCTAGTTATTGTAAATAGTGCTGCAATGAACAATGGCGTAGATGTGTCTTTTTCAATTTTGATTCCCTCAGGGCATGTGCCTAAGAGTGAGATTGCCAGATCATATGGTGGTTCTAGTCCTAGTTTCTTAAAGAATCTCCATACTGTCTTCCACAGTGGCTGTATCAACTTACATTCCCCCCAGCAGTGCGAGAGTGTTCCCTTTTCAGGATAGGTATTTCTTTTAATGGAGCGATCACCAAACAAATCCATGAAACAAGGTTTTCTCTGATTCATGACCCTTAACTTCACAGTCCCTTATACTTCTGTTTATACATGTGAGCTGGTCTATATATTCACTCATTCACTCCTTCATTCATTCATTGTGTTCTCTAGACATGTAACTCACAAAGGATGGTATTCCTGAATGACTGCCACTTTTTAAATTAATTTTTAATTGGTTTGCTTTACAATGCTGTGCTGCCTTCTGCGGTACAATACAAATCAGCCATAAGGATAGACACATCCCCTCCCTCTGGACCCTCCCTCCACCCCACCCCCACTCCATCCCGCCCCTCGAGGTTGTCAGGCTGAGCCCTCTGAGTTATACAGCAACTTCCCACTAGCCATGCATTTCACCCATGGTATATGCTTCCCTGCTGCTCTCTCAGTTCGCCCCACCCTCTCCTTCCCCACTGTGTCCACAAGTCTGTCCTCTGTCGAGGCCTCTATCCCTGCCCTGCAAATAGGTTCATCGGTACCATTTTTCTAGATTCCATATATATGCGTTAATATACCATACTTACTTTTCTCTTCCTGGCTTCCTTCACTCAGCATAACAGGTTTTACATAACGTTCCTTTCTATGGCTTGCCTCTTTTTAATGGTCAAAAGGCAATGAGATTTGCAGCCAGTTTTCAGATGTGCAAGTATAGGCATACGCTGAAGTAAGTGTTTCAAAGAACAGGACCAAAACCAGTCTATTTTACTTTCACAGCGTTACTGACAAAATAGATCTATGCTGTGATTTCAGGTCAGACATTTTGTCTCTATGGAATAACAACAGACGGGAAACACTTGTTGAGTCGATAAGTCGTGTCCAACTCTTCGCAACCGCATGGATTACAGCAGGCCAGGCTTCTGCATCCTTCACTATCTCCCAGAGTTTGCTCAAATTTATGTCTATTGAGTCAGTGATGCCATCCAACCGTCTCATCCTCGGTCACCTCCTTCTCCTCCTGCCCTCAGTCATTCCCAGCATCAGGGTCTTTACCAGTGAGTCGGCTTTTTGCGTCAGGTGGCCAAAGTACTGGGGCTTCAGCTTCAGCATCAGTCCTTCCAATGAATACTCAGGGTTGATTTCCTTTAGGATTGACTGGTTTGATCTCCTTGATGCCCAAGGAACTCTCAAGAGTCTTCTTCAGCACCGCAGTTTGAAAGCATCAATTCTTTGGCACTCAGCCTTCTTCATGGTCCAACTTTCACAACTGTACATGACGACTGGAAAAACCACAGCTTTGACTATGTGGATCTTCGTCAGCAAAGTAATGTCTCTGCTTTCTAATATACTGCCTAAGTTTGTCACAGCTTTTTCTTCCAAGGAGCAAGACTTTACCGAGTCAATTGTCTACAAATAACCTAAAACATTTAGTATCTGTACAAAACGTGTGAATATGAATATTTAATGCCCCAACTCTGCAATAGGAAGACTGGAAAACCATATTCTACTCAATATTGTCAAGGTTAAAAGAATAAATCAAATCCAAATAAAATTTTTCTAAAATCCGTATGCACCAAGAAAATCTAAAAATCCTGGGGTAAAAAGAACTCTTTCTAGTCTGACTTTGTACTTCCTCTCTGTTCCTAACTGTTCAGAAACACATCCAAACGATTCAATATCAAATCACGTAACCTTTCTCATTTTGGTTTTTTTTGCCTCTTAATTTAATCGTTCCTTTCTATGGCTTGCCTCTTTTTAATGGTCAAAAGGCAATGAGATTTGCAGCCAGTTTTCAGATGTGCAAGTATAGGCATACGCTGAAGTAAGTGTTTCAAAGAACAGGACCAAAACCAGTCTATTTTACTTTCACAGCGTTACTGACAAAATAGATCTATGCTGTGATTTCAGGTCAGACATTTTGTCTCTATGGAATAACAACAGACGGGAAACACTTGTTGAGTCGATAAGTCGTGTCCAACTCTTCGCAACCGCATGGATTACAGCAGGCCAGGCTTCTGCATCCTTCACTATCTCCCAGAGTTTGCTCAAATTTATGTCTATTGAGTCAGTGATGCCATCCAACCGTCTCATCCTCGGTCACCTCCTTCTCCTCCTGCCCTCAGTCATTCCCAGCATCAGGGTCTTTACCAGTGAGTCGGCTTTTTGCGTCAGGTGGCCAAAGTACTGGGGCTTCAGCTTCAGCATCAGTCCTTCCAATGAATACTCAGGGTTGATTTCCTTTAGGATTGACTGGTTTGATCTCCTTGATGCCCAAGGAACTCTCAAGAGTCTTCTTCAGCACCGCAGTTTGAAAGCATCAATTCTTTGGCACTCAGCCTTCTTCATGGTCCAACTTTCACAACTGTACATGACGACTGGAAAAACCACAGCTTTGACTATGTGGATCTTCGTCAGCAAAGTAATGTCTCTGCTTTCTAATATACTGCCTAAGTTTGTCACAGCTTTTTCTTCCAAGGAGCAAGACTTTACCGAGTCAATTGTCTACAAATAACCTAAAACATTTAGTATCTGTACAAAACGTGTGAATATGAATATTTAATGCCCCAACTCTGCAATAGGAAGACTGGAAAACCATATTCTACTCAATATTGTCAAGGTTAAAAGAATAAATCAAATCCAAATAAAATTTTTCTAAAATCCGTATGCACCAAGAAAATCTAAAAATCCTGGGGTAAAAAGAACTCTTTCTAGTCTGACTTTGTACTTCCTCTCTGTTCCTAACTGTTCAGAAACACATCCAAACGATTCAATATCATCAGAGACCACTCACGTCCACATCCCTAGCTTTCAAATAGTTTACACCGTGAAATCACAAAGGCACTGATTGTCATTCTCAAAAGACAGAATCACTCCACGATCACATCAAAAGCATTTGAATAGTTCCTCTAGTTATGGAGAAGGTTAAATCTAAAATGTTGAAACTGTTGCATTATTATTTTGAAATGAAATAGCAAGCCACATCAGACAGCTCAACAGACATCGAATCATGCATGCCCAGAAAACTAAAGACAACTGCTCAGGTGATGTTAGTATCTCTTACACTTGATTTATGTATATGTTCCATGTTCAAGTCTCCATATGTTCTTGTTTTCCATTAAGAAACAAACAGGGAGGTGCTTCCAAAGCTAATATAACACCTGAGAATTCCTATCCCTTGTAACCAGAGAAAATCCTGTGTTTGCTTAAGTGACTGCCTTAAATTTCAAAGATTCTAAGTTCTACCTTGGGCTTCTCTGGTTTCTTGGTTCAGTAGTAAAGAATCGCCTGCAATGCAGGAGACCACCTGTCATGAGGAAGATGCCAGTGGGAAGACGCCCTGGAGAAGGAAGTGGCAACCCACTCCAGTATTCCTTCCTGGAGAATCCTACGGACAGAGGAACCTGGCAGGCTACAGCCCATAGGGTAGCAAGAGACAGACACAATTTAGCTACTAAACCACCACCAAGTTCAACCTCTGTGCTAAGATTCATGCATTTTTACTTTTAGTGATGATATGCAATGGGACAGAGCTGCAGAGGTGAACATGTACACAGTGTACATTTTCCTATCAGGGAAGTTACGAACCGTTCCCTCAGCTTTGACATCAATGTGACTTTCTTTTCAGATTTTCTTTTCACATGTCTTTACATTGTAACGTCCTTATTGAATCTGTGACAACATTGCTTCTGTTTTATGTTTTGGTTTTTTGGCCGGGAGGCATACGGCATTTTACTTGGGAAGGCAAAGTCATATCCACTGGACCATCAGGAAGTCCCCAAGGTGACTTCTGAATTGTGGTGAATTTGGTGTACAATTGTGGTGTGTACAATTGTGTACATCACAGTGTACAATGTGATGAACTTGCACATCACCACAAGAGCTGGAGACCAAGCAATACCTGGTTAAAGATGGAAAGGTTTTGTGTCACTAGACTTCCTCATGGGTTCTTCAATGCCTTGTGCACCTTGAACACATGAATTACACATAAAATACAACCTACTCCATTTTCTGGATCTGTCTTACAGCTAAGAGTTGGGCTATTCTCCTCAAACTTCTAACAAATTCCAACAGCATACTCCTAGAGTTAACTCCCACAAACAGTAGGCCAAAATGAGTCTCTGAAAATATAGATTACTTTATGGGTACCAGGAAAATATGTCAATTTTTCTCCAGGTAATTCACTACTGAGTCAGACTGGGTGGGCTGTGGTAGAGGATTTTAAAGAATGTACGCGACCATAATAAAATACTAATATTTCTGACAGGAAAATTCTTCCGAGGGAGTGCTCATTGGTTTAGGAATTTTTCATGAGATAAAACCAAAAGGATGACAAACTGTTTGAGGGGTACTATAATTTTGTTTCTAAGCCCTTTTAACCCCTCACCCCTTCTGCAAAACCAATCATTAACCCGTATCTCTCTTGGTGATCAATTCTGATTCAGAAACAAAAGCTTTGTGATATGAGCACATGTCCAGTCACCATGGTGCCCACGCCTACCCTCCATCACAAACCACCCTCCTGGAAAATAAAACCACAGACCTTATAACAAGAGTGAACAGATCCCACTGTCAAGACAAGAGAAAAATCTGTAAGCTGTGATCTAAGGAATTTATTACCAACACAGTATCAGCTAACACGTCCCCAAAATGATTCACCGAAGCTCAAAATACAGACTCACGAAAAAGTAGGAAAGGACATTAGAGATAGGGTGCACTTATGATCTTTTAGGCTAAACCAGAGGAAGCCAATCTTCTGAGAAAATTCATTCCCCAGATCTTAGCAAAGTATTCCTTCCCTCCCTCCAGTCCCCTCTTTCAACACAAGACAGGTTTGCCCTGAATATGGATCAAACACAGCATCTGCCTGGGTCACATCACTCTCCTGGTCCTGGGTTTCCCTTCCAGCTCTGGTTATTCCCTGATTTTATGCTGTGTATTTACTTGCTTTCTGGTTGTTTCTCTCTCCCACTGGAACGCAAGCTCAGTGAGAGTTTGGTCTGTTATATTCATCTCTGTCCCTCAGAGGCACTTGCTGGACACTCCATAAATGGATATTAAATGAATGAATATATCCTGAATTCCAGCCATAATAACACTCACACAATTACCACAACCACAAAAGATGGGGGAAAATGAATTAGAAAGAGAAGCCCTAATAGAGTGCTTCTTAAAAACAAACAAATCCCACAAGAATTATGCCTCCAAATCTCGAGAAATAAATAAAACTTTGCAGCTTTTAACATATATATGGATCTATCCATCTACATTCATATTTTCCTACAAACAGAGAAATCCATAGTTTCAAAATCACTAACCCTCATTTTATAGTATTTTAGAAGGGGCTCCCCGGTGGCCCGGAAGGTAAAGAATCTGCCTGCAGTGTAGGGAGCTCAGGTTTGAGGCCTGGGTGTGGAAGATCCCCTGGAGAAAGGCATGGCTACTCACTCCAGTATTCTTTTTTTTTTTTTTTAAAGATTTATTTATTTATTTATTTGGGGCGGGGTTTGGGTTGAGGAGGGAGGGGAGTGGGCAGGCCACTTCTATTGGTCTTTCATTTCTCTATTTTCATCCGTCTTTGTTCTTTGGCTCTTGTGGGCCTCCCATCGTGGTGGCGTCTGTCGTCGCAGAGCACTGGCTGTGGGCGCATGCGCGCCAGAGCTCCGGCTCGGTAATTGGACACATCGGTCCAGCCGCTCCGCGGCATGTGGGATCTTCCCAGGCCAGGGCTCAAACTGGCGCCCCTTGCACTGCAAGGCGGTGTCCTTACCCACTGGACCACCAGGGAAGCCCGACTCCAGTATTCTTGAAAGGAGAATTCCATGGACAGAGAAGCCTGGAGGGCTAACAGTCCATGAGATCGTGAAGAACTGGACACAACTAGTGACTAACACACACACACACAATTCTTTTAGAAAGAAGATTTAAGACATGAATAAACTGACTGCAACAATTAACCATCTTGGGGCTTCCCCTGGTGGTCCAGTGGGTAAGGAGACACCGCCTTGCAGTGTAAGGGGCGCCGGTTCGAGCCCTGGCCTGGGAAGATCCCACGTGCCGCGAGCGGCTGGACCCATGTGTCCAATCCACCGAGCCTTGAGCGCTGGACACTTAAATGGAATTAATGAATATATATCCTGAATTCCAGCCATAATAACACTCACACAATTACCACAACCACAAAAGATGGGGGAAAATGAATTAGAAAGAGAAGCCCTAATAGAGTGCTTCTTAAAAACAAACAAATCCCACAAGAATTATGCCTCCAAATCTCGAGAAATAAATAAAACTTTGCAGCTTTTAACATATATATGGATCTATCCATCTACATTCATATTTTCCTACAAACAGAGAAATCCATAGTTTCAAAATCACTAACCCTCATTTTATAGTATTTTAGAAGGGGCTCCCCGGTGGCCCGGAAGGTAAAGAATCTGCCTGCAGTGTAGGGAGCTCAGGTTTGAGGCCTGGGTGTGGAAGATCCCCTGGAGAAAGGCATGGCTACTCACTCCAGTATTCTTTTTTTTTTTTTTTAAAGATTTATTTATTTATTTATTTGGGGCGGGGTTTGGGTTGAGGAGGGAGGGGAGTGGGCAGGCCACTTCTATTGGTCTTTCATTTCTCTATTTTCATCCGTCTTTGTTCTTTGGCTCTTGTGGGCCTCCCATCGTGGTGGCGTCTGTCGTCGCAGAGCACTGGCTGTGGGCGCATGCGCTCCAGAGCTCCGGCTCGGTAATTGGACACATCAGTCCAGCCGCTCCGCGGCATGTGGGATCTTCCCAGGCCAGGGCTCAAACTGGCGCCCCTTGCACTGCAAGGCGGTGTCCTTACCCACTGGACCACCAGGGAAGCCCGACTCCAGTATTCTTGAAAGGAGAATTCCATGGACAGAGAAGCCTGGAGGGCTAACAGTCCATGAGATCGTGAAGAACTGGACACAACTAGTGACTAACACACACACACACAATTCTTTTAGAAAGAAGATTTAAGACATGAATAAACTGACTGCAACAATTAACCATCTTGGGGCTTCCCCTGGTGGTCCAGTGGGTAAGGAGACACCGCCTTGCAGTGTAAGGGGCGCCGGTTCGAGCCCTGGCCTGGGAAGATCCCACGTGCCGCGGAGCGGCTGGACCCATGTGTCCAATCACCGAGCCTGAGCTCTGGAGCACATGCGCCCAGAGCCGGTGCTCTGCGACGACAGACGCCACCACGATGGGAGGCCCACAAGAGCCAAAGAACAAAGACGGATGAAAATAGAGAAATGAAAGACCAATAGAAGTGGCCTGCCCACTCCCCTCCCTCCTCAACCCAAACCCCGCCCAAAATAAATAAATAAATAAATCTTTAAAAAAAAAAAAAAAAAACAATTAACCATCTCTAGCTTATAGTATACTCAGTATCCTTTCCTGGGCAAGCTCATGGACAGAGGACCCTAGCGGGCTGCACTCCATGGGGTCACAAAGAGTCAGGCACAACTCAGTGACTTAAGCCTGCATGCACACAGCTTGTCCTGTGTGTTTTAGCCCTTTTTGTCTCCGTTGTTATCAGGTTGACTTTAGGCTTCCAGGAAAGGAGAGTCTAATAGGAGCCTGAGAATGAAACCAGCTGAGGCCAGGGACCAAGCTGTAGACGTCCCAGCTGTTCCTGTCTGCTTTTAGAGTCAAGGCACCTGAATCCTCCTCTCGTGCACGCTGGCTAAGGCGTTCTGCCTTGGAAGTACAGGTTACGCTGATCAGCACGCCCTGGGCCAAGCAGAGCCACGCCCTCTTTCAGTGTCCCCACACCAGTGAGCTGCACCCACAGTTCTCCTGGACCAGGGCCTACAATCAGGCCCCCTGTTTCATCACTTCCTGCCTGAGCATTCCCTGCTTTGGGTGCTGGGTGGGAACACCATCTGGAGAGATGTGGACAGTATCCTTCGTCCTTTTATTTACTGCCTCCTACAAAACACACAGGTAGAACGCCAGCACACTTCACGGTCTCCTCTGTCGTTGGTGGTCAGTCCCTAAGTTGTGTCTGACTCGTCATGACCCCGTGCGCTGCAGCATGCCAGGTTCCTCTGCCCTTCACTCACTCCCTTTTCCTCGCCAGCATTACACAGAATCTCAGCGTCACTGAGTAAATAAAATCATTACCAGCAATTATAAGTTACTTCTTCATCTCTGACTGGATACATCGTAGGTTAGCTGTCATTTTATAGTGATATTGAACTATTCTAGAGGGTACTTCCTAACACAGCCCTTAGAAGGACCTTCTTTCCTCCAATTTCTGTCTTCCCCTCAACACTCCATTGTGCATAACAGCACCCTTGCACTGTCTCGCGTTTGTTCGCGTCCTAATTTGTCTTCATCAGTCGGTCAGATTAACCTTTAGCGAGCGCCTTATCGACTCTGGATTGCTCCTCCATCACTCCCTGAGGGCTGTCTCCTTTAATATCTTCACTTTTATCACCTCATTTTATTATTTGGTGGTAAAGGCAATCCCGCCCGCCAGCACCTGGCAAGTGGTCACTTTGAAGGCTGTCACTCACACCGCACCTCAAAGCAGACTCTGATCCCCCACTTGAAGGACTGCAGCCTCGTTTATAAATGGACTACCATCCCATGTGTCCGTTCCCCAAGAGGCCACTCATCCCACCGATCTTGGATGTCAACATGAAGGGGATGGGAGACCTAAACTTGCAGCCGCCAAAACCTAGGCAGGTGCATGTAGATTCCATCGTGTCCAGGAGCCCGTGGACGGCAGCCCGCCAGGCTCCTCTGTCCGTGGGATTCTCCAGGCAAGAATCCTGGAGAGGGCTGCCATGCCCTTCTCTGGGGATCTTCCTAACCCAGGGGTTGAACCTTTGCCTCCTGCATTGGCAGGAAGATTCTTTACCACCAAGCCACCAGGAGCAATCTTCAGCTTCCTAGAGAAAATTCCTAAGAAAATGAGTCACTGAGTACTTTTTATGAAGGAGAAGGAGAGTAATGCAAAACATTGGTGATGAAGTTGGAGGTCGTTAACCCGGGGAGAACCTGTTTCCATTGTTTAATTTAAAATACCCATTTTTATAGGTTCTCCATCAATGATAGGGCAGTATAGGCACAACAGTCTTCTTGAAAAGGTTCTAATTATATTGCAGAATTACCTAGGGTTTCTACAGCCAAAAGGAATGCATTCTTATCTCTTCGACTCCATATAAGCAAAAATGGTTTCTTGCTTTAATATATCTCTTTGAATTGCAAACTTACCTGCTGCATAAACATGCATCCTTGTTTCTAAGTATCCTGTCTTACAGCACGTACGAGCATCATTAATGAAATAAAATAGAACACCATTCACACAAAGAAGGCAAAGGAGCAACAAGCAAGTAGCAAATGACTCTTGACAAACAGACAAATAATTAATGACCAGCGACCAACAAGGTACAATTATCTGGAGCAGGATAATGATTATACATCATGCTGGTGAGAGGGCTTCTTTTTTTTTTCCCTTTCTTGACCCCTGGGCAAGTACACAAAGGTGTTTTGAGGGGAAAAAAAAGCATCTTTAACATGATTCTCTTCCATCTGCCCGTCTCTACTGTCACATCTTGTGGGTCCTTGGGGGAAACAGCCTCACAGAAGCAACGCGAGGTTTCTAAATAATACATCACAACTGGGCTCATCATTTAGCTTCATCATTGTTTTTCTATGTCACCAAGTCGGAATTCTACTTTCATATTCCTTTCCAATTTCCACTGTCATCCTGAGTCGCAATGTAGAGGAAAAATAAAGGGCCCAGTGAGATGGAATGTCATGGGGGAAGGATTGTTTGCAATCAACAGGCAAACAAAGAACCTGCAGTGAAAACTGCCGGTGGAAAGAAAGATGCGCATTACCCCCCGACATGAAAATGTATGTCTTTGCTGTCTGTGCCCTGGCGTAGTCCATGGGGACGGGAGACCATCAGCCGAGGCAGCCACCATGTTCTGCCGTGGTTGCAGAGAAACGGCTGGAATACAGAAACCGCAGAGGGAACGGCGTCTGATAAATGGAAATGAAAAATCCTACAAAATAACACCCGGAAAGCCAAGCCCCCTTGGTGACAGCTTTGGGTGTCATTTACATCCCCAGCCCTGCATCAGTCAGTGTTTTCCAACAGCTATTTTTAACGACGCCGTGAAGTATTTACTTGACAAGAAAATCATTTGACTCTCTATAGAACAAAGGTCTTGATCAATCTTTGAAATCACCCTGTTCTTCTTACGGATGGGATTCTCTCAAGGACAGTGATTCTATCAGGAAACTGAGAACCTAATGACATGCTCAAAACAATAATTTTCATTCCTTTTAACTTGCTGAATATTTTCCAGTAATGGGGCTCCCATCAGGAAATCTAGAGTATAATCAAAATAATGATTTGTTTCCTGAAAAGTTTTCATGTGAGTACTCTTTCATGCTGAATTTGTTTTCTGCTGAAAGAACTTAAATAATACATTTATCATTATCAGTCCTGACTAGGATACAGGGAAGAGCAAATTTTAAAATCTGTTACTATTTGGCAAACCTAGTATTTGGATAATCTTTGCTTTTGGCTTTTCGTAGAAAATATCACAGCCTCTGGCTTAGCTGGTCACACAATTTCAACAAGTAATTTCAACCCATGTTAATTGCAAAGGATACGTAATCCCTCAATCACAAAATTATAGTAAGAATTAAGCAGAAGTCTCAACACTTTCATGGACGCAAATCATATACAAGATAAAAGAACAACAAGATGCCACTGTAGAGCATAGGGAACAATATTCAATATTCTAGGATTAGCCATAATGGGAAAGGATCTAAAAAGAATGTATACGTATGAAAAATCGAATCACACTGAGGCACAGCAGAAATAAACACAATGTTGTAAATCAAGTCTCCATCAATGAAGAATAAACAAAAAGAATTTCCACAGTTTTAATCTGTCACTCTATTTGAACAGCCCTGTACTCCCTCTCCAACATCTAAATCAGAAGCCTGACCTAGAAAACACTGAAAAAAAATCACGGTGGGACTTCCCTGCTGGCCCACTGGTTAAGACTTCACCTTTCAGTGCAGGGGGTGGGGGTTTGATCCCTAATTGGGGAATGAAGATCCCATGTGCTTCCTGGTCAAAAATCCAGACCATAAACAGAAGTAATATTGTTACAAATTCATTATAAATATATTTTTTAAGTCTTTTAACAAATGGTCCACACCAAAAAAAAAATCTTTAAAATTTAGATTAATTAGGGCTTCCCCTGGTGGTGCAGTGGGTAAGGACACCGCCTTGCAGTGCAAGGGGTGCCAGTTCGATCCCTGGCCTGGGAAGATCCCACGTGCCGTGGAGCGGCTGGACCCATGTGTCCAATTACCGAGCCGGAGCTCTGGAGCACATGCGCCCAGAGCCGGCGCTCTGCGACGACAGAGGCCACTGCGATGGGAGGCCCACTGGAGCCAAAGAACAAAGACGGATGAAGATAGAGAAATGAAAGACCAATAGAAGTGGCCCGCCTGCTTCCCTCCCTCCCCAACCCGACCCCCGCCCAAAATAAAGAAATAAATTTAAAAAAAAAAATTAGATTAATTAATAACATTTTTTTAAAGTAAAGGCATTTTGACAGCCAAAATAAATGCCTCTTTGGGTGCCTCTCACTCGTCTGTGCTAATACTCAGTGTCCCCGAGGATATAAACACACGGGCTCCAAGCTCCCCCCTGAAACACCAACACTCTGTTCTCCGCCAGCATCCAAATGTCCTTTGCTGTCTCTCCTCTTTATAATTTAACTCAAAATCTAGACAGGCAGTCCACAGGTAAGTAGCAGCCCGTGTGTGTGCTGAGTGGTTTCAGCCCCGTGTCCAGCTCTCTGAGACCTCAGGACTTTAGCCCGCCAGGCTCCTCTGTTCCGTGAGACTCTGGAGGCAAGAGCACAGGAGAGAACTGCCACGCCCTCCTCTCCAGGGGATCTTCTGACCGGGGATCACCAGACCCGAGTCTCTTCAGTCTCCTGCGCAGGCAGGTGGGTGCCTTACCCCAGCGCCATCTGGGAAGCCCGAGTAACAGATCCGTCAATCTGACTCACTATTCCAAGCTAAAGCGATACTGGTGGCTCATTAGTTACCTCATCTTTGATGATGAGATATGTGAATATGATTATTCGGCTGTGGATATCAGTCCCTCAGGAGGAGGGTAGGTCTTACAAAGTTATATAGGAAGTGCATACATGAGCTCCTGAACTTAATGCAAAACAATATTATGTATGTCAAATTCTAAAGTCTTTAAGAACCTTAAAGGTAAATCCATATCTATATCTGAGAGCATAATGGAATTGTCTAGAACCTTGAGCAAAAATACATCATTGATAAATATTTGCTGAATTGACTTAACGTCTGGTGTTTCGTTCTGAATTGAACGTGGAGTTAGCCTTGGTTTAGAACCTCATACCATCAGCTACACTGTGCGTGGCCTGGAAGACTTACCGATCCCTCTGTGCCTCGGTTTCCACATCTGTGAAATGGGTCGGATACCAGAGTCTGGTGTGGTTGGCTGGTGTGGTGACCCCATGAGATCACGTGTAAACTGTGCTGACAGTGAGGCCTGGCCAGTGAACATGACCAATGGCTCTTCCTGTTATATTACATGCTGACCTTTGTTTTAAATAGGGTATCAGTATATTCAGCTTTTAGTATGGTACACACGTTTACTTCGAGGTGATCTTGCTCTGACATTTTCCTTTAAAAATAAGAGTCTCTCTGCCTTATGGAATAAATAGAAAAACGGCAAAGAAACTAAGTGACAGAAATTTTTTAAAAGCTTCAGATTTCTTAACTTCATAGCTAAAGTCATTAAACAGTATGTGAAGTAGCACTAGATTAGCATAATTTCCCTTAGTACTGTACCAAGAGAACATGCCAAGTTTTCTGTGACACTGCGTTATGATAGAAAAATACTAAGTGTAGCAAACATGCATCGTGTTTTCCATTGAGTGGACTGAAGAAAAGATAGTGCACAATCTTGCCTAAGGCCATGCAGCTATTTAGGTCTAGCCCCAGTATTATTAATAAAACCTAAATAAACTGACCCTAGATGCCTCTCTGTTCCACATTATCCTTCCTGGGTTCCTTTCTTTGCCTTGATGCCTTGGGCACCACCATCCAGAAAGGTCCCCCTAATTCCAAGCTAATAGCGATACTGGTGGCTCATTAGTTACCTCATCTTTGATGATGAGATATGTGAATATGATTATTCGGCTGTGGATATCAGTCCCTCAGGAGGAGGGTAGGTCTTACAAAGTTATATAGGAAGTGCATACATGAGCTCCTGAACTTAATGCAAAACAATATTATGTATGTCAAATTCTAAAGTCTTTAAGAACCTTAAAGGTAAATCCATATCTATATCTGAGAGCATAATGGAATTGTCTAGAACCTTGAGCAAAAATACATCATTGATAAATATTTGCTGAATTGACTTAACGTCTGGTGTTTCGTTCTGAATTGAACGTGGAGTTAGCCTTGGTTTAGAACCTCATACCATCAGCTACACTGTGCGTGGCCTGGAAGACTTACCGATCCCTCTGTGCCTCGGTTTCCACATCTGTGAAATGGGTCGGATACCAGAGTCTGGTGTGGTTGGCTGGTGTGGTGACCCCATGAGATCACGTGTAAACTGTGCTGACAGTGAGGCCTGGCCAGTGAACATGACCAATGGCTCTTCCTGTTATATTACATGCTGACCTTTGTTTTAAATAGGGTATCAGTATATTCAGCTTTTAGTATGGTACACACGTTTACTTCGAGGTGATCCTGCTCTGACTTTTTCCCTTTTAAAAAATAAGAGTCTCTCTGCCTTATGGAATAAATAGAAAAACGGCAAAGAAACTAAGTGACAGAAATTTTTTAAAAGCTTCAGATTTCTTAACTTCATAGCTAAAGTCATTAAACAGTATGTGAAGTAGCACTAGATTAGCATAATTTCCCTTAGTACTGTACCAAGAGAACATGCCAAGTTTTCTGTGACACTGCGTTATGATAGAAAAATACTAAGTGTAGCAAACATGCATCGTGTTTTCCATTGAGTGGACTGAAGAAAAGATAGTGCACAATCTTGCCTAAGGCCATGCAGCTATTTAGGTCTAGCCCCAGTATTATTAATAAAACCTAAATAAACTGACCCTAGATGCCTCTCTGTTCCACATTATCCTTCCTGGGTTCCTTTCTTTGCCTTGATGCCTTGGGCACCACCATGCAGAAATGTCCCTTTGTAAATGAACTACAAACACATCCACCTGTTTCCACTAGCTGCAGAGAAAATGGAGAACTTTGAGACACTCGCTGTGATAAACCATCATTCCCAGAAAATAAGTTCCCAGAAAATACATCCAACTTTTCTGATAAAAACTGCATTAAAATTCCAAAAAGCTTCAATTACTCAGTCTCTCTGGAGATTTTTAAACACAAAAATAAATTTGCATATATAGTAACATCAACATATCTCTAGGCCTTAACTTCAAGACACAACCTTGAGGAAGAAAATAGTTGCTGATATCACAGAAAATATCACATTTATAAACCTACTACCATGATAAGGAGTTGTAATACTTAGGTTGGGAAATACTTCGATTCCAAAGCTTTAAAGGAAAAAAATGGAAATGCCAGAAAACTAGCTAGCTTTGGTTTGGAGAAAAATCTTTTTGAGCCACGAAAATAGAAAGTCACTGCGTCAGTGGCCCGAAACATGGAGGATTTTCCTCCCTGGCATTGGCTCTCGGCTCTCCCAAAGCAGACGTATCAACTCATTTTACTGTCCTATCAAAATTTTAAACTCAGCCAGAGGAGAAGACTCACCACTGCACTCCCTTCCCCCAGGAATGTTTCCAGGCAGCTCAGCAGTAGAGAATCCACCTGCCAAAGCAGGAGACCCAGGAGACGTGAGTTTGATTCCTGGGTTGGGGAGATCCCCTGGAGGAGAAAACGGCAACCCACTCCAGTATTCACGCCTGGGAAATCCCATGACTGCGGAGCCTCGAGGGCTACAGTCCATGGAGCCACAAACAGTTGGACACAACTGAGCAGGCACACCCCAGAAATAGTCCTTTAGACCCTTTCACACACTCATGGCATTTCAGGCGAGCATAGGCTTCTCAGGGGCGTTGGAACAAGGCTTGCTGTGACGTGACAGCTATTGTGAAAGGAGAGTGGCATGGGGGAATCGAGGGTGCTTCTGGGATCCTATGTTCTTCCACTTGTCAGTTCTACTTTAAAGAAAATGTTGGTCCCTAACAGCAGCAGTGGAGCCCAGAGAGTGCCACGAAAGGCGAGAGCCTGCGCTGGCTCCACTCAAGGCCAGGATGTGCACCACGGTATACCTGCACCTTCACACACTCAACTGCCGGCAGCTAGGCACACAGGAGAAATTATTTTTGTATCAAAATGCCATGACAAGACTGTCTTTACCAGGGGTTCAATAAGAGCAGGGTACTTTAATAATCTTTTATTACTCAGACAGAATTACGCCAGCAGCTCAGCAGACACTGCACAGGTCACTTAGGGGTGACGTCCGTCCTTCCTACAGGAAATCAACCCTGAATAGTCATTGGAAGTATGGACGCTAAAGCTGAAGCTCCAATCCTTTGGCAACCTGATGGGAAGCACCAACTGAGTAGAAAATACTCTGAGGCTGGGCAAGACTGAGGGCAGGAGGAGATGGGGGCAACAGAGGAGGAGATGGTTGGGTGGCATCACGGACTCAATGGACATGAGTTTGAGCAGACTCTAGGAGATACAGAAGGACAGGGAAGCCTGGTGTGCTGCAGTCCATGGGGTGGCAAAGAGATGAACACAACCAAGTGATTAAATAACAACAGCAAATGTACAAATGTTAAGCATACACACATTTTAACCTCCAGTATTTTCCTCATAAATGTATCCATGCCTCCAAGAGAATATTAAACTACCTGTGCAGCTATTTCATCAATGTTTTTAGAGCCAATGATTAAACTATTTAATTCATACAAGTGATTATTTGACAAAATCAGATGATTGGCAATTCTAATGGATATGCAGAAAGAGTACTGAGAAAATAAACACTGAAAACCAACTAGAAAAAAATTTTCAATTATTAACATAACTTTCTCACTACAAAGCATCATGTTTTACAAACTGGGGCCAACTGTCTAGTTGCTAAACATCATAATAGCAGGTTATTACAAATATTGTGTCTGCTTGTGATAAAACACCTGCGTGTTTGGAATTAGAACTTTTCCAAAGTTCACAGAGACATGGACACCAAGGAAACTGTGTATAGGACATTAGGAATTTCCCAAGCAGTTACTCGTTGATGAAAGATACAATATTGGAGGCATGAGGGAGCTACGGGCTGGCAGTTATTTAGCAATATCATTAAATCTAAGAAATCACAATATTGTAAACTAGAAGTTTACTTAAAGAAAAGCTCCTACCATTTTTTTCTTTTTTTCCCTCTCTGTTTTTTGGACGACAGTGGACCTGTTTCCTAGCTTTAGAGCTCGTCTCTATTGTGGGCTATGCTGTTGTCTGGCACCCTGACCAGCTTCCCAGAAACCCCTTGCAGCCTCCAGGCTCACAATTCATCCAGGCAGTCCTTATTTGTGTCTGTAAGTCTCTTCACTGCATCATTCTCTCTGACAGGAGCTTGCAAAACTCCCTTTGAGGGGCTCCCCAGGTAGCTCAGTGGTAAAGCATCCCCTGCCCACACAGCTGACTCAGGTTCCAGCCTGAGTCCAGGAAGAGCCGATAGGCCCAGGAGCAACTACGCCTGTGTGCCCTAACCACTGAAGCCTGTGCGCCTTAGAGCCCGACCTCCACGGCAAGAGAAGCCCCCACGGCGAGAAGCCAAGCACCACAGCTAGAGAGAACCCCTCTCACTGCAGCTAGGGAAAAGCCAGTGCAGCCATGAAGATCCACCCAACACAGCCAAAACGAAACAAACAGACCTGATAAAACAGCTTTCTCTGGAATTCTCACCTGTTTTTATTCTTTCTGCAGTCCCTACCCTTTCCCCTCAGTCCTTTGACCCTTCAGACAGAACCAGGCACACTGGCCAACTGGGACAAGGGGACAAGGATGGGAGCTTTCTCTTCCGGCACTCTGAAATTCTCTCAAGTCAGAGCAACCTCCGTCCTCCACCTGATGCTTGAAACCCAACTCCAAGCACAGGAGATATGCAAGAGGCAGGCTGGATGCATGGAAGGTTCGATGCTCCCCTTCAGGGAAGATCCCCTGGAGGAGGCCGTGGCAACCCACTCCACGGACAGAGGAGCCTGGCGGGCTATGGTCCGCAAGGTCTCAAAGAGTCAGACACAACTGAAGTGACTCAGCAGGTACGCAATGTGTAAAGCAGAACTGCTCCCATCCATCTGCCCGACCTTCACTACACGCGTCTACTCCTCAGAGTGCTGGGAAAACCCTGAGGCAGTGTACGCATCTGTAAACACTTCGATGTCGGCTATATTGATTCATAATTTAAGATATCAGAGTAATAGCAAAATAAAAAGAAATGTACAGTCACAGTGTTTATCCCCAAGCTTGTGCGCTGAAGTGGTGTTCACTGCCCCTCTCCAAGCACTCGGCCTACTGCACTGGATCTCACTTTCCGAGAGGTCTGCTTTCACAGAAGCCTACCCTAGCCTGGGGCTTCCCTGATGGCTCTGTGGTGAAGAATCCACCTATCAAGCAAAAGACAGATCCCAGAGTCAGGAAGAACCCTGGAGAAGGGAATGGCAACTCACTCCACTATTCCTGCCTGGAAAATCTCATGGACGGAGGAGCCTGGTGGACTATAGTCCGTGAGTTTGCAAAGGGCATGACAAGACTGAGCAATGAAACAGCCACCACCATCCTAGCTTTAATCAAGCACAGAACTACTTGTGAGTGTTTGCAGGGGCATATGGACTCTGTTCCCTTCACAGACACTTTACAGGAGATGGAGCCTCTGTTACCAGAAAATTCTGGCCCCTGGAGCAGACTGAACAAGATGTAGAGCCAAGGTCCTATCCGACGCGGTCTGTATATGACAACATCACCTAACCTCCCAAGGCAGAATCATTGCAACACTCAGACGATGCTAAATGCGCATAACGATGAGAATAAAAACGATTCTTAGTAACATTTTCACAACAGAAAAATCAATATGAAGGGAATGTTAGTCTTTTTTATATAGACGACAAAGTACCTGAATGTTAAACTGATCGTTAGGAATAAATATTTTAATTGGAGGATAATTGCTTTACAATATTGTGTTGGTTCCTGCGATACGTCAACATGAATCAGCCAGGGGTCTGCACGTGTCCCCTCCCCCTTGAACCTCGCTGGCACCTCCACCCTGCCCCATCCGTCTAGGTCAGCCCGGAGCCCCAGGCCGCGCTCCCTGTGCCGCAGAGCGGCCTGCCGCGGGCTGTTTTACACCTGGTAGTGTGTATGCTTTACTGTTACTCTCTAAGTTTATTCTACCCTCTCATTCCCCTGATGGGTCCGTAAGTCTGTCCTCTATGTCTGTGTCTCTATTCCTGCCTAAATGTTTTTAATTCCCCCAAGAATTGGGCCTTCTGAACACCCTGCACAGTATCTTTCTTCCAGAAAGAGAGAGACGTATTTCTATACCAAGAACTAGTGGAAAACTAAGCCCACAAACAAAAGAGCTGCTTTGTGGGTGTCTCCTGACCCCCAGAGAGATGCTAATATTTTCACATCTGAAGATTATATTCTCTTCTATTTTTTAACGTCATCTTCAGTGCAGTCTGCCCCAAGGGAAAATATGACAAGCTACACAAAAATTGAACGTGTTGTCATTCTCACCTGCTTGTTCACTTTGACTTCTATAGAGCTATTCTTACATCCTTAAACGATCAGCAGGTTTTCAGGATGTTATTGATAATAGTGACCAGGGTAATGAGTGCTCTTAGTGATTCACATGATGGAAAATCTACTTACAGGAGCTTCATGGCCTAGCCTTGTATGCCAAGAGACCGGTATTACAATGATGCATGTATTTTTAAAATGCCCAAGACTGGGCTTCCCTGATGGCTCAGGGAATCCACCTGCCAATGCAGGAGACACGGGCTCAATCCCTGGTCCAGGAAGATCCCGCATGCCTCGGAGCAACTAAGCCCGTGCACCACACCTATTGAGCCTGTGCTCTAGAGCCTGGGAGCCTCAACTACTGAAGCCCACCTGCCCTAGAGCCGGTGCTCCACAGCAAGAGATGCCACGGCAATGAGAAGCCTGCACACCACAAGCAGAGGAGCCCCTGCTCACCGCAGCCAGAGAAAAGCCCAGGCAACCGTGAAGACCCAGCACAGCCAAAAATAAATTAAAAATAAATGAAATCTTTAAAAAAATAATAGAAAGCCAAAGATTCATGCATCAATGACAAGACACCATGAATCAGTTACCACATCACAGATGAGGAGTCCAGAGAACAGAGCTCTATCCTGCCACAAGTAAGCTAAATAACCGCTAGCACGTGACATCGGCGTGGGTGTCCACCTCTGCGCCCCGACAGCCGCTGCCAGCCTGCCGCAGAGCCCACCGTCTCCCGCATGGACGAACGTGGAAACCGCCAGGCTTCCCGGTCCAAGCGCCTCCACACCATGACGTCAAGTCTCTGCCTACCGGAAACCGTCCGGTAGATTTTCCTCGATCTCCAGAGAAAGTTCAACACAAGGGCCTGGGTTTACTATGGAGCCTGCACCTCCAGACTCACCTCCAGATTTAATTCTGGATGCTTAGCACGGATCTCATTCTCAAGACGCCCTGACATTCTTGCACTTCCTCCATCTCACTAAGTGGCTCGTGTTCGTTGCCAATGATCTTCTTTCTGCCAAGAACCTTTCTCTTTGTATCACCTTCTGGCTAATTCCACCACTCCTCCACGTCTCAACTTAAGCATCAGTTTCTCAGGGAGAATGTTCTGGCCCACTGATAAGCATAGATCCCTCTTGGGTGCCTGCTTACCCCCCTGCATGACCTCATGAGAACTCATGCCCCAGGTCATCAAAAGGACTTCTTGAACATCCATTTTTTTCATTCTAACATAACTGCAGCAAAAGGGTGATGGTTATATTCTCCCTGAGGTTTACCAAAAGCCATCCTTGCCCCAACACAAAACAGGCATTCAAAAAATAGTTGAGGAATAAATGATTTAGTAAGTATGGAAAGCCACATGACCCAAGGCTTTCTCACTCTTTATTCCTTAAAGCATAGGCTAGATGCATGGAATCAATGAGTGGCCCTAAAGAGAAGTGTGAGCATAAATCACAAGGCATGTAACCTGAGATTCTGGATGGCTGGGGGGAGGAGAGGACAACTGGAATACGGACCCTCCTTCCTTGTCCTTGATATAAGAGTTTGATGTTTATTAGCTTTTCCAGTGTCTTTACTTGTTCTTATGGACTGGTGCAATATCTAATTAGTCAACATGAATCATTTTGAAAGCTTCTGGAAATCAGAAAAGCTGAGCTTACGTACGAAGGATTTGGTTTAAATTGGTTCCAGGTTCTTCTGCTCAAAACCAACCTATTTTAAGAAGCATCACTATCAGTAATGTGAGAATTAAAGTGAGGATATGGCATCCTAAGCTAAACATAGAGGAAGAGATTTAAAAGGAAATTAAGGTAAGATGCATTACTCTGGTACAAGAATCTTCTCTTTTTCCCTGGTAAATTTAAAGGCAGCCTGACAACAAACATTTTTAATGACTCTGAGTATATCACTGAGGAGATTGGTGTTATTTATCCATTTCTCTAACCACTGTCTGAGCAGTTTCCCAGCAGGGGAGCTCTAATGGATTTAAATCGGTGCACCTGGAACTGGGATTTATGGTTTCTGGTCCTACCTTCACACCCCTTTCCATCACCCTCTGCTTCTCTGAGCTGAAGAACATTCAATGAACCAAGTAGGTATTGCTCATTTCCTCCTGATTTATCTGTGGTTTCATGCTTCCTGAAATTAAAAGATGCTTCCTCCTTGGAAGAAAAGCTATGACAAACCTAGATGGCGTATTCAAAAGTAGAGATATCACTTTGCCAACAAAGCTCCATGTGATCCAAGTTATGGCTTTTTCAGTGGTCATGTGCAGATGTGAGAACTGGACCATAAAGAAGGCTGAGCACCAAAGAATTGATGCTTTCAAATTGTGGAGTTGGAGAAGAGTCTTGAAAGTCCCTTGGCCAGCAAGGAGGCCAAACCAGTCAATCCTAAAGGAAATCAACTCTGAATTTTCATTGGGAGGAATAATGCTGCAGCTGAAGCTCACATACCATGGCCCCCTGATGCAAAGAGATGACTCACTGGAAAAAACCTTCATGCTGGGAAAGATTGAGGACAGAAGGAGAAGGGGGTGACAGAGGATGAGATGGCCGGATGGCATCGTCAACTCAACAGGCACGAGTCTGAGCACACTTCAGTAGACAGTGAAGCCTGACTAGCTACAGTCCATGGGGTTGCGGAGTTCCACACAACTGAGTGACTGAACAACAACACAGTGTGTCATCTGCTCCTTCGATAGTCCCCACCTCCAACACTTCAGGACTTCCTACAGTGACTGTTGATCTTCAGGGAGAATCCACGTCCCACACTAACCATAACTGGCCAAAACCTCCACTGCTCAGAAAAGCTGCCCTAAGCACCCAGGAGTCCCATCCTCAGTGGCATTAGGTTCCATGCTATTCCTTCCTCAGAAGCACTTAGATCCAACTGTAACTATGCAATTGTTTTCCAATGTCTGTCTTTCTCATCAGACTGAGCCCAGTGAGTAAAAGGACCATTAAGATGCAGGTCAAGCAACCCTGGTTCTAAAGAACACATGTCATCACTTCATGACGTAACTAGGGAGTTTCTTGGTATGCAGAGATGCCATTCAAACTGGTTGTTTCTGCCTTTACTTTTTTGTTTACAAAACAGAAGAAAATTCTCAGTATGTAAATTGGATTAATGGAAAGACAAGAGTTCTTTTCACAATTAAAATATCATTTTACATTCCTCCTGGCATAGTTGATCTTACCAGTGGTAGTGTTAGTCGCTCAGTTGTTACCCCACTAATTGTAGCCCACCAGGCTCCTCTGTCCATGGAACTGCCCAGGTAAGAATACTGGAGTGGGTTGCCATTTCCTGGTCCAGGGGATCTTCCCAACTCATCGAACCCAGGTATCCTGCACAGCAGGCAGAATCTTTACCAATGAAGCCACCAGGGAAGCTCATTCTTGATCTTGGTAACACACAGAACTACTTTGGGGCTCTCTTACTGGACTGACAGGAAAAGTTCATGTTGACCTTGGCCAGCAAGGAGGCCAAACCAGTCAATCCTAAAGGAAATCAACTCTGAATTTTCATTGGGAGGAATAATGCTGCAGCT
Source organism: Tragulus kanchil (assembly GCA_022376925.1). Classification (NCBI taxonomy): domain Eukaryota; kingdom Metazoa; phylum Chordata; class Mammalia; order Artiodactyla; family Tragulidae; genus Tragulus; species Tragulus kanchil. The sequence goes on along the minus strand of JAIOJX010000003.1, from coordinate 163,925,867 downwards.
GAAGCTCACATACCATGGCCCCCTGATGCAAAGAGATGACTCACTGGAAAAAACCTTCATGCTGGGAAAGATTGAGGACAGAAGGAGAAGGGGGTGACAGAGGATGAGATGGCCGGATGGCATCGTCAACTCAACAGGCACGAGTCTGAGCACACTTCAGTAGACAGTGAAGCCTGACTAGCTACAGTCCATGGGGTTGCAGAGTTCCACACAACTGAGTGACTGAACAACAACACAGTGTGTCATCTGCTCCTTCGATAGTCCCCACCTCCAACACTTCAGGACTTCCTACAGTGACTGTTGATCTTCAGGGAGAATCCACGTCCCACACTAACCATAACTGGCCAAAACCTCCACTGCTCAGAAAAGCTGCCCTAAGCACCCAGGAGTCCCATCCTCAGTGGCATTAGGTTCCATGCTATTCCTTCCTCAGAAGCACTTAGATCCAACTGTAACTATGCAATTGTTTTCCAATGTCTGTCTTTCTCATCAGACTGAGCCCAGTGAGTAAAAGGACCATTAAGATGCAGGTCAAGCAACCCTGGTTCTAAAGAACACATGTCATCACTTCATGACGTAACTAGGGAGTTTCTTGGTATGCAGAGATGCCATTCAAACTGGTTGTTTCTGCCTTTACTTTTTTGTTTACAAAACAGAAGAAAATTCTCAGTATGTAAATTGGATTAATGGAAAGACAAGAGTTCTTTTCACAATTAAAATATCATTTTACATTCCTCCTGGCATAGTTGATCTTACCAGTGGTAGTGTTAGTCGCTCAGTTGTTACCCCACTAATTGTAGCCCACCAGGCTCCTCTGTCCATGGAACTGCCCAGGTAAGAATACTGGAGTGGGTTGCCATTTCCTGGTCCAGGGGATCTTCCCAACTCATCGAACCCAGGTATCCTGCACAGCAGGCAGAATCTTTACCAATGAAGCCACCAGGGAAGCTCATTCTTGATCTTGGTAACACACAGAACTACTTTGGGGCTCTCTTACTGGACTGACAGGAAAAGTTCATGTTGACCTCAAACTAAGATCACAAGATTAACCTTAGAATACTGTTTATTATGCCAGTAAATTTTTCACTTTTTAAACAAATATATGTATGACCACCTTGAAATATTTATCCAATTTATCTTCTACAACTGGGTTTATTCCTATTATCCATGCTTTGAATTATTCTTATTTTTAAACATTTATTTATTTATTTATTTTGGCAGGGGTGGGGAGGGAGGGTGGTGGGCGGGCCACTTCCACTGGTCTTTCATTTGTCTATTTTCATCCATCTTTGTTCTTTGGCCCATGTGGGCCTCCCATCGCGGTGGCATCTGTTGTCACAGAGCACCAGCTCTGGGCGCATGCGCTCCAGAGCTCTGGCTCAGTAATTGGACACATCGGTCCAGCCGCTCCGCAGCACATGGGATCTTCCCAGGCCAGGGATCGAACCGGCGCCCCTTGCACTGCAAGGCGGTGTCCTTACCCACTGGACCACCAGGGAAGCCCTGAATTATTCTTAAAATCTATTTGACCCAAACCAATTTGTTTGTAGCCCTTCCAAATCTATTTGCACAAAAAGTTCTTTCATTTTTATCATATAACTTGAATATCCACCCCTACTTCAACCAATTCAAATCCTTCCCTGTCTTTCAAGATTCAATTATAATGCACATTTTCCACAAAGTGTACTTTTAGAATACCCAACCTGAAAGAAACTCTCACTGTGGTTCTATGTCAACCTAGGTAAGCATTCGCTTTGGTTCAGTTTCGGGCCTTTACTACAAACAGAAGAAAATTCTCGGGGAAAAAACAAGAGTTCTTTTCACAATTAAAATATCATTTTACATTCCTCCTGGCATAGTTGATCTTACCAGTGGTAGTGTTAGTCGCTCAGTTGTTACCCCACTAATTGTAGCCCACCAGGCTCCTCTGTCCATGGAACTGCCCAGGTAAGAATACTGGAGTGGGTTGCCATTTCCTGGTCCAGGGGATCTTCCCAACTCATCGAACCCAGGTATCCTGCACAGCAGGCAGAATCTTTACCAATGAAGCCACCAGGGAAGCTCATTCTTGATCTTGGTAACACACAGAACTACTTTGGGGCTCTCTTACTGGACTGACAGGAAAAGTTCATGTTGACCTCAAACTAAGATCACAAGATTAACCTTAGAATACTGTTTATTATGCCAGTAAATTTTTCACTTTTTAAACAAATATATGTATGACCACCTTGAAATATTTATCCAATTTATCTTCTACAACTGGGTTTATTCCTATTATCCATGCTTTGAATTATTCTTTTTTTTTTTAAACATTTATTTATTTATTTATTTTGGCAGGGGTGGGGAGGGAGGGTGGTGGGCGGGCCACTTCCACTGGTCTTTCATTTGTCTATTTTCATCCATCTTTGTTCTTTGGCCCATGTGGGCCTCCCATCGCGGTGGCATCTGTTGTCACAGAGCACCAGCTCTGGGCGCATGCGCTCCAGAGCTCTGGCTCAGTAATTGGACACATCGGTCCAGCCGCTCCGCAGCACATGGGATCTTCCCAGGCCAGGGATCGAACCGGCGCCCCTTGCACTGCAAGGCGGTGTCCTTACCCACTGGACCACCAGGGAAGCCCTGAATTATTCTTAAAATCTATTTGACCCAAACCAATTTGTTTGTAGCCCTTCCAAATCTATTTGCACAAAAAGTTCTTTCATTTTTATCATATAACTTGAATATCCACCCCTACTTCAACCAATTCAAATCCTTCCCTGTCTTTCAAGATTCAATTATAATGCACATTTTCCACAAAGTGTACTTTTAGAATACCCAACCTGAAAGAAACTCTCACTGTGGTTCTATGTCAACCTAGGTAAGCTATCCGCTAACAATGTCAATGGTTTAAACATGAAAGTTCATCTCCCACTCAGGGAACAGCACTGAGGAGACACAGGTGTGAGCAGGCCATCTTGGCATTGTGATTCACTGACCTGGAAGACACAAGGTTTTGGTGCATCATTTCCAAGGCGACCTTGGTGTCAGTCTCTATTCCAGCCTAACAGAAGGGGACAGACAGTGCCAACTCACTAATAAGAAACCCAGCCAGAATTGCAAGTAGAGGCCATCATACTTACTCACAATTCCCTCGGTCAGAGTTCAGGCACATGCCACTCCTAACCTTCTGGGAAACTACAAAATGTAGTCTATTCAGGTGGTCAAAAAGAAAAGGATGGGGATCTGTCCAAACAGCTAGGTCTCTCGGCCACAGTCTTACAGTCCTTCTTTAGACACGTGTAACATCCCTTCTTTAATTACTAATCACATCATTTTTGATTAAATATTTTATATATGTATTATATAGACAAGCAGTACTGTCTTCAATATACAGGTCGTTGCAAATATTAAAGATCTCAAGTACGATTTTGTCAGATCCTGGCTTGTTGTCAATCCTTACTGGATTCACTAACTGGGGCTTCTAAGAGCAGATATTTTGAGATGTGGTGAAGAGCCGGAACTGTACGTTTTATGCACCAGATGTAACAAGACAGAGTTGCCATGACGTTGTGAAAGTTGAAGAGAGAGGGTTGTATTCTCAGCCAAACAGAAGGCTTACCCACTCCAGCTAAGAGATGCAATTTAAGGGAAGAGGTAGACAGAATTGCACTGTAGTTCATCTAAAGTGCTCAAGATCTCTCTCATTCATAGAGAAAAATAGTACTCAGAATCCACCAAAAGCATCCACTTCTAAGAAAATTGAGGTATCCTTACATGATACCAGTCCATGTCAGTGGTTCTCAACAGCTGCGTGAATCGAGGCACCTTGAGGGTGCAATTTGTTTGGACTGGAGGGAAGATGCTTGATGATTACCTGTTTCTCATGCCTGATCATGAAGAGTCTGACGGAGAAGCAAGAAAGAACCACTCGAGCTGAACACAGGATGGGCTAACCAGGAAACAATTGGAAGGTGGTTAAGAGGCAGATGAAACGTACCTGAAATCTGATGGGCAAGATTCAAGTCTACATGGTAACTGACTTGAGGAGCGATGTGGAAATAAAGAGCAAACTCCCGAGAGATGAGTTTAGAGGCAAAACATCTTCTCCTTCAAATACTGGGAAACTCAACGGTAAGAGCCAGAGAAGACATGGGTTTGCAGGTAGCAGCAGGGGCAACTATTACAGGTAGGAAATCAATCTAGATAATCCCCCTCAACATGCAATCCATTATGTGCTGTAGATTCTATCCGTGGAATTGGACCAGGGCCAGCCACAATCCTAACCTGAACTGCCAGCATCTTTGACCCAGATGCCTCATACTTTCCTTGGTGGTCTCTCTACATCCCCTCCAGTTCAGTCAGCCCCTCCACGCAACATTCCACTGCAGATAGAATGACCTTTTCAAATTCTGTGACAGTGGGGATTCCTCAACTAGCCCCTGAAAGAAGGACTGGGGTGCAGGTGGGTTGTGTGGGAAGCAATCATGAGAAATTCAGGGAAGGGATGGGGAAAGCAGACAGCGCATGAGCCTAGAGCAAAGCCCCACGGGGGGATCCATTAGGCTCTTCTGAGCAATCAAGGAGAGCGCATCTCAGAATATTCCAGCGAGGGATGGGAGAGCCAGTATCTATGGGTAGTCACCCCAGCGGACATTCAATCCTAGCCACGTGCAATGGTATCCATGGGTGTGGTGAGCTTTTGAGTCACTGAAGGCAGCTGCCTGGCAAAAACAAGAGAGATTAAGATGCAAGAGATTAGAAACTGCCCACGTGACTGAGTTGGGTTCATTGCCCTGTAGGTGAGTTGTTCAAATGAGAATTAGGGGCTCAGAGCTACCACAAAGTGAAAGGGTTAGTCGTGTCCAACTCTTTGTGACCCCATGGACAGTAGCCTGCCCGCCTCCTCTGCCCATGGGAGTCTCCAGGCTAGAATACTGAAATGGGTAGCCATGCCCTTCTCCAAGGTATCCTCCCAACCCAGGGATTGAACCCAGGTCTCCTGCATTGCAGGCAGATTCTATACCACCTGAACCACCAGGGAAGTGCAGTTATCATGAGTCTCCTCGCCCTCCAAAGTCCTCATCTCGTGTCTCACGGTCTTACCACTTTATTACTAGGACCCTGACTTTTCACACGAGAACTACCGGCTGTGTACTCCATTTCCATCAGATGTTCTTCTCCTGTCAGATGTGTAATATAATCTGACCTGTGGCTGGAGGAGTTTTCAAAGGGCTCCCTGACTGACAGCTGTGGATCTGAGTCGATTATTTTCTTTCTTTAGCCTTCAGGGGACGTTCATGCAGAGAGTCCAACTCCACAATCCCTGTAATTACCACAGCTGCCATGCCGGCCTCAGGCACAAAAGTCACTGAGGACGTTACTGGTTCCACTTCAGCCTCTGTCTCAATCGCCACACAGGGATGACTGAGTAATTATGACAATACAACATCGTGGGATTATTACTGTTCACTTTACTTCTGCCAGCAATGGTTCTTGATGACCTATCATCAGTGAACGGTCCAATTTCCAAAACTCTATTCTTCCAGTCTGCTCTTTTATTGTAACTTCCAGTCCTAGCCCTCTTCATTTGAGTTCCTTAAATAGAAAACATTGAGATAAGAACACTCTTGCAGTCAGTTTGTTTAGGATGCGATTCTGCAAATACAGTTGAAGCAACAGAGAAAGGAGAAATCGAGGAAGTAGGTTGGGGAGTAACTGCAGCTGCTTCCCTTTGGGGCTTTTTTAAAGGATCAGGGAGTGATTCCTCTGCATTTGCTCTCTGAAGGATGTAAACTCTCCCTTTCTCTCCTTTGATCAGAAAATGGATATTTATGGCGTGAAATGCTCCCATGGTTGCTGACTCACACAGCAGCTGAACAAGATGCTGGGCTGCCGAAAGAAGCTCCTGGGCAGGAGAGCCCAGCCAGAGGGCGCTGGAGCCTGGGCTGCACCAGGGAGCCTGGGAATCCTCCATCCACCAAGTGCAGCAGGTGAACTCGGAGCAGGTAAGCAACCAGCGGCGCCTCCTGATCCTGCTCTTTCCTGAAGCTTCCGTGCCTGCCCACGGCCAAGTCGAAAACCTTGTGCTGCGTTGTGACCTCGCCGTGACCCCTTCGTCTCTGCTCTTCAGTCCTGCTTATCTTCCTTCTGTTCCTCCAGCCAGTTCCTCTAATACGCACGGCCGTAGCTAAGTTAAATTCCTCTAACACGCACTGGCATGGCCCTTCTCTTCACGTTGATGTTTCCTACACACCCTGCACATTTCTGAACTGCCTTGTCCACTCCGGACGGCTTCCCTGGAGCTTAGGTAAGACAAGTTCCTATTGTAATTTACCTCCTCGGCATCCTGGATGTCCACCCTCTCAACAGCTGTCCTCCTTACTAGTACGTGTTCCATGTCGGAACTTGCTCCCCTGGTTAGATGCTCCATGAGAGGAGAAACAGTACTTGTTCTGCCTCTCAAGATTCCAGCCAAAATGCATCACACAATAAACTCTTATTAATATGTGTCAACTAAATAAAAAAAAGAACTTAGAGCTGAGCTATAGGGACCAGGGAGTGATTTCAAAGCCCCATGTGACATCTGGACATAGGAGAGAGTAAGAGGGCTAGATATGGAGACCAAAGACAGCAAACCTGGACAGAAAGACTTAACACACGTTTGGGAATGGCCGGCCGGTATGTGCAACAGTCATTACAATTCTGCTTTGGAGAGACAGTTGTCCAACTTTCCAACCCCGGGATTTTGAGTTCCTTAAATAGAAAACATTGAGATAAGAACACTCTTGCAGTCAGTTTGTTTAGGATGCGATTCTGCAAATACAGTTGAAGCAACAGAGAAAGGAGAAATCGAGGAAGTAGGTTGGGGAGTAACTGCAGCTGCTTCCCTTTGGGGCTTTTTTAAAGGATCAGGGAGTGATTCCTCTGCATTTGCTCTCTGAAGGATGTAAACTCTCCCTTTCTCTCCTTTGATCAGAAAATGGATATTTATGGCGTGAAATGCTCCCATGGTTGCTGACTCACACAGCAGCTGAACAAGATGCTGGGCTGCCGAAAGAAGCTCCTGGGCAGGAGAGCCCAGCCAGAGGGCGCTGGAGCCTGGGCTGCACCAGGGAGCCTGGGAATCCTCCATCCACCAAGTGCAGCAGGTGAACTCGGAGCAGGTAAGCAACCAGCGGCGCCTCCTGATCCTGCTCTTTCCTGAAGCTTCCGTGCCTGCCCACGGCCAAGTCGAAAACCTTGTGCTGCGTTGTGACCTCGCCGTGACCCCTTCGTCTCTGCTCTTCAGTCCTGCTTATCTTCCTTCTGTTCCTCCAGCCAGTTCCTCTAATACGCACGGCCGTAGCTAAGTTAAATTCCTCTAACACGCACTGGCATGGCCCTTCTCTTCACGTTGATGTTTCCTACACACCCTGCACATTTCTGAACTGCCTTGTCCACTCCGGACGGCTTCCCTGGAGCTTAGGTAAGACAAGTTCCTATTGTAATTTACCTCCTCGGCATCCTGGATGTCCACCCTCTCAACAGCTGTCCTCCTTACTAGTACGTGTTCCATGTCGGAACTTGCTCCCCTGGTTAGATGCTCCATGAGAGGAGAAACAGTACTTGTTCTGCCTCTCAAGATTCCAGCCAAAATGCATCACACAATAAACTCTTATTAATATGTGTCAACTAAATAAAAAAAAGAACTTAGAGCTGAGCTATAGGGACCAGGGAGTGATTTCAAAGCCCCATGTGACATCTGGACATAGGAGAGAGTAAGAGGGCTAGATATGGAGACCAAAGACAGCAAACCTGGACAGAAAGACTTAACACACGTTTGGGAATGGCCGGCCGGTATGTGCAACAGTCATTACAATTCTGCTTTGGAGAGACAGTGTCAGCATGCTATTAACATAAGCAAACACATCTCATCTTCCCACTCACTGTAACATTAGTTCAATACATGTCTGTGGAAGGCTACATAATGGGATAAAACTCTTTGAGAAAACTTGTGGACAGATCTCAAATAGATTACAGTCTTCTAACATAGCTAAGGCTGAGTAATATTCCAAATCTCCATTGCTTTTACCCAGGGCAATGGAAGCATGGAATATTACTCAGCCATTATAAAGAATGAAATCATGACATTAGCAGCCACATACGGGGACCTACAGGTTGTCATGTGGAGTGAATTAACTCAGACAGAGGAGAACTCTCCTATGAAACCCTTATATGTGGAATCTAAAAAGAAACGATCCAAATGAATGTACTGATGAAAGAGAAAGGGACTCAAAGACACAGAGAATGAAATTACGGTTACTGGAGAGAAGGGAGAGTGAGGGAGTTTGGGATGGGCATGTGTACACTCCTATCCTTAAAACAGGTAAGCAACAAGGACCTGCTGTATAGCAGATGGAACTCTGCTCCGTGTTACGTGGCAGCCCAGACAGGAGAGGGCTTGGGTGGAGAATGGATACACGTAAACGCTTAGCTGAGTCCCTTCACTGTTCGCCTGAACCTATCACAACACTGTTAATCGGCTATTTGTTATTGCTGCCGTTAAGTTGCTAAGTCACGTCTGGCTCTTCGCAACCCCATGCTTGACAGCCCGCCAGGCTCCCCTGTCCACGAGGCTCTCCAGACAGGAATACTGGACGGGTTGCCATTTCCTCCTCCATAGGGTCTTAACCCCCACCCCACCCCCCAGGGATCGAGCCTGCTTCTCCTGCATTGGCAGGCAAGCTCTTTACCACGGAGCCACCAGGGAAGCCCAGCCACTGCTACAGTCAAGGTTAAAAAATGGAGGAAACAGTGGCCAGAGATGATGGTATGTTTATAGTGATGGTACTAATAGACTCCATGAGGAGAAAGCCCTTTCTGTAATTTAATTTTCTTTTTCATAAGAAGAAATAACGATAGCACCTACCTCATAGGCTTACACTGAACCTTAAACTAAAGAATACACGTAATTCAGTAAAATTGTGCTTTAGTACAGAGTAAGCTCACAAATGTTGATGATTCTCATTATTATTATTACTGCTACTGGTATTAGTTTCTTATTAGAAAGGGGAGTATGAATGGTAGTATTTTCTGGGAATGTGGTTTCGCAGGGGAAGTAATTCCCTGAGAAGACAAGGCAATCTTTTTTTTTTTTTCTTTTTCCCCATCATGCCTCTTTTATTTATATCTATTTTCATTGATCTTTTTATTCTTTGGCCTGTGTGGGCCTCCCACTACAGTGGCCCATCTCATTGCAGAGCACTGGCTCTGGGCGCATGTACTGCAGAGTGCTGGCTCGTCATTGGACACACCGGTCCAGCTGCTCCGTGCCTTGTGGGATCTTCCCCGGCCAGGGATGGAAGCAGGGCCTGCTGCAGTGCAAGGCGGACTCTCCACCCACTGGACCACCCGGGAAGCCCCAGGACGAGGCAATCTTGAGAGAGCAGCTACATTAATAAGAAAAGCAGCATCTCAGAGGAAGTCTGGAGGAGGGCTGCACACCCGACACCCCTGTTGGTGATCGGAGGCCCTAAATTAGTCCATCCTAAAGGAGACCGATGCTGGATTTTCATTGGAAGGACTGATGCTAAAGCTAAGGCACCAATACTTCACCCATCTGATGCGAAGAGCTGACTCACTGGAAAAGACTCTGATGCTGAGAACGACTGAGGGCAAGGGAAGAAGAGAGCTACAGAGGATGAGGCGGTTAGATGGCACCACTGGCTCCATAGACATGAGACAGCGGGAGATGGTGAAGGGCAGGGAAGCCTGGTGTGCTGCATCTATGGGGTCACAAGGGGTCAGACACGACTCAGCAACTGAGTAAAAACAACACCTGGAAAGCCCCCAACCTCAAAAATACCCAGTGGTCAACCTCATAGTCAGCATAAGTTCAATGGAATTTTTTAGACACTGTTATTTATACCTGGAAGCAAATTTCTTTCAATGAAAATTTAAAAACTACATTCACATTTTTAAATGGATGAAGAAAATCAGAACAGATGAATACAACAATAGCACCATATATGGTAGTGAACACACATGTGCTTTTCCCAGTGTTTCTCATCCTTGAAGCGTCTGGTTTGCATCATTATACCTCTCACTCAAACTTGAAACATACAGTCCTCCATGGATTTTTCTTATCTCTATCTTCAAAGGAACACACAATTGTTCCTGGTTGAATAACAAGAGATTGAATTTTGATTAAGCTTTAAGACCTGTATCTAAGCACACTAAGACAGCCATGCATCTATTATTCTTTCTTTTTTTCTGTCCTCCCACTACAGATCTTTTTATTCTTTGGCCTGTGTGGGCCTCCCACTACAGTGGCCCATCTCATTGCAGAGCACTGGCTCTGGGCGCATGTACTGCAGAGTGCTGGCTCGTCATTGGACACACCGGTCCAGCTGCTCCGTGCCTTGTGGGATCTTCCCCGGCCAGGGATGGAAGCAGGGCCTGCTGCAGTGCAAGGCGGACTCTCCACCCACTGGACCACCCGGGAAGCCCCAGGACGAGGCAATCTTGAGAGAGCAGCTACATTAATAAGAAAAGCAGCATCTCAGAGGAAGTCTGGAGGAGGGCTGCACACCCGACACCCCTGTTGGTGATCGGAGGCCCTAAATTAGTCCATCCTAAAGGAGACCGATGCTGGATTTTCATTGGAAGGACTGATGCTAAAGCTAAGGCACCAATACTTCACCCATCTGATGCGAAGAGCTGACTCACTGGAAAAGACTCTGATGCTGAGAACGACTGAGGGCAAGGGAAGAAGAGAGCTACAGAGGATGAGGCGGTTAGATGGCACCACTGGCTCCATAGACATGAGACAGCGGGAGATGGTGAAGGGCAGGGAAGCCTGGTGTGCTGCATCTATGGGGTCACAAGGGTCAGACACGACTCAGCAACTGAGTAAAAACAACACCTGGAAAGCCCCCAACCTCAAAAATACCCAGTGGTCAACCTCATAGTCAGCATAAGTTCAATGGAATTTTTTAGACACTGTTATTTATACCTGGAAGCAAATTTCTTTCAATGAAAATTTAAAAACTACATTCACATTTTTAAATGGATGAAGAAAATCAGAACAGATGAATACAACAATAGCACCATATATGGTAGTGAACACACATGTGCTTTTCCCAGTGTTTCTCATCCTTGAAGCGTCTGGTTTGCATCATTATACCTCTCACTCAAACTTGAAACATACAGTCCTCCATGGATTTTTCTTATCTCTATCTTCAAAGGAACACACAATTGTTCCTGGTTGAATAACAAGAGATTGAATTTTGATTAAGCTTTAAGACCTGTATCTAAGCACACTAAGACAGCCATGCATCTATTCTTAGTTGTCATAATAAACTATCTTATTGCCTAAACCAGGCAATTTGATACAGTATATTTGACTTTACCAGAGATTGAAAAATAGGTAGGAAATGATATTATGTTTCATGACTAGTTCAGTTAGATCTTACATAAAATAACTCAACTTGACAGTCCATTGCTTAACTCCTTCCTTTAGGCTGAAATAACTCTCTGTTATCCAAAACAAAGCACTTTATCAGAAGATCACAATTTGTCTTGGTAATAAAGCTAATTACATAATCAATCACAATCACATTGTTTGAATAGGGTGATTCTAAATCTGGGCAACAATTCAGTCCTTCACATGAAAGTGAGACAAATTATGTAACGCATTAACAAAATCTGCTTTGTCTTCCTAATTTCCAACTATCTACTGATTAAACCATTATGCTGCCTGAGAGAATGGATTAAGTACACATACTGAAGTTTATGACTTTTCTTTAATTTCCAAATCATTGTAGCTGGATTTCTGAGTAAATACTGTTGCTGAGGGCTTCCCAGGTGGCGCTAGTGGTGAAGAACCTACCTGTCAATGCAGGAGACATAAGAGACACGAGTTTGACCCGTGGGTCAGGAAGATCCCCCGGAGGGGGCATGGCAATGCAGTCCAGTGATCTTACTGGAGAATCCCAGGGACAGAGGAGCCCGGCGCGCTACAGCTCATAGAGTCACAACAAGACTGAGCATGCGTGCTCATTGTAACATGTTTCTATACAGCAGTTGATTGCAATTTCATAGTCCCATTTAATAATGTATTCAACAAAGATTTATTCAATTAAGTATGTCCCAGGCACACTGCTGAGTATGAAGAAAACAGCATTAAACAAGACCCCCATGTTGTATGTCCTCCTGGAGCTCAATTCATAAACAAATGTATGTCAGAGGGGTGTTCTCAGCAGTAGGACTAATTTGCTGAATTCACCAATTTCCTTATTTGTCAAGAATATATGGACAGGGGCTTCCCTGGTGGTCCAGTGGGTAAGGAGCCCGCCTTGCAGTGTAAGGGGCGCCAGTTCGATCCCTGGCCAGGGAAGATCCCACATGCCGTGGAGCAGCTGGACCGATGTGTCCAATGATGAGCCAGCACTCTGGAGCGCATGCGCTCAGAGCCGGTGCTCTGCGGCAGGAGAGGCCACTACAATGGGAGACCCACACAGGCCGAAGAATAAAGATGGATGAAAATAAACCAATAAATAAAACAACAAAGGAGACAAAAAAAATTAAAAAAAAAAAAAAATATGGACATATCAAAGAAGGAAATGGCAACCCATTCCAGGATCTTGCCTGGAGAATCCCAGGGACAGAGGAGCCTGGAGGGCTACGGTCCATAGGTCCCAAGGCGTAAGACACGACTGAATGACCGAGCATATAGACATATATTTCACATCTAGTAAATAAACCCAAACTTCTCAGCAAAGTTGTTAAACCCTTGTTCTTAAGTCAGCAACCATCTTAGCAAAACTGTTAACAATCACCTTTTGTTAAGTCCGTACGCTTTGTAAGCCTGGTGACCTGGCCCTTCGACAAGTGCATCATTCAGTGGAGGGCTGGGTGTCGCTGAGCCGACCTGGAGCTGCTTCTTCCTACCCCTGTTGTTGCCGCTGTTGTTTCACTTGCTAAGCTATGTCTGCCTCTTTGCAACCTCACAGACTGTAGCCTGCCAGGCTCCTTTATCCATGGGATTCTCTACGCGAAAACACTGAAGTGGGTGGCTATTTGCTTCTCCAAGGAATCTGCCTGACCCAGGGGTCGACCCCTGGTCTCCTGCATCAGCAGGGGGATTCTTTACTGCCTGAGCCACCCAGGAAGCCCTCTGCCTACCCTTGCTGATGTCCAAATCCCAAGACTAATTTTAGTAACTCACGTTCACTGAAGCTCACCCAACACTGTGTGCAGCTATTGCAGGAGGAACTCAGATCCTCCCGGCAGAAAGGGGATTCCAGTCTCAGAACCGTATGGAGCCTACAGCCAGCCCCTCAGGCTGGAATTTCAGAGCTGAAACCTGACACCAGCTGGGTATGTAGGCCAGGTTTAAATTCACAAGTCAGCAACACAGCAAACCCAAGGACGAAGGGCCATGAGTTCTTTGGAGACAAGACACATTCTGGCAAAATCTGTGCGAAGCTGTCACAGAGCTAATGCTCACGGCCTTCGTAGAAAGTGGTGAGGCCGAAGCAGGTATCAGACAACATGTTATGGGTGAACTTTTCATTTCCCAGTGGACATTACAGCTACACTGGCCAATTACTCAACCGGAACTGCTTTTTCCTGCGAAATTTCAACTCAGTGGAGAAAGACAATGCCAAATGACCACAGGCACCTTTTAAACCTCTGCAACTAAGTCTCCTCAGTAACAAGCTGGGAATTATGGCGATAATGATTCCATCCAACAATGATAAGGATGAAATGAGACAATCAAGATTAAGTGCTTAGAACCTGCTTCTCAGAGCTGACACCTGGAGAGCTTCCAGAACAGGTAAGATGGTAAACAGAGATGGTCAGCAGCAGAGACCACAGGTTTGTCCACGAAGCTGCCCAGCTTTGGGACGTCTGTGTCCTTGTAGAAGAAACAAGTGAAACCAGCAAGAAACAGATCACGCAGCCTTCCAGCCCCTCCAAGGGCTCTGAATTTTCTCCTGTAGGCTCTGAAGATATTTGAGCATTTTTAATCAGAGAAATGTCACACTGAAATGTACATTTTCAACAGAGTGTCCAAAACCCAGGAAGAGCAAAATTACAAGCATTAGATCAATAAAAAATAATTAGAGTTTGTTGGGTACATAAGAATAGTTCTCACACTGAAAGCTTTGAAATCCAAAACTGACACGACACTCAGAAAAATAACACTGCAGGCTAGCTTGTAAAGTGAAAATAAGGACTGTTGGACCTTTACACTGGTTGGTTCTTAAAGAGGAGTTTCCAGACAGCAGTGCGTGAGGGCCACGCTGCTTCAGTCGGGTCTGACTCTCTGCCACCCATGGGCTGCAGCCCACCAGGCTCCTCTGTCCGCGGGACTCTCCAGGCAAGAATGCTGGAGTGGGTTTCAGGTTCCTCCTCCAGGGGGTCTTCCCAGCCCAGGGATGCACCTGAGTCGCCTGCAGTTCCTGCGTAACAAGCAGATTCTTTACTGCTTGATCCACCAGGGAAGCCACACAGCAGGGAATTGGTGAAAAATGATTATCTTACCCTTTTCAATAAGAGGCATCAGGTTTCTCTTGTGGTTGCCAGAGGTATTTACGTACAAGAAACCAGCTAAGTTTCACTTATGTGCACGCGAAAACTGGATTTAGTCGTGCTTATGTGGCGTCAGTGGCTTTGCCTGCTTAGGAGATGTCTAAGCCTGGTCTCCAGGTTATTTTCACAGGATCATTCTTCTAATAGTATGAGTGAACAGATGATTATGTACAACTCAGTGGAGAAAGACAATGCCAAATGACCACAGGCACCTTTTAAACCTCTGCAACTAAGTCTCCTCAGTAACAAGCTGGGAATTATGGCGATAATGATTCCATCCAACAATGATAAGGATGAAATGAGACAATCAAGATTAAGTGCTTAGAACCTGCTTCTCAGAGCTGACACCTGGAGAGCTTCCAGAACAGGTAAGATGGTAAACAGAGATGGTCAGCAGCAGAGACCACAGGTTTGTCCACGAAGCTGCCCAGCTTTGGGACGTCTGTGTCCTTGTAGAAGAAACAAGTGAAACCAGCAAGAAACAGATCACGCAGCCTTCCAGCCCCTCCAAGGGCTCTGAATTTTCTCCTGTAGGCTCTGAAGATATTTGAGCATTTTTAATCAGAGAAATGTCACACTGAAATGTACATTTTCAACAGAGTGTCCAAAACCCAGGAAGAGCAAAATTACAAGCATTAGATCAATAAAAAATAATTAGAGTTTGTTGGGTACATAAGAATAGTTCTCACACTGAAAGCTTTGAAATCCAAAACTGACACGACACTCAGAAAAATAACACTGCAGGCTAGCTTGTAAAGTGAAAATAAGGACTGTTGGACCTTTACACTGGTTGGTTCTTAAAGAGGAGTTTCCAGACAGCAGTGCGTGAGGGCCACGCTGCTTCAGTCGGGTCTGACTCTCTGCCACCCATGGGCTGCAGCCCACCAGGCTCCTCTGTCCGCGGGACTCTCCAGGCAAGAATGCTGGAGTGGGTTTCAGGTTCCTCCTCCAGGGGGTCTTCCCAGCCCAGGGATGCACCTGAGTCGCCTGCAGTTCCTGCGTAACAAGCAGATTCTTTACTGCTTGATCCACCAGGGAAGCCACACAGCAGGGAATTGGTGAAAAATGATTATCTTACCCTTTTCAATAAGAGGCATCAGGTTTCTCTTGTGGTTGCCAGAGGTATTTACGTACAAGAAACCAGCTAAGTTTCACTTATGTGCACGCGGAAAACTGGATTTAGTCGTGCTTATGTGGCGTCAGTGGCTTTGCCTGCTTAGGAGATGTCTAAGCCTGGTCTCCAGGTTATTTTCACAGGATCATTCTTCTAATAGTATGGATGACTGGATACAGATGGGGATTCCAGTATGGCTGGAGACGGATCCAGGAACACGGGCAGGTACAGACAGACACAGGTGCAGTCGAGACAAGTGTAGGTATAGACGCAGATATGGATGTCAGTGTAGACACAGCAGCTAACCAATGGAAGAAGTTTCTTCCTGGAACCGGACTAAGTGTTTCACATATCTTATTTAGGAAATAAACAAAACAGCCTTTGAGTCACCAAGAAGTTTGTATTCAGGAGTGAGGGAGGGTCTCACCATGAGATGTTTCAAAGAGAAATAATATTGAAACCCACCTGAGCCCCCAGAGAAGCCCCGAATGATTTTGAAACCCAGCCTGCAGGGCCATGCGGCTTCTGCCAGGTGACAGAGCTGAGGGCAAGGGGGCTGGCCTGGGTCACGGGAACAATGCACTGACCGACACTCTGTCCATGAGGTGACCTAATGTCCACAGTAAATACGGAGGACGGCCTCACTGCTCCCCACTTGACAGATAAGAAACCTACCATCAGTGGGAGCTACTCCGTGAATTCGGGCCGGAGAAGCGCAGATTCTGATTTTCTTTTTAGAAAAATCACTCTGGCACAAGTCCTCTGAGTATAAATGATCTCTCATTTTCTTTTCTTTAAAAAGACCAGAGACAGATTGTAGGATGACAAACTTGAAAGCAGAGCGCTCTAACTCACAACTTTCACAGTGGTTCAACGCCAGACGGTAGGGGCTGGAAGTAAGCCACCGACATGATAAAGGTCAATGAGAAAGGGAGGGGAAGGCCGGAGAGGAAAGGTCTAGAAGGGCTCCTAGACAGCTCCTGGCAGACTGGGGATCTGGAAGCCCCTGCAGGTTTAGTGGGGGTCGTGGTGGAGCTGATTCCAGTTTTGAATGTTTTGAGAATAAGGTACAACCTGTCATCCTCATGGAAGTGCCGCTGGGAGAAATTCATTTGGAGCATGGGAGCAGGACCTGTGAACTATCATTATGTAGCTGGTGGTGCTGCAGTGAGGTTTCTCATCAAGAAGCCCACTGAAAAGTAAGTGACAAGGAAGCATGTGTCCTCGTGAATCCCCAGCTGTGCCACCTCCTCCTGGAAGCCCGCCGTGATGACACAACTCACCAGGACTGACCTACTCAAGGAGCGAAAGACCACCAGGTATACAAGCACCAGCTAACGTATCACCATCACAAGGTCTTGCAAGGTATCATGACAGTGTCACACAGTTCCCTGATACCAGGTGCCAACAGGAGTGCTGTCGTGGCCCTGAGACTCAAATCTAGGGGAGGAGGTTATTCTCTGAACGAAAGTCTTAAAGACTCAGGAACTGAAAAATGGCTGCCTGGGCCAGCTCTGAAAGCCTTCCTGAAGGGCACCCACGTGAACTGAGCGGCTAGAGATGGCGAGTTAGTGAGAACCACCGGGAAGGAGATGTGGCTGCCCTTCCACGTCATCCCTGAGGAAAACCATCAGCAAAGAGTTTTTAAAAAGTTCTTAAAAGTTGTACATAGCATTGTTTGCCCTGTATCCTCCAAACAATCAGAAGGATCTGCTTTACTAAGACAGAGCTTGAGACAATTTCATTTGGCCTCAGTCTAAAGATACAGCATCTGTGGCCTGAATAGTTTGCCCTGAAAAGTCACTTGGAGATTCTGTGGTAGCCCAGATGGTCCAGACTCTGCCTGCCACGCAGAAGACCCGAGTTCAATCCCGGGGGTTTGGGGAAATTCCCCTGAGGAAGGGACAGGCAACCCACTCCTGGATTCTTTGCAGGGAGAAAAATCTATGGGCAGAGGAGCCTGGCGGGCTACAGTCCATACACAAAGAGTAGGACATGACAGAGCGACTAACAGAAAGCTCATTAAATAAAAAATATTCTAGACCCATCATCATGAAGTCTGTTAAATTAAAACAAACTACGTTCAGATGAGAACAGCAGCTGATGACCACTCTTATTTAAGAAGTGAACCTTTTTTACCCTTTGAATTCAAAACACTCGGAAAACAAAACCAGCATGCTGTCCATCGGAGAACAGGACCCTCCTGTTGCAGCGTGTGTTAAGAACTTCTGAGGGTAGAGTTTTTTTGGAAGTGCCGCTGGGAGAAATTCATTTGGAGCATGGGAGCAGGACCTGTGAACTATCATTATGTAGCTGGTGGTGCTGCAGTGAGGTTTCTCATCAAGAAGCCCACTGAAAAGTAAGTGACAAGGAAGCATGTGTCCTCGTGAATCCCCAGCTGTGCCACCTCCTCCTGGAAGCCCGCCGTGATGACACAACTCACCAGGACTGACCTACTCAAGGAGCGAAAGACCACCAGGTATACAAGCACCAGCTAACGTATCACCATCACAAGGTCTTGCAAGGTATCATGACAGTGTCACACAGTTCCCTGATACCAGGTGCCAACAGGAGTGCTGTCGTGGCCCTGAGACTCAAATCTAGGGGAGGAGGTTATTCTCTGAACGAAAGTCTTAAAGACTCAGGAACTGAAAAATGGCTGCCTGGGCCAGCTCTGAAAGCCTTCCTGAAGGGCACCCACGTGAACTGAGCGGCTAGAGATGGCGAGTTAGTGAGAACCACCGGGAAGGAGATGTGGCTGCCCTTCCACGTCATCCCTGAGGAAAACCATCAGCAAAGAGTTTTTAAAAAGTTCTTAAAAGTTGTACATAGCATTGTTTGCCCTGTATCCTCCAAACAATCAGAAGGATCTGCTTTACTAAGACAGAGCTTGAGACAATTTCATTTGGCCTCAGTCTAAAGATACAGCATCTGTGGCCTGAATAGTTTGCCCTGAAAAGTCACTTGGAGATTCTGTGGTAGCCCAGATGGTCCAGACTCTGCCTGCCACGCAGAAGACCCGAGTTCAATCCCGGGGTTGGGAAGTTCCCCTGAGGAAGGGACAGGCAACCCACTCCTGGATTCTTTGCAGGGAGAAAAATCTATGGGCAGAGGAGCCTGGCGGGCTACAGTCCATACACAAAGAGTAGGACATGACAGAGCGACTAACAGAAAGCTCATTAAATAAAAAATATTCTAGACCCATCATCATGAAGTCTGTTAAATTAAAACAAACTACGTTCAGATGAGAACAGCAGCTGATGACCACTCTTATTTAAGAAGTGAACCTTTTTTACCCTTTGAATTCAAAACACTCGGAAAACAAAACCAGCATGCTGTCCATCGGAGAACAGGACCCTCCTGGTGCAGAGTGTGTTAAGAACTTCTGAGGGTAGATGTTTACTCTGTTTTGGATCCTTAATTCAAAGCATGTCTAAATGCTTTGAGGCTTACAGGCAGATTTTCCTGATTGTGTAGAGAGCGGCATATAAAAGATAAAAAATGTGAAATAAACAACACCACCTCTGTGAGCAAAGAGCAACACACCACAGCCCTCAGGAAGACAGTCAGGAAAAACAGAGGATGACAGACAAATGGCCTCAAGTCAAGGGGGAGAGAAAAATGATTTTCAGTCCCCCTGCTATGCAACGCCCAACTCCATTTTAGTTAGTCATCATTAAAGCCATTTGGAATTTAGCTTGAATTAAAAAAAAAAAAAAAAAAAAAAACTCAACTATCTTTCCAATGTGTTTCCTTAATATTTTGTATCTACCATTATGAAAGTATATTGAAAGGTGAGAGGGGCTGTTTTTTACTAAGACCCCACCTCCAAATACTACCACACTGAAGATTAAGGCTTCAGTACATGAATTTAGGGGCTTCCCAGGTGGCACAAGTGGTAAAGAGCCCACTTGGTAATGCAGGAGACCTCAGAGGCGCAGCTTCCATCTCTGGGTCAGGAAGATCCCCTGGAGGAGGGCAGGCCGCCCTTTCCTGGTCTTCTTGCCCGGAGCATCGCGTGGACAGGGGAGCCCGGCAGGCTCTGGTCCACAGGGCTGGGGGAGTCAGACACGACTGAGTGACGGAACACCAACAACTTCCTACTTGAACTACCTTGGCAACTCTGTCGAAAATTTACTGGCCATATTTGCCTGAGTATATTTCTATGTTTTTTCCACTCTGTTCTATTGATTTGCATGCCTACTTTTTTGATAATTATACTATTTTGATGACCATCACAGTTCAGTAAGTCTCAAACGTTCTAGAGCTTTCTCTGGAACTAGTGCTTCAATATAAGAATCTTCTGTGATTTGAAAATTAATTCAAAACGTTCAGATGAGAACAGCAGCTGATGACCACTCTTATTTAAGAAGTGAACCTTTTTTACCCTTTGAATTCAAAACACTCGGAAAACAAAACCAGCATGCTGTCCATCGGAGAACAGGACCCTCCTGGTGCAGAGTGTGTTAAGAACTTCTGAGGGTAGATGTTTACTCTGTTTTGGATCCTTAATTCAAAGCATGTCTAAATGCTTTGAGGCTTACAGGCAGATTTTCCTGATTGTGTAGAGAGCGGCATATAAAAGATAAAAAATGTGAAATAAACAACACCACCTCTGTGAGCAAAGAGCAACACACCACAGCCCTCAGGAAGACAGTCAGGAAAAACAGAGGATGACAGACAAATGGCCTCAAGTCAAGGGGGAAGAAAAAAGGCTTTTCAGCCCCCCTGCTAAGCCACCCCCAACCCCATTTTAGTTAGTCATCATTAAAGCCATTTGGAATTTAGCTTGAATTAAAAAAAAAAAAAAAAAAAAAACTCAACTATCTTTCCAATGTGTTTCCTTAATATTTTGTATCTACCATTATGAAAGTATATTGAAAGGTGAGAGGGGCTGTTTTTTACTAAGACCCCACCTCCAAATACTACCACACTGAAGATTAAGGCTTCAGTACATGAATTTAGGGGCTTCCCAGGTGGCACAAGTGGTAAAGAGCCCACTTGGTAATGCAGGAGACCTCAGAGGCGCAGCTTCCATCTCTGGGTCAGGAAGATCCCCTGGAGGAGGGCAGGCCGCCCTTTCCTGGTCTTCTTGCCCGGAGCATCGCGTGGACAGGGGAGCCCGGCAGGCTCTGGTCCACAGGGCTGGGGGAGTCAGACACGACTGAGTGACGGAACACCAACAACTTCCTACTTGAACTACCTTGGCAACTCTGTCGAAAATTTACTGGCCATATTTGCCTGAGTATATTTCTATGTTTTTTCCACTCTGTTCTATTGATTTGCATGCCTACTTTTTTGATAATTATACTATTTTGATGACCATCACAGTTCAGTAAGTCTCAAACGTTCTAGAGCTTTCTCTGGAACTAGTGCTTCAATATAAGAATCTTCTGTGATTTGAAAATTAATGACAGAATTTATGAGGTAATGATAATAATGAATTGCTGAAACTTTTGTGCACTTTATCTCTAATTATACAAAAACTATGCTACCCTTGAGGATCCAGCTGAAAACATCCCCAGCTGAGACCAGATACAGTACCTGCTCCTTATTAGGATGTCATATTTACTATTTGCACTACCCTTGACATTTTATATACCACCTTATATTTTTAATAATATCTCTAATATTTCCCATTCAAAATGGAAATATCCTCAAATGGATGAAACACATATTTGTATCCCGAGTGCTTTGCATTTAGCAGGTGTTCCATAAATAACTGTCAGTAACATGGAAGCTATCTCATAAGCAAAGAAACAGAAGATCCTTTGCTGGCAAGTGAAAGCAGTATGTTATCATCTGTTGTTAATAAAAGATACATCCTATAAACAATATTCTATAGCACTCACCAAAGCAGAATTGAATAAGAATGGGAAAAAAAATCAGCAAGACAGTATTTAACTACTACTGGAGAACCAGCTTAAGAAGATCTAAAAATAGACATGGCTGCTGTCAAACACTGGTCCTTGAGGAATCAGTGTGGTTCATCTAAGATACCGACTCTGCCTCACTTCTTATCTGATTCTTTTAAAAAGTTGGCCTCATTCCTTTTCCATCAAGTGTTGCTTTATTCTTCAGAGCGAGTTTTTCAAACTGCTTGAAATATACCTAACAAAATTATCCGTGCAGGCAAAATCCCTAGGTCTTGAATAAGAAGATTTTGGTTCAACATTTCAAAAAATGAGGGTGGTAGCCAGGTGGGGAGCCAGACACGACTGAGTGACGGAACACCAACAACTTCCTACTTGAACTACCTTGGCAACTCTGTCGAAAATTTACTGGCCATATTTGCCTGAGTATATTTCTATGTTTTTTCCACTCTGTTCTATTGATTTGCATGCCTACTTTTTTGATAATTATACTATTTTGATGACCATCACAGTTCAGTAAGTCTCAAACGTTCTAGAGCTTTCTCTGGAACTAGTGCTTCAATATAAGAATCTTCTGTGATTTGAAAATTAATGACAGAATTTATGAGGTAATGATAATAATGAATTGCTGAAACTTTTGTGCACTTTATCTCTAATTATACAAAAACTATGCTACCCTTGAGGATCCAGCTGAAAACATCCCCAGCTGAGACCAGATACAGTACCTGCTCCTTATTAGGATGTCATATTTACTATTTGCACTACCCTTGACATTTTATATACCACCTTATATTTTTAATAATATCTCTAATATTTCCCATTCAAAATGGAAATATCCTCAAATGGATGAAACACATATTTGTATCCCGAGTGCTTTGCATTTAGCAGGTGTTCCATAAATAACTGTCAGTAACATGGAAGCTATCTCATAAGCAAAGAAACAGAAGATCCTTTGCTGGCAAGTGAAAGCAGTATGTTATCATCTGTTGTTAATAAAAGATACATCCTATAAACAATATTCTATAGCACTCACCAAAGCAGAATTGAATAAGAATGGGAAAAAAAATCAGCAAGACAGTATTTAACTACTACTGGAGAACCAGCTTAAGAAGATCTAAAAATAGACATGGCTGCTGTCAAACACTGGTCCTTGAGGAATCAGTGTGGTTCATCTAAGATACCGACTCTGCCTCACTTCTTATCTGATTCTTTTAAAAAGTTGGCCTCATTCCTTTTCCATCAAGTGTTGCTTTATTCTTCAGAGCGAGTTTTTCAAACTGCTTGAAATATACCTAACAAAATTATCCGTGCAGGCAAAATCCCTAGGTCTTGAATAAGAAGATTTTGGTTCAACATTTCAAAAATGAGTAGCAGGTGCCCACTCTGTTCCCAGGGTGGTGCTATGAACACACAAGGTGTGAGCGGAGCCTAGTGAAAACACACAGGTTCCCATGAGGATCAGGGATCCAGCAGGCTGGGTGTGGACCACCGTCCTTCTGTGCACCAGTGGCAGCCCACAGGAGACAAAGCTGAGAGCTGAGTAACCTCAAGGACAAGTAGTATTTCCCCACAGAAAGTCAAGGAAATGAAATAACATGGGAGCTGGGACTTCTGGAGCTTTCCTTCAGAGTACAGATGTACTTTTTCATATTCTTCCAAAGCTATGGTTCTTCCAGTAGTCACGTATGGGTGTGAGAGTTGGATCATAAAGAAGGCTGAGTGCTGAAGAACTGATGCTTTTGAATTGCGGTGCTGGAGAACACTTTGGAGAGTCCCTTGGACGGCAAGGAGATCAAACCAGTCAATCCTAAAGGGAATCAACCCTGAATATTCATTGGAAGGACTGAAGTTCTAATACTCTGGCCATCTATGCAAAGAGCTGACTCATTGGAAAAGCTCCTGATGCTGGGAAAGACTGAAGGCAGGAGGAGGAGGGGTTGACAGAGGATAAGATGGTGGGATGGCATCACCAACTCAACGGACATGAATTTTAACAAACTCCGGAAGATAGCAAAGGACAAGGAAGCCTGGCGTGCTGCAGTCCACAGGCACACAACTGAGCACCTGAACCAAACTGAGCTGTGTTCAAGCCCATCTCTGTGTCTAAACAACCCCTGTTTTTAAGGTAAGGACACCATACTGGACCGGGGCCACCCTAGTGATCTCATTATAACTGAATAACCTCTACAAAGACTTTATTTCCAAACAAATGTCACATTCTGATGTTCTGGAATTTAAGACTTCAACATATCTTTTTGAGGTGGGGGATGGGGGAGATGCAGTCCATTACATATGCCTTACTGAAACCCAGAATATACTGTTTATGGGAGTTCATCAATATACATAGGATACAACCTTCATTTGCAGTCATTGGTATTTACTTAGCTTCAGCATGCTCAAGAGTGGTTATCATTCTCCAATAAATAACAGGAATATTATTATTTTAATAATATGCCTAAGATCATATGTATATCTCTATGTCTGATTATTATTCATACTCTATTCCTTGATATAGAAACATCTGACAGTTTCCAAAGACAGTGTGCCTTTTAATTCCTCATTGCCATTTCCTGATATTTAATAATCTTTCTAAATTATACCTTCTGTACTTCATGGTGACTGGTTTCATGTAGTTGTTTCAACCTTTGCTCATTCCTGAAAAAACTTCTGTTTCAAGCTCTCTTGTAAAGGATGGTGCTTCTGCATTTCCCAGAACACTGCTTGGAATTCTAATATTATGTAAGTTTTTTTTAAATCTCTGGTCAAATGGAATAAATGGTGTTTTAGGGTTTATTTACCCTAAGGCACTTCAGTCTTTGTATAAGAGGTACTGAAAAGTTTGAAGAGAATGGCGACATTTGCCATCAGCCCATGGTGGTGGTGGTTTAGTCACCGAGTTGTGTCTGACTCTTGTGACCCCATGGACTATAGCCAGCCAGGCTCCTCTATCCATGGGATTTCCCAGGCAAGGGTATTGGAGCAGGTTGTCATTTCCTCCTACAGGGGATCTTCCCAACCCAGGAGTCAAAACCTGGTCTCCTGCACTGCAAGCAGATTCTTTACCACTGAGCCACCAGGGAACCATAGTGACCCCTGGAACTCTCTTCCTATATATTATCACACAGAAAACATACTTAGGAGTTACTGTTTGAACCCATCTGCCTACTATAGTTTTTAAAAAAAAAACCCTACTCCTTAAAGTCACTTCCATAATCGGATACTCAGTTTTCACACTGTCCTTTCTCTTCAGTGTCATGACCTTTGAGCCATAAGATGAAATTTAAATGTCACCTTATTTTCTGTTCTTCCTATATTGTACTCAGTGAAAAACAAAATCACCAGTCTTTTCCACTCTTTCTCCTGAGTGGTCATCCAAACTTTGGTTCACTTGAACAGGCACAGGAGAGTACTTAGAATCACTTCCTTTGGCAGACCTCCTCTCATTCATTTGAAAATGAGGTTTCTTTGGGGCTGACCCTGCCCAGGAGTGAGTCAGACTAAAATCTTCCACCTGCCTTGGAGTGGGGTTGTACACCGGTCACAAAGCCAGGCAGGCAGACTTAGCCCTGGAAGTTCTGCAATCAAAAGAAAAAGATAATAATAACAACAACATGCAATTTGGAGAAGGTTTTCAATCTAAAAATACTGTCAGCCTATTATTTTATTAGTTATATAGTCAATGTTCATTGAATCCTAAAATAGTACTTTTTCAAATAATTAAAATGTAAAAAATACATCTGTGAAATTTCAAAAAAACAGAAAAGAAAAAGATAGAAGAGAGAAAAGAAAAAAAGGGTAAAGCATATTCTTGGTTTGCTTGAAAACTTCAAGCTATGAAAATAATATAGTACTTCAGGTTCAGTAATCAATACGTATCCCCTTCTGCATCAGGAAGTCTGAATTAATTTTCTCACTGGGACATACAAAAAAATCATAACATGTGCCTTTAAGACATTAGCAAGGCCTCAATGATTCCTATGATGTTGTTGTCGTCTCACTTCCAAGTCATGTCTGACTCCTTGTGACCCCACAACTACAACATGCCAGGATCCCTGTCCTTCACTATCTCCCAGAGCTTGCTCAAACTCATGTTTACTAAGCCTGTGATGTCATCCAACCATCTCATCCTCTGTCATCCCCTTCTCCTCCTGCCTTCAGTTTTTCCCAGCATCAATGAGTCAACTGTTTGCACCAGGTGGCCAAAGTATTGGAGCTTTAGCTTCAGCATCAATCCTTCCAATGAATATTCAGGGTTGGTTTCCTTTAGGATTGACTGGTTTGCTCTCCGTGCAGTCCAAGGGCCTTTCAAGAGTCTTCTCCAGCACTATACTTTGAAAGCATCACTTGATCCCTATACTTCATATTTACCTAAACAATACACAATATAATTGAATATTTTGCGTTTTAGAAGAGGTCCTAAATTCATACAGAAAAACCAATAACTAGTTTCATGGAACTAACCAGTCTTCCACTTCTCTTTCCTTTAGGAACTGCATTTGCAGGTACAATGAGGCTTTTTCTTAGAAAGTCACTTAAGAGCAGAGATAATAAGTGCCCTCATTTGCATCTTTCATTAATCTTACCAGAGGGCTCAATATTTGTTAAACTGAATTATTTCTTTGATATCCTGGTAGATCATGCATCATCATGTTTATTGATTATAATTAATAGGTCTAACGCCCATTAAGATGCATCTGCTGTATCTCAAACAGCACACCCATCTTAAGATATTTTACATAAATTGTGCTCCCAATTGACTATCATATTGAGGGATATCATGCGCCTTTGTTTCTGGCAGCCTGTTTTCCCTTAGTTTGAAATATTAAGTCTCCAAAGACTAGTTTCCCTTGAGCAGATTATCAAGATTAACAATTATTCTGGATAATAGCCAACCAGGAGGGTGGAGCTAAGATGGCGGCGTAGAAGGACGTGCACTCATCTCTCCTGCAAAATCGCCTGAATTGCGACGAGTTCCTGGGAAACCATCGACGAAAGGAGGTTGGATCTGATCACAGAGAGGACACCCCACATCGGGGATCCGTGATGTTGTGTCGTCTCACTTCCAAGTCATGTCTGACTCCTTGTGACCCCACAACTACAACATGCCAGGATCCCTGTCCTTCACTATCTCCCAGAGCTTGCTCAAACTCATGTTTACTAAGCCTGTGATGTCATCCAACCATCTCATCCTCTGTCATCCCCTTCTCCTCCTGCCTTCAGTTTTTCCCAGCATCAATGAGTCAACTGTTTGCACCAGGTGGCCAAAGTATTGGAGCTTTAGCTTCAGCATCAATCCTTCCAATGAATATTCAGGGTTGGTTTCCTTTAGGATTGACTGGTTTGCTCTCCGTGCAGTCCAAGGGCCTTTCAAGAGTCTTCTCCAGCACTATACTTTGAAAGCATCACTTGATCCCTATACTTCATATTTACCTAAACAATACACAATATAATTGAATATTTTGCGTTTTAGAAGAGGTCCTAAATTCAGACAAAAAAACCAATAACTAGTTTCATGGAACTAACCAGTCTTCCACTTCTCTTTCCTTTAGGAACTGCATTTGCAGGTACAATGAGGCTTTTTCTTAGAAAGTCACTTAAGAGCAGAGATAATAAGTGCCCTCATTTGCATCTTTCATTAATCTTACCAGAGGGCTCAATATTTGTTAAACTGAATTATTTCTTTGATATCCTGGTAGATCATGCATCATCATGTTTATTGATTATAATTAATAGGTCTAACGCCCATTAAGATGCATCTGCTGTATCTCAAACAGCACACCCATCTTAAGATATTTTACATAAATTGTGCTCCCAATTGACTATCATATTGAGGGATATCATGCGCCTTTGTTTCTGGCAGCCTGTTTTCCCTTAGTTTGAAATATTAAGTCTCCAAAGACTAGTTTCCCTTGAGCAGATTATCAAGATTAACAATTATTCTGGATAATAGCCAACCAGGAGGGTGGAGCTAAGATGGCGGCGTAGAAGGACGTGCACTCATCTCTCCTGCAAAATCGCCTGAATTGCGACGAGTTCCTGGGAAACCATCGACGAAAGGAGGTTGGATCTGATCACAGAGAGGACACCCCACATCGAAGAACAAAGGAGAAGCCGCATCAAGACGGTAGGAGGGGTGCAATCGCACTTTTAAAAGTCAAACCTCATACCCGCCGGAGAGGCTGGGCGGGCCAAAGCCGCAAAGCCTGTTGCAGATCAAAACCCGGTGAGGAGCACTAACACCCACAAGGGACTGAGCCAGACCTGCTTTGGAGGGTCCAGGTGCCCCTTGAGCTAGAAGTGCCCTTGAGCAGGCCTCGGAAGGGCGGCACTCAGTTCCCTTTGGAGGAGGTTACCATTAACCCAATCACAGAGCCGCCGAAGAGGACTGGAAAGTCTCTGCGCACTGTGATCAGGGAGAGAGGAATAGCGATCCTGCATGTGACTGAGCCAGACTCACCTCTGAGTAACCTGACGTCTCCCGCGGTGGCGGGGGTCGACGGTGGCCTGCAGCAGGGTCGGGGGCACTGTGGAAGTTCTTCCCATAGAGCGTGTGGGAATAAATCCTCTGTGAGACAGACGCCATTCTCCCTACTGTAGTTTGGCTGCTGGTCAAACTGCAGGGCTGCTGGTCAAGCTACAGGGAGGGAACTTAGCTCCACCCAGCAAGAAAAGGGATTTGGATTAAGAAACTCCCAGGGCCAGCCTGGGTGGGCCTTTTAATTCTGGAATAGGCCAAAACAAACAAGCAGTCAAAGAGGTCTTCAGATCCAACCACTGCCAGAGGCAAGAAAAAGACTGATAATTCCTGAATAGTCAGCAAGAGACAGAAGAACATAAACACTATTTTCACGTTTTGTCTGAAGCTGGAGTTACTGCTGGACTTTAAAATTTCATTTTTTGTATTGTATTACTTTGTTTCAATTTTTTTTTCTCTTTTTTCCAAACCCACTCAGTGCACCCACCGCTTTTTTTTTTTTTTTCTTTTCTTGGGGGTGTATGTGAGAGAGTGGGTGTGTTCATTTCCTTCACTGAATTCTATTGAAGCTACTAATCTTATCAGTAAGACTGAATATATTCAAGTTTACATAAATTTTTTTTTTTTTTCTTTTTCCTTTTAAACCACACATTTTATTTTGGTATAAACTTCTGGTTCCCCATTGGCCTTTTAAGGTTCTGTGGGGTTTTGTTTGTTTTTATTATTTTTGCTTTGTTTTTCTATATTTTTCTATAAAAATTTAGATCTTTTAATTTTTAATAACTCTTTCATTTGTACTACTACCTCCTCTATAATTCTTTGCTTTCTCTGAAGCTCCTTTCCTATAGCACTAAATTCTAATACATACAAATCTTTATCTCCCTATATTTAACTTTGCAATATTATTCTATATTTCTCTTCTATCCTCCCTTTCTCTTTTTCCCTTTCCCCACTATATTTCTTAGTCTGTTCTGTCCTCATTGCCTTATCCCCAACGGGATCCTGCTCTAGCATTATTCTCCAATTGGTACTCTACTTAGTTTGCTTATTAACTTGTGGATATCATTCTTGGATTTCTCTATTCGCCGTGCTAACGTATTGTACTGTATTTTTGATTGGAATGCTTGGGTTATGTTATAGCTGTATATGTTCATGTGTATAATTCAATACGCTAGATAGTACTTGCATAATTTTTAAATTGCCATTTGTCAAAGGTATACCTTCTGTTTCTCATTTGCATATATATGTTTTAATATCATTTAATGCCATAACAAACCAGCCGTGAAATCTTCATTCCCTGGTCAGGCAACAATTCTCCCTACTGTAGTTTGGCTGCTGGTCAAACTGCAGGGCTGCTGGTCAAGCTACAGGAGGGAACTTAGCTCCACCCAGCAAGAAAAGGGATTTGGATTAAGAAACTCCCAGGGCCAGCCTGGGTGGGCCTTTTAATTCTGGAATAGGCCAAAACAAACAAGCAGTCAAAGAGGTCTTCAGATCCAACCACTGCCAGAGGCAAGAAAAAGACTGATAATTCCTGAATAGTCAGCAAGAGACAGAAGAACATAAACACTATTTTCACGTTTTGTCTGAAGCTGGAGTTACTGCTGGACTTTAAAATTTCATTTTTTGTATTGTATTACTTTGTTTCAATTTTTTTTTTCTTCCAACCCCACTCAGTGCACCCACCGCTTTTTTTTTTTTTTTTTTTTCTTGGGGGTGTATGTGTGAGTGTGGGTGTGTCTATTTCCTCCATTGAATTCTATTGAAGATACTAATCTTATCAGCAAGACTGAATATATTCAAGTTTACATATATTTTTTTTTCTTTCTTTTTCCTTTTAAACCACACATTTTATTTTGTTATAAACTTCTGATTCCACATTGGCCTTTTAAGGTTCTGTCGGGGCTTTGTTTGTTTTTATTATTTTTGCTTTGTTTTACTATATTTTTCTATAAAAATTTAGATCTTTTAATTTTTAATAACTCTTTCATTTGTACTACTACCTCCTCTATAATTCTTTGCTTTCTCTGAAGCTCCTTTCCTATAGCACTAAATTCTAATACATACAAATCTTTATCTCCCTATATTTAACTTTGCAATATTATTCTATATTTCTCTTCTATCCTCCCTTTCTCTTTTTCCCTTTCCCCACTATATTTCTTAGTCTGTTCTGTCCTCATTGCCTTATCCCCAACGGGGATCCTGCTCTAGCATTATTCTCCAATTGGTACTCTACTTAGTTTGCTTATTAACTTGTGGATATCATTCTTGGATTTCTCTATTCGCCGTGCTAACGTATTGTACTGTATTTTTGATTGGAATGCTTGGGTTATGTTATAGCTGTATATGTTCATGTGTATAATTCAATACGCTAGATAGTACTTGCATAATTTTTAAATTGCCATTTGTCAAAGGTATACCTTCTGTTTCTCATTTGCATATATATGTTTTAATATCATTTAATGCCATAACAAACCAGCCGTGAAATCTTCATTCCCTGGTCAGGCAACAAGCCCTGGGGTTTTGAGGGTGCACTGACTCCAAAACTACAATACTAGAGAACGCATAACACTAAAGAGCAGTATACAAGTGAGAACACCAGCAAAGGTAATCACTTGTATACAAGTCCTGACATCACCCAATCACCAGCATCACCCAGAATAGAAGCCCCATCCAAACAACAAACACCAACAGACGTAACTCAAAGTCTGGGAAAAGGAAATCCCAAACAGAATCAGTTTTTAAAAATTAATAATAACAATGAAACGGCAGAGAAATACCACACAAGCGAAGGAACAATCAACAAACACACAAGATCAAATTAATGAAGAGAATTTGGACAAACTTTCTGAAAGTGATTTCAGAAGAATGATAGTAAAGATGATCAAAGACACTGAAAACAGAATTTCAGAGAAATTGCAAGATACAACTAACACAATAAAGAAATACAAGAACTTACCAAAAAAGTAACAGAGACAAACAACTCAATTGCTGAACTGAAAAACACTGTAGAAGGAATCAAGAGCAGAGTATCTGAGACAGAAGACCGGATAAGTGAGCTGGAAGATAAAATGGTGGAAGTAACTGCTGAAAAACAGACTCTAGCTCAAAGAATGAAAAGAGCAGAGGACAGCCTCAGAGACCTCTGGGATAATATCAAACGCACCAATATTCGAATTATAGGGGTTCCAGAAGAAGAAGAAAAAAAGAAAGGCTATGAGAAAATTTTTGAAGAGATTATAGTTGAAAATTTCCCCAACATGGGAAAAGAAATAGTCAATCAAGTCCAAGAAGCACAAAGAGTACCTAACAGAATCAATCCGAGAAGAAACACACCAAGATACATATTAATGAAGTTAACACAAATTAAACACAAAGATAGAATTCTCAAAGCAGCAAGGGAAAAGCAACTAGTGACATACAAGGGAAAGCCCATCCGTTTAACAGCTGATCTTTCAACAGAAACTCTGCAGGCCAGAAGGGAATGGCAGGACACATTTAAACGGCTGAAAGAGAATAATCTGCAACCAAGAATCCTCTACCCTATTTGCATATATGTTTTAATATCATTTAATGCCATAACAAACCAGCCGTGAAATCTTCATTCCCTGGTCAGGCAACAAGCCCTGGGGTTTTGAGGGTGCACTGACTCCAAAACTACAATACTAGAGAACGCATAACACTAAAGAGCAGTATACAAGTGAGAACACCAGCAAAGGTAATCACTTGTATACAAGTCCTGACATCACCCAATCACCAGCATCACCCAGAATAGAAGCCCCATCCAAACAACAAACACCAACAGACGTAACTCAAAGTCTGGGAAAAGGAAATCCCAAACAGAATCAGTTTTAAAAAATTAATAATAACAATGAAACGGCAGAGAAATACCACACAAGCGAAGGAACAATCAACAAACACACAAGATCAAATTAATGAAGAGAATTTGGACAAACTTTCTGAAAGTGATTTCAGAAGAATGATAGTAAAGATGATCAAAGACACTGAAAACAGAATTTCAGAGAAATTGCAAGATACAACTAACACAATAAAGAAATACAAGAACTTACCAAAAAAGTAACAGAGACAAACAACTCAATTGCTGAACTGAAAAACACTGTAGAAGGAATCAAGAGCAGAGTATCTGAGACAGAAGACCGGATAAGTGAGCTGGAAGATAAAATGGTGGAAGTAACTGCTGAAAAACAGACTCTAGCTCAAAGAATGAAAAGAGCAGAGGACAGCCTCAGAGACCTCTGGGATAATATCAAACGCACCAATATTCGAATTATAGGGGTTCCAGAAGAAGAAAAAAGAAAGAAAGGCTATGAGAAAATTTTTGAAGAGATTATAGTTGAAAATTTCCCCAACATGGGAAAAGAAATAGTCAATCAAGTCCAAGAAGCACAAAGAGTACCTAACAGAATCAATCCGAGAAGAAACACACCAAGATACATATTAATGAAGTTAACACAAATTAAACACAAAGATAGAATTCTCAAAGCAGCAAGGGAAAAGCAACTAGTGACATACAAGGGAAAGCCCATCCGTTTAACAGCTGATCTTTCAACAGAAACTCTGCAGGCCAGAAGGGAATGGCAGGACACATTTAAACGGCTGAAAGAGAATAATCTGCAACCAAGAATCCTCTACCCTGCAAGGATCTCCTTCAAAATTGATGGAGAAATCAAAAGCTTTACAGACAAGCAAAAATTAAAAGAATTTAGTCACACCAAACCAGCCTTACAACAAGTGTTAAAGGGACTTATATAGAAAACAAGTATAAAAGGAGAAGATCCATGAAACAAACCCATCATAACATCTAAGAAGATGACAATAGGATCATTTGTATCAATAATTACTTTGAATGTCAATGGACTAAACGCCCCAACCAAAAGACACAGAGTGGCTGAATGGATCCAAAAACACGGCCCATACATATGCTGCCTCCAGGAAACTCATTTCAGACCTAGAGACACTCATAGACTGAAAGTGAGAGGCTGGAAAAAAATATTCCATGCAAATGGAAATCAAAAGAAAGCTGGAGTAGCAATCCTCATATCAGATAAAATAGATTTTAAAGTAAAGAAGATTCTAAGAGACAAGGCAGGTCACTACATCATGATTAAGGGATCGATCCAAGAAGAAGACATAACAATCATAAATATCTATGCTCCCAACACAGGAGCACCCCAATACATAAGACAAACACTTTCAGACATAAAAGAAGACATTGACAGCAACACAATCATAGTAGGAGACTTTAACACTCCTCTCACACCAATGGACAGATCATCCAAACAGAAAATTAATAAAGAAACACAAGCCTTAAATGCCACACTAGAAGAAATGGACCTCATTGATATCTTTAGGACTTTCCATCCAAAAGCAGAAGAATACACTTTCTTCTCAAGTGCTCACGGAACATTCTCCAGGATAGACCACATCTTGGGCCACAAATCAATCCTCAGTCAATTCAAGAAAACTGAAATTCTATCAACCATCTTCTCGGACCACAATGCAGTGAGACTAGAGATCAACCACAGGAAAACAACTGCTAAAAACACAAACACATGGAGATTAAACAACACATAACTAAAAAACCAACTGATCATTGAGGAAATCAAAGGAGAAATAAAAAAATTCCTAGAAGAAAATGACAATGAACACACGACAGTGCAATCTGCAGGCCAGAAGGGAATGGCAGGACACATTTAAACGGCTGAAAGAGAATAATCTGCAACCAAGAATCCTCTACCCTGCAAGGATCTCCTTCAAAATTGATGGAGAAATCAAAAGCTTTACAGACAAGCAAAAATTAAAAGAATTTAGTCACACCAAACCAGCCTTACAACAAGTGTTAAAGGGACTTATATAGAAAACAAGTATAAAAGGAGAAGATCCATGAAACAAACCCATCATAACATCTAAGAAGATGACAATAGGATCATTTGTATCAATAATTACTTTGAATGTCAATGGACTAAACGCCCCAACCAAAAGACACAGAGTGGCTGAATGGATCCAAAAACACGGCCCATACATATGCTGCCTCCAGGAAACTCATTTCAGACCTAGAGACACTCATAGACTGAAAGTGAGAGGCTGGAAAAAGATATTCCATGCAAATGGAAATCAAAAGAAAGCTGGAGTAGCAATCCTCATATCAGATAAAATAGATTTTAAAGTAAAGAAGATTCTAAGAGACAAGGCAGGTCACTACATCATGATTAAGGGATCGATCCAAGAAGAAGACATAACAATCATAAATATCTATGCTCCCAACACAGGAGCACCCCAATACATAAGACAAACACTTTCAGACATAAAAGAAGACATTGACAGCAACACAATCATAGTAGGAGACTTTAACACTCCTCTCACACCAATGGACAGATCATCCAAACAGAAAATTAATAAAGAAACACAAGCCTTAAATGCCACACTAGAAGAAATGGACCTCATTGATATCTTTAGGACTTTCCATCCAAAAGCAGAAGAATACACTTTCTTCTCAAGTGCTCACGGAACATTCTCCAGGATAGACCACATCTTGGGCCACAAATCAATCCTCAGTCAATTCAAGAAAACTGAAATTCTATCAACCATCTTCTCGGACCACAATGCAGTGAGACTAGAGATCAACCACAGGAAAACAACTGCTAAAAACACAAACACATGGAGATTAAACAACACATAACTAAAAAACCAACTGATCATTGAGGAAATCAAAGGAGAAATAAAAAAATTCCTAGAAGAAAATGACAATGAACACACGACAGTGCAAAACCTATGGGATACTGCAAAAGCAGTTCTAAGAGGGAAGTTTATAGCATTACAATCCCACCTCAAGAAACTAGGAAAATCTCAAACAGACGACCTTACCTTACGCTTAAAACAACTGGAGAAAGAAGAACAAAAACACCCCAAAGCCAGCAGAAGAAGGGAAATCATAAAGATCAGAGCAGAAATAAATGAAAAAGAAACAAAAGAAACAATAGTAAAGATAAATAAAACAAAAAGCTGGTTCTTCGAAAAAGTGAATAAAATCGACCAACCACTGGCCAGACTCATTAAGAAAAAGAGAGAGAAGAACCAGATCACCAAAATCAAAAATGAAAAAGGAGAGATTACAACGGATAATGCAGAAATCCAAAGGATTATAAGAGACTATTATGAACAACTCTATGGCAACAAACTGGACAACCTGGAAGAAATGGACAGTTTCTTAGAGAAGATTAATCTCCCAAGACTCAACCAGGAAGAAATAGAAACTATGAACAAGCCAATCACAAGCTCAGAAATCGACCTTGTGATCAAAAATCTACCCAAAAATAAAAGCCCAGGGCCGGATGGTTTCACAAGTGAATTCTACCAAACATTTAAAGAAGAGCTAATGCCTGTCCTTCTAAAACTCTTCCAAAAAATTGCCCAGGAAGGAACACTTCCAAACACATTCTACGAGGCCACCATCACCCTGATACCAAAGCCAGGCAAAGACATCACAAAAAAAGAAAATTATAGGCCAATTTCACTGACGAATCTAGATGCCAAAATCCTCAACAAAATCCTAGCAAACAGAATTCAGCAACACATCAAAAAGCTCATTCATCACGATCAAGTTGGGTTCATCCCAGGCATGCAAGGATTCTTCAACATCCGCAAATCAATCAATGTGATACACCATATCAACAAATTGAAAGACAAAAATCACACGATCATCTCAATAGATGCAGAAAAAGCCTTTGACAAAGTACAGCATCCATTTATGATAAAAACTCTTCAAAAAATGGGCATAGAAGGAAATTATCTTAACATAGTGAAAGCCATATATGAGAAGCCCACAGCGAACATTATCCTCAATGGTGAAAACTCAAAGCATTCCCTCTAAGATCAGGAACAAGACAAGGGTGTCCACTTTCACCACTACTATTCAACATAGTCCTGGAAGTTCTAGCAACAGCAATAAGAGAAGAGAAAGAAATCAAAGGAATCCAGATTGGAAAGGAAGAAGTCAAACTCTCTTTTTGCAGATGACATGATATTATACATAGAAAATCCCAAAGACACTATTACAAAACTACTAGAGTTAATCAGCGAATTCAGCAAAGTTGCAGGATACAAAATCAATATACAGAAATCACTGGCATTCCTATACACAAACAATGAAAAATCAGAAAATGAAATCAAAGAGGCAATCCCCTTCACCATCGCAACCAAAAGAATCAAATATCTAGGAATAAACCTACCCAAAGAAACAAAAGAACTGTACACAGAAAATTACAAGACACTCATGAGAGACATTAAAGAAGAGTTAAACAGATGGAGAAATATTCCGTGTTCCTGGGTCGGAAGAATCAATATTGTGAAAATGACCATACTACCAAATGTCATCTATAGATTCAATGCGATCCCTATCAAACTTCCAATAACATTCTTCACAGAACTAGACCAACGAATCACACAGTTCATATGGAAACACAAAAGACCTCGAATAGCCAAAGCAATCCTCAGGAAGAAGAATGGAGCTGGGGGGATCAGCCTCCCCAACTTCAGACTCTACTACAAAGCAACAGTCATCAAGACAGTATGGTACTGGCACAAAAACAGAAATATCGACCAATGGAACAAGATCGAGAACCCAGAGATAAAGCCACTCACCTATGGGTACCTTATTTTTGACAAAGGAGGCGAACATATAAAATGGGACAAAGACATCCTTTTCAACAAATGGTGCTGGGAAAATTGGACTGCTACATGCAAGAAAATGAAGTTGGAACATACCCTGACACCATACACAAAGATCAACTCAAAATGGATTAAAGACTTAAATGTAAGGCCAGAAACCATCAAACTCTTAGAGGAGAATATAGGCAAAACCCACAGCGAACATTATCCTCAATGGTGAAAAACTCAAAGCATTCCCTCTAAGATCAGGAACAAGACAAGGGTGTCCACTTTCACCACTACTATTCAACATAGT
Source organism: Tragulus kanchil (assembly GCA_022376925.1). Classification (NCBI taxonomy): domain Eukaryota; kingdom Metazoa; phylum Chordata; class Mammalia; order Artiodactyla; family Tragulidae; genus Tragulus; species Tragulus kanchil. The sequence goes on along the minus strand of JAIOJX010000003.1, from coordinate 163,888,866 downwards.
CCTGGAAGTTCTAGCAACAGCAATAAGAGAAGAGAAAGAAATCAAAGGAATCCAGATTGGAAAGGAAGAAGTCAAACTCTCTCTTTTTGCAGATGACATGATATTATACATAGAAAATCCCAAAGACACTATTACAAAACTACTAGAGTTAATCAGCGAATTCAGCAAAGTTGCAGGATACAAAATCAATATACAGAAATCACTGGCATTCCTATACACAAACAATGAAAAATCAGAAAATGAAATCAAAGAGGCAATCCCCTTCACCATCGCAACCAAAAGAATCAAATATCTAGGAATAAACCTACCCAAAGAAACAAAAGAACTGTACACAGAAAATTACAAGACACTCATGAGAGACATTAAAGAAGAGTTAAACAGATGGAGAAATATTCCGTGTTCCTGGGTCGGAGAATCAATATTGTGAAAATGACCATACTACCAAATGTCATCTATAGATTCAATGCGATCCCTATCAAACTTCCAATAACATTCTTCACAGAACTAGACCAACGAATAACACAGTTCATAGGGAAACACAAAAGACCTCGAATAGCCAAAGCAATCCTCAGGAAGAAGAATGGAGCTGGGGGGATCAGCCTCCCCAACTTCAGACTCTACTACAAAGCAACAGTCATCAAGACAGTATGGTACTGGCACAAAAACAGAAATATCGACCAATGGAACAAGATCGAGAACCCAGAGATAAAGCCACTCACCTATGGGTACCTTATTTTTGACAAAGGAGGCGAACATATAAAATGGGACAAAGACATCCTTTTCAACAAATGGTGCTGGGAAAATTGGACTGCTACATGCAAGAAAATGAAGTTGGAACATACCCTGACACCATACACAAAGATCAACTCAAAATGGATTAAAGACTTAAATGTAAGGCCAGAAACCATCAAACTCTTAGAGGAGAATATAGGCAAAACCCTCAAGGACATCAATCAAAGCAAGATCTTCTCTGACCCACCTACTAGAATAGTGGAACTAAAAAGACAAATGAACATGTGGGACCTAATGAAACTTAAAAGCTTTTGTACAGCTAAAGAAATTACAAAAAAGCTGAACAAACAGCCCACAGAGTAGGAGAAAATCATAGCAAATGAAACAACAGACAAAGAATTAATCTCCAAAATCTACAAGCAACTCAGACAACTCAGCAACTCAACTGGAAAAATGAACAACCCAATCAAAAAATGGGAAAAGGACCTAAACAGACACCTCTCCAACGATGACATACAGATGGCCCAAAAACACATGAAACGATGCTCAACTTCACTAATAATTAGAGAAATGCAAATCAAAACTACAATGAGATATCACCTCACACCCGTCAGAATGGCCATCATCCACAAATCGACAGACAATAAATGCTGGAGAGGCTGCGGAGAAAAGGGAACCCTCCTGCATTGCTGGTGGGAGTGTAAATTGATACAGCCTCTATGGAAGACAGTCTGGAGATTTCTTAAAAAACTAAAAATAGAAGCACCATATGACCCAGCAATCCCACTCTTAGGCCTATACCCTGATGAAATCAAAACTGAAAGAAGCACCTGTACCCCAATGTTCATTGCAGCTCTCTATACAATAGCTAGAACATGGAAGGAACCTAGATGCCCATCGACGAACGAATGGATCCAAAAGCTCTGGTACATATATACAATGGAATACTACACAGCTGTAAAGAGAAATGCAGAAGAATCAGCCCTCATGAGGTGGCTGGATCTAGAACGTATCCTAAAAAGTAAAGTCAGTCAGAAAGAGAAGGACAAATACAGTATATTAACACATATATATGGAATCTAGTAGGATGGTGATGATGGCACATGCAGTGAAGCGACAGAAAGACAGACATGGACAGTGGACTTATGGACATTTTGGGGAAGGAACAGTGGGTGAGAGGCGTAAGGGAAGTAGCATGAAGGCCTGTACTATCATAAGTGAAGAAAATAGCTCTAGTCATTGCTCTGTGAGAAAAGGGGATCCTTCAGGGGTGCTATGTGATGGTTGGGAGGGGAGGGAAGGGGGGGATATACATGTGACTAATCTGAGAATATGCATGTCTGTGAACAACAAAACTCTGTAAAAGTTAAAAGTAAAATAAAGGTTTAAAAAAAAAAAAAAAAAAACAATTATTCTGTATTTTCTATTCCAGGAGGAAAGCTTTTTACTCAATTTCTCCCAGGAAACAAATGCAGCCTCTACCCTTCCTGATGTGTTTGACTGGCTTATGTTATTTCCTGTTGTTTCTGCTGGTGCTGTTGTTGTTGCGGTGTCCAAAGCTTGGGGCCCAATTGTCTGAATAACATAGAGAACATCAGCTTCCCAGGTGGTGCTAGTGGTAAAGAACCCGCCTGCCACTGCAGGAAACAGTTCGATCCCTGGATCATGAAGATCCCCTGGAGGAGGAAATGGCAACTCACTCCAGTGTTCTTGTCTGGAGAATCCCATGAACAGGGGAGACTGGCGGGCTAGAGTCCATGAGGTTGAAAAGCGTAGGACATGACTGAAGCAACTTAACACGCTCGCATACCACAAAGCTTGGGATTTTTCTTAAAATACTGGAAGCCATATTCCTCCAGGGACAATGAGAGCAAGCAGTGCTTTTGATCCCCCTTTATTTCCACTGTGTTGGATTTTAAGATTTTCCTACCTCAGCCCTGGGATCTCACATAATATAACCTTTAGCCAACGTTGTTTGACCACCCACTGTCCTCCAGTCTTCGCCTGTGACATTGTGGCAACAGTTGACACACCATCTCGCTTTTTTTTTTTTTTAACAAGAGACTCTTTTTATTCATTTACAAAAAACTTTAACATCAAAACCATTTTGTATTCAGGTATAGCCAATCAACAATGTCACGGTATGGGGCTTCCCTGATGGTTCAGCGGGTGGGGGGGTCCACCTTGCAGTGCAAGGGGCACCAGTTCGATCCCTGGCCCGGGAGGATGCCGTGCGCCATGGAGCGGCTGGACCGGTGTGTCCAATGGCAGGCCGGTGCTCTGGAGTGCACGCGCCCAGAGCCAGTGCTCTGCAGTGAGAGAGGCCACTGCCGCAGAAGGCCCACATAGGTCAAAGAATAAAAAAGATGGATGAAAATAAATATAAATAAAAGAGGCATGGGAGGGGTGGGGAGAAAAGCTTGTTAAAAAAAAAATGTCATGGTGATTTCAGGTGAAATCACCAAGGGACTCCACCACACGTACGCATGGCTCCATTCTCTTCCTAACCCCTTTCCATCCAGGCTGCCACAGAACACTGAGCAGAGCTCCGTGGGCTATACAACTGGTCTCTGCTGATTATCCATTTTAAATACAGCAGTGTGTACAGATCCATCCCAAAGTCCCTAACTGTCCCTTCCCCTCAAGCAACAATGAGTTCATTTTCTAAGCCTGTGAATCTTTTTCTGCTTTGTAAGTTCATTTGCATCATTTCCTTCTGGATTCCACATATGAAATCCACCTTGCTTTGGTTTTCAACGTCTGCTTTTCTTCACTAAGCATAAACCCTTGTCATCCAGCTGATTCTCTCTTTCATGCTGTTTCAACTTCTTTTTGTTTTTGCGTGCATTTTTGTAACTTTCTGTGTTAAGATTTGATTTGGCTGCTAGAACACAACATTGTAGTAACAGTAGCTTAAACAGGATTGAATTTTTTCTCACTCACCCAACTGTCTGCATATAAGGGAATCCAAGAGATGGTCGGGCGGCTCCTGGGGTCTGGTACATGGGCACCTGCCTGGGCTGGTCACTCTGCCATTCTGAAAAGGCTGCTTCATCCCGGGGCTCTCAGAGGACTCCCACTCACACTTGCAGTCCTGCCAGTAAAAAGGGAAAAGGGTGACAGAGGGCAAGCCTCTTCCCACCCATTCAAATCCCACTTAGCCACAACACAGCTACACTTCTTTGCCACAAGAGTTTAGAAAATATTCTTATTCTTGACTGCTAAGAATTATAGGAAAATTATAGGAAAACTGAGAACAGTTATCAGTTAACAATTACTGACTCTGCAGAGTTGATCTATTCTCGACTTCTCAACAATTCTCGTTTTCTCAGTTCAGCAGGTCTTAAGACTGAGTCAAGACCTGATTGAAACTATAAGGTATTTCACCTGTAACAGAAGTTCATCCTTGGACTTCACTGATGGTAAAGGGGATGAGAATCCACCTGCCAATCCAGGGGGTACAGTTTTGATCCTAGGTCTGGGAAGATCCCATATGCTGCAGAGCAGCTAAGCCCCTGCACCACAACTATGGAGCCCATGTGCCTGGAGCCTGAGCTCCACAACAAGAGAAGCTCCCACAGTGAGAAGCCCACACTTCACAACCAAGAGTAAGAGGACCTTCACTAGCCACAGCTAGAGAAAGCCTGCACACAACAAGGAAGACCCAGTGAAGCCATAAGTAAATAAATAAATATGTATTTTTTAATTTTGGCCTCTTTTATTGGTTCTTCACCCATTTATTTTTATCCATCTTTACTCTTTGGCCTGTGTGGGTCTTCCATTGCAGTGGCCTCGGTCACTGCAGAGCACCGGCTCTGGGTGCAGGCACTCCACAGCACTGGCTCGTACTTGGACACACCGGTCCAGCTGCTCTGCAGCACATGGGATCTTCCCAGGCCAGAAATCGAACCTGTGCTCCTTGCACTGCAAGGCAGACTCTCTTCCCACTGGACCACCAGGGAAGCCCAATAAATAATTTTTTTAAAAAAGAAGTTTATCCTTGGTTACAGGATGGATCATTATTTACTAAGAACCACACATTAAAATCAGGCGTCATCTGCTATATTTAAAATGGAAAACCAACAAGGACCTGCTCTAGAACACACAGAACTCTGCTCAGTGCTATGTGGCAGCCTGGATGGGAGACGAGTTTGGGGGAGAATAGATACATGTATAAGCACGGCTGAGTCCCTTTACTGTCCACCTGAAACTAGCACAACTGAACCGACTATACTCCAATAAAAATAAAACTTTCTTTAAAAAAAAGCGGTGTTGCAGTTAAATTTCCTCTCATCACTAGTCAATAGTTTCTATTGAAGCTGAACTCCTTGTTACACAGCTCTACCGCCACTCAGGCGTTCCCAGGAGACATGAATTCTATGTACGTTTCTCATTAACTGAGCAGACCATCACGTAGTGAGAAATCCCAGTCTTTGGAATCCAGAGATTATAACAGGCACCCAAAACTTCATATAAATTTTATCTGTCTTGCTTCCACAAATAATTACACCTGCCTCCATGGGAAAATAGAAGAAACACACTTGGGTGATAACAATGTAATTGTAGCACAATTAGTTCTGCTCATTTCAATCCTGCCTTTATTATGAATGCTTTCTCATTACTTTCCACTTAACACCTGATAAGAATAAAGGAAAAGAAATTAGTGCAGGATATGGCTGAGATTTTTTTCTCATGGACTCATACAAAGGCGATATCACAGAGACACCACTTGTTCAAAAGAGGTTAGCATCGACTTTGGGGAGAGAAGGTGAAATAATTACCCGTGGCTGGGAAGAGAAAAGCAAGCTAGGAATTGTTTAATGTTCAGAGGTCATCCCAAATGACAATGAAAAATCAGGATGCAAAAAATGAGTTTTGCATAGCAAGTGTGTTTTATGGTACGAAAGCACTGCTTTGAAATGAAGGTACAAGGTACATCAACTCTAAGAGCCCTATTCATCACACGCAAGGCTTCCACAGTTGGGTCACATTAATTCTATGGTTTTGTATTGCAAGTCAGGCTACAGCATACATATTATTTCACAAGGAAATATTGGAAATGGTTGGAGGCGCTTGTAGACATGCACTCAAGATGGAATAATGATGCATTTACTCTATGCACTGAATTTAGAGACAGAAAGGAGACGCCTTGCTCATCTTCAAGAACCAGCTCTCTAAGACAAACTGGTCCTCGAGTCAGGTTCATGCACTGGTTCAATACACTCATATTATGAGGAGAAAGGGAGCATGCACCAAATGATTAATTCAAAACCTTGAGGAGGGCTTCCCTGGTGGTCCAGTGCATAAGGACATTGCCTTGCAGTACAAGGGGTGCCAGTTCGATCCCTGGCCTGGGAAGATCCCACGTGCCGCGGAGCAGCTAGACCGATGTGTCCAACTACCAAGCTGGAGCTCTGGAGCGCATGTGCCCAGAGCCGGTGCTCTGCAACAACAGAGGCCACTGTTATGGGAGGCCCACGCAAGTCAAGGAACAAAGATAGATGGAAACAGATAAATGAAAGATCAATAGAAGTGGCCAAAAAAAACCTTGAGCAGCATAAGCATGAACCTATTAACAGTCCATTGACAAGAAGGCCACCCCTCACCATGGTAACCAGAAGAGATGTCAGAACCCACAGTTCACCATATCAATACATACATACATACATATGCTGTTGTTGTTGTTCAGCCACTAAGCTGTGTCCAACTCTTTGAGACCCCATGGATTGCAGCACGCAAGGCTTCCCCATCCTCCACTATCTCTCTGAGTTTGCCCAAGTTCGTGTCCATTGAGTTGGTGATGCGATCTAACCATCTCATTCTCTGCCATTCTCTTCTCCATCTGCCCTCCATCTTTCCCAGCATCAGGATCTATTTCAATGAGTTAACTCTTCACATCAGGTGGCCAAAGTATTAGGGCTTCAGCATCAGTTCTTCCAGTGAATATTTAGGGTTGATATCCTTTAGGACTGAATGATATTTATCTTCCCTTTAGGACTTCTTTCTCATTCAGGTTACTACAATGCATTGAGTTCCTGTGCTATACAAATTCAGCAGTTTATCTTTTTATACATAGCATCAATATTGGCCCAAAAGTTGGGTCACATTAATTCTATGGTTTTGTATTGCAAGTCAGGCTACAGCATACATATTATTTCACAAGGAAATATTGGAAATGGTTGGAGGCGCTTGTAGACATGCACTCAAGATGGAATAATGATGCATTTACTCTATGCACTGAATTTAGAGACAGAAAGGAGACGCCTTGCTCATCTTCAAGAACCAGCTCTCTAAGACAAACTGGTCCTCGAGTCAGGTTCATGCACTGGTTCAATACACTCATATTATGAGGAGAAAGGGAGCATGCACCAAATGATTAATTCAAAACCTTGAGGAGGGCTTCCCTGGTGGTCCAGTGCATAAGGACATTGCCTTGCAGTACAAGGGGTGCCAGTTCGATCCCTGGCCTGGGAAGATCCCACGTGCCGCGGAGCAGCTAGACCGATGTGTCCAACTACCAAGCTGGAGCTCTGGAGCGCATGTGCCCAGAGCCGGTGCTCTGCAACAACAGAGGCCACTGTTATGGGAGGCCCACGCAAGTCAAGGAACAAAGATAGATGGAAACAGATAAATGAAAGATCAATAGAAGTGGCCAAAAAAAACCTTGAGCAGCATAAGCATGAACCTATTAACAGTCCATTGACAAGAAGGCCACCCCTCACCATGGTAACCAGAAGAGATGTCAGAACCCACAGTTCACCATATCAATACATACATACATACATATGCTGTTGTTGTTGTTCAGCCACTAAGCTGTGTCCAACTCTTTGAGACCCCATGGATTGCAGCACGCAAGGCTTCCCCATCCTCCACTATCTCTCTGAGTTTGCCCAAGTTCGTGTCCATTGAGTTGGTGATGCGATCTAACCATCTCATTCTCTGCCATTCTCTTCTCCATCTGCCCTCCATCTTTCCCAGCATCAGGATCTATTTCAATGAGTTAACTCTTCACATCAGGTGGCCAAAGTATTAGGGCTTCAGCATCAGTTCTTCCAGTGAATATTTAGGGTTGATATCCTTTAGGACTGAATGATATTTATCTTCCCTTTAGGACTTCTTTCTCATTCAGGTTACTACAATGCATTGAGTTCCCTGTGCTATACAGTAAGTTCTCAGCAGTTTATCTTTTTTATACATAGCATCAATACTGTACATGTGCCAGTTCCAGTCTCCCAGCTCAAATGAGGTGTCACCTCACACTGGACAGAATGGCCATCATCCAAAAAATCTACAAACATTAAATGCCTCCCATCACAGTGGCCTCTCTCACTGCAGTGCACCAGCTCTGGGCGCATGCACTCCAGAGCACTGGTTCATAACTGGACAGACTGGTCCAGCCACTCTGCAGCATATGGGATCTTTCCAGGCCAGGGATTGAACTGGTGCCCCCTTCACTGCAAGGAAGACTTTTTACCCACTGGACCAGCAGGGAAACCCCAGAACACTTTCTTAAGACAATTAAGATGTCTTTAGAGGCATACTGATAAACACAGACTAGAAAACAATACAATTACATATGCACAGAGCTGGGCAGACAGTCTACTGTAAAAATCTTGGTCAATGGACTGATGCAGAAATGTCTTAAAAGGGAGTTTCTAAAATATTTCAAAGTTACACCCTTGGCTTTTCTCAGTAAAGTTGTTTTTTAAAAATAAAAAAAATCTTTTTTAAAAAAATGATTCATTTACTCAGATTTAAAGAGTAATTTAGACACGCACGCCCCTTGAACATGATCTGGATTTAAAGTGTGAACGGGGAGAGAACTTTCAGTGTGACGAGTGTGATGGAGGAGACAGGTTTGTAAACATAAATGTCGGACAGTGTGAGGCTCAAAGCTGACCTGCGACCGCAGTGGTGTCCAGCAGCACAAAGGCTCAGGTTAACCCTGTTTCACAACAGACACACAGGCCACAGTGCTTACTGTTCTGAATATCACCGGAACCTAAGGATAAGGTTCGATAACATCACTATGCCTACAGACAGGCTCCATTTCTAATAAGGCAGGATCCAGGAAACAACTCTGGAGACTGAGTGAGTGTTGTAAGCGCAGGCCTAGCAATGTAAGAATGATGGATGAACTCACTAGGCCACATGACTCGTCCACAGAAGGACTCCGATGGAACCCAGGCTTGGAGGGGGAGGAGGTGACCCCAGGCATGGACCCTGGTACCACAGTTACAGTCACAGGAGTGAGTGCAATCTATAAGGAAGAGACTGCAAAAGGGAAAGAGGAGAAGACCCTATTGTATAAAAATAAGATTTGCACTCTAAGAAAAGAAGTAAAAAAATTAAGAATCCCTGAAGTGGGATGGGAACGGGGAGGGGGCTTAACAGGGAAAGGGTGTACATATAATTGTGGCTGATTCATGCCACTGTAGGGCAGAAGCCAATACAACGTTGCAAAGCAATTATCCCCCAACTTTAAAAACGTAAATTAAAAAAAAATAATAAAAAGAATCGCTAAAGGTCAGGGACTTACCTGGTGGTCCAGTAGCTAAGACTCTGAGCCACCAGTGCCGGGGGCCTGGTCCGATCCCTGGGGAACAGATCCTACAGGCCCGAACTAAGACCCAGCACAGCCAAATAAATACATAAAACTGTATAATTTTTTAAAAAAAGGCTCTCTGAAGCTCAGTAATGTAGAACATGTTGCTTTCATAAAAAGTAGAGAAGAGGCTCCAGACAGCACAGCCCTACCCACTAATTTGGACTGATGCAGAAATGTCTTAAAAGGGAGTTTCTAAAATATTTCAAAGTTACACCCTTGGCTTTTCTCAGTAAAGTTGTTTTTTAAAAATAAAAAAAATCTTTTTTAAAAAAATGATTCATTTACTCAGATTTAAAGAGTAATTTAGACACGCACGCCCCTTGAACATGATCTGGATTTAAAGTGTGAACGGGGAGAGAACTTTCAGTGTGACGAGTGTGATGGAGGAGACAGGTTTGTAAACATAAATGTCGGACAGTGTGAGGCTCAAAGCTGACCTGCGACCGCAGTGGTGTCCAGCAGCACAAAGGCTCAGGTTAACCCTGTTTCACAACAGACACACAGGCCACAGTGCTTACTGTTCTGAATATCACCGGAACCTAAGGATAAGGTTCGATAACATCACTATGCCTACAGACAGGCTCCATTTCTAATAAGGCAGGATCCAGGAAACAACTCTGGAGACTGAGTGAGTGTTGTAAGCGCAGGCCTAGCAATGTAAGAATGATGGATGAACTCACTAGGCCACATGACTCGTCCACAGAAGGACTCCGATGGAACCCAGGCTTGGAGGGGGAGGAGGTGACCCCAGGCATGGACCCTGGTACCACAGTTACAGTCACAGGAGTGAGTGCAATCTATAAGGAAGAGACTGCAAAAGGGAAAGAGGAGAAGACCCTATTGTATAAAAATAAGATTTGCACTCTAAGAAAAGAAGTAAAAAAATTAAGAATCCCTGAAGTGGGATGGGAACGGGGAGGGGGCTTAACAGGGAAAGGGTGTACATATAATTGTGGCTGATTCATGCCACTGTAGGGCAGAAGCCAATACAACGTTGCAAAGCAATTATCCCCCAACTTTAAAAACGTAAATTAAAAAAAAATAATAAAAAGAATCGCTAAAGGTCAGGGACTTACCTGGTGGTCCAGTAGCTAAGACTCTGAGCCACCAGTGCCGGGGGCCTGGTCCGATCCCTGGGGAACAGATCCTACAGGCCCGAACTAAGACCCAGCACAGCCAAATAAATACATAAAACTGTATAATTTTTTAAAAAAAGGCTCTCTGAAGCTCAGTAATGTAGAACATGTTGCTTTCATAAAAAGTAGAGAAGAGGCTCCAGACAGCACAGCCCTACCCACTTCTGTGTCCTGGAAGAGGTCTCTAAAGGATGGCACAGCATCTCACAGAAGATGCAGTGGTAAGGGACCTTCATTTTATTCATCCTGAGGTAGGCACCCACTTCTAGTCCCATGAGCCCAAATATCCGACTGAAAAATGTAAAATTTCAGTTTGCTACTGACATGAATTTATTCCTTCCAAAGGCTCTCGGGGTCTCTTGAAGACCACCTCAACATGTGCGCTTTCTCAACTTTCGTTTCCCAATAACTTCCTTGGTAACTATGGCAATATTTGAGGGAGGAAAAAAACCCCCAAACAAAATGCTTTTACAGGAATTAGCTCAGAGGCAGCCGAATTATAGATGACAATTGTCATGGACATGCACAACAGTGACTGGATCGCTTTGCTTAGAAAATGAAGCCCCCCATACTGTCCCGAGACCCCCATGATATCTGAGGCTTGGGCTCCCGCAGCTGCCTCCACCCCTGAATTAAGGCCGAGCCTGAGCGACCCCACGTCTGCCTTCCACAGACAGCATCAGCAGTAACAGCAGAGCCGCTCTGGCAGGAGGTCACAGGCGGGCGACTTTATGGGCATGGAAGGCAGGGAGCAGAGCCTCGGCCCTGAACATCCCCCTCAACGGAGATCATTCTAAACAACTAGAATTTCATTTTATGGCTCCTCTTAAAAAAATGAAAGAAGGCATATTCTTGGGAAACGGCCCTTCTGAAATTCAGCATGATCTTGATTCAATGCATCTGAATTGTGTGATTTTCTCTGACACTGTGTGGTACACGGCAGAAGCCAATACAAAGTTGCAAAGCAATAATCCCCCAACTTTAAAAACGTAAATTAAAAAAAAATAATAAAAAGAATCGCTAAAGGTCAGGGACTTACCTGGTGGTCCAGTAGCTAAGACTCTGAGCCACCAGTGCCGGGGGCCTGGTCCGATCCCTGGGGAACAGATCCTACAGGCCCGAACTAAGACCCAGCACAGCCAAATAAATACATAAAACTGTATAATTTTTTAAAAAAAGGCTCTCTGAAGCTCAGTAATGTAGAACATGTTGCTTTCATAAAAAGTAGAGAAGAGGCTCCAGACAGCACAGCCCTACCCACTTCTGTGTCCTGGAAGAGGTCTCTAAAGGATGGCACAGCATCTCACAGAAGATGCAGTGGTAAGGGACCTTCATTTTATTCATCCTGAGGTAGGCACCCACTTCTAGTCCCATGAGCCCAAATATCCGACTGAAAAATGTAAAATTTCAGTTTGCTACTGACATGAATTTATTCCTTCCAAAGGCTCTCGGGGTCTCTTGAAGACCACCTCAACATGTGCGCTTTCTCAACTTTCGTTTCCCAATAACTTCCTTGGTAACTATGGCAATATTTGAGGGAGGAAAAAAACCCCCAAACAAAATGCTTTTACAGGATTTAGCTCAGAGGCAGCCCGAATTATAGATGACAATTGTCATGGACATGCACAACAGTGACTGGATCGCTTTGCTTAGAAAATGAAGCACCCCCCATACTGTCCCGAGACCCCCATGATATCTGAGGCTTGGGCTCCCGCAGCTGCCTCCACCCCTGAATTAAGGCCGAGCCTGAGCGACCCCACGTCTGCCTTCCACAGACAGCATCAGCAGTAACAGCAGAGCCGCTCTGGCAGGAGGTCACAGGCGGGCGACTTTATGGGCATGGAAGGCAGGGAGCAGAGCCTCGGCCCTGAACATCCCCCTCAACGGAGATCATTCTAAACAACTAGAATTTCATTTTATGGCTCCTCTTAAAAAAATGAAAGAAGGCATATTCTTGGGAAACGGCCCTTCTGAAATTCAGCATGATCTTGATTCAATGCATCTGAATTGTGTGATTTTCTCTGACACTGTGTGGTACACGGCAGAAGCTGACAATATCCTTAAATCAAAATCAGTGATACCGGTTGCAATGTTTAAGTTGGAATGGGAATCATAAGCTCTTACGCCAACCCAATTGTTGGAGCCGAGAGGACCACATGCGCCACAGTGGCCGACTGCTTACAGAACTTGCCACAGACTCAGGGCCCTGCTGCTGGCCCCAGAGCAACAGTGGGAGCCACACGTGATGGGGCTGCACTGCCCTTGACCGTGCACACCCTTGGCCTTGTATGTCTGAGTGAGCTGGCTCCTGTCTTATTAAGGTCACATACAGTGAGGTGCGTATGGCCCTGGCGCTGGGCATGTTGCTGGTGGCATGTCATGCGAGGCCCAGTTGCATCTGTGTGACAGCCTGCAGACAGGAAATCCAGGCTCTGCTATGGGCACGGGGTTTATTATCAACAGATTTCGCTGCCTTGAAAGGTACTGCGCTTGCATTATGTAAAGTCAGAATGTCCTTTGATCCAGGGACACAGAAACTTGAGGCCCCAGAAACAAGCAAAAACATTCATCCAAAACAATTCCCAATTTGCTGTTTATTAAAGGATCCCTTGTGTACAGTTTTTGACAGTTATTATTGACTTCATGATAATTAAGCTGAAGTTCTACGTCTTCTTCCCAGTAGTTCTTCCACCCACTCCTCCAATGGACAGCTTTACAGCCTGTATCACTACTGGTGAGCTGAGAAGCATGAAATTATAAAATACTAGACAGGGAGCTTGGTCCAACCTTCTCACACCATTTAAAGATAAAGAAGCTGAGTGAATATTTCACTATTCTGTTTATACAATAGTGTATAGACAGTGTATTAAAAAGTGAAGACATCACTTTGCTGATAAAGGTCCATATAGCCAAGTCTGAGGACTTTCCAGTAGTCATGTATGGATGTGAAAGCTGGATCATAAAGAAGACTGAGCAGTGAAGAACTGATGCTTGCAAGCTGTGGTGCTGGAGAAGACTCTTGAGAGTTCCTTGAAGAGGCGATTGACCAGTCCATCCTAAATTCAGCATGATCTTGATTCAATGCATCTGAATTGTGTGATTTTCTCTGACACTGTGTGGTACACGGCAGAAGCTGACAATATCCTTAAATCAAAATCAGTGATACCGGTTGCAATGTTTAAGTTGGAATGGGAATCATAAGCTCTTACGCCAACCCAATTGTTGGAGCCGAGAGGACCACATGCGCCACAGTGGCCGACTGCTTACAGAACTTGCCACAGACTCAGGGCCCTGCTGCTGGCCCCAGAGCAACAGTGGGAGCCACACGTGATGGGGCTGCACTGCCCTTGACCGTGCACACCCTTGGCCTTGTATGTCTGAGTGAGCTGGCTCCTGTCTTATTAAGGTCACATACAGTGAGGTGCGTATGGCCCTGGCGCTGGGCATGTTGCTGGTGGCATGTCATGCGAGGCCCAGTTGCATCTGTGTGACAGCCTGCAGACAGGAAATCCAGGCTCTGCTATGGGCACGGGGTTTATTATCAACAGATTTCGCTGCCTTGAAAGGTACTGCGCTTGCATTATGTAAAGTCAGAATGTCCTTTGATCCAGGGACACAGAAACTTGAGGCCCCAGAAACAAGCAAAAACATTCATCCAAAACAATTCCCAATTTGCTGTTTATTAAAGGATCCCTTGTGTACAGTTTTTGACAGTTATTATTGACTTCATGATAATTAAGCTGAAGTTCTACGTCTTCTTCCCAGTAGTTCTTCCACCCACTCCTCCAATGGACAGCTTTACAGCCTGTATCACTACTGGTGAGCTGAGAAGCATGAAATTATAAAATACTAGACAGGGAGCTTGGTCCAACCTTCTCACACCATTTAAAGATAAAGAAGCTGAGTGAATATTTCACTATTCTGTTTATACAATAGTGTATAGACAGTGTATTAAAAAGTGAAGACATCACTTTGCTGATAAAGGTCCATATAGCCAAGTCTGAGGACTTTCCAGTAGTCATGTATGGATGTGAAAGCTGGATCATAAAGAAGACTGAGCAGTGAAGAACTGATGCTTGCAAGCTGTGGTGCTGGAGAAGACTCTTGAGAGTTCCTTGGACAGCCAAGGCGATTGAACCAGTCCATCCTAAAGAAAATCAACCCTGAATATTCACTGGAAGGACTAATGCTGAAGCTGAAGCTCCAGTACTTTGGCCACCTGATGCGAAGAGCTGACTCACTGGAAAAGACCTGATGCTGATAAGACTGAGAACAGCAGAAGAAGGGGGCAGCAGAGGATGAGATGGTTGCATGGCATCACTGATTCAACAGATATGAACCTGGGTAAACTGCTGGAGATGGTGAAGGACAGGGAAGCCTGGCACGCTGCAGTCCATGGGGTCGCAAAGAGTCAGACATAACTTGGCGACTGAACAACAACAAATATCTTTTTTCACCAATTTTTTTTTTAATCTCACTATTTCCAACTCCCTATTTGGAACATTCAAGATTTTTATAAGACTTCAAAAAATAAGTCAGCTTCGTTCTCATGGATAGTCTTATGATGACATTCATTCTGTATCTGCTCAGTAATCTCAGGAAAGACATAAGTGAAATGCTAGTCTCCTTCTCCTGCATCAAGCCATTTTAGAGAACTGACACAATGCAGAATATCACAGTGTGAAATTTACATTTTCTCCACTTTATTTTACATGCCAGGAGAAATTATAAAGAGAAAGATTCATGGGGAGATTTTAGAAGCCTCCTCGGGTCCTCCAGACCACTATTTGAGATTAAAGATTTTTGAAAGCTCTAACTTACACATAGGGCTTCTCCAGTGGCTCAGTGGTAAAGATTCTGCCTACAGTGCAGGAGATCCCTGGGTGGGTAAGATTCCCTGGAGGAGGGCATGGAAACCCACTCCAGTATTGTTGCCTGGAGAATCCGATGAACAGAGGAACCTGGCGGGCTACAGTCCGTGGGGTCACAAACCGTTGGACATGACTGAAGCCACACGGCAGGAGGGTGATCAATTTACAAGTACTTTTAGAACTAAGCAATGAACAGTGGTAAAACGTTCTGTTGGGAAAAGCTTTCTTGGGGGAAAATGTTATGAATGCTCTAGGAGCTGCTCCATGAGCTTAGACAGGATCTGAATGAAAAACCTGAGTTAGAAGCCAAGGTAGGTTCAATTGTCTCCGTAGATTCAGTCAGGACCTGAATCTACTCCCAGAGCCGTCAGACTAGCACAGGGCAGTCCTTTAGCCACATGAACCACACTGGCCACTCTTCAGTAAAGACAGCTGGGTCTGGCAGTCAGATTGCCATCTGGAAGCCTCACTGTCATCTATGTCACTGAGACTTGGGCCCCTGTCTAGCCTGGGTTCCACGACTGGTTCTGAATACTCTTCCCCTTGGGTCAGCTGAACACCAACAGGCTTGGGCATCGTTCACCCGGGGGCTGTGTGGAAGACATCTATAGTAAATCTGTGCTTCCGATCTGTGCTTCTAGAACATTCACCCAGGGAAGGCCTTCCCTGGTGCACAGAGACAGAATGCTGTATCCAAGGTACTCCTTCCCTCCACACATGGCACTCTGGGAGTGTGACCGCTGACTTCCGCAGTAGTCTTGATCTTGTTCTTTCTCTGACTTCATAAACCGCCCTGAGAACACAGCAGCCCCAATGAGGTAGAGACAGATGTTCTCCACAGCCCTGGCTCCAACGAGGTCATTATTTCCATCCTATTTCCTTTTCAGAGCAATAGACACAACAAAGCCTCAATTTCTGGGCATTTCTCAAGAGCAGTTAATGGAACCCTGAAGCTTGAACACATTCCAACTTAGGGATAAAAAACAACCTGAATATCTGGGACTTCTCTGGCAGCCCAGTGATTTAGACTTTACCTTCCAATGCAGGGGATGCAGGTCCGATCCCCGATTAGGGAGCTAACACCTCGGAAAACCTAAGACAGAACTTGAACTTTAAAAAAATGTCCACATCAAAAAAAAACCCACTCCAGTATTGTTGCCTGGAGAATCCGATGAACAGAGGAACCTGGCGGGCTACAGTCCGTGGGGTCACAAACCGTTGGACATGACTGAAGCCACACGGCAGGAGGGTGATCAATTTACAAGTACTTTTAGAACTAAGCAATGAACAGTGGTAAAACGTTCTGTTGGGAAAAGCTTTCTTGGGGGAAAATGTTATGAATGCTCTAGGAGCTGCTCCATGAGCTTAGACAGGATCTGAATGAAAAACCTGAGTTAGAAGCCAAGGTAGGTTCAATTGTCTCCGTAGATTCAGTCAGGACCTGAATCTACTCCCAGAGCCGTCAGACTAGCACAGGGCAGTCCTTTAGCCACATGAACCACACTGGCCACTCTTCAGTAAAGACAGCTGGGTCTGGCAGTCAGATTGCCATCTGGAAGCCTCACTGTCATCTATGTCACTGAGACTTGGGCCCCTGTCTAGCCTGGGTTCCACGACTGGTTCTGAATACTCTTCCCCTTGGGTCAGCTGAACACCAACAGGCTTGGGCATCGTTCACCCGGGGGCTGTGTGGAAGACATCTATAGTAAATCTGTGCTTCCGATCTGTGCTTCTAGAACATTCACCCAGGGAAGGCCTTCCCTGGTGCACAGAGACAGAATGCTGTATCCAAGGTACTCCTTCCCTCCACACATGGCACTCTGGGAGTGTGACCGCTGACTTCCGCAGTAGTCTTGATCTTGTTCTTTCTCTGACTTCATAAACCGCCCTGAGAACACAGCAGCCCCAATGAGGTAGAGACAGATGTTCTCCACAGCCCTGGCTCCAACGAGGTCATTATTTCCATCCTATTTCCTTTTCAGAGCAATAGACACAACAAAGCCTCAATTTCTGGGCATTTCTCAAGAGCAGTTAATGGAACCCTGAAGCTTGAACACATTCCAACTTAGGGATAAAAAACAACCTGAATATCTGGGACTTCTCTGGCAGCCCAGTGATTTAGACTTTACCTTCCAATGCAGGGGATGCAGGTCCGATCCCCGATTAGGGAGCTAACACCCCACATGCCTCGCAGCCAAAAAACCAAAACATAAGACAGAACAATACTGTAACAAATTTAATGACTTTAAAGATGGTCCACATCAAGAAAAAAATTTAACGGAGTATTTGTTAAGGTTCTATCAATGAATATATTCACTGTCTTAGACAAATAGCTAGTCAATGGCTCCTTACAGACATGAAGACGCATAAAGGACACTTTCTGCAAGCTGGGTCCCATGTCACTGATACAGTTCTATTTACTTCTTAAAATATATTGTGAGGTAAGCAAAGCTACAAAAGAACAACTAACTGTACCCAAGCAACAAACCTAATATACAGCAGACTTAAAAATTTTAACTCAAATTTGTCTCACTTGAAACCTTACCATCTTTTCATTACACCATTACATCAAAATGTGTGCTGTGTGCTCAGTCACTCAGTTGTACCCAAGTCTTTGTGACTCCACTGACTGTAGCCCGCCAGGTTCCTCTGTCCATGGGATTCTCCAGGCAAGAATACTGGGTAGGTTGGCATGCCCTACTCCAGGTGATCTTCCTGACTCAGGGATCAAACCCGGATCTGACTGATGAGATGGTTGGATGGCATCATCAACTCAATGGACATGAGTTTGTGCAAACTCTAGGAGATGGTGAAAGACTGGGAAGCCTAGTATGCTGCAGTCTATGGGGTTGCAAAAGTTAGCCATGACTTAGAGACTGAACAACAAAAGTACATAATATAATTGCCATTGTAGTGATAACTAGTACCTTTGTCACAATACACAATCATCATTTATGTTTGGTGGTAGGAATAAGTCATTTCTAGTCTCTTAGAAAGTTTGATGCCTGTAACACAATATTGCTGACTATATTCACTATATTCTACACATTAGGTAATGTTCACTGTCTAAGCACTGTTGGAAGGGGTAGACAAAAAGGTGCAATGGATTAAATGAAACACACGTGCATGAATACACACAGAGACAAACTTTGGATCAATGGTCAGTGCCATCTGATGGGGGAGGGGGGGTAGAACCGTCCTACAAGTTAATAGAAAAGACAAGCATGCCAAGAACTCACCAGGTTGCAAAACAACATATTTTTGCAACTCACACACAGGATAACCCATCAATTTCACATAGTGCATGCATATATGTGCATGAGTAAATAGAAATGGCCTAATATACTCCTCACATTGAGAAAAGTGTTTCCATCTAAGGAGCATGAAAAGAGGGACTGAGGCAATGGCTGAAGAGACTTCACCTTCATCTATAAGACTCCACCTTCATCTACAAGACTTCACCTTCATTTACAAGATTTCACCTTCATCTACAAGACTTCACCTACATCTACAAGACTTCACCTTTTATAAGATAAATGTATTTTGCAAGTTTCGTGCATTGTTCAAACCCTTTGCAATAATGCAAGTTCTGTAACAGTGGTGTACACAGTGTTCTATTGGCATGAACGAAGGAAATGTTAAATGTGTCCATGTAATCCTGGAGGCCAAACTCAGAGGCAACACCATTTGAATTTTGTCTACCGATAAATAGGAATTCTCTGGCTATAAACGCGAAGGTGGAGGCACATCAAGACAAAAGCAACAGAATATGCAAAGACAAAGGAATGAGACAAAACATGATGGGCTCACACTTGGGGGAGCGTTAACTGGTAGAAAGTGTGTGCAGAAGAGAGGGGAAAGTGAAAGGAAAGGGCAACTGGATCTGGAAGAGGCTTGCCTGCAGGACTGAAGAGTTCAGAATCAATACTACCAGCTTTTTTTTTTTTTTTTTTAAGATTTATTTATTTTGGGCGGGGTCGGGTTGGGGAAGGAGGGTGTTGGGTGGGCCACTTCTATTGGTCTTTCATTTCTCTATTTTCATCCATCTTTGTTCTTTGGCTCCTGTGGGCCTCCCATCGCGGAGGTGTCTGTTGTCGCAGAGGTCTGTCCCCGTTTCAGTGATATTGCTGACTACATTCACTCTATTCTACACCTTAGGTAATGTTCACTGTCTAAGCACTGTTGGAAGGGGTAGACAAAAAGGTGCAATGGATTAAATGAAACACACGTGCATGAATACACACAGAGACAAACTTTGGATCAATGGTCAGTGCCATCTGATGGGGGAGGGGGGGTAGAACCGTCCTACAAGTTAATAGAAAAGACAAGCATGCCAAGAACTCACCAGGTTGCAAAACAACATATTTTTGCAACTCACACACAGGATAACCCATCAATTTCACATAGTGCATGCATATATGTGCATGAGTAAATAGAAATGGCCTAATATACTCCTCACATTGAGAAAAGTGTTTCCATCTAAGGAGCATGAAAAGAGGGACTGAGGCAATGGCTGAAGAGACTTCACCTTCATCTATAAGACTCCACCTTCATCTACAAGACTTCACCTTCATTTACAAGATTTCACCTTCATCTACAAGACTTCACCTACATCTACAAGACTTCACCTTTTATAAGATAAATGTATTTTTGCAAGTTTCGTGCATTGTTCAAACCCTTTGCAATAATGCAAGTTCTGTAACAGTGGTGTACACAGTGTTCTATTGGCATGAACGAAGGAAATGTTAAATGTGTCCATGTAATCCTGGAGGCCAAACTCAGAGGCAACACCATTTGAATTTTGTCTACCGATAAATAGGAATTCTCTGGCTATAAACGCGAAGGTGGAGGCACATCAAGACAAAAGCAACAGAATATGCAAAGACAAAGGAATGAGACAAAACATGATGGGCTCACACTTGGGGGAGCGTTAACTGGTAGAAAGTGTGTGCAGAAGAGAGGGGAAAGTGAAAGGAAAGGGCAACTGGATCTGGAAGAGGCTTGCCTGCAGGACTGAAGAGTTCAGAATCAATACTACCAGCTTTTTTTTTTTTTTTTTTAAGATTTATTTATTTTGGGCGGGGTCGGGTTGGGGAAGGAGGGTGTTGGGTGGGCCACTTCTATTGGTCTTTCATTTCTCTATTTTCATCCATCTTTGTTCTTTGGCTCCTGTGGGCCTCCCATCGCGGAGGTGTCTGTTGTCGCAGAGCGCCGGCTCTGGGCGCATGCGCTCCAGAGCTCCTGCTCGGTGATTGGACACATCCGTCCAGCCGCTCCGCGGCACGTGGGATCTTCCCAGGCCAGGGATCGAACCGGAGGCCCTTGCACTGCAAGGCGGTGTCCTTACCCACTGGACCACCAGGGAAGCCCTACTACCAGCTTTTAATCCATGACCCTTACATGGTCAGAAAGGTTTCCTGCTTTCCAATGATGTTAATTGAAATTTCAAAAGTAAATTAAATATTGCAAGTAAAAATTAAACAAAGAAATAACAGGTTTGCTTCTGCACAGCAAAGGAAACCATAAACAAAATGAAAAGACAAGCTACTGAATGGGAGAAAATATTCACAAATAAAGTGGCCAACAAGAGATTAATCTCCAAAACACACAAACAACTCATGCAACTTAATATAAAAAAAAAAAAAATCCAACCATAAAATGGGCAAGAGATCTAAGCAGACATGTCTCCAAAAAATATACATACTGATGACCAAAAATACCTGAAAAGATGCTCAACATCAAGAATTATTAGAGAAATGCAAATCAAAACTACAACAAGGTATCACCTCACACCAGTCAGAACAGCCATCATCAAAAAATCTACAAACAATAAATGCTGGAGACGGTGTGTACAAAAGGCAACCTTCCTACACTGTTGGTGGGAGTGTAAACTGGCAACTACTCTAGAGAACAGTGTGGAGGTTCTGTGAAAAACTAAATATAGAATTTCCATGTGATCCAGCAACCCCACTCCTGGAGAAAAGCACAATTTAAAAAGATAACGTGGACCCCAGTGTCCACCACATCAGTATTTACAACAGTCAACATGAGGAAGCACTGTAAACACACACTGACAAAGGAGTGGATAAGGAAGATGCAGCACATATAGCAAAGAAACATTACTTGGTGATAAAAAAGAACAAAATAAAGGCATCTGCAAACAACATGGATGGGCCTAGAGATTGTCAGAATGAGTGAAGTCAGACAAATACAAATATCATATGATACCACTGACATGCGGAATCCAAAAAAAATGGTACAAATGAATTTATTTGTTACAAAACAGAAACAGAGTCAGAGATGTAGAAATCAAATGTATAGCTACCAGAAGGGCAAGAAAAGGGGAGGACTGAATTCAGAGACTGGAATACACTACTATATATATATTCTACTATATATATAGTCATATATGCTACTATACACAATTGTACATATACTACTATATACTATGATACTATATATATATACTACTATACTATATATAGTATGTATATACACTATATACACATATATATATATCAATACACTATTATATATAGGTAACTGATAACTGTATAGCACAAGGAATTCTACTCAATATTCTGAAATGGCCTATATGCATAAGAAAAGAATCTAAAAAGGAGTGCCTACACATTTATGTATAACTGAATCACTTTGCTGCATACCTGAAACTAACAGAACATTGTAAATCAACTATAGCCCAGAAAAGACCTACTGAATGGGAGAAAAGATTCACAAATAAAGTGGCCAACAAGAGATTAATCTCCAAAACACACAAACAACTCATGCAACTTAATAAAAAAAAAAAAAAAATCCAACCATAAAATGGGCAAGAGATCTAAGCAGACATGTCTCCAAAAAATATACATACTGATGACCAAAAATACCTGAAAAGATGCTCAACATCAAGAATTATTAGAGAAATGCAAATCAAAACTACAACAAGGTATCACCTCACACCAGTCAGAACAGCCATCATCAAAAAATCTACAAACAATAAATGCTGGAGACGGTGTGTACAAAAGGCAACCTTCCTACACTGTTGGTGGGAGTGTAAACTGGCAACTACTCTAGAGAACAGTGTGGAGGTTCTGTGAAACACTAAATATAGAATTTCCATGTGATCCAGCAACCCCACTCCTGGAGAAAAGCACAATTTAAAAAGATAACGTGGACCCCAGTGTCCACCACATCAGTATTTACAACAGTCAACATGAGGAAGCACTGTAAACACACACTGACAAAGGAGTGGATAAGGAAGATGCAGCACATATAGCAAAGAAACATTACTTGGTGATAAAAAAGAACAAAATAAAGGCATCTGCAAACAACATGGATGGGCCTAGAGATTGTCAGAATGAGTGAAGTCAGACAAATACAAATATCATATGATACCACTGACATGCGGAATCCAAAAAAAATGGTACAAATGAATTTATTTGTTACAAAACAGAAACAGAGTCAGAGATGTAGAAATCAAATGTATAGCTACCAGAAGGGCAAGAAAAGGGGAGGACTGAATTCAGAGACTGGAATACACTACTATATATATATTCTACTATATATATAGTCATATATGCTACTATACACAATTGTACATATACTACTATATACTATGATACTATATATATATACTACTATACTATATATAGTATGTATATACACTATATACACATATATATATATCAATACACTATTATATATAGGTAACTGATAACTGTATAGCACAAGGAATTCTACTCAATATTCTGAAATGGCCTATATGCATAAGAAAAGAATCTAAAAAGGAGTGCCTACACATTTATGTATAACTGAATCACTTTGCTGCATACCTGAAACTAACAGAACATTGTAAATCAACTATAGCCCAATGAAAACTTTTAAACAGAAAAAAAGAATAGCTTTAGAGTTACACATACATACACTCACAAATCTAATCATATATTCTGCTTGCTGGCTACAAGTTTTCTATCCATGCATCATGAGAGAGAGAACCACATCTAACATTAAGTGTTGATCCACTTATATAGCTTTATCTCCTTAGTCAAAAACATAAATAAAGCAACTTTCTGATTAAATACAGAGTAAAAGAATGAGATAATATTCAACATGTGGGGCTTCCCCTGGTGGTCCAGTGGGTAAGGACACCGCCTTGCAGTGCATGGGGCACCGGTTCGATCCCTGGCCTGGGAAGATACCACGTGCCGCGGAGCGGCTGGACCTATGTGTCCAATTACCAAGCCGGAACTCTGGGGCGCATGTGCCCAGAGCCGGCGTTCTGCAACAACAGACGCCACCGCAATGGGAGGCCCACAGGAGCCAAAGAACAAAGATGGATGAAAATAGAGAAATGAAAGACCAATAGAAGTGGCCCGCCCGCTCCCCTCCCTCCAACCGGACCCCCGCCCAAAATAAATAAATAAATAAATCTTAAAAAAAAAAAAAATATCCAACATGTGCAAGAGAATGCCAATGTATCCCATAATCAAATCTAAGAGATTTTCTAGAAGTTAACTATGCCAAATAAATCAAATATTAATGCTTAAAAATTAAATTTTCTGGGGCTTCCCTGGTGGTCCAGTGGGTAAGGACACCACCTTGCAGTGCAAGGGGCGCCAGCTCGATCCCTGGCCTCGGAAGATCCCGCCTGCCGCGGAGCAACGGGACTGATGTGTCCAACTACCAAGCCGGAGCTCTGGAGCACATGCACCCAGAGCCGGTGCTCAGCAGTAACAGATGCCACTGTGGTGGGAGGCCCATGCAGGCCAAAAAACAAAGATGGATGTAAATAGATAAACAAAAGACCAATAGAAATGGCCAAAAAATAATGTTAAAAAAAATCAAATTTTCTGGGTCATTTGACAAAAATGACCATCTCCAAGCAGGGTTTTGCACAGGTTTCCTTCTCAGCCAGGGCTCATGCAGCGGTAGACTGGTCCTTGGGACTCAGTCTTCCCCAGGAGGGGTGCTCCTCTTCCTCTCTCTCACTGTCAGGACTGGCGCCCATAGAGACCACCCTTAATGCTGAGGCACTTGGCACTGCCGTATTTTGATCTGTGGCTGGAGCTTACCTAAGATGCTGTAGGTTTTTTCCCCTCTGGTTCAGGTTCAACATATTCCAAGCTCAAATGTATTTTCCAGATATGCTAAGCTCTTTTGAAAATGATCATTTAGGGAAGTCTGAAGCACTTGGTGTTCCCCCCGGTGTTCTAAAACCAGAGCAACTTTGGGTCGTCAATCTGGGCAAGCATATTTCCCGTTGACAAGACGGCAGCATGTTTGCTATGTGCTAATTTCAATAATTTATAAGCAGCCTGTGCCAGGCTTCCTGAGCCAGCCTTCATGGTTCACCAGATTAAATATTTTCCTCATGCCAGATGTTTACAGAGAAAGCCAACACACGGGGTGGAAGGACCCCAAGGAAGGGTTTGGGAGGGCTGTCTGTCACCTGACTCTCACCGTCAGATCCATGAGAAAGGGGCTCGCGGGAGCCTGTGCTTCTGGAAGAGCCTGTGTGAACAACTCCTGGAACCATGCTCAGTTGTACAGACACCATCTCGTCGACCCGAGCAAGCCTAGGGACTGGGGAGCACGTCTCACAGAGCAGAAAATGACTTTATGAACCACAGCACATGCGCGCTCAGTCACTTCATTTGTGTTCGACTCTTTGCGACCCTTGGACTGTCACCCACCAGGCTCCTCTGTCCATGGGATTCTCCAGGCAAGAACTCTGGAGTGGGTCGCCAAGCCCTTCTCCAGGGGGTCTTCCTCATTCAGGGATCAAACCCATGTCTCCTGTGTCCTCTGCAGTGCAGGCAAATTCTTTACCATAGGGAAGCCCTGTGAACCACTGTCAAATGTGGCAAAGCACAGGGGTTTTTTGGTTTTTAATAGTACCCGTTACCTTGCTTATCTAAGAAGACAAAGAAAACCAGATTGTCACTGAGTCACTAAAGTGGCCAGAAGAAGTTACCAAATGCATTAATGACTTTCTCCTAATCCCTGGCAGAAAGCAGAGGTTCTAAGTATCACTGGATGAACTTCTACCCTACTTAGAAAGAAGGGCTAAACTCAGAATTTTCTTCTTACAAAGTTATCTTTTGATTTGTAATAACTGGGACAAAATACACGCATCATGTCAACTCTGAAAAATGAGTCAACCTTTGGTTTTAATTTTTCCCTCTTAGAGTAATGAAAGCCTCTTCAGAGAAAAAACCTGAACACAGGGAGAAAAGAGTTTCACCTTTTTAAGTTCAAATCTAATGGGAAGATACTCATACTCTGAATGTTTAAAATTCCGAAATACTTTCAAATGATGTCTTTATAGACAATATGCAAATTCTATTTATCCTTTAGAATCCTTACCACTGTACCTTGAATACTCTTCCATACTAGTTTGTAATTAACCACATTGATGGCAAGAATGAACTCTTCATTTGGATCACTAGACAGTTTTTTCAAAGTTAATATTCAGTGATGAACAATCTAATGTATTCCAGAAAAAAAAAAAGCTGTCTCTTGCCTTTGACTTCCTACTAAAAATCTGTATTACAAGCCAGCATAGCTGGCATTTCATCAATTAATGATCCAATTTTAATTTCTTCCTAAATGCTAAAAATCATTTTTTCAGCCTTGTGCTTCTGATGTACATCCGGACACCAGTCCCTCGTCGACCCGAGCAAGCCTAGGGACTGGGAGCACGTTTTTTTGAACCACAGCACATGCGCTCAGTCACTTCATTTGTGTTCGACTCTTTGCGACCCTTGGACTGTCACCCACCAGGCTCCTCTGTCCATGGGATTCTCCAGGCAAGAACTCTGGAGTGGGTCGCCAAGCCCTTCTCCAGGGGGTCTTCCTCATTCAGGGATCAAACCCATGTCTCCTGTGTCCTCTGCAGTGCAGGCAAATTCTTTACCATAGGGAAGCCCTGTGAACCACTGTCAAATGTGGCAAAGCACAGGGGTTTTTTGGTTTTTAATAGTACCCGTTACCTTGCTTATCTAAGAAGACAAAGAAAACCAGATTGTCACTGAGTCACTAAAGTGGCCAGAAGAAGTTACCAAATGCATTAATGACTTTCTCCTAATCCCTGGCAGAAAGCAGAGGTTCTAAGTATCACTGGATGAACTTCTACCCTACTTAGAAAGAAGGGCTAAACTCAGAATTTTCTTCTTACAAAGTTATCTTTTGATTTGTAATAACTGGGACAAAATACACGCATCATGTCAACTCTGAAAAATGAGTCAACCTTTGGTTTTAATTTTTCCCTCTTAGAGTAATGAAAGCCTCTTCAGAGAAAAATCCTGAACACAGGGAGAAAAGAGTTTCACCTTTTTAAGTTCAAATCTAATGGGAAGATACTCATACTCTGAATGTTTAAAATTCCGAAATACTTTCAAATGATGTCTTTATAGACAATATGCAAATTCTATTTATCCTTTAGAATCCTTACCACTGTACCTTGAATACTCTTCCATACTAGTTTGTAATTAACCACATTGATGGCAAGAATGAACTCTTCATTTGGATCACTAGACAGTTTTTTCAAAGTTAATATTCAGTGATGAACAATCTAATGTATTCCAGAAAAAAAAAAAGCTGTCTCTTGCCTTTGACTTCCTACTAAAAATCTGTATTACAAGCCAGCATAGCTGGCATTTCATCAATTAATGATCCAATCATTTTTTCCTAAATTAATTCATTACATCAAATAATTTATGCAGCTACAAAACAGTCATCAGCTTTATTGTGATCTTCAGTGCTTGAGAGTAATTTGGATATTTTTCACAGTCTATTTTTTAGCCTCATATGCATAAACTAAAAGCTGGGGTAAATTGCTTTGCTGTAAAATTCATCACACTAAATAGCATAAGAGGAATGACATCATCTTTGACATCTCTTTTAGTTTGATGTGCTGAATTATTAATTCAGTGCTTGACTAGTTGTTGTTATTGTTTAGTTGCTAAGTTGCGTCTGACTCTGCAACCTCATGAACTATCACCTGACAGGCTCCTCCATCTGTGAGATTTCCCAGGCAAGAGTACTGGGTTGCTATTTCTTCCTCCAGGGCATCTTCCCTACTCAGGGATCGAACCTGTGTCTCCTGCAATGGCAGGAGAATTCTTTACCAATGGAAAGCTTTACCACTTGGGAAGCTTGACTATGGTGATAGTTAACTGTATCAACTTTGCTGGGTTTTTGTGTCCAGATATTTGTCAAGCATTCTTAAGTGTTTCTGTAGAGGGTATTTTTAGATGATGTTAGCATTTAAATCAATAGACTATGAGTAAAGCAAATTGCCACCATGTTGTGGGAGGGCCTCGTCCAATCAGTTCAAGGTCTTAAGAGCCAAAGACTGACTAAGAAAAACTAAAACGAGAGAATTCTGCCAGCAGAAAATAGCCTTCTGACTCAAACTGCAGCACCACACTTTTTGTTGAGTCTCCAGCCTGCTGGCCTACTCTGTAGATCTTGAATTTGTCAGCTTCTACAGTCCCATGAGTCAATTTCTTTAAAAATTTTTAACATTTCATTTTTTGTGTTTTTGTTTTATACTTTTAAAAAATAGTCCCATACACACACACACACACACAATTAGCTTTGTTTGTTCAGAAAACCCTGGCTAACAGACCTATAGATCCAGACAAATCTATATTCTAGAATTCTTTTCTCAGCTTCCATTCCAGGTAAAATTTGGAAGCCCTTATAGTGAAATTTTCATCATGTTTCCTCAAAGATATGGCATTGGTTAACAAAACAAAACAAAACAAACAAACAAACAAAATATATATATATAATTAGAGGTATAAGTTCCTAGACTCTCCTTTTACAAAATACAGAGTTTGCTTAAGTCTGACTTGAATATTCTTCAGGTATCAAGAGGGGCACATATTACTGCTTATAATTTTTAGGCATGAAATATTCTCTCCCATAAAGCACTCCTGTTCTTTTCAATATCTGTGAATTAACTATAGACTTGTAAATTTTTCAGTTTTATATTTCTGTCATCAGCTTCCTAAAAGAAGAGAAAAAAATATGACTTTTCATTCTTGCAGAGAAAATAAAACAGAAGTAATTGTTAAGAGTATTTGGTGGAGGTCTGTCAAACATACACGCCTTCCTGAGTCATGAAAAAGGAATGCTTTGCTTATTTTCCGTATACATCACTCATCTGCAATTGGTGATCTCCACAATTAATCAAAAATTGTTAGACACTGATATTCTTTTGATAATAAGCTGATAAAGCCAACATGAATGTTAACTCCTCAGGAAGACAGAATAAGATACAGAGTTCAAAGATGCTTTTTCTGTACCAAATTCAACTACAAAAATTAAACTTTAATGGGAATAATTTAAAACTTGTTTAATAGTGGCTGTGTGCATAAGGACACATGATTTACTCAAATGAAGCCATTTGATAGGAGTCACAGAGTTGATTCAACAGTTCAGGGAGGACCTCAAGCCCCAGCCTCTTCAACTGCATTTTAAAGTCCTGGCTTCGTCATCAGGCTTCAGTCTTCACTGTCACAAAATGCCTGCCATAGCTCAAGGCATCATTTCCAACAACAGAAGTAAGAAGGCAGCCCAAAAATAAATACAAACATAAATAAAGGATTTCTCACTTACAGTTCTCTCATCTAGAGGAAAGCTCCTCCCAGAGAAGCCCATCCGATCTCCTTTCATAGATCACTTCCCAAAACTGGTCCTCTGGAACATTCACCTTCTAGGGGACCCAGAACTGCTATGATCCTGAGACCAACCATGACGTGTTCACCAAAGCTCAACAAATTGCCATCTGAACAAAAGCAGTGCTTTGTCAGCAAGAAAAAATAGAAGCACAAACCCTGGGTGGGAAACTCACAAGCCAGCAGCATCTGCATTCCTGCATCAGTTGCTGCACTGAGCTGCATGCGTGCATGCTCAGCTGCGTCCGACTCTTTGCAACCCCAGAGACAGTAGCCCACCAAGCTCCTCTGTCCGTGGAATTTTCCAGGCAAGAATACTGGAGTGGGGTGCCATTTC
Source organism: Tragulus kanchil (assembly GCA_022376925.1). Taxonomy (NCBI): domain Eukaryota; kingdom Metazoa; phylum Chordata; class Mammalia; order Artiodactyla; family Tragulidae; genus Tragulus; species Tragulus kanchil. The sequence continues at coordinate 163,859,497 of JAIOJX010000003.1, read as the reverse complement.
CTCTTCTAGGGGCTCTTTCTGACGCAGGGATTGAACCTGCGTCTCTGGTGTCTCCTGCACTGGCAGGCAGATTCTTTACCACCGTGCCCCCTGGGGAGCCCACCTGCATCGGCAGACACGTATCGCAGATGCACGAGAACCTTATTCATAAATAACAAACATGCCACACTCTCTCTAAGGGTAGGGTCAGCCTCAAGGGCTCTCTCATTCTGTATTTCACTTACTTCCCATTTGCCATGAAAATTCTGCCAAGGGTTACTGCTTTTATTTTTATTTCCTATTTATTATTCTACCAAATTTGCATTATGAAATCATGTAAAGTTTTACATGTGTCAAATATAAACTTATCCAATTGAGTGAAATTTCCCAAATCACCCCCACATCTTTATTCAGATGATTCAGCTCTTTCCAGTCCAGATAAAGAATCATTAGTTTAGAATGTAACCTAATAGGCTGCCATCCTAGGGTTTATACTGGGAGATGGAAAAAGGTACATGACAGGTGCAAAGAGGAATGAGAGAGGGAAAGCCAGTGAGAAAGGAGACAAAACACAGCACTGAGGGAGAGCTGTGGCAAGGCTGCCGCTGCCCACAGGAGCCCTCATTCCTAACAGCACTGAGAGCGAGACCAAAATCTACCAAAAGCGACCTCATAAGGAGGCCAAAGATGATCGCCAAGTGATAATTGCCAACATTCTGCTGATTCAAGACTCTTAACACTGAAAGAGAGAAGCAGAGCACAGCACTCTGGTCCCGGCCTCACCCCACATCCCCAGCTTGCCTTTTGCCCAGGGAAAAACTTAAGTCAAAGAATAAGCTTCACCAGAGAAGTGAGAAAACACATAAACAAATGAAAACAGTCAAGGAGCCCAAATACCAATAATAGAGTCATCAAGCAAATTCAAGGACATTTACTGCCTTCTCAGAGACTATTGATAACACTCTGAACCTAAGCTGTCTTATAGAGACTGAAACTTTCCACCAGGTGGAAAAAGTTCATGGCAGGGTGACCAGACCGTAGCCATGACATACGCCACCACACTTCTGAGAACAGGCCTCAAGAAATGGAAACAAAGCAACCCAAGGGCTGAAGATTAACTGTGGGGTGCCATTTCCTCTTCTAGGGCTCTTTCTGACGCAGGGATTGAACCTGCGTCTCTGGTGTCTCCTGCACTGGCAGGCAGATTCTTTACCACCGTGCCCCCTGGGGAGCCCACCTGCATCGGCAGACACGTATCGCAGATGCACGAGAACCTTATTCATAAATAACAAACATGCCACACTCTCTCTAAGGGTAGGGTCAGCCTCAAGGGCTCTCTCATTCTGTATTTCACTTACTTCCCATTTGCCATGAAAATTCTGCCAAGGGTTACTGCTTTTATTTTTATTTCCTATTTATTATTCTACCAAATTTGCATTATGAAATCATGTAAAGTTTTACATGTGTCAAATATAAACTTATCCAATTGAGTGAAATTTCCCAAATCACCCCCACATCTTTATTCAGATGATTCAGCTCTTTCCAGTCCAGATAAAGAATCATTAGTTTAGAATGTAACCTAATAGGCTGCCATCCTAGGGTTTATACTGGGAGATGGAAAAAGGTACATGACAGGTGCAAAGAGGAATGAGAGAGGGAAAGCCAGTGAGAAAGGAGACAAAACACAGCACTGAGGGAGAGCTGTGGCAAGGCTGCCGCTGCCCACAGGAGCCCTCATTCCTAACAGCACTGAGAGCGAGACCAAAATCTACCAAAAGCGACCTCATAAGGAGGCCAAAGATGATCGCCAAGTGATAATTGCCAACATTCTGCTGATTCAAGACTCTTAACACTGAAAGAGAGAAGCAGAGCACAGCACTCTGGTCCCGGCCTCACCCCACATCCCCAGCTTGCCTTTTGCCCAGGGAAAAACTTAAGTCAAAGAATAAGCTTCACCAGAGAAGTGAGAAAACACATAAACAAATGAAAACAGTCAAGGAGCCCAAATACCAATAATAGAGTCATCAAGCAAATTCAAGGACATTTACTGCCTTCTCAGAGACTATTGATAACACTCTGAACCTAAGCTGTCTTATAGAGACTGAAACTTTCCACCAGGTGGAAAAAGTTCATGGCAGGGTGACCAGACCGTAGCCATGACATACGCCACCACACTTCTGAGAACAGGCCTCAAGAAATGGAAACAAAGCAACCCAAGGGCTGAAGATTAACTGTACGTGAAACAATCAAGATGATGCCAGTCAGACCAGCGATGACCAATTTCAAGATGGCGGTCAGAGCTGCCCATGCTGTGTCCGCCTGAAGTGCCCACCTTTGTCTATCGAAGCTCTTGCCCACTGGGTGTGGGTGGGGAGATCCATCTCTGGACAAGCGCCTGCCCACCCACAGCCCACCCACCCCTCGTCGCTGGCATCTGAAACAAACCAAACTTTCCTTCTACCAACCAGGCCTCAGTACTGGCTTTTGAGTGGCGAGCGGCCAGACCCCACTTCCAGTCATACACAGACCATGTACAGTTGTAGACAGCAACTTCAGCTCATTTACGGTCTGGATATTAAATGATACTGATGGCATCACCACATAGAATACCTAAAACAGACATTACTGAGAATCAGGTTTTGTGACAGCCTCATAGTAACACACCTGCGACAACAGGCCATGTCCCGCTTCCTGTCAACACACCATGAAGACAAACTCTGGGTCATTTGGCAAAACACGGTCTTCACAAACAATCTTCAAGAGTCACAGGTAATTTCTCCTAACAACACAGAGAACAGGGTTTCCCAGGTGGCTCCGTGGTAAAAAGAAAAAAAAAAAAAAAAAGCCCACCTGCAACGCAGGAGATGTGGGTTTAATCCCTGGGTCAGGCAGATGCCCTGGAGGAGGAAATGGCAACCCACTCCAGTCTTCTTGCCTGGGAAATCCCATGGGCAGAGGAGCCTGGAAGGCTACAGTCCATGAGGTCATAAAGCGTCAGACTCGATGAAGTGACTGAGCAGGCAATAATCAGAGAAGAGGGAGTCTTCGTCCAGAAAGCGCCAGTGCAAAGGCAGCCCAGGCAGGAGCCAGGCCTGTCCTGTGCTCGGTAGCGCAGAGCTCAGTCCCCTTCCGGAGGAGCTGAGCGAGGGCTTGGGGAGCAGGGAGCTGGCTGTGGCACCACTGTCTGCCCCTGGCACCACTGTCTGCCCCCGTCCAGCTCTGCATGCTGCGGTCCGGCTTGAGGAGCACCCTGTTCACAAGATGCGCTATTTCCCACACCAACCTTTAGATCCCTCCAGCCTGCCTTTCCCCAGTGCTTCTCACCTCCATGAAGACCACCAGCGCCCCCAGACTAGCTCATCTGGACCCCTCGGCATCACCTGCTGCCCAGGTCACACATCCCAGACATCGTCAACCTCAGCTACTTTGCCTCCCAAGCCTCTCTCAGACATGCTGGGATTCCCGATTCCCATTTATCACCACTGTGGTCTGATTCCAGACCCAGGGGCTGGAGTTAACATCTCCTGCACTGGCAGGTGGGTTCTTTACCATGAATAATTCCACCATATAGTACAATTATTTTTAAGTAGATAAATTAAGGTTTTAGTTGAAGCTTCCATACCAAACTATCACAAATTATTAGGATGAATATATAGAAAAGTAAAAGGATATAGTAGACCTGAAAATCACCAAGAACCAATTCAACATAATTAAGAGTTATACAATTTTCACACAACAGCAGCATACAAATTCAAGTTCCTATAGATTATAAACCAGGAAACACTAAAATATATCCAGGGACATAAAAAAAGGTATAAAAGGTTCATGGTCGAAAGGTATTATACAGTCTGTTCTCTTATCACCAGATCTTCACTTGCTTTTAATGAAGAGAAAGTGAGGAAATGCATTTGCAAGCTAAAACCCTGACACCGTATTCCCTTTCCTTTTTTTTTTTTTTTAAGTGTGTGTATATATATTTGTACAAGCTTAGAAAGTACAGTAAAGGCAGAGGTAGATAGAAAGTTTTCAATCACAAAAATGAGAAACAAATAAATCCAAGCCTTTACACTAAGAAGTTGGTGGTGGTGGTTGTGGTTTAATCACTAAGGCATGTCCACCTCTGTCCATGGCTGCTCTGTCCATGGGATTTCCCAGGCAGAAACACTAGAGTGGGTTGCCATTTCCTTCTCCATCCCTTTCTTTTTTTATTAGTGTTTATTTATTTAGCTATGTCAGGTCTTAGTTTTGGCATGCAGGATCTTGGTTATCTCATGAGGGATCTTTAATTGCATTATTCAAACTCCAAATTGCAGCAGGTTCCCCAGTCAGGAATCAAACCTGGGCCCCCTGCATTGGGAGCTTGGAGTCTTAGCCACTGAACCATCAGGGAAGTCCCCACATTCCCTTTCTAACTGCTGGGACCTTCCATCTCAGTGACCATGGGCTTTTTCAAATGTATCTCTTTTTTTCCCAGAACTCCTCTCTAACTTTATTTGACATTGCAGGAATAAATAATAGATGTGAAACTTTCCACATCTGTACTGAGAAAAATATGTCACAAAATAAAGTTGTATAACGCCTCCAGCTATCATTAGAGCTGAACAGCAAAGAGTATTCTGAAATATTCTGAAAGCAGATTGTTGTGGGACATCCTCATCTCAACCAGGATCTTCTTTTAGAGCTATGACTGTTCCTCCCTCTCCATATCTTCTACCATTGGCATCAATGTCTCGTCTCTCAAGAAATATATGTTATCAAGAGGGAAGGAACACTGTATACCTATGGCTGATTCAAGTGGATGTTGGGCAAAAACCAACACAATACAGCAATTATCTTTCAATTAAAAACAAATTTTAAAAAGGATGTATGTTATTTTAATACTTTAAAAAATGGTGTATCAATTAAGATATATTTTTAAAAGACAGTGTGCAGTGACTCTGTCCTTCCCATAAGGATGTAAAATATAGTCCCTCTTCCTGGAGAACAAAAGGCCGATCATATATAAATGATCTTGCTTCTCTGGAGGCTTAGATGGTAAAGAAGCTGCCTACAGTGCAGGAGACCTGGGTTCAATCCTTGCGATGAGAAGGTCCCCTGGAGAACAGAATGGCAACTCTCTCCCAAAATTCTTGCCTGGAGAATCCCATGGACAGAGGAACCCGGCTGGCTACAGTTCTTGGGGTCGCAAAGAGTCAGACAGGACTGAGCGACTAACAACACATGGGTGTAGTAATATCACACTTCCAAGTCTCTCCCCCGGAAAATATTTTCAATGAGAGTGACATTTCCTGCACAAAGAAATACGAGGGTAAAAAAACGTTGATTCTACATCACATGTGATCACGAAAAAATAAAAAGCCCCAAAAAAGAAAAAAAAACGAAAAGTGGTAAAAACGTTGATTCATAAATTGCAGCAGGTTCCCCAGTCAGGAATCAAACCTGGGCCCCCTGCATTGGGAGCTTGGAGTCTTAGCCACTGAACCATCAGGGAAGTCCCCACATTCCCTTTCTAACTGCTGGGACCTTCCATCTCAGTGACCATGGGCTTTTTCAAATGTATCTCTTTTTTTCCCAGAACTCCTCTCTAACTTTATTTGACATTGCAGGAATAAATAATAGATGTGAAACTTTCCACATCTGTACTGAGAAAAATATGTCACAAAATAAAGTTGTATAACGCCTCCAGCTATCATTAGAGCTGAACAGCAAAGAGTATTCTGAAATATTCTGAAAGCAGATTGTTGTGGGACATCCTCATCTCAACCAGGATCTTCTTTTAGAGCTATGACTGTTCCTCCCTCTCCATATCTTCTACCATTGGCATCAATGTCTCGTCTCTCAAGAAATATATGTTATCAAGAGGGAAGGAACACTGTATACCTATGGCTGATTCAAGTGGATGTTGGGCAAAAACCAACACAATACAGCAATTATCTTTCAATTAAAAACAAATTTTAAAAAGGATGTATGTTATTTTAATACTTTAAAAAATGGTGTATCAATTAAGATATATTTTTAAAAGACAGTGTGCAGTGACTCTGTCCTTCCCATAAGGATGTAAAATATAGTCCCTCTTCCTGGAGAACAAAAGGCCGATCATATATAAATGATCTTGCTTCTCTGGAGGCTTAGATGGTAAAGAAGCTGCCTACAGTGCAGGAGACCTGGGTTCAATCCTTGCGATGAGAAGGTCCCCTGGAGAACAGAATGGCAACTCTCTCCAATATTCTTGCCTGGAGAATCCCATGGACAGAGGAACCCGGCTGGCTACAGTTCTTGGGGTCGCAAAGAGTCAGACAGGACTGAGCGACTAACAACACATGGGTGTAGTAATATCACACTTCCAAGTCTCTCCCCCGGAAAATATTTTCAATGAGAGTGACATTTCCTGCACAAAGAAATACGAGGGTAAAAAAACGTTGATTCTACATCACATGTGATCACGAAAAAATAAGAAAATGTCCCCAAACAGTAAATGATTAAATAAATTAAAAACTACTCATATTATGAACATCAAAAGAACACTCGAACCTATATCTGTGAAAAAAAATTCTAACTGTTCTATGGTGGAAATGTTTAAATGTGCACAAAAAACAGGAAATGGTATAATGAATTCCCAAGCTCCCGTCACCTGACCAACACATTACTAAACTTACTTCATTTATACTTCTGTCTGCTTCATGCCTCTCAAACATTTTTTGTTGTTTTTCTGTTTGCTTGTTTTGGCTTGGCTGGGGGGATTTGGGGCCATAACCAAAAGGCATGTAGGATCTCAACTCCTGAACCTGTGCCCCTCACTGTGGAACAGTGGCATCTTAGCCCCTGGACCTCCAGGGAAATCCCTCGAACATGTATTATGAAGCAAAACCCACACCATTATGTCATTTCTTCCATAAATTCTTCTGTATGTGTGTTTTTAAGGTAAGACCTTTTAAAACATCAGTGCAACATCATTATTACATTTAAAAATTAATACTACTTTCTTAACAATCAAATATCTAGTCAATGTCATAAAGAACTTTAACTCTTCTTTGTGACGAGAGAATTTTAATTCTTCTAATGTCATGGGAAATGCTTAGGATAATATTCAGGGGAGAAGCAAGATATCAACCTGTCCATTATTCAATTACATAAAAGCAAGTATAGAAAGAGATTATAACGAATACAGGGCATGCATAAATGTAATTTAATATTACATTTTGGCTGTCTACAGGCCCCCAAGGACCCCAAATTGCCACAGTACTGAGCTGCCTCTTATCCGTGGTCTGTGTGGGTATCTGAACTTGGGACCAGAGGGCGTGTACCAGCTAAGCTGAGCCCACCCTCGACCCAGCCCACGCCTCCAATGAGCTGTGTCTTCTCTGTAGAGCCTTGTGCTTGTACTGGGCTGGCCAAAAAGTTCATTCAGGTTTCTCTACATCTTACAGGGGGAAAAAAAAAATGAACTCTTTGGTCAATCCAACACTTTGTGGGTAGATTTTAGGTTACAGGATTTCCCAAATCCTTGTGAAATTTTCTTCCCAAATGTCAGAGTTCTAACACAGCAAAACAGTTAATCAAGTGTATTCCTGTTGGAGAGATGATCATTTCAAATGTATTTTTGGATACTTTTTTTTTTCTTTCATCTCAAAAGTCAGGGTAAAGACATGGCCTGTGACATGAGGTGGTCAGGAGAATTCAACGAGCTGACACTTGTGTTGGGGGCTCACCACGGCACCTGGAACATGTGAGCCTTTTGGAATGGAGGTAATGACCATGCCAGGCCCTGCACTTATCTCTGGGGATAAAAATAGTAAAATGTAGCGATGGTGTTCTGTCTAGGAGGAACAAACTAAGTAAAATTTATTTACTCTATTTTACCACAAAACTGAACAATATTTTTTTGGGTTTATCAAACCATATGATCTGATTACAAGCAGCATGTACACAACCTGGCTGTGTTCCCCAAGCCTGTGGATTCCCTCTACTGTCTCAAGTTGAACCCTCTTAAATCCCTCATGTTCTTCAACCACTTAAAGGCTATTATATCACAGGTCCACTTCACATTCAAGTAGGAAATCTCTGCCACACGATGCATTTTCAACACTGAATAAAAAGGCGGTGTGACTAAAGCAAACTTATTTTTTTTTTTGATCACTTCTATTGTTCATTTATTTATTTATTTCCATCCATCTTTGTTCTTTTGGCCTGTGTGGGCCACCCATCGCAGTGGCCTCTCTCATTGCAGAGCACCAGCCCCTGGCGCATGCGCTCCAGAGCTACCACTCGGTAGTTGGACACATTGGTTCAGCCGCTCTGCAGCACGTGGGATCTTCCCAGGCCGGGGATTGAACTGGCGCCCCTTACACTGCAAGGCGGTGTCCTTACCCACTGGACCACCAGGGAAGCCCTAAAGCAAATTTGTCATGAGTGACTGTAACCGTTTTTAAGCCGCTATCAAGATTTCTCCAACACAAATACAAAGGATAGATGTGTTGCTGGCTAATAATCATTTTAGATGAAGATATTCTAAATACTTTGGCCACCTGATGGGAAGAGCCAACTCATTGGAAAAGACCCTGATCCTGGGAAAGACTGAGGCCAGGAGGAGAAGGGGGCAACAGAGGATGAGATGGTGATTTAGCTTCACCAACTCCATGGACATGAGTTAGCAAACTCCAGGAGATGGTGAAGAACAGGGAAGCCTGGAGTGCTGGGGTCCATGGGGCCACAAAGCTTCGGACACAACTGGGTGACTGCACAACAATGACAAATTCTAAATATTTACCTATATCTAGCTATGATACACGGTATCTGTGAATGTAAACTGGTGAAGATGACTTGGATTTTGAGTCTGAATCTTTAAAAATTCATGATTCTCAAGGGAAGTAGGAAATCAGAGGTTGTATCCCAGATTGTTCTTTACTGGAGGAGACACCACATCCATGCTTCCCTCAGGCCCAGGACTCAACAGTGATTGTATGTGACATGGCCACCCACTAAACAGACTATGTTTGGATCACGGAGCAAGCACTGAAACCTGCCAAGTATAATTCAGAAAATGCTGGTGGTATATAAATGTGTTTCTTTCAATAGTGCAAAATAAGTATATTCTTAACCATGCTTGCACAGAGCGAAAAAAAAAAAACCGTTCAAGCCCTCTGTCCTTAGAAAGCATGTGCATCCTAGATAAATTAATGAGAAAAAGCCCCAAAGTAATATTCACTAGTAATTCCATAAATGATGTGCATAAGCATACATGGCTTGCACATGTGTGTGTGTGTGTGTGTGTGTGTGTGTGTGTGAGAGAGAGAGTGTATTCTACTCAACAATCTACATTATCTCCTTTGTATTCTTATTCCTAATGTCTTCTCATAATTATTGGGTTGGCAAAAAAGGTCGTGCAGATCTGTCCATAACATGACACAAAAAGCAGGAAGGAACTTTTTGGCCAACCCAATATTTCAACATTCTCATTAGATTTCACACCACAAATCTAATTTTTTTTTAACTTTTGATTTGTATTCTGGTATAGCCAGTTAACAATGTTATGATAGTTTCAGGTGAACAGCCAAGGGACTCAGTCATACATATCCAGGTATCCACTTTCCCCCAAACTCCCAACCCAAGCATGGAAATTTCCCTTTTGAAAACATAAGTCTGTTCAGGAATCTAAAGAAAACCAATTATAACAACACATTTATTTTCCTTGACTATCTTTGGTTTTGATTTCTTTTTATTTAAAAAATATGTATTATTTAGGGAAGACTGGCTGTTTAATGAGCCTTGTGTGGTATGCATGGGCAGTTCTGACTCACAAAGGGAAAAGTAATAAAAGTCATTATGGGATCTTCACAAGATTGGGCGATTCCATTGATCCTGGGTCTATTCTGCTTGTCGTCATTTCAAGAGTGCTGGAATTGGCTTTTCCTTGATTACTCTGAGGCTGATCAGGAAGCCGAAAAAAAAGAAAAGAAAAAGAAAAAAATCTATCATTCCCCCACTAAAAAGGAACTCTCAGAATTTCAAAGCCCCAAACCCTTAGTACTTTTAAAGCAATCTCTATAGAATGTACTTAATGGAAGACAAATGAAAAAGAGTAATAATTACATGATTAGAAAATAATACTAAACAGAGAAGGCCTGCACATTCTCTTCCAGCTCTTTCCTCCACGTCCCAGGGGTCAATTAGACCTTTGTCTCAACCTCAGTGATATTACGTCCTTAAAAGAAAGTAAAGAACGTAGCTGAATCCAGGGGATGGAACTTCATGGGCAGAAACCCCTGTTCCTGAGGGGTTTTCAGGAGCACAAAAGAGAGGCCACAGACAGTTGAGGAAAATGCAGAACAATGCCAGGTCATCACAGACTCTGGTCCATCCATCCTCTTTGACTAGAGCGAAGGCAACCCTTGCAAAACCTTGACTAATGAGTTTCTTCTATCCTGGTCTCTGGCCTGTGGCCACAAACAGATAAACTCCAGCTCAGTCAGTGTTGCAGGCACCCATCACACAAGGCACATAAATACGACTAATCAGTCTTCCCCAAGTAATCAAATTTTAAAAAAAGAAGCCAGGCTTCCTTGGTGGCTCAGTGGCAAGGAATCCGCCTCCCAGTGCAGCAGATATGGGTTCAATCTCTGACGCAGGAAGATCTCACAGGCCATGGAGCAACTAAACCCATGCACCACAACTACTGAGCCTGTGCTCTCGAGCCTGGGGACTGCAACTGTGGAGCCCAGGTGCCAATGACTGAAACCCGTGAACCCTAAAGTGCACACTCTGCAACAAGACCATAGCCCCCACTCACCACAACCAGAGAAAGCCCACGCAGCAACAAAGATACACCATGGCCAAAGCCAAATTTTAAAAAATAATAAGGGAGACACATTGGTTTCCATAATTTAATTAAAAACAAAGTCCAAGCAATAACAGTTAGAAGACAGTGAATTTCTCCTCACTGTACTGCAATTTGAATGTAAAGTCTCAAATTGTCTATACAGATTAAAGTCTTCACATGTGATCCCTTTTCCTCACTGCTGATCTTGCTGTTACCATCCGCATGACGCTCACAGGATGGTATCAGAACATCTCTAGAAGGCATAAGATCACGTGAGCTCATATGTACGAACTGACACAATTCAGCAACCTAAATGTTGCCTCTTGTAAATTAAGATAACACAATAAATTCAAATGCTCAGCCAGGAGAGCCTTGTATTGGAAGTGTACTACTACAGTTCAGTCCTTGTTCCCACTTCACTGTGTCCAGTCTGCAGGGGTGAGGTCTACCATCCACCTTCCCATCCAGCCCAGCTGGGAAAGGAGGAGGGGAGAAGACAGTCACAACACCCCCCAGTCATAGCAGGTGAGGAACTGCCATTTGCCATTTGCTTGCGTTTCTGCTCCCCTTGTTCACTGTTCCTATTTATGTGTGTGTGTGTGTGTGGACTATGCGTGTAGGGGGGAGCATGCCAGAATCTCATTTTCTGTGTGTAACCACTACATCCCACAGAAGAGCTGAAGCAGGTGCCATTTCCAGGTAAGGGATAGATATAAGGCACTCCTAGGGGCACTTCCTATATGCAAAAAGTAGCTAGTCGCCAGAGTTGCATAAGGTGTGCTGACCAATGGGTGGATAGGGAGAGAGCTTACTTCCAGCCACATCACTTCTGAGGGCTTAACAAAGGGGAGGGATCTGAGCCTGCCTTGAAGGAGGTTAGGATGGGTATGAAAAAGAAGACAAAAGATGAAGAGTTGGGAAAAAGCACATGATTCAAGCACGTCCATGTGTTTACTATTACTGGCCATATTTCTAATGTTGCTCCTGCTGTCACTGTGGTGGTGAGGGTGACGGTGGTGGCGGTGATGAGTTGGTATATTAGGGACGATATCAGAACACGCACAGAGAAAATCCTAAAACAGAAGCTGTAAATGGCTGACTAGAACAATGGTGTGTGATAAGGAACACTAATAGAAAATACAGGTAAACATGGAAACTGGTCTAAACTGTGGAGGCGTAGACGCCTCAAACACGAGGTGTTCAGATTCTCACCTGCAGGTCACAGGAGTCACAGCAGAGCTTTTGCTGTGATGAGAGCGACGTCTCAGAAATGTTCAGTGAGTAGTGATGTGAGGACGAATCCAGGACGCAGCAGGAGAAAACCTCAGTCATTTCCTCAAGGTGTGCGCCAAGACAAATGAAACTTTTATGAAATCCTCTGCTTCCGCTTTGAAAAAGACAAATGAATGTTGACAAATCGAGGCATAAAGGAAAGGATGCAGCACTGGGGTCAGAAGTGTGCCTGGTGTTTCTTTTAATCAAACAGTTCAGAGGCAGGGTCCTGTTCAATAATTAAACGTGTGTTCTCAATGCACCATTTTATTGTTTCCATGTGGAATATCCAGGAAGCAGGAAGGATGAGAGAGGCCATTTGACCTCAGTTGGAAGGATGGATCAATGAAGCAAGTGCACATGGAATTCCTTCCCAAATATTGCCGAGTAACCGGAGTCAGGGCTGTGAGCACAGCTGGGACCAGGGGGTGACCCAGGCAGGCAGGTGTGAGGAAGGGAGATGCACAGGCTGCATGCTTCTGCAAAGCAGGATTTCACACACTGTGGAGGTGTGGTAATTTACACTAAGAGGCCAGAGGCAGCATGCCGAGATCTCTCCCATGACTCAGACCCAGATGGCACAGTCATTGAGGAGCAAAGCCAAGATTTCCACTGAGGTCCATCAGACCAGGAACTACGTCTGTATTCAATCACATCAAGCACCCCAAAGAGCCATGTGCTCACTCAGCTTTGTCCACCCTCTCCCATCCTTCAAGATGATTTAGCAATATCCTGACTCGTAGCTCTTCAATATTTGGCTGACTATGTTCCACTTCTGACTATCTTCCTCCTGTGTTAGACAATAATCTACTTATTTCTGATCACTAAAAATAATCCGTTATTTATACCATCGTCACATTACATATAAGACTTGAGCCAGCTCTCAGAGATATAGGCAAGAAAACAGGCTCATAAATAAATAAGTTAGGAGTTTCAAGCAAAGAGAAATGAGGACCAGAAAAACAGATGACTGGAATACAGGTCATAAAAAGATGCATGCTAGAGTATCAGAGCACATGTAGACAGTCGGGTGTGCAGAGCTCCGTGTATAAATCAAAAGAGACTGATGTTAAAGCCATAGAAACAAGAGGGAATATGACTGACTGATCAGTCTATGGACCCACCTGCACGTGGGTCTTTGAAAGAAATAAACTGAAAGTAAAGCATGAGGTCACTTACACACCTGGGACAGAACAAGGTGAGCAGTTCAGATAAATGAGAAAAATAAGGCAGAGCCTGATATCTTGCTGTGGAGAAAGAGAGACTACAAGGTTTCCAGGGCTCAAGGGGTCAGGGAGCCCGGCAGAGATAAGAGCCACTCAGCCACAGCTCACAAGGTGAGTGGCACCAAGTGGGATCTGACGCTCTACCAACATGTCTATGGACCACCTGTCCAGTCCAGAGATGGGGGAATGTAGTTTAAGACCCATGCAAATTTCACTCTGAGCCTCTGGGCAGCCAAAACAAGGAAAAGGAGAAAATCACAAAATTGCAATAGTATTCCTCAAACTGGTATCTGTGTAACCTTGTTCTTCTGGATCCTAATTGAAAATCATACATATATGCAAAACACATATAGACACACACAGACATACACACACACTGTCTCTCTTTCTCAATGTAAGAAAAATTGGTAAATGCAGGATTAGAACAAAGCTAATGATGATTTCTTCTTCACTGCAGGACTACACATGCCCATGAATATGCTAAGATGCTGAGACCGATGTAGCGTGAGGCACAAAATGCTTTTTCTTCCTGGTCTTGCCATAAAAAGGGTTCTGTAGAATATGGCTTGGGAAACAATGCTGTAAAAACCTAACAATGATCAAGAGAAAAAAATGTTAAGGAGAAGCTGGCTGTTTCTCCTGTACTGAGGCCAAGGAGACACCTCTGCTGCAGGCTCCCCAGAAGGTCAGGTGGATCGGTGGAGAACAGGACCCACCAGGTCCGCTCACAGTAGATGCCCCAAGAGCATGTCTCTGACCACATCCCTTCACACGTTGTTGTGTAGCCACTCCATCGTGTCTGACTCTCTGAGACCCTAGGGACTGTAGCCCACGAGGCTCCGCTCTCCCTGGGATTCTCCAGGCAAGAATACTGAGGTGGGTGGCCATTTCCTCCTCCGGGGCATCCTCCCAACAGGGATGGAACCCACATCTCCTGCACTGGCAGGTGGATTCTTTACCACTGAGCCACCAGGAAAGCCCTTCCTTTCACATGAGCATATGCTAAAATCAGGGAAAACTATAAACGCAAATCTATCAGTAGGCTTTTTTAGAGATCAAAGCTACTGTCAGATGATCTAAATATGTGGTTCTCTGGCAGCCTGACTTGATCCAAGACTAAAATTGCGGGACAGCAGGGTCAGATTACTGCATCTGCTTCACATCATCCTGAAGGAATATTCTAGACTAGCATCTAGACTGAGTTCCTAAACTTGAGTTACAGCTCTTTGGGAGGAACTTGTAAACACATCTATGCTGCCGATTAAGGACAGACTGATTTACTCTGTGCACACACAAAGAAAAAGATTAGGGTTTTAATCCTCTAAGAAAAGCTAAGGATTTATGCTTAGATAGAAAGCTCTGAGATTTACACATGGCGATGAGTGAAAAGGAGGTTGGTGGAAACAGCCAAGTCTTCTCAGCAAATGGTCCACAGGTCCGCTCAAAGCAAAGGTCTGCACTATACAGCCTATAAATAAGCTTTTTTTTTCCAGAGAATTTTTAAAGCAGGTGCTACAAATTATCCATTTAAATCATTTAAAACTTTTTCAATATGGTACCCAAAGGACATCTCATTTTAATGAAGGCAACTTCTTGGTCTACCTCCAAGATAAATTGGATCAAAAATGTAATCCCATGAAACTAAATGAGTCAAATAGGATTTCTGCTAGAAGCCAATTACGTTTGGAGAAGGTCTGCCAAAAATAACGACTAGGTTTTCAGAGTAATTGATCTTAAGCCATTCTTACAGAGAGCAGGACCACTTGTGAGGCCACCAATTGAGGCCATGCCCAGTTTTCCACATTAATGCCTGGTCTCCCTTTTTATGCTCAATACCAATAGGGCAGCTTACATTTAGAAAAGCTTCATCTCATTGAGAAATAAGACAACTAAGAAGAGGTGCTAAACATGGTTTCGTCTGCCCTCTCTAAAAATTATTCTTATCCAAGAGAATGAATGTTCTTACTCAGTTAGATACTTGAGAAGGTTTTCACAGGAACCTAAACATCAGACAAGCATCCAGAAGGGCGTCCGTAATGACGTGTTTCAGCCAGAGCTATTCCTCTCCTGATCGCGGATCTAAAGCCCAGAGCAGAGGGCCAGAAGGCAAAGCAGGTTGCAGTTGGTTACGGTCTACAAAGACGTATCCTATCAATCCTGGGGGACTTGTGTCCTCACTGAGTGTGGTATGCAGAGTAGACACTGGTGTGTTCACTTAACTGGAAGCCTGAATAAAGGCAGAGTCAACATCCACTCCCCTTGGGCAGCCCACGTGAACTGGAATCCATGTGGGCTCCCTGCCTACCTCTACTCGAGCCTGTCATAAAACTGCTCCCCAGCCTCCAATGTCCTAGGGAGTATAAAAGTATCATTTGCACCTCCTGAGTGATGACCAATTCCCTCAACTGCTACAAGTGTCCATCTTTCAGCCTCAATCCCTGATTCATGGTCCCTGTTATTACATCCAAAACAATAAGAAAAATGAACATAAAAATCTAAGCTTTTTTTTTTTTTTTTTTTACAAAAATCAGTAAACTTCTATAGCCAAAGACAACAGGCATTGACAGCTGGCATTCAGAAACGAATTTTGCAACTTGATATCCTGAACTGGACTGTGAGGCTCTCCCTGGATAAGGTCCACGTGCTAGTGTCTAGCCGAGATGCTGCAAACCAATGCAGAAGATATGGGAGGTTGAGATGCCAATCTTCCCACAAGGATAAGGGGTTTCCCAGGTGGTGCCAGTGGTAAAGAATCCACCTACAAGTGCAGGAGACATGAGATATGCAGGTTCAATTCCTGGGTTGGTAAGAAATGGGCACCCACTCCAGTATTCTTGTCTGGGAAATCCAATGGACAGAGGAGTCTTGGCAGGCTACAGTCCACAGGGTCACAAAGAGTCGGGACACAACTGAACACATGTGTGCACACACACACACAGACACAGTGATAAACGGACACAGTCTAAAAGCTGGCCCCATTAAGGACACTCTAAATAGGTGCTAATAATCCTAATAGTATCTACCCTTTTCTACAATCTGCATCATTTTTACTCTGGTCAGAAAAGAGAAGAAAATAAGAAAGAGGCTCTCCATTTAAACGTGAAATAAAAGAATGCAAGCGTCCTGGGTTCCTTCCATGCCTGTGGTCACACACACCATCACCCCAAACGCAGTCCTCAAGATCGGAATGGGGTTTGCAAGAAGACAGATTCCATAGTAGCTTTTCTTTGTGAAAAATACAAGAGGTACCTTGCATTGAACACAAACCAAAGGGACTAAAAGCGACCTACCAAATACCTTTCAGTGGGTCTAATTTCACCCTCAATTTTTCTTTCTCCAAACATGAAGCTTAAGCTTCTTCTTCCTCTAAAAACCCCTGGTCATACATCAATGGTTTCCAGGCAATACTTGGCCCCTTGGCTACAAATAAAACTGCTCCCAGCCTCCAATGTCCTAGGGAGTATAAAAGTATCATTTGCACCTCCTGAGTGATGACCAATTCCCTCAACTGCTACAAGTGTCCATCTTTCAGCCTCAATCCCTGATTCATGGTCCCTGTTATTACATCCAAAACAATAAGAAAAATGAACATAAAAATCTAAGCTTTTTTTTTTTTTTTTTTACAAAAATCAGTAAACTTCTATAGCCAAAGACAACAGGCATTGACAGCTGGCATTCAGAAACGAATTTTGCAACTTGATATCCTGAACTGGACTGTGAGGCTCTCCCTGGATAAGGTCCACGTGCTAGTGTCTAGCCGAGATGCTGCAAACCAATGCAGAAGATATGGGAGGTTGAGATGCCAATCTTCCCACAAGGATAAGGGGTTTCCCAGGTGGTGCCAGTGGTAAAGAATCCACCTACAAGTGCAGGAGACATGAGATATGCAGGTTCAATTCCTGGGTTGGTAAGAAATGGGCACCCACTCCAGTATTCTTGTCTGGGAAATCCAATGGACAGAGGAGTCTTGGCAGGCTACAGTCCACAGGGTCACAAAGAGTCGGGACACAACTGAACACATGTGTGCACACACACACACAGACACAGTGATAAACGGACACAGTCTAAAAGCTGGCCCCATTAAGGACACTCTAAATAGGTGCTAATAATCCTAATAGTATCTACCCTTTTCTACAATCTGCATCATTTTTACTCTGGTCAGAAAAGAGAAGAAAATAAGAAAGAGGCTCTCCATTTAAACGTGAAATAAAAGAATGCAAGCGTCCTGGGTTCCTTCCATGCCTGTGGTCACACACACCATCACCCCAAACGCAGTCCTCAAGATCGGAATGGGGTTTGCAAGAAGACAGATTCCATAGTAGCTTTTCTTTGTGAAAAATACAAGAGGTACCTTGCATTGAACACAAACCAAAGGGACTAAAAGCGACCTACCAAATACCTTTCAGTGGGTCTAATTTCACCCTCAATTTTTCTTTCTCCAAACATGAAGCTTAAGCTTCTTCTTCCTCTAAAAACCCCTGGTCATACATCAATGGTTTCCAGGCAATACTTGGCCTCCTTCATCTCAAATTCACCAAACTTTAAATTGATTTTCAAAACTTTTCCATCAAATAAATGCGTTTTTAAACTTTTTCTTTTTTCTAAACAATTAACTTTCTTACTCTCAAATAGTTCCTACCAGAGTAACCCTCCTTACTTGCCTAGAGCATCCCTGACATCTTCAGTTCCCAGTACCATTTTCTAACAGTTTGAAGTGCAATGAAAATCCCTTCCTACAAGGAATTTATAATCCATTTCAGGAGATAAGTCATACATACATTGTACGCATAACAATAACAATCCGAACCAATAAATACACATTCACCAAAGGCCTTCTGAGGATGCTATTTACTGTATAACTGAGTAATCAAGGATGATTTCTTTTATAAGAATTGGCACTTAGTTGGGAACTAAAACAAATGGAAGACTGTTATCAAGAGAGAGGAAAGAGTCACAAGAAGCAACTGCTTTAACAGAAGAATAGAAACTATTCTGCTTCTAAATTCTGGAAACAGTTCTGGCATGCTATCTTTATTCTTTAGAACCAGTGAGGGATCCAATTGGACCAGAAGAAAGGGTTTTCTAAACCTTCCTTTTAAAACATTTTTCTTAATTGTAGGATAATTGCTTAACAATGCTATGTTAGTTTCTGCTGTACAATAGTGTGAATCAGCTCTATGTGTATACATATATCCCCTCCCTCTGGAGCTTCCCTCCCACTCATCCAGGTCCAAGTGCACCAAGATGAGCTCCCCGTGCTACACAGTAGCTTCTAAACTTAGAAGCAAAACAATCATTGATTTTTACTGACCTTCTTTCTAGATCACTCAGGACTGAGAGTCATTTCCTTCCAGTGACTTAAGTACACTCACTTCAGGGAATTGATTAGACCCAAAGGAAATGTACATTGTTTCTAAACATTCCATCTATCATTCAGAATCTTCAAAATCCAGGAGAGAAAGAGTGAAGACCTTATCTATCCATCACAAGTCTTGCCCCACCCATCTGTGGCAACATGTACAAAAGAACCAGGATAGAAAAACATCATGGCCACCCCCCTGCCAGTGATATTATGGACTAATTAATTAAAATAGCCACTATTATCTAGGGATCTCCAGTAGTTCATCTCTTAGCTGTTTCATCCTTATGATGACCAAACTTCAGTGTTATGTTTAGACCTAGGTAAGGCACAAAATGGTATCTCTACTTAAAACTGGAGGATAAATGCCATCCGATGCTAGGAAAGCCTGAAAGCAAAAGAAGAGGAAGAGGTGATTGGACAGCACCACCCACTCAATGGACATGAATCGGAGCAAACTCTGGGAGACTGCGGAGGACAGAAGAGCCTGGCGTGCTACAGTCCATGAGGCCACAAAGAGTCAACGCCAACTGAACAACAGTAACTGACATCCTAGGTCACCCTGTTGTGAATGGCAGAGGCAAGAGTTTGACACCTAGCCTTGGGACACCACTAACGTTCTTCCTCCCATGGCACTTAGTTGGGAACTAAAACAAATGGAAGACTGTTATCAAGAGAGAGGAAAGAGTCACAAGAAGCAACTGCTTTAACAGAAGAATAGAAACTATTCTGCTTCTAAATTCTGGAAACAGTTCTGGCATGCTATCTTTATTCTTTAGAACCAGTGAGGGATCCAATTGGACCAGAAGAAAGGGTTTTCTAAACCTTCCTTTTAAAACATTTTTCTTAATTGTAGGATAATTGCTTAACAATGCTATGTTAGTTTCTGCTGTACAATAGTGTGAATCAGCTCTATGTGTATACATATATCCCCTCCCTCTGGAGCTTCCCTCCCACTCATCCAGGTCCAAGTGCACCAAGATGAGCTCCCCGTGCTACACAGTAGCTTCTAAACTTAGAAGCAAAACAATCATTGATTTTTACTGACCTTCTTTCTAGATCACTCAGGACTGAGAGTCATTTCCTTCCAGTGACTTAAGTACACTCACTTCAGGGAATTGATTAGACCCAAAGGAAATGTACATTGTTTCTAAACATTCCATCTATCATTCAGAATCTTCAAAATCCAGGAGAGAAAGAGTGAAGACCTTATCTATCCATCACAAGTCTTGCCCCACCCATCTGTGGCAACATGTACAAAAGAACCAGGATAGAAAAACATCATGGCCACCCCCCTGCCAGTGATATTATGGACTAATTAATTAAAATAGCCACTATTATCTAGGGATCTCCAGTAGTTCATCTCTTAGCTGTTTCATCCTTATGATGACCAAACTTCAGTGTTATGTTTAGACCTAGGTAAGGCACAAAATGGTATCTCTACTTAAAACTGGAGGATAAATGCCATCCGATGCTAGGAAAGCCTGAAAGCAAAAGAAGAGGAAGAGGTGATTGGACAGCACCACCCACTCAATGGACATGAATCGGAGCAAACTCTGGGAGACTGCGGAGGACAGAAGAGCCTGGCGTGCTACAGTCCATGAGGCCACAAAGAGTCAAACGCCAACTGAACAACAGTAACTGACATCCTAGGTCACCCTGTTGTGAATGGCAGAGGCAAGAGTTTGACACCTAGCCTTGGGACACCACTAACGTTCTTCCTCCAATTTCATGAGCTCTAGTGAAGAATCCAGACAGGGTTCTCAGTACTAGCCACCAAGATCACATCGTTGTTCTCTGCAGGTTCTTGCCCAGTTGACCTCTCCCATGACTCTAAAGCACGGCCGAGTTACTCATCCTCACCAACCAACAGGCAAGTAAGCAAAAATATGAGGATATCAGGCTTAACGGTTATATAGTCCACACTGGATCCATGCCCTTCTCTCTGATCAATTACACAGCACATTCATAACATTCTTTTTATTATTATTTATCTATTTGTGGCTGCACTGGATCTTCGTTGCTACTCAGGCTTTTCTCTAATTGTAGAGAGCAAGGTTACTCTTTTTAATTTTGGTGTGCAGGCTTCCCATTGCGGTGGCTTCTCTTGTTGCAGAGTGTGGACTCTAGAGGTCTCAGGCTTGGTAGTTGCAGTTCCCAGGCTCCAGAGCACAGGCTCCATAGTTGTGGTTCGCAGGCTAAGTTGCTCCACAGCATATGGGATCTTCCCAGACCAGGGATCAAACCTGGGTCTCTCTCATTGGCAGGTGGATTCTTAACCACGGAGCCACCAGGGAAGCCGCATAATATTCGTCACAAGAGGTTGGATAGCCATAATTCCCCACACTTGTGGGGAAAGACAAGTTGCCCTAACGTACAAACAGTAGAGTTTTTTAAATACCTGAAGACGCAAACATAAGCATATATCCATCTCAAAATCTGTTAGATGCTGACTTTGTACACACAGAAAAGACTTCACTTTTTTGCACATTTCAAAATGTAAAGGTTCACATAAAAAGTAAAGAACCATTCGTGTTGCTACTATTTTGCAAAGTGATTAAACAATCTCAGATTTCTGAAATATTTCACCAGCATCCAAAAGATCCTCTTTAATCTGAGTATTGGCCTTACAGGGTCCGCACACCAACACCAGCCCTCAACATAAAGCTAGAGAAATGAAATTCACCCTGCTGCCCCTGGCCTTGATCTATGGAGTGTCTGCTGGAAACTCAACAGCTAAGCCAAGTTCGGGTGTTTTTCCCCTTTGAAGGATCTAAACAACCTTTTAAGAGTGAGAAAGAGAGACAGAATTGTGAACTCGTAATTAAAACTTGAAAGGTTTCTCAAAGACTAATAACATAAGAGGGTCTGATTTTTCAAAGGGGATCATTAATTTTCCTTAATTTGAAACTATATCTCAAAGTATATTTTATTCATACTTAGAAAAGGATAAATGGAAGATCAAGAAGCAATAACGCAGACCTCCCCAGCGCCCAGCCCCTGCGGGAACCATTATGCTACATTTTTCATGTTAGCTGACCCTTTCCTGTTAGTATTCATGAAAACTCAGCAAATAATCACATCAGGCTGATTTCAGGGATATATATCCTTGGCTTCCTGCCTTAAACATGTAGTCCCAGTGTGGTTATCTGACACAGGAATGCACTTTCATTCCCTCTTTTGTAAGAGCAACTGTACAAGACAAGTGAACAGCATTTTGATGAAATCGCCCATAACAACATGCACGCTCGCCTTGCTATTCATCTTCCTCTGTCTACACTGGGCTCTTCCTCCTTCGAAGCAAGTTCTGGGGCCATGGAGGAAACCTCAGAGGCAAAGACAGAAGCCACTTCGCTTGTTAGCCGAGAAGATAGTTAAGGCGTTGAAAATGAAGACAGTGGGCAATTCAGCCTCAGTACGTTACCCCTGAGCTTGTTATCTTGAAGATCCTATCTGACAAGGACACCCTGTGTTGAATACTATGTGGGGCTGGTAGTTTAGTGATTCTTGCCACCCCACGAACTGCAGCCTGCTGGGCTTCTCTGTCCATGGGATTTCCTAGGCAAGAATACCAGAGTGGGCTGTCATTTCTTTCTCCAGGAGACCCTTACAACCCAGGGGCTGAAATAGAGTCTCCTGTGCTGCAGGAAGGTTCTCCACTGACTGAGCCACCAGGGAAGCCCACGTGTCTCCTTAAATCATTTACGAGTTTCTTGGAAGCTTGCTGACGAAGAAAAAATAATACCTTGGAAGGCAAGACTGAATGCGGCTACCCATTCTGACTTTATAAGACACACAGCTGAGAAAGAACTCCTTCAAAGGAAAGAAGAAACAATCACATGCTGTGGACTCGAGATAAGCCAGCTGGCACCACCAACCACCCTAGGCAGGCTACCGACTTATAATTCAAACCCTGGACTGTTTGTCATTAGGATGTGCACCATCTTGGGGAAAACATTGACTGTTTTGTCAATAATACGAGTCAAAAGGCTATTATACTTGGCTTCAGGGTTGCAAAATGATAAAAGGCTAAGCAACCTACCTAACAGGCTTCCAAGGTGGTGCAGTGGTAAAGAAACTGCCTGCCAAATAAAGAGATGCAAGAGATTCAGGTTCAATTCCTGGGTCAGGAAGATCCCTTGGAGGAGGAAATGCAATGCACTCCAGTATTCTTGCCTGGAAAATTCCATGGATCCAGGACCCTGATGGGCTACAGTCCATGGGGTCCCAAAGAGTCAGACACGACTGAGCAACAAACCAACTGACAAACCCATCTAACACAAAGTCCTCATTTGTCCACAAATAGTTGCCCAGGGTGAGAGTCACTGAAAATAATGTGATGTGCTATGACCTGAAGTATAGAGTGAGATTTCATTTATTTCCATGGCCAAGGGATCTGAGACCTTTCTGAAAGTGAAAGCATCAATCGCTCAGTCGTGTCCAGCTCTTTGCAGCCCCATTGACTGCAGCCCACCAGGCTCCTCTGTCCATGGGACTCTCCAGGCAAGAATACTGCAGTGGGTTGTCATGCTCTTCTCCGAAGATTCAAGATAAGCTGTCACCCCCTAAAATGGATCTGTGTGTGTGACCTGGTGCAATTCATAGTGGACCATGTTAACAGGTTCTGACTTGCTATCCCTTAGCAAAACCAGGACCAGACAGATAAGGGTTTACAGAAGACGGGCCACGGGTCAACTTTCAGAACTTAAGATGGGAAAGGGACCAGACCCGTTGGCCACTACTGGATCCTGGTGCCGTCAGAGAATTCAGGAGAACACATAGTTCTGGGGGCCAGAAAACACTGTGGTAAACAATTTTTTTTTTTAAAATTAGAAAGTCTCTCATTCTTGGCCTACTTTCAAATTTGGTCTCATTCTGTACTAATCCCAAAATTCAAACTGCCACAGAAATGATTAGCAGCAAAATTAAGAGGGAACTGCAGCCACAGTGAAAAGCCCAACCGCAGGTGGGAAATAAGGAGACCAAAAGAAAACAGCATGTCAGGCAGTTTGGAAATACAATTCAGGAAATTCAATATTCACTGTTAATTTCCAAATGAATCCCTTGTACTGTCTTCTTTGTGTCTCTAGCCAGCTGTGCTTTTTAATAGGACAATTATTTGTTATTCAGATGGATTCAAATTATTTCTTAAAAAAAAAAAAACACAGGATGATCTAGTCTATCCATTCGAGAAAATTTTTCTTCACTTTCTGTGGCTGCATTCACAGTGGTGTCCATGAAGGCGGCTCGGATTGTTCTCGTTCAGTTGCTAAGTCGTGTCCAGCTCTCTGCCGACCCCACGGACGGCAGCCCACCAGGCTCCCCTGTCCTTCACCATCTCCTGGGGTTTGCTCAGATTCATGTCCACTGAGTCACTGGTATTATCTAACCATCTTATCCTCCACAGCCCCCTCTGTCATGCCCTTCTCATTTTGCCTTCAATCTTTCCCAGCATTAAAATCTTTTGCAGTGAGTCATCTCTTCACATAAGAGGGCCAGCGTATTGGAGCTTCAGCTTCAGCCTCACCATCAGTCCTTCTAATGAATATTCAGGGTTGATTTCCTTTAGGATGGACTCGTTTGATCTCCCTGATGTCCAACAGTCTTCTCCAGCATGACAATTTTTTTGTGCAGAATGATCATCATAATGAATATCATTTTAATACATAAAAGTGGGGACGGTTTATAGCTTTAATTGAGAGCCAAATCAACTGGATACGAAGTGAAAACTGAAGGATGCGGGGAAGGCCCCTGGATAAGCAGTTTCCAGAGATCCTGACACAGGGTCCATCACAATGAAGAGCAGCACAGACAGCCTCCATGAGAAAGAGGTTATTAAATCCCAGCAAGGGTTCCAGCGGCTCATTATTGTGAAAACTCCAGAGCAAAACAGGAGCTGATTCTTTGATTATTACTTTAAAGAGGAAAAATATGTTTTTTAACATGATGCATACTGGACATATAACTCATAATTTTTTTTTTAATACAAGCTACTATAAACAAGGCTGTACTATACAGCACAAAGAACTATATTCAATATCCTGTGATAAACCATAGTGGGAAGTGTGTGTGTGTGTGTGTGTGCGTGCGTGCGTGCGTGTACTTCCCAGGTGAGTCAATGGTAAAGAGTCCACCTGCCAATGCAGGAGTTACAGGAGCCAAAGGTTCAATTCCTGGGTCAGGGAGATCCCCTGGAGTAGGAACTAACAACCCACTCCAGTACTCTTGCCTGGAGAAAGGACAAAGGAGTCTGGCAGACCATGGGGTTGCAAAGAGTCAGACATAACTGAGCGTGCACATTTATATGTACACAAGCATGTATGTGTAGCTGAATCACTGCCATACAGCAGAAATTAACACAACCTTGTAAATCAACTATACTTCAATTTTAAAAAGGCAAAAGAATGAAAAAAATCACAAACTACTCATGCTCTTGGGAAAAAAGCACTCCAAGGTTTTTCTTTTTCTTTTTTTTGACTGTGTGGTGCGTGTGTTTTCACAGCAAAATTTTCCATTATACACGTGGCCCTCTTTTATCTGCAAGTCAGAGAGGATCAATGGATAAACATGCTTGGCGACTGTTCTCCATCTCCAAACTTTACCTCAGGCCACCATACCTGCCTCTCAGTCTTCTCTTTCAGTGGGACTGCTGGCACACGTGTAAAAGTGACTTTCCTGCTTTGATGCATTTTCACCTCTTCTTTAGATGAGAAAAGCATAGGATCCCTGACAGGAAAGCCCAAGGACACTACAGTGATTACACCACACTTATCCACATCAGGATTCATTGCAGGCTCTTGATGAATCCTGTTTTCTCTTCTGAAAAGCATTCTGGAAGAGTCCAGTTAAACCATAAATGCCCATGAGGACCTACCTAAAGAGAGGCGGAAAGTAACTTTATCACCACCATGCCCCGAGGGCCAAGGGTATGAACTGCTTCTCCCAAATCAAATGATGATTTCACGGAGCTGTGAAAACTCCAGAGCAAAACAGGAGCTGATTCTTTGATTATTACTTTAAAGAGGAAAAATATGTTTTTTAACATGATGCATACTGGACATATAACTCATAATTTTTTTTTTAATACAAGCTACTATAAACAAGGCTGTACTATACAGCACAAAGAACTATATTCAATATCCTGTGATAAACCATAGTGGGAAGTGTGTGTGTGTGTGTGTGTGCGTGCGTGCGTGCGTGTACTTCCCAGGTGAGTCAATGGTAAAGAGTCCACCTGCCAATGCAGGAGTTACAGGAGCCAAAGGTTCAATTCCTGGGTCAGGGAGATCCCCTGGAGTAGGAACTAACAACCCACTCCAGTACTCTTGCCTGGAGAAAGGACAAAGGAGTCTGGCAGACCATGGGGTTGCAAAGAGTCAGACATAACTGAGCGTGCACATTTATATGTACACAAGCATGTATGTGTAGCTGAATCACTGCCATACAGCAGAAATTAACACAACCTTGTAAATCAACTATACTTCAATTTTAAAAAGGCAAAAGAATGAAAAAAATCACAAACTACTCATGCTTTTGGGGAAAAAAAGCACTCCAAGGTTTTTCTTTTTCTTTTTTTTGACTGTGTGGTGCGTGTGTTTTCACAGCAAAATTTTCCATTATACACGTGGCCCTCTTTTATCTGCAAGTCAGAGAGGATCAATGGATAAACATGCTTGGCGACTGTTCTCCATCTCCAAACTTTACCTCAGGCCACCATACCTGCCTCTCAGTCTTCTCTTTCAGTGGGACTGCTGGCACACGTGTAAAAGTGACTTTCCTGCTTTGATGCATTTTCACCTCTTCTTTAGATGAGAAAAGCATAGGATCCCTGACAGGAAAGCCCAAGGACACTACAGTGATTACACCACACTTATCCACATCAGGATTCATTGCAGGCTCTTGATGAATCCTGTTTTCTCTTCTGAAAAGCATTCTGGAAGAGTCCAGTTAAACCATAAATGCCCATGAGGACCTACCTAAAGAGAGGCGGAAAGTAACTTTATCACCACCATGCCCCAAGAGCCAAGGGTATGAACTGCTTCTCCCCAAATCAAATGATGATTTCTTCGACCTCTATTCTTCCTGACATTTTTTGGCACATCAAACTCTTCACCCCTCCCTCCCTGTCAAAAGGCTTCCTTTGGCTTTATGGGAATACACGAACTCCATCTTCCTGCCTCTAAAATTCCAGCTGCTGCTTCCCCGACAGGTGTGCACTGATCTCTCACCCCTTCCTGCTCTCCACCTGTGCTCATTCCCCCAAAGCAACCCCCAGTTGCCCACTCTCTGTCCTGCCTCTCAGACAATCCATCCTTGAGTGAGTCTCCTCCACCACCTCCATGTATTTGAAAATCAAATCTTTCTTGACAACTCATTTTTCATCCAATTCTAGGACTGTATCCTTATCATTCTATCACATAAATTTTCTAGAAGAAAAGAATGGAGTTGTCATTTTTAACCAAACTACACACCCAAATAATTAGCTTCGTCAATCATTCCTTTGCCACGGCCCCCTGAGAAAGAGCTGGGACTGCAAACTGAGTCAAAATGGAATGAGGTATCAGTTCCAAAGTGACTAGACTGTACTTTTCTTGTTGTTCAGTCACTAAGTCGTGTCCTTCTCTCGGAGATCTCGTGGACGGCAGCGCACCAGGCTTCCCTGTCCTTCACTCTCTCCCGGAGCTGGCTCAACCTCATGTTCATTGAATCAGGGATGCCATCCAAGCATCTCATCCTTTGTCATCCCCTTCTCTTCCTGCCCTCAAACTTTCCAAGCAGGAGGGCATTTTCCAATGACTCAGCTCTTTGTATAAGGTAGCCAAGTATTGGATCTTAAGCATCAGTCCATCCAATGAATATTCAGCACTGATTTCCTTTAGGATTGACTGGTTTGATCTCTTTGCAGTCCAAGGGACTCTCAAGAGTCTTCTCCAGCACCACAGTTCGAAAGCATCAATTCTTCGACATTCAACCTCCTTTATGGTCCAGTTGCCACATCTGTCTATTACTACTGGAATAACCTTAGCTTTGACTAGAAGGACCTTGGTCAGCAAAATGATGTCTCTGCTTTTTAATACACTGTCCAGGTTTGTCATACCTTTCCTTCCCAGGAGCAAGTCCTCTTAATTTCATAATAATCACCTGTGGTCACTTGAGATAAAAATTCTATCCAAGACAAGGTTTTGGGAAACCACATGGCTGCTTCCTTTACCTGTAACTTCTAGCAACGCTGATTTCAAGGACTTCAGAGTAGGGTGGTGGCTTCTGAATGCACGGGGAGATACAAAAAGAAAATGACAAGCTCAGGAGTTCAGACTCTCAGTTCAAGGTATAGTCCAGACAACCAAAGAGTTGCTAGGGTAGGTAGGCTAGCTTAAAAAAAAAAAAAGAAAGAAAAAACGACTCACTTCTTAAAGTCACAGAGGATACAGAGATGATGATATGAAAATGAAATCATAAGTTTCAGTAAAGATTTGCAAGGTGAACACAATAATTGTCATAGTCTGAGGGGCCAGAAAGGCCGTGGAAATGCTTCCACCTGCAGGGAGCCTTGCTGGTGGCCAGTGGGCAGCCACGTCCCCAGGAAAGACCGGAGCAGGCCTGCCGTGTTTCTGGGACCATAACCTGCCTGGAGACAGGTACCTGGTCTGCGTGCTCACAGGTGTTTTCTCAGCATGTGTCTCACGCTCAGTTAACTATTGAATGGACGGAAGCATAAAGCATCTGTACAGGAAACAGATGCCACATCCAGGGAAGCAAAACCACATGGACAAACACCTCCATTTCCTACCTGTTCACAGAAGCAGCCAGTTGTAAGAGCTGGGACCCCCTTTCCCCGAGCTCAGAGGAGGGGAGCCTGGGTGCGCCCGCCCCTCAAAAAGGGGAAGGCTCCAAGGCAGGGGCTGGGCTGCCTCTGAGTTGGAATAGCCAGTATTTCCACTGCAAGTGTGAATTTTGCAAATAACTTTCTCCATGCATTTACTGTCAATTAGTGTCCTTACGCTTCAAGGTAAAGACAAGGGGTGCACTGTCAGAAAGCAAAGAAGGCAAGAGGGTTTTAGTGGGGTTTAAAGGATTTTATGAAACTTCCTTCTGAAGCACAATGGAATAACCTTAGCTTTGACTAGAAGGACCTTGGTCAGCAAAATGATGTCTCTGCTTTTTAATACACTGTCCAGGTTTGTCATACCTTTCCTTCCCAGGAGCAAGTCCTCTTAATTTCATAATAATCACCTGTGGTCACTTGAGATAAAAATTCTATCCAAGACAAGGTTTTGGGAAACCACATGGCTGCTTCCTTTACCTGTAACTTCTAGCAACGCTGATTTCAAGGACTTCAGAGTAGGGTGGTGGCTTCTGAATGCACGAGAGAGATACAGAAAGAAAATGACAAGCTCAGGAGTTCAGACTCTCAGTTCAAGGTATAGTCCAGACAACCAAAGAGTTGCTAGGGTAGGTAGGCTAGCTTAAAAAAAAAAAAAGAAAGAAAAAACGACTCACTTCTTAAAGTCACAGAGGATACAGAGATGATGATATGAAAATGAAATCATAAGTTTCAGTAAAGATTTGCAAGGTGAACACAATAATTGTCATAGTCTGAGGGGCCAGAAAGGCCGTGGAAATGCTTCCACCTGCAGGGAGCCTTGCTGGTGGCCAGTGGGCAGCCACGTCCCCAGGAAAGACCGGAGCAGGCCTGCCGTGTTTCTGGGACCATAACCTGCCTGGAGACAGGTACCTGGTCTGCGTGCTCACAGGTGTTTTCTCAGCATGTGTCTCACGCTCAGTTAACTATTGAATGGACGGAAGCATAAAGCATCTGTACAGGAAACAGATGCCACATCCAGGGAAGCAAAACCACATGGACAAACACCTCCATTTCCTACCTGTTCACAGAAGCAGCCAGTTGTAAGAGCTGGGACCCCTTCCTCGAGCTCAGAGGAGGGGAGCCTGGGTGCGCCCGCCCCTCAAAAAGGGGAAGGCTCCAAGGCAGGGGCTGGGCTGCCTCTGAGTTGGAATAGCCAGTATTTCCACTGCAAGTGTGAATTTTGCAAATAACTTTCTCCATGCATTTACTGTCAATTAGTGTCCTTACGCTTCAAGGTAAAGACAAGGGGTGCACTGTCAGAAAGCAAAGAAGGCAAGAGGGTTTTAGTGGGGTTTAAAGGATTTTATGAAACTTCCTTCTGAAGCACAACTGGTATTTCACCATAAGAACCTAATAAATATTTTAGAATGGCATTTCATTTGTTTTACAATGACATTTGGAATGAGAATGAAAGAAATAGAAAAAGGTTCCCTCCACTGCCCACCCGATTCCTTACAGTTAGAGACCGAACTGATTTAGAATGTTCATAAGAGTCGCTTTAAATCATCGCTGGCGACAGCAACAGGGGACCCGCAGAGCAGAGGTGAAGTTCTCAGCACACAAATCTATGCTTGACTCTAAATGGTTCTCAAATGTGTTTATTTAACACATCCCCCCTGAACCACATTCTGGTCTGTGCTATTCATTCCCATTTCATGGGACGCCCCTGGGAGAGGGGCCATTTCACATACGAGTAGGAAATCAATGACGTCGAAAAAGTGCATTTTTTTAATTGAATCGTATTTTTCTATGAGCCCTTTGTCTTACGTCCTTGAAGGCCCAAGATATTTAACCTGAGGTCATTCCGGGCTCAACACAGGCCTCTCAGAGCAGAAGGCAGAAGAAAAAGGAGGCAACAGGGCTCCCAGGGAGGAGAGGCAGACACCGTCCAGGCAAATGGCTCAGCCCAAACTGGACAAAGGTGTGCTGCATCCTGGTCCAGATCCTGAAAGATGCCTGCACTCCATGGCGTTGCAACATGACTCACAACAGCCGTGATGTGCGGACAAGCTGAGTATCCAGGGACATGGGAGACTGAGGGCTGCAGTCCCCGGGGCTGCAAAGAGTCGGACACATTTAGAGACTCACATTTTCTCTTCCCTTTAAAGAATGGACTGAAGGGTGAATCGGAATCGGGAATCCCCCAGAGGCTGAGACAGTGCTCCTTCAGCTCCCAGTCAGCACCTCCTCTGTAAACCTTCCCAGCTGAGCATGCAGGCCCCTGGGGGCAGGGGTAGAGGGTAGGGGTGTGTATCTGTGTGTGTGTGTCTGTGTGTGTGCACAGAGCAGGCAGGGCTGCGGTAAGCAGAGGAACAGGGGTGCGTCCTGGTCATCACACAAATTCAGACCCGAGATGCCAGCGCCTGTCTCCAGCAGGTTAGGACCCAAAAAAGTTAAGGCCCAAGAAGAGCTTCAAGAGTGTTTGGGGTTTTTTTGGCCACTGCTTTTGGTCTTTCACTTATCTCTATCTTTGTTCTCTGGCCTGTGTGGGCCTCCCATCGCAGTGGCCTCTGTCACTGCAGAGCACCGGCTCCAGGCGCATGCGCTCCAGAGCTACCACTCAGTAGTTGGACACATCGGTCCAGCCGCTCCGCGGCACGTGGGATCCTCCTAGGCCAGGGATCGAACCGGCATTCCTTGCACTGTAAGGCGGTGTCCTTACCCAGTGGACCACCAGGGAAGCCCAAGAGTGTTTTAATCATGATCACTTTGTAAAGGTACTGATAGAAAGAAATGAAACATACACATTCTCTCTCCAGGAGGAAGAGACTCAAGTTGCTGCTTGACCCACAGCCCACGCCCTCCTGGCTGACCTAGGGGAGGAGAGCGCCCTGCAGGGGTTCAGAGGCGGGGTGGGCCTGCCCGCCACCTGGGAGCTGCGTGGTCTCTCTGGACCCTTCCTAAGATCACGATAACCATCATGACATCACTTTGCTATCGCCAACACTCCACCTCCATCACCGGGACAGTTTACAAACAAACTAGGGTCCCCTTCCAACGAGCAGATCTGGTAAGTTTCACATTTCAGCCAGCTGCCAGCTGTTTCTTTCTCTGCTTGAAAGTCACAAAATAAAACTGGGGAGATACAAATGGAATGGCCGTATCCACTCAAGTCCCAAGTATAGACTGGAAAACATGCCCAATCCAAACCCACATCTTAGATGGCACTTTTTAGGCCAACTGCAGGCACGCAATCAAATGTGCTAAATAGATAAATACACAGACACAGCCCAGCGTCTACACCCCACAAGACAAAGACTGTGTCTTTTTTTGGATTTGTCATCCACGCATAGCAACTACTAGACAGCTCCACTCACAACAGACATCCAAGGTCACCATTCATCCTGTTTCACACCAAAGGACCTCCTCTTGGGAAATGTCCTACTCATGATAATTCTTACGAAGAAAAATACTGAAACCTCTAATCAGAAAAGATATGCACAAATTCAGACCCGAGATGCCAGCGCCTGTCTCCAGCAGGTTAGGACCCAAAAAAGTTAAGGCCCAAGAAGAGCTTCAAGAGTGTTTGGGGTTTTTTTGGCCACTGCTTTTGGTCTTTCACTTATCTCTATCTTTGTTCTCTGGCCTGTGTGGGCCTCCCATCGCAGTGGCCTCTGTCACTGCAGAGCACCGGCTCCAGGCGCATGCGCTCCAGAGCTACCACTCAGTAGTTGGACACATCGGTCCAGCCGCTCCGCGGCACGTGGGATCCTCCTAGGCCAGGGATCGAACCGGCATTCCTTGCACTGTAAGGCGGTGTCCTTACCCAGTGGACCACCAGGGAAGCCCAAGAGTGTTTTAATCATGATCACTTTGTAAAGGTACTGATAGAAAGAAATGAAACATACACATTCTCTCTCCAGGAGGAAGAGACTCAAGTTGCTGCTTGACCCACAGCCCACGCCCTCCTGGCTGACCTAGGGGAGGAGAGCGCCCTGCAGGGGTTCAGAGGCGGGGTGGGCCTGCCCGCCACCTGGGAGCTGCGTGGTCTCTCTGGACCCTTCCTAAGATCACGATAACCATCATGACATCACTTTGCTATCGCCAACACTCCACCTCCATCACCGGGACAGTTTACAAACAAACTAGGGTCCCCTTCCAACGAGCAGATCTGGTAAGTTTCACATTTCAGCCAGCTGCCAGCTGTTTCTTTCTCTGCTTGAAAGTCACAAAATAAAACTGGGGAGATACAAATGGAATGGCCGTATCCACTCAAGTCCCAAGTATAGACTGGAAAACATGCCCAATCCAAACCCACATCTTAGATGGCACTTTTTAGGCCAACTGCAGGCACGCAATCAAATGTGCTAAATAGATAAATACACAGACACAGCCCAGCGTCTACACCCCACAAGACAAAGACTGTGTCTTTTTTTGGATTTGTCATCCACGCATAGCAACTACTAGACAGCTCCACTCACAACAGACATCCAAGGTCACCATTCATCCTGTTTCACACCAAAGGACCTCCTCTTGGGAAATGTCCTACTCATGATAATTCTTACGAAGAAAAATACTGAAACCTCTAATCAGAAAAGATATGCACACCCCAGTGTTGACAGCAACTCTGTTTACAATAGTCAAGATGTGGAAGCAACCTAAGAGTCCATCAATAGATGAATGGATAAAGATGTGGTACATATATACAGTGGGAGATCACTCAGCCATAAAAAGAAGGGAACCATGCCACTGGCAGCAACAGGGATGGATCTGGAGACAATCATACTAAAGTGAAGTAAATCAGAGAAAGACAAACATCATATGGTATCATTTACAGGTGGAATCTAAAAAAATGATACCAATGAACTTATTTACAAGACAGAAATAGGCTCATGCACATAGAAAACAAATTTATGGTTATCAAAGGCTAAATGAGATGGGGAGGGATAAATTAGGAATTTAGGGTTAACAGACATATACAACAATATACAAAACAAAAACAAAGACCCACTGTATAGCATAGGGAACTACATTCAATATCTCATAATAACTTATAATGGAAAAATATGAAAAGCAATAGAGATGGACATAGTCATACGTAAAACTGAATCATTTTGCCGTATACCTGAAACCAACACAACATTGCAAATCAACTATATCTCTGTTAAAAAAAATTCTTTTAAGTTTCCAACAAACTTTTATTTAAATGCCTCATACTTTTTCATGTTTCTCTCCTATCTACTGTTAGGATCTCTTCAGTGTCATTTAAAGAACGTTTTCCCTGCATGGCTGAGCCCCTTTGTTGTTTCCTTCAAACTACCAAAATATTGTTGATCGGCCATACCCCGATAGAGAATGCTTTTTGGTGTTAATATATAGATAATTTTTAGAAAGAACACTTTTCTTTCTCTCCACCTAGTTATGTACTTAACAAAAAGCACCATTTTCTTTTTTAACTTGAACAGACTGGAAGTTTCTCAGAACACAAGGAGTCTAGCAGAACATCAGTCTTCAAAATACAGTAATAGTTCCTGACATAATGAAGTAACGTGTCTAAAAATGAAATCAAGGTGGTTATACAAAACCACACATCCAAGGTCACCATTCATCCTGTTTCACACCAAAGGACCTCCTCTTGGGAAATGTCCTACTCATGATAATTCTTACGAAGAAAAATACTGAAACCTCTAATCAGAAAAGATATGCACACCCCAGTGTTGACAGCAACTCTGTTTACAATAGTCAAGATGTGGAAGCAACCTAAGAGTCCATCAATAGATGAATGGATAAAGATGTGGTACATATATACAGTGGGAGATCACTCAGCCATAAAAAGAAGGGAACCATGCCACTGGCAGCAACAGGGATGGATCTGGAGACAATCATACTAAAGTGAAGTAAATCAGAGAAAGACAAACATCATATGGTATCATTTACAGGTGGAATCTAAAAAAATGATACCAATGAACTTATTTACAAGACAGAAATAGGCTCATGCACATAGAAAACAAATTTATGGTTATCAAAGGCTAAATGAGATGGGGAGGGATAAATTAGGAATTTAGGGTTAACAGACATATACAACAATATACAAAATAAAAAACAAAGACCCACTGTATAGCATAGGGAACTACATTCAATATCTCATAATAACTTATAATGGAAAAATATGAAAAGCAATAGAGATGGACATAGTCATACGTAAAACTGAATCATTTTGCCGTATACCTGAAACCAACACAACATTGCAAATCAACTATATCTCTGTTAAAAAAAATTCTTTTAAGTTTCCAACAAACTTTTATTTAAATGCCTCATACTTTTTCATGTTTCTCTCCTATCTACTGTTAGGATCTCTTCAGTGTCATTTAAAGAACGTTTTCCCTGCATGGCTGAGCCCCTTTGTTGTTTCCTTCAAACTACCAAAATATTGTTGATCGGCCATACCCCGATAGAGAATGCTTTTTGGTGTTAATATATAGATAATTTTTAGAAAGAACACTTTTCTTTCTCTCCACCTAGTTATGTACTTAACAAAAAGCACCATTTTCTTTTTTAACTTGAACAGACTGGAAGTTTCTCAGAACACAAGGAGTCTAGCAGAACATCAGTCTTCAAAATACAGTAATAGTTCCTGACATAATGAAGTAACGTGTCTAAAAATGAAATCAAGGTGGTTATACAAAACCACACAATCTAGCACCCCTTCCCACACCAACCTCTGAAATCATATCGGTATAAAAGCCTTGAAATATTCAGCCAGCTCAGCTGAAAAGGGTGGTTGCTCTTTATTTGTGTTTGAGGAAATATCCCAATAAGATCTCTGCACAGTCCTTAATGAGCACTCAGGTGGCTTCAGATGAATGTCAATCAAAGTGCACTCCTTTTCCATCAAATGCTGTCATGCAGGCCTAAGCCAGGAAGGGGAGGTCGCGGATTTGAGCGCCCTTCTCGGCAGCTGGGCTCACTTTCATCAGACTGCTCATTAGTGCCAACAGACTGATTGACAAGGTTACCCCAAATCACGAAGAGGCGCCAGAGAGATCATTTGCATATTATATTAATGACATTCAGAGTACCATTTGGTGTTCCTCGGGGGACAGAAGAAGAACAAACTGTAATTTTCACAATGATTCATTGTTTAAAGGAAACTGAAGGTTCTTGAACCACTTAGAATGTGAAGGAATTTCAATTTCATGCAGAATAGGAGGATAGCTCTGAAATTTTTCCTCAATGAATATTTTTGTTGTTGTTCAGTCTGACTCTGGGACCCCAGAGAGTACAGCACGCCTGGGTTCCCTGTCCTTCACTATCTCCCAGAGTTTGCTCAAATCTATGTCCACTGAGTTGGTGATGCCATCCAACCATCTCGTTCTGTGTTGCCCCCTTCTCCTCCTGCCCTCAGTCTTCCCCAGCATCAGAGGCTTTTCTAGTGAGTCCTCTGTTCGCATCAGGTAGTCAAAGTATTGGAGCTTCAGCTTCGGTATCAGTCCTTCAGGGTTGATTTCCTTTAGGATTGACTATTCTGATCTCCTTGCTGTCCAAGGGACTCTCAAGAGTCTTCTCTAGCACCACAGTTCGAAAGCATCAGTTCTTTGGTGCTCAGCCTTCTTTATGGTCCAGCTCTCTCCAGAGGTTAACTCTTCAGGGTCCATGCCACGTCTGCTGGGGCTGACACCATTCACAGAAGCACGTCACAGAACCTCAAGCCCTTTTATTCCAAAGATTTTAATAGTTCCTGACATAATGAAGTAACGTGTCTAAAAATGAAATCAAGGTGGTTATACAAAACCACACAATCTAGCACCCCTTCCCACACCAACCTCTGAAATCATATCGGTATAAAAGCCTTGAAATATTCAGCCAGCTCAGCTGAAAAGGGTGGTTGCTCTTTATTTGTGTTTGAGGAAATATCCCAATAAGATCTCTGCACAGTCCTTAATGAGCACTCAGGTGGCTTCAGATGAATGTCAATCAAAGTGCACTCCTTTTCCATCAAATGCTGTCATGCAGGCCTAAGCCAGGAAGGGGAGGTCGCGGATTTGAGCGCCCTTCTCGGCAGCTGGGCTCACTTTCATCAGACTGCTCATTAGTGCCAACAGACTGATTGACAAGGTTACCCCAAATCACGAAGAGGCGCCAGAGAGATCATTTGCATATTATATTAATGACATTCAGAGTACCATTTGGTGTTCCTCGGGGGACAGAAGAAGAACAAACTGTAATTTTCACAATGATTCATTGTTTAAAGGAAACTGAAGGTTCTTGAACCACTTAGAATGTGAAGGAATTTCAATTTCATGCAGAATAGGAGGATAGCTCTGAAATTTTTCCTCAATGAATATTTTTGTTGTTGTTCAGTCTGACTCTGGGACCCCAGAGAGTACAGCACGCCTGGGTTCCCTGTCCTTCACTATCTCCCAGAGTTTGCTCAAATCTATGTCCACTGAGTTGGTGATGCCATCCAACCATCTCGTTCTGTGTTGCCCCCTTCTCCTCCTGCCCTCAGTCTTCCCCAGCATCAGAGGCTTTTCTAGTGAGTCCTCTGTTCGCATCAGGTAGTCAAAGTATTGGAGCTTCAGCTTCGGTATCAGTCCTTCAGGGTTGATTTCCTTTAGGATTGACTATTCTGATCTCCTTGCTGTCCAAGGGACTCTCAAGAGTCTTCTCTAGCACCACAGTTCGAAAGCATCAGTTCTTTGGTGCTCAGCCTTCTTTATGGTCCAGCTCTCTCCAGAGGTTAACTCTTCAGGGTCCATGCCACGTCTGCTGGGGCTGACACCATTCACAGAAGCACGTCACAGAACCTCAAGCCCTGATAAAGGATGTAGATTCAGAACCGAGGTGTGGCGGCCAATAAACAATGACAATCATTTGTGCATTTTACTCCTTGGTGGGATCAGGGTGGGTGCAGGCAGGCGTGTTAGAACTCCCTGGATCCCTTGACTCCACGTTCCTAAAGCTTCCACAACTGGATCTGTTTAACCTGGACCCTCTGCCTCATTCCTACTGTAGAGTCTGGGACCAACCTGGCCCCTAGGATAAAATACTAATATTTGGGTTGGGCGAATGTCTTGTCACTCAACATAAGTCCTACTCTGGAGCTTCTCTGGTGGTCCAGTAGCTAAGACTTTGCCTTCCAAATGCAAGGCATGGAGGTTCCTTCCCTGGTCAAGGAGCTAAGATCCCACATGTCTTGTGGACAAAAAAATAAACAACATTAAAAACAAGCAGAAACAATACTGTAACAAACTCAATAAAAACTTTAAAAAGTATCCACATAAAAAAATCTTAAATACATATATATATATATATATATATACATATATATATAAAGTCCTACTTCATTTTGCCACTAAGTCCAGGTTGAATTAATTTTCTCATGTTACCATAACAAAATACCATGAACTGGTGGCTAAAGACCACAGAAATTTAGCCTCTCACATTCCTGGAGGCTCAGAGTCTGAAATAAAGGGGTGGGCAGAGCCATGTTCTCTTTTGGAAGGCGTTAGAGAAGACCCCTTCGGGCCTCCTCCAGCTCCTGGGGGTCGCCCGCAATCACCGTGACCCTCGGCGTGTGACTATCTCCCTCCAGTCTCAGGACAGACCCAGTTCATGGAGACCACCGAAGCACCTCCCAGTTCCCAGGCCCAAGACATCCTCCCTGCTCGGTGATGAGGACTCTGGCCCTCCGGAGTGCTGACACCCAGAGCAGGGTCTGCAGACACCTGGTCTCCCTCCCAGAAACATAGGGTTTATTTTTCTGATTAAAGAAAATAAAATGAACTGTGCCATTATTTTTACAATAGCATCAGTGTTTGTAATTTTTTAAAAACTCATGTAATTGAGTTCCCTTTATCCTCGGGTCATCACGTAGCTTTCTTATAAGAACATCCCATCAGATTTAGGACCTCCATCTCTATCCAGTATGATACCATCTCACTCATTTTATCTGCAAAGACACTATTTCCAAGTAAGATCGCATTCTGGGTTCTGAGTGGATGTGAACTTGGGAAAGAGACTCTTCACACCAGCACCCGGGCCTCTCTTTCGGCTGCCGACCCAGACCTGCTTGGTCACCTCTTCCATGAGTAGACTCCTTGTGCCGTTTCTTCACCTCTTCTAGTTTGCTTTCTTTAGACAAACATGGCTTTCCTCCTCTAACTCTCTGAGAAACCGAAGACCAGGACTTGCACATCGGTGCCTCGGACCCAGACAGGGTGCTGACGACCATCTCTGGTGTTGACCACCCTCTGACTCGGAGGTCAGCATCTCCAGGCCCATGCTCCCCCGACAGCAGCAGTGCTCTGGGGGATCACTGACACCCTCCGCCTCAGAGATCGGCCATCAGACTTTCTTACGTGGTCTTATGCTGAGCTCAGTTCCACCATGGCACCTGGCTCCTGGCCACTGTGCAAGTGGAAGGCTGCCCAGAAAAGGTGAAATCCCACAAGACATCTATCAACATTACCTTTCCCTATACTCTTTTATGTGAAGGATTTTTGTTGTTGTTGTTGTTTAAGGAGATGAAACCAGTCAATCCTAAAGGAAATCAACGCTGAATAGTCATTGGAAGGACTGAAGCTAAAGCTGAAGCTCCAATACTTGCCACCTGATGCAAAGAGTCAACTCATTGTAAAAGACACTGATGCTGGGAAATATTTAGGGCAGGAGGAGAAGGGGGCAACACAGGATGAGATGGTTGGATGGCATCATCACCTCAATGAACATGAGTCTGAGCAAACTCCAGGAAACAGTCAGGGACAGGGAAGCC
The DNA here is from genome assembly GCA_022376925.1 of Tragulus kanchil. Classification (NCBI taxonomy): domain Eukaryota; kingdom Metazoa; phylum Chordata; class Mammalia; order Artiodactyla; family Tragulidae; genus Tragulus; species Tragulus kanchil. The sequence goes on along the minus strand of JAIOJX010000003.1, from coordinate 163,820,266 downwards.
TGGAGCGCTGCAGAGCATGGGGTCACAAAGAGTCAGACAGGACTGAGTGACTAACAAATGAACTATTTCAAATATAGAGAAAAATACAGAACAGAAGTGACCCCTAAATTTCAAAAGTCTTATGTCCTGTACAAGTTGCATGTCCTCCTCAGGTTCACTGAGTGTTTTGCTCTGCACTGCCTTTATTCTGGGTCCCAGATTCCAAGCAGCCACTATCAGGAACATCACTGCCTCTGGATGGTTTCTCACTGGCAGTTAAATGGTCATTGCTGCTCCTAATTCATCAGACAAAACTAATTCCACAGTCTCGTTCCACCAAAGGAGCAGAGACTGCGACTGCCCTGTGTCTAGATGCTCGAGAGCCTAGGAACATTCAGGGACCGGAAATTTCTTTTAACAAACAATTTGGCTTTCCCCATGAGTAGACTCCTTGTGCCGTTTCTTCACCTCTTCTAGTTTGCTTTCTTTAGACAAACATGGCTTTCCTCCTCTAACTCTCTGAGAAACCGAAGACCAGGACTTGCACATCGGTGCCTCGGACCCAGACAGGGTGCTGACGACCATCTCTGGTGTTGACCACCCTCTGACTCGGAGGTCAGCATCTCCAGGCCCATGCTCCCCCGACAGCAGCAGTGCTCTGGGGGATCACTGACACCCTCCGCCTCAGAGATCGGCCATCAGACTTTCTTACGTGGTCTTATGCTGAGCTCAGTTCCACCATGGCACCTGGCTCCTGGCCACTGTGCAAGTGGAAGGCTGCCCAGAAAAGGTGAAATCCCACAAGACATCTATCAACATTACCTTTCCCTATACTCTTTTATGTGAAGGATTTTTGTTGTTGTTGTTGTTTAAGGAGATGAAACCAGTCAATCCTAAAGGAAATCAACGCTGAATAGTCATTGGAAGGACTGAAGCTAAAGCTGAAGCTCCAATACTTCGGCCACCTGATGCAAAGAGTCAACTCATTGTAAAAGACACTGATGCTGGGAAATATTTAGGGCAGGAGGAGAAGGGGGCAACACAGGATGAGATGGTTGGATGGCATCATCACCTCAATGAACATGAGTCTGAGCAAACTCCAGGAAACAGTCAGGGACAGGGAAGCCTGGAGCGCTGCAGAGCATGGGGTCACAAAGAGTCAGACAGGACTGAGTGACTAACAAATGAACTATTTCAAATATAGAGAAAAATACAGAACAGAAGTGACCCCTAAATTTCAAAAGTCTTATGTCCTGTACAAGTTGCATGTCCTCCTCAGGTTCACTGAGTGTTTTGCTCTGCACTGCCTTTATTCTGGGTCCCAGATTCCAAGCAGCCACTATCAGGAACATCACTGCCTCTGGATGGTTTCTCACTGGCAATTAAATGGTCATTGCTGCTCCTAATTCATCAGACAAAACTAATTCCACAGTCTCGTTCCACCAAAGGAGCAGAGACTGCGACTGCCCTGTGTCTAGATGCTCGAGAGCCTAGGAACATTCAGGGACCGGAATTCACAGCTACCCCCAGACTAGGCGGGAAAGCCTAGAACTAGGCACTCATAGATCAGGGAAGAAAAGACGAACCACTCAGCACTGTCCTGGTGGATCAGTGGGGAGAATCTGCCTCCCGGTGGAGGAGACAAGAGTTCAACCCCCATTCCAGAAGGATTCCCCATGCCTCGTTGGAGCAACTAAGCCCTCCTCTGTGTGTGTGTGTGTGTGTGTGTGTGTACTAAGTCTCTTCAGTCAGCAACCCACGTCAGCATTCTTGCCTGGGAAATCCCATGGACAGAGGCGCCTGGTGGGCTAAAGTCCATGGGGTAGCAAAGAGTTGGACACGACTAAACTACAACATGAAGATCATTAATAGATGTATTTCTGCCTTGAACAGGGGGAAGAATTGTGTGAAAAGAAAGGACAAGAGTTGTCTCTAGAAACTGCAGCCATAAGACCCCCTCCCCTCCCACCCTGTGCCTCCTCTCTGCCCCAACCATGTGGCTGGATGGTGGCACTGGGGCACCCGAACCCCACCTCCTGCAGTGGCTACACGGGGAAGCGCCCCAGTGCCGGGTGGCAGGGAGCTCCACAGCGGACGCCAAGGTCACGGCCAGGTGTGGCGCTCTCCACACAGGCGGGGCCCACACTCAGCACCCTGGGAAAGTTGCTCCTCCCACTGTACTCTAGCGAGAGACTTCTGCCTCTGCACCCTGCATTCCTTTTTTCAATTCTTTGAATTTTTCATGGACACAGTCGTGTCACGTCATGTGGCTTCTCAGGTGACTCTAGTGGGAAACAACCTGCCTGCCAAGGCAGAAGAAGAGACTCAGGTTTGATCCCTGGGTCGGGAAGATCCCTTGGAGAAGGAAATGGCAACCCACTCCAGTATTCCTGCCTGGAGAATCCTAAGAACAGAGGAGCCTGGGGGACTATGGTCCATAGGGTCGCAAAGAGTCAGACACAACTTAGCACACACAATAGTCATATCATTTGCAACGAAAAATAATTATTTCTTCTCCTTTGATCTTAGTGCATTTTATTTCCTTAACATCACTGCCGAGGACTTCCAGTACAAGGTTAAACAAAAGTGACAAGAGTAAATGTCCGTGGCTTGTACCAAGTCTTAGTTGATACTGATGAATATTTCCGTACCAACTATGATGTCAGCTAGTGTTTTGTATACCTTCCCTTTACTCGACTCAAGAAAATCCCTTCTAACCCAACGCAGCTGATAGCTTTTATCATGAAGGTGTTTCCTAAATCTGACGGGGAATGCAACAGTTTCTAGAGAAGAAGGGTTACATTTTGTCAAATGTTTTTCATGCATTTATTCAAATGCCAGTCTTTTCTCCTTTATCCTGTTAATTAAGTGTAAACTGTTGCTCATCTCTAAAAGGCTCTTCTGAAATTCGAGTTTTGATTTGGGGAGATATACTGGATTTTGTTTTTTAGCATAGCTATTTCTCTTTTGAGCTGGTCAGGTATACATACATATTATCTAATTATATACTGTGCAGTAGGTATGCCTTGTGTATTATTTCAGTCCTTTGTGCTACCGAAGTTTGAGTTGTCTTCAGAAGTTTATCTTTTTGGATGCGAATATTTCCTGGGAACAATAAGCCTTCTTGTGAATTCTTTCAGTTGTTTTTACCAGTCTATTCAATATTAAGGCACATCTATGAAAAGATAATTCTATTTGGACCTCAATTATAGTTCACAAGCTCTGTAAGCAGTGAAACTGTCTAGTGTCTTATCAGGTCTGAGATGAGAACGGTCAAGAAGACAAACAACCTCTAATTTGTCCTTTCTCCAGAGGTCAAAGCCATTTAGAAGTCACATTCTTCTACTATGGAGGGTCTTTTCCATTTTCTATTAATTACATTTCATTAATTAGGAGTCAGTCGAACAGTAATATTTACTGAGCACTAAGTGAGAGCAAAGGAAGCCTGAGGCCCCCAAGGCTGTAACTCACATCCCTGGGGACCTCCCCCTCCACAGCAAGACAGCGGTGACTCACACGAAATACACACGCTCCAACTGGCTCAAAAGGCTGCTGTAAATCTGATCTGAAATAGCAAGGGACAAAGAAGAAGCAAATAATACTGGAAAACATGTACTGTTTTACATTTTTAACTAAGTTAATAGGCCATTAGATTAAACACACACATACATACATACGTATGGCTGATTCATGTTGATGTTTGGCAGAAGACAACAAAACGTAGCAATTATCTTTCAATTTAAAAAAAGATTAAAAAAAAAAAGAAAACAACACTTAACTGAGATTAATTTCTGTTTGTTTTTCCGGTGGTTCAGTGATAAAAAATTCACCTGCCATTCCAGGAGACAGAGGTTCAATCCCTGGGGCAGAATGGTAACCCACTTCAGCATCCTTGCCTGGGAAATCCCACGGCGAGAGGAGCCTGGTAGGCTACGGTCCATAGGGTCGCAAAAGAGTCAGGCATGATGGAACAGCCACACACACACATGTAAACACATTCAGAGATCAGTTCCCTGCACGTGCCAAGTGACTCTTAAAATATTTAAGAATATTTGTATCTTCAAGCTCATCATTAAAATATTTTGCTGAAGAGGGAACTTATCCACCTCTAAATTTCATTTCATTCATTTTGTTCTCCACATACTGCTCATTATTTTTCAGATAAAAAGCTGTGTGAATAAAACAGTAAATACATTTTTTGAGAAGTGATCAATTAAGTTGTATTTGTCTTTTTGTCAGCACTGTGACTGGATTATTGTGAATATTCCTATGTAAACACATGTTTTCATAGGGGTTTGACAACTGCCTGCCATGTTTCCAGTGTGTCTTCAAGAAGACAGAAATGCAGCCCATTTCTTCTAAGAAGAAAAAAAAATCTGATAATACTCTATGACAAAAGGGCTGGGAGCACAAAAACCTTCTGGCATTTTCCACAACTGTGGGATCCTCTGCTGCAGATGTTTTGAGATGCATTCTCCAAATGCCAGTAGTAATAAAAATATACATTTGTCAAGCTGTTGCTGCTTTTTAAAGGACAGTGCATATCCACATTCCTCCAAAATCTCAAATTTTCTATTAAAGCACCATTTCTGAAAAACATTGAAATTCCAGTTCTATGCCCATACCTTTGAAATGGAACTCCTGAATTTTCTTGGCCACACTGCTGATATCTTCACAGGACAGATATTAAAACTTTGCCAGTATTTCAGAGAATGATATCAGCACTACGATGGCATCAGACATCCCTTGTTTACGCCCTCCTCAACAACAAAAATCTGGCATCCATCCACAGGTAAAATGCCTTTGCAGGATCCGGGGGACCCAGAGGCATTACAAGGGACCTGGAAGGAGGCGCAGCTGATAACAAGCACACAGACCTCAGCCTCAGCTCTGGACCCTGCGGTGGCCCATAAATTGGCTAAAGCTCCCTTGGCCATGGCCCAGGAGCCCCTGGGGTACAGTGAGAATCACCCATAGAAGAGAGTCTTCACAGAGAGCCAAGTTTCCAGAGACTTTCCAGCACACTCCTGGAGCAAAACATTTTATTCGGATGCACTAGAGTGCGTAAGACGGCCAGTCTGGTGTTTCCCCCATCACTCCTCCCCAAAAGGCATCAGAGTTGAGACACGAGAGAGGCCTTCCTCTGTCCACGGTTTCTCCCACAGGAAAAAGGGAGAGAAATCCATATCCACGGCTTCCCCAGGTATACGGGATGCTCCCCCAGGGGGCGCATGGTCTTCCTGCCCCATCCAGAGAACTGAATCAGGAGCTCCGTGATGAGATCAAAAGAGATGGGAAGAGGTCGGACAGGACTCTCTGGAGACGTTAAAGGAGTACAGATCCTACCCTCCGCCTGGCAGATTCAACCAAGAAGCCTGTCCAGTAGCCAAGGGACGGCCTTACCCTCAGACCCAGTACCCCCGGGGCCCGCTCCCTGGACCCATTCCCCCTGTTGGTGGCCGCAAGAACAGATGGCCGGGAGCACCCAGACAAACCCACTGGAATCTTCTGACCAGGGGAAGACTACAAACCTGAGCTTTAGACCCTCCTCTGGAAAAACAAAAAGAGGCTCTCAGGGGCTTCCCTGGTGGTCCAGTGGGTGGAGAGTCCGCCTTGCAGCGCAGGGGGCACCGGTTCCATCCCTGGCCTGGGAGGATCCCACGTGCCGCGGAACGGCGGAACCGGTGTGTCCAATTAGGAGCCAGCGCTCTGGAGAGCCTGCACCCAGAGCCAGTGCTCTGCGACAAGAGAGGCCACTGCGATGAGAGGCCCACACAGGTCAAAGAATAAAGATGGATGAAAATAAATGGATAAAAAAATCAATAAAAGAGGCCAAAAAAGATTTGTTAAAAAAAATGAAGAGGCTCTCAGAACTCAGGCTGGTGCGTTCCAAGATGCACAGAAGGCAAACAAGACAAATCATTCTGCCACAAAGATAGCACCCACACTAATCTGTTCATCAGCAGAGGATAAAAACAGCTGAACTGTGACATCAAAAACTAAAAGTGGAGGGAGGAATAGGGTAGAGCTTTTCACGTGACTGACACAAAGCTGTCTGCATAAAATACACAGTTATACCTAAGATATTTTATGGACACATCATGGTAACCACAAAGTAAAAATCTACAGTAGATTCGAAAGAGGTAGGAGAGAATCAAAGAAAACCAACACAAAATCACCAATTCACAAAGAAAGGAGAAAACGGAAAGGAAGAAAGGAACAAAGAAACAACAAAACAGCCAGAAGACAGCTAATAAGATGGTATTAGTAAGTCCTTTGTGTGTATTCACTCAGTTCAGTTCAACTTTTTGCAACCCCATGGGCCATAGCCTACCAAGCTCCTCGGTATATGGGATTATCCCAGCAAAAATTACTGGGAGGGCTTCCCCTGGTGGTCCAGTGGGTAAGGAGACACCGCCTTGCAGTGCAAGGGGCGCCAGTTCGATCCCTGGCCTGGGAAGATCCCATGTGCCACGAAGCAGCTGGACCAATGTGTCCAATTACTGAGCCGGAGCTCTGGAGCGCATGCGCCCAGAGCCAGCGCTCTGCGACGACAGAGGCCACCGCGATGGGAGGCCCATAGGAGCCAAAGAACAATGACGGATGAAAATAGAGAAGTGAAAGACCAGTAGAAGTGGCCCACCCACTCCCCTCCCTCCCTAACCCGACCCCTGCCCAAAATAAATAAATAAATAAATCTTTTAAAAAAATTTAAAAATTAAAAAAAAATTACTGGGAGTGGGTTGACATTTCCTTCTCCAAGGGATCCTTCCACCCAGGATCAAACCCACGTCTCCTCCTCCTTCTGCATGGGCAGGTGGATTCTTTATCACTGAGGCACCTGGGAAGGCCTTAGTAAGTCCTTATCAATCAATAGTTCCTTTAAATAAAAGTCGATTGAATTTTCCAATCAAAAGACAAAGCAGCTAGATTAATTTAGAAAAAAAAAAATCATTCTGCCACAAAGATAGCACCCACACTAATCTGTTCATCAGCAGAGGATAAAAACAGCTGAACTGTGACATCAAAAACTAAAAGTGGAGGGAGGAATAGGGTAGAGCTTTTCACGTGACTGACACAAAGCTGTCTGCATAAAATACACAGTTATACCTAAGATATTTTATGGACACATCATGGTAACCACAAAGTAAAAATCTACAGTAGATTCGAAAGAGGTAGGAGAGAATCAAAGAAAACCAACACAAAATCACCAATTCACAAAGAAAGGAGCAAACGGAAAGGAAGAAAGGAACAAAGAAACAACAAAACAGCCAGAAGACAGCTAATAAGATGGTATTAGTAAGTCCTTTGTGTGTATTCACTCAGTTCAGTTCAACTTTTTGCAACCCCATGGGCCATAGCCTACCAAGCTCCTCGGTATATGGGATTATCCCAGCAAAAATTACTGGGAGGGCTTCCCCTGGTGGTCCAGTGGGTAAGGAGACACCGCCTTGCAGTGCAAGGGGCGCCAGTTCGATCCCTGGCCTGGGAAGATCCCATGTGCCACGAAGCAGCTGGACCAATGTGTCCAATTACTGAGCCGGAGCTCTGGAGCGCATGCGCCCAGAGCCAGCGCTCTGCGACGACAGAGGCCACCGCGATGGGAGGCCCATAGGAGCCAAAGAACAATGACGGATGAAAATAGAGAAGTGAAAGACCAGTAGAAGTGGCCCACCCACTCCCCTCCCTCCCTAACCCGACCCCTGCCCAAAATAAATAAATAAATAAATCTTTTAAAAAAATTTAAAAATTAAAAAAAAATTACTGGGAGTGGGTTGCCATTTCCTTCTCCAAGGGATCCTTCCACCCAGGGATCAAACCCACGTCTCCTCCTCCTTCTGCATGGGCAGGTGGATTCTTTATCACTGAGGCACCTGGGAAGGCCTTAGTAAGTCCTTATCAATCAATAGTTCCTTTAAATAAAAGTCGATTGAATTTTCCAATCAAAAGACAAAGCAGCTAGATTAATTTAGAAAAAAAAAAAAAAAGATCCAGGGATTCCCTGATGGTTTCAATCAGGGAAAGAATCCAACTGCTGACACAGAAGACACTGGTTTCATTCCTAGTCCAAGTCCACATGCAATGGAGTATTTAAGCCCGTGTGCCACAGCTACTGAGCCTGCACTCCGAAGTCCGGGAGCCACAACCTGGCCTTAGAGCCTGAGCTCCACGGCAAGAGAAGCCAGTGCAATGGGAAGCCCGTGCCTCACAACTAAAGAGTAGACCCCACTCAGCAGCTAGAGAAAAGCCCATGCAGCAACAAAGACCCAACACAGCCAAAAATGAAAAACTAATTAATTAGATTATCAAAAATAAAATATAGGGCTTTCCTGGTGGTCCAGTGGGTGAGGACATCGCCTTGCAGTGCAAGGGGCACCGGTTCGATCCCTGGCCTGGGAAGATCCCATGGGCTGCGGAGCGGCTGGACCGATGTGTTCAACTACCAAGCCGGAGCTCTGGAGCGCATGCGCCCAGAGTCAGTGCTCTGCGACAAGAGAGGCTGCTGCGATGGGAGGCCCACGCAGAATAAGGAACAAAGATGGATGGAAATAGATAAAATGAAAGATCAACAGAAGTGGTCAAAAGAACATTTTTTAAATAATATAAAATAAAATATAAACACTGCATTGAAAAAAACAACAACAACAACACCCTGACCCAACTACATGCTGCCTACAAGATATTCACTTCAGCTTTAAGGACACACATTGACTCAAAATGAACAGATGAATACAGATATTCCATGCAGGTTGAAGATGAAAGAAAGAAGGGATAGCCATTGTTATATCACAAAAAAATACACTTTAAGCCAAAAATGGTAACAAGAGACAAAGAAGGTCATAAGAGAGAGATAAAGGAATCAATTCATCAAAAAGATAATAGTTAAATAGATATATGATGGTGTATACGCACTCAATATTGGAATTCCTAAATATATTAAGCAAATAGTAACAAATCTGAAGAGAGAAACAATACTGTATTAGTAGGTAATGTCAATACCCCCACTTTCAACCATGAATAGATCATTCAGACAGAAAATCAGTAAGGACATATTGAGCCCTTTGGCACTGTTAGTACGAATGTAAATTGGTGCAGCCACCATGGAAAACAGTACGGAGATTTCTCAAAAGTTAGGAAGAGGACCACTAGAGAATCCAGATCCCTCTTTCTGGGTGTCAGAGAAACAAATCAGGATCACAGAGAGGTACCTGCATCCCTGTGTCCACTGTAACACTAACTACGATAGCTGGGAAGAGGAATGGGTAAAGAAGGGATGGGCCACATACACAATAGACCATAATCCCCCGGCAGCTCCGACGGTAAAGAATCTGCCTGCAAGCCAGGAGACCTGGGAGACCTGGCTCTGACCCCTGGCTCAGGAAGACCCCCTGGAGAAGGAAATGGCAGCCCACTCCAGCACTCTTGCCTGGAAAGTCCCATGGACAGAGGAGCTTGGCAGGCTACAGTCCACGAGGTTGCAAGAGTCAGACATGATTTAGCAACTAACCAAATTTTTTATTTAAAAAAAACTATGAAATTTAAGGTAAATTAATACAATTAAGTGACTGTTGGCTGTACAGGTAAGTGAAATGCGAAAGTCATTCACAGACCTTACTCTGGTCAATTTCACCATTAAATTCATTAAGACTGTTTAAGCAGAAACGTTCAATCCATTGCCCTGTGTTTCCTCCCTCTTCTGTGTTTACTGTGTTCACTGTGCCCTCTGGTGAGGCACGCTGAAGACCTGAGCAGTGGCCAGAAGATGAGCAGCCAAGAGCATAAAAGGGGAAACAAAACAAAACAAGGAATGTCTGCAAGGAGTTTTCGGTTAGAATGAAGATCTCTAAACGTGTGCAGGGAGACACTTTCACAAGCACTGAGTCACACAGCAACATTTATTAATAATGTACAAGCTTTAGAAGAGCAAATGCTTCTGACAGAGCAATCCTTTTAACTTGAAAGCACAAGCTCTCTTCTGTAAACAAAAGTATGTCTTTCATGCTGCTCGGGAGGCACGAAATTTGGCCAGCAGTTTCTGACATCCTGAGCGCTTCAGTCGTGCCTGTTCTGCGGGTCCAGCCCCGCCCACCGAGACTCCAGTGACCCGCTCGTGTGTCCAGGGCACACCTTCCACTGACATCAAAGGCCACATGAGGCAGCCAGGCTGCCAAACAGTGCGAGAATATGAGTCTTGAGGAAAAAGTACAAATTCTAGCTCTGCAGTTCAACGTTTTCCTTACCCGACTCTACTCTATGGACTGTAGCCCTCCAGGCTCCTCTGTTCGTGGGCTTCTCGAGGCAAGAATACTGGAGTGAGTTGCAATTTCCTTCTCCAGGGGATCTTCCCCAACCAGGGATGGAACCTGATTCTCCAATGCCTCCTGCCTTGCAGACAAATTCTTTACCGCTCAGCCACCAGGGAAGCCCCAATTAAATATTACTCAGCCATTGAAAAAAAATAATGTCATTTGCAGCAACATGGATGGACCTAGATGGTCATACTGGAGAAGTATGTCAGACAGAGAATGAGAAATATCCGTGACATCCTTTATATTAATATGTGGAATCTAAAAAGAAATGATACACATGAACTTACAAAAGAGAAAGAGACTCATAGACTTAAGAGAATGAACTTAGGGCTGCCAGCGGGGAAAGGGCGTGAGGAAGGGATAGTAAGGGAGTTTCAGATGGACATGTACACTCTGGTGTATTTTAAATGGATGACTGACAAAGACCGACTGGACAGCAGATGGCACTCTGCTCAATGTTATGTGGCGGCCTGGACGGCAGGGGAGAATGGACGCATGTGTGTGTGCATGGCTGGGTCTCGTTGCTGTCCACCTGAAACTATCACAATACTGGTAATCAGCCATACTCCAATACCAGATAAAAAAGCTTTTTAAAAAATTTAATTAAAAAACATGAAGCAGGCTTCCCTGGTGGTCCAGTGGGTAAGGACACTGCCTTGCAGTGCAAGGGGTGCTGGTTCAATTCCTGGCCTGGGAAGATCCCACATGCCGCAGAGCGGCTGGACCCATGTGTCCAATTACCGAGCCCGAGCTCTGCAGTGCATGTGCCCAGAGCCAATGCTCTGCAGCGACAGAGGCCACTGCGATGGGAGGCCCACACGGGCCAAAGAACAAAAATGGATGAAAATAGACAAATGAAAGACCAATAGACGTGGCCAAAAAAAAAAAAAACATGAATCATCCTATATGTTTGCAAATCTGATGGAGCCCAGTACAAGTGAACATTTTTTTTGCTTATAAACACTACACTTTACTCATAAATGGGCCTAATGCATGTTCATTGATCTGTAATATCTCCTTTATCTCCACACCAAAGTGATCTACTTTGTATTTGAATCTCCAATTCCATGATAAATCCCTGTTGAGTAGGTTAAAACTAACTTCTCGAGGAGAATACTGGAGTGAGTTGCAATTTCCTTCTCCAGGGGATCTTCCCCAACCAGGGATGGAACCTGATTCTCCAATGCCTCCTGCCTTGCAGACAAATTCTTTACCGCTCAGCCACCAGGGAAGCCCCAATTAAATATTACTCAGCCATTGAAAAAAAATAATGTCATTTGCAGCAACATGGATGGACCTAGATGGTCATACTGGAGAAGTATGTCAGACAGAGAATGAGAAATATCCGTGACATCCTTTATATTAATATGTGGAATCTAAAAAGAAATGATACACATGAACTTACAAAAGAGAAAGAGACTCATAGACTTAAGAGAATGAACTTAGGGCTGCCAGGGGGAAAAGGGGCGTGAGGAAGGGATAGTAAGGGAGTTTCAGATGGACATGTACACTCTGGTGTATTTTAAATGGATGACTGACAAAGACCGACTGGACAGCAGATGGCACTCTGCTCAATGTTATGTGGCGGCCTGGACGGCAGGGGAGAATGGACGCATGTGTGTGTGCATGGCTGGGTCTCGTTGCTGTCCACCTGAAACTATCACAATACTGGTAATCAGCCATACTCCAATACCAGATAAAAAAGCTTTTTAAAAAATTTAATTAAAAAACATGAAGCAGGCTTCCCTGGTGGTCCAGTGGGTAAGGACACTGCCTTGCAGTGCAAGGGGTGCTGGTTCAATTCCTGGCCTGGGAAGATCCCACATGCCGCAGAGCGGCTGGACCCATGTGTCCAATTACCGAGCCCGAGCTCTGCAGTGCATGTGCCCAGAGCCAATGCTCTGCAGCGACAGAGGCCACTGCGATGGGAGGCCCACACGGGCCAAAGAACAAAAATGGATGAAAATAGACAAATGAAAGACCAATAGACGTGGCCAAAAAAAAAAAAAACATGAATCATCCTATATGTTTGCAAATCTGATGGAGCCCAGTACAAGTGAACATTTTTTTTGCTTATAAACACTACACTTTACTCATAAATGGGCCTAATGCATGTTCATTGATCTGTAATATCTCCTTTATCTCCACACCAAAGTGATCTACTTTGTATTTGAATCTCCAATTCCATGATAAATCCCTGTTGAGTAGGTTAAAACTAAGTATTTTTAACAATGATAATCAGAATTTACATATATTTTTGGCTTGGAGCTACAAATGTATGTTGGGAGAAGAAAATGAGTAAATGTTCTTTTCTTTCAAATATAAAGTATTTGATGCAAGGCTCAGATTCAGTGCTATTAAGTAGGATGATCTAATATGGATACCAGTAGCATGATTATCTTTGTTCTTTTTTGAAATTTTTTTAAATTTTTATTTTACTTTTTACTTTTACAGAGTTTTGTTGTTTACAGATATGTATGATCCCACATTAGTCATATGCACATCTCTGCCATCCCACACCTCCAGGTCCCTTTTCTCACAGCACAATGATAATAGCTATTTTTTTCACATACGATAGTATAGGTTTTCACGCTACTTCCTTTACGCTTCCCACCCACTGTTCATTCCCCACAATGTCCGTATGTCTATTTGTAGGTAATTTTACCATCATTTTCTTCTTTTTTGACATCTTTGTTCTTCTAAGTGATCTGGGCACGGGGAGACCAATCTTGCCTACTGCTACCCAACACATTACCCCATCAGCTATCAGCTTAAACCCACCATTCGTATTAGTAGTCCAGCTCGTTTTCTCAGTGGGAGCCAAGGCAGGGCTCAGCTGGCTGATTCTTGGGTTCCACACAGCACTGATGAATGAGGCACTTGGTGGGAGGCAGCTAGCAGACAGCTGACCCCAGGAATCCAGGACACCTTCACTCACGTGTATGCACCTCAGCCAGGATTTAGAAGTCTGGGCTTAGCCAGAAGTGTCAACTGAGTTGCCAGAATATTCTTACTTCTTACATGGCAATGCAGGGCTCCTGGAAGACAATTATAAGCTGACACCTTCTTACGGACTTGGAGCTGACTCATGACACAGCATCCCTTCCACGATACTACAGTTGTCAGAGGAACGAGGATCAAGTTAGGCTCAAGACGAGGAGACATGGACAGAACCTCTCATGAGAAGCATCAGAGAATGCAGCCACTTGAATCTATGCCACCAATCAATCCTCCTCAACGCATGTTCCATGCCCTGAAGACACAACTTACACTACTTTAGCTTCAGATTTCCTGCCTTCTGACCTATCCAACCTTTATTAAATCATTTGACTATTGCTCTCAGGTAAAGATTACCTTGGTTTTCCATGAGTTTCTTTTAATCACAGAAGAAACAGAGAATAGAAAAAATAGAATTGTAGGTTGATGTGTGGCAGTAAACAACAAAACTCTGTTAAAAATAAAATAAAAATATTTAAAAAAAGGCTTTTTTAAAATTTTGGTCTCTTTTTGATTGGGTTTTTTTTTTTCATCTATCTTTATTCTTTGGCCTCCCATTGCAGTGGCCTCTCTCATTGCAGAGCACTGGCCCTGGGCACATGCACTCCAGAGCGCTGGCTCAGTAACTGGACACACCAGTTCAGCCACTCCATGGCACGTGAGATCTTCCTGAGCCAGGGATCGAACCAGTGCCCCTTGCACTGCAAGGCGGACTCTCCACCCATTGGACCACCAGGGATGTCCTAAGAAAAGAATTTTTAGGGGCTTCCCTGGAAGCTTAGTGGTAAAGAGTTCACCTGCCAATGCAGGAGACACAGGTTCAATCCCTGATCCAGGAAGATCCCACATGCTGCAAAGCAACTAAACCCATGAGCCACAACCATTGAGCCTGTGCTCTAGAGCTCAGGAGCCACAAACTACTGAAACTGGGGAGCCTTAGAACCCATGCTCTGCAGTGTGAGAAGTCACTGCAATGAGCAGCCCTAGTACCCCAACGAGAGAGTAGCCCCCACTCGCCTCAACTAGAGAAAAGCCCGCACAAGAGTGAAGACCCAGCCCAGTCAAAAATAAATACATAAAAAGTAAGTCACTTCCTTAGGGTCCCCCAGATGCTCGGAGCTGGGAGGGTCTGCCTTCCTTGTGACTGGGGACATCCATCTCATCCGTGCAGTTGAACTGTGTCAATATTTCAACACAAAATCTTGCAATTATGTTCAATGCCATTCATCCTCATTCTCTGAGAAACCTCGATGTTCAATATTCAGAAGCTCTTATGATCATGTATGCACCATAGCTCTTAAAAATCTCAAAGTATTTATATTCAAAACCTCCCCTCTGCACTCTAAGGATGTAATAATTCATATTTATGCCTTATGAGATTTGGAGATAATTACACAGCAGTCAGGCTACTTTTTTTCTAACCGCCATACTAATGTTCAGTAACTGCACTTTTGACAATCCAGTCACCTAATTAGCAAAAAACACCTTAGTAAACGCAAGCATCATGCCCATTCTGATAGACCTGACGTAGGCTATTCAAGACAAGCGAAGAACTAATTGACGAATGTAAAAAGGCTTTTTTAAAATTTTGGTCTCTTTTTGATTGGGTTTTTTTTTTTCATCTATCTTTATTCTTTGGCCTCCCATTGCAGTGGCCTCTCTCATTGCAGAGCACTGGCCCTGGGCACATGCACTCCAGAGCGCTGGCTCAGTAACTGGACACACCAGTTCAGCCACTCCATGGCACGTGAGATCTTCCTGAGCCAGGGATCGAACCAGTGCCCCTTGCACTGCAAGGCGGACTCTCCACCCATTGGACCACCAGGGATGTCCTAAGAAAAGAATTTTTAGGGGCTTCCCTGGAAGCTTAGTGGTAAAGAGTTCACCTGCCAATGCAGGAGACACAGGTTCAATCCCTGATCCAGGAAGATCCCACATGCTGCAAAGCAACTAAACCCATGAGCCACAACCATTGAGCCTGTGCTCTAGAGCTCAGGAGCCACAAACTACTGAAACTGGGGAGCCTTAGAACCCATGCTCTGCAGTGTGAGAAGTCACTGCAATGAGCAGCCCTAGTACCCCAACGAGAGAGTAGCCCCCACTCGCCTCAACTAGAGAAAAGCCCGCACAAGAGTGAAGACCCAGCCCAGTCAAAAATAAATACATAAAAAGTAAGTCACTTCCTTAGGGTCCCCCAGATGCTCGGAGCTGGGAGGGTCTGCCTTCCTTGTGACTGGGGACATCCATCTCATCCGTGCAGTTGAACTGTGTCAATATTTCAACACAAAATCTTGCAATTATGTTCAATGCCATTCATCCTCATTCTCTGAGAAACCTCGATGTTCAATATTCAGAAGCTCTTATGATCATGTATGCACCATAGCTCTTAAAAATCTCAAAGTATTTATATTCAAAACCTCCCCTCTGCACTCTAAGGATGTAATAATTCATATTTATGCCTTATGAGATTTGGAGATAATTACACAGCAGTCAGGCTACTTTTTTTCTAACCGCCATACTAATGTTCAGTAACTGCACTTTTGACAATCCAGTCACCTAATTAGCAAAAAACACCTTAGTAAACGCAAGCATCATGCCCATTCTGATAGACCTGACGTAGGCTATTCAAGACAAGCGAAGAACTAATTGACATGAAGGTAGCTGCCCTGGTGTCGGCCTTAATATGCCAGTTAAGCACAATGACCTCACATTTCTAAATGCACAAAATGATTTGTATCATTTAATGAGAACTCGTTAATATTAAATTTTAAGTAATGGCCCTGCAAAGCATATTTTTAAAATCTCCAATAGGCACAATTCTTAACACTGTCCATGAGACTGATATGATTTGCTGGATTTAGAACGTAAATAATACATATCTCTGGCCTGTGTCTAATAAAGAAAATTAATAGAAATAGGAAATCTATATATTGTATGAAATATGCAATTATATATAAATAAATCATCTATGGAAATGAAATGATGATTGGCATGATCAAAGAATTCCTGATGTTGGTTCTTGAGCTGACCAGTAAAGAGACAATAAATTTTCTTGCTGCATTTTTATATAATAAATAAGACCTCTCAAAAATCATACAAGTTTTTTAAAAAGTAGTTCAAATGATTTACATCTCTCTCTTAAGCGGTTTTTTGGTGATAAAATTCAAATAAACACCTTTTGTTTTAAACGTATTTACTATACAATATTTAAAATCAACACAACTATAAAAAACAGTACCGTCAGCCCGCTTTGACTCATCAACAACTTCAACATTTTTCAAACCATGGCACTCACTGTTCCCTCCTTACTCCCACCAACACCCCACCTTTCTGTCTGTTTCTGATTCTTCTTTCTTATTTTTATTGTTTAATAGAGTGTATTTGCTTTACAATGTTGTGTTAGTTTCTACTGTGGATCAGCTATGTTTTTACACAGATTACCGCTTTTTTTGGATTTCCTTCCCATTAGTCACCACAGGGCAGAACAGAGTTCCCTGAGCTACACAGCAGGTTCCCACTAGTTGCTACTTTATACACAGTGTTTACCGTGTATCCATGTCAATTCCAGTCTCCCAACTCATCCTACCCACCATCTTTCTGTTTGGATGCAATCCCAAGTATCATTATCATTTCATTTATAAACAAAGTAAGTATTCAAATTTTTTAAATATGCTAAGTTAGGATATTTTGCAAAATCAATAAATAATGGGTTTGAATTTTAATTATTTTTTAACTTTTTTTTTGCATTGGGGTACAGCTGATGAACAATGCTGTGAGAGTTGAGCAGCAAAGGGATTCAGCCATAATATTTGAGAATTAAATCAGAAATGAGTGTCTGAAGTAAAGTTGAATTGTTAGGATTTATCCTCCAGGAGACATGATCATTTACAAGAAGTCAGGGGGTTATTGGTTGGTAATCAGTAATGCTTATGGCTGGGACTTCCCTGGAGGTCCAGTGGCTGACTTCACCCTCCGAATGCAGAGGCCCCAGGTGCGATTCTTGGTTGGAGAACTAGATCCCACACACTACAATGAAAGAGCAAAGATCCTGTGTGCTCCTTCTAAGACCTAGCACAGCCAAATAAGTAAAATAAATCAATAAATGTTTTTAAGCTAATAATAATGTTGATGGCGAAATCACTGCTATTAATTTCATTAAGACTCAACACTATTACCCTGGCTTAAGCCATGAGGTATTATCTTTTTATCATTTAGACAACATCTACTTTCAAAACACTGAAATAGTCCAATTCGACCTAAGCAAAGAGCTAGTTGCAAATGGTTAATTTTCCTGTTGGCAAGTCAAGTGCAGTCATCAATAGACTTTGTATTCCAGGAAAATAAAATATGCTTATGTTTCTGGATATTAAATGCTTTGAATATAATGCTTGAAAGAAAGGCGAAAGTGAAAGTCACTCATTCGTGCTCCTGGCAAGAATTCTGGAGCAGGTAGCCTTTCCCTTCTCCAGGGGATGTTTCCAGCCCAAGGATCAAACCAGGTCTCCCGCACTGCAGGCATATTCCTTGCTGGATGAGCCACCAGGGAAGCCTAAGAACACAGGAGTGGGTAGCCTATCCATTCTTTGGGGGATCTTCCTGACCTAGGAATTGAACCAGGGTCTCCTGCATTGCAGGAGGATTCGTTACCAGCTGAGTTACTTGTCTGCATCTAAAATGGGCCACCCTGGTGCTCGGTGATAAAGGATTTGCCAACCAAAGTAGGAGATGCAGGTTCGATCTTTGGGTCAGGAACATCTCCTGGAGAAGGAAATGGCCACCCACTGCAGTCCTCTTGCCTGGGCCATCTCATGGACAGAGGAGCCCTGAGGGCTACAGCCCATGAGGTCACAAAAGAGTCAGACTAGTCTTAGTGATTAAACAACAGCAACAAATGTCTAACATAGCACTACAAGACCAAGGAAATTTCATTTTCCTGCCACTGCTATTAGAGGGGGAAGCGTGGATATCAATTATTTTGCTAAGTCATGGAAAACCAATGGATCTTCCTCCTCATGTTTGCATATTATTTTCCTGGGAAAATGAACTAAGCATATGAATTCTTCTGGATGCTACAAAATCTTTTTTTTAGACTGATAAGTATACGATTTTTTGAGACTATTATAATTGTTACCATTTTTTTTTTTGGCCTCTTTTATTGGTTCATTTTCTTTATTCTTTGGCCTGTGTGGGCCTCCCATTGCAGTGGCCTCTCTCGTTGCAGAGCACTGGCTCTAGGCGCATGCACTCCAGAGCGCTGGCTCATAATTGGACACACTGGTCCAGTAGCTCCTTGGCATGTGGAATCTTCCTGGGCCAGGGATCGAACCAGCGCCCCTTGCACTGCATGAGGGACTCTTTACCCACTGGACCACCAGAGAAGGCCACCACAAAATCTTTATAAATAGATGAGTATAATATGTATAATACAGTGTGTATAAATATATATATATATATATATATACTATGTATACATATATATACAAATATAGTGTGTATATAGTATATATACTTAATCTTTATAAATAGATGGGTATAGATGAGTATAATACATATTGATACTTTTGAATTGTGGTGCTGGAAAAGGCTCTTAGTGTCTCTTGGACGGCAAGGAGATCTAACCAGGCAATCCTAAAGGAAATCAGCCCTGAATATTCATTCAAAGAACTGATGCTAAAGCTGAAGCTCCATACTTTGGCCACCTGATGTGAAGATCAGACTTACTGGAAAAGACCTGATGCTGGTAAACATGGAGGGCAAAAGGAGAAGAGGATAGCAGAGAATGAAATAGTCAGATGGCATCACCGATTCAATGGACACGAACTTCAGCAAACTCTGGATGATTGTGGAGGACAGGAAAGCCTGGCATGCTGCAGTCCATGAGATCACAAAGAGTTGGACATGACCTAACGACTGAATAACAACAGTAGTGGATATATGGAATACGACTTGCTATGAAGATAGTATCTAAATTTGATGCTAGTTTCCGTTTGGATTGATCACATTTTTAAAAAATGTCTAACATAGCACTACAAGACCAAGGAAATTTCATTTTCCTGCCACTGCTATTAGAGGGGGAAGCGTGGATATCAATTATTTTGCTAAGTCATGGAAAACCAATGGATCTTCCTCCTCATGTTTGCATATTATTTTCCTGGGAAAATGAACTAAGCATATGAATTCTTCTGGATGCTACAAAATCTTTTTTTCAGACTGATAAGTATACGATTTTTTGAGACTATTATAATTGTTACCATTTTTTTTTTTGGCCTCTTTTATTGGTTCATTTTCTTTATTCTTTGGCCTGTGTGGGCCTCCCATTGCAGTGGCCTCTCTCGTTGCAGAGCACTGGCTCTAGGCGCATGCACTCCAGAGCGCTGGCTCATAATTGGACACACTGGTCCAGTAGCTCCTTGGCATGTGGAATCTTCCTGGGCCAGGGATCGAACCAGCGCCCCTTGCACTGCATGAGGGACTCTTTACCCACTGGACCACCAGAGAAGGCCACCACAAAATCTTTATAAATAGATGAGTATAATATGTATAATACAGTGTGTATAAATATATATATATATATATATACTATGTATACATATATATACAAATATAGTGTGTATATAGTATATATACTTAATCTTTATAAATAGATGGGTATAGATGAGTATAATACATATTGATACTTTTGAATTGTGGTGCTGGAAAAGGCTCTTAGTGTCTCTTGGACGGCAAGGAGATCTAACCAGGCAATCCTAAAGGAAATCAGCCCTGAATATTCATTCAAAGAACTGATGCTAAAGCTGAAGCTCCATACTTTGGCCACCTGATGTGAAGATCAGACTTACTGGAAAAGACCTGATGCTGGTAAACATGGAGGGCAAAAGGAGAAGAGGATAGCAGAGAATGAAATAGTCAGATGGCATCACCGATTCAATGGACACGAACTTCAGCAAACTCTGGATGATTGTGGAGGACAGGAAAGCCTGGCATGCTGCAGTCCATGAGATCACAAAGAGTTGGACATGACCTAACGACTGAATAACAACAGTAGTGGATATATGGAATACGACTTGCTATGAAGATAGTATCTAAATTTGATGCTAGTTTCCGTTTGGATTGATCACATTTTTAAGGTAAAGAATAACCTTTTTCTCGTTTCAAATGTTAAAGCTCATCTCAGTGGGACGTATTATAAACTTTGTTTAATGTGCTTTCTTTATAACGTGAGCATCACCTTTGTCATAGTAAAACCCATTCCTTTTTAGAAAGATAAAATTAAAATGAACTCCAGCTGAATATAATTAAAAACTTGGACGATCCGTCTTCCGAAGAACCGAGTGGTTTCTGCACTGTGGGGAGGCCTCTGTGCTTTCCCACTGTGGCTAAGTTCGTAAGTGCAGTTGAAAGGATCCGTGCTGATTATAATTACAGTCTAAATTAGCCAATATTAGCACTGGGCCAAATAATTCACATAGCATGGCTTCCATGTTAGACAATCAATTACAGTTCAGATGAATCCATGCAAAAATCCATAATTTTTACTTAGGATCACAGTTTTTGTAATTTAACATACGATTACCGCCGAGCCTTCAAAAGGTCAGGTAGGACAAGGATGAGAAACTTGCAGTTAGTAAATGTTCCTTTATTGTCCCAAGAGGGTGAGAAAGCTGATCATATCCGCGTGCTTGATGGAATGAGAATTTTAATTTATTTTGACGTTTGCCTTCCAGAAAGCTTTAACACAGAGGACAATTGTATCTGAGAGCTGCTGACACTTCACACAGGTGCACCGTGATCTGTCTCCGTGAGGCTCTTCTCCCGTGAGGAGATCTAACCAGGCAATCCTAAAGGAAATCAGCCCTGAATATTCATTCAAAGAACTGATGCTAAAGCTGAAGCTCCATACTTTGGCCACCTGATGTGAAGATCAGACTTACTGGAAAAGACCTGATGCTGGTAAACATGGAGGGCAAAAGGAGAAGAGGATAGCAGAGAATGAAATAGTCAGATGGCATCACCGATTCAATGGACACGAACTTCAGCAAACTCTGGATGATTGTGGAGGACAGGAAAGCCTGGCATGCTGCAGTCCATGAGATCACAAAGAGTTGGACATGACCTAACGACTGAATAACAACAGTAGTGGATATATGGAATACGACTTGCTATGAAGATAGTATCTAAATTTGATGCTAGTTTCCGTTTGGATTGATCACATTTTTAAGGTAAAGAATAACCTTTTTCTCGTTTCAAATGTTAAAGCTCATCTCAGTGGGACGTATTATAAACTTTGTTTAATGTGCTTTCTTTATAACGTGAGCATCACCTTTGTCATAGTAAAACCCATTCCTTTTTAGAAAGATAAAATTAAAATGAACTCCAGCTGAATATAATTAAAAATTTGGGACGATCCGTCTTCCGAAGAACCGAGTGGTTTCTGCACTGTGGGGAGGCCTCTGTGCTTTCCCACTGTGGCTAAGTTCGTAAGTGCAGTTGAAAGGATCCGTGCTGATTATAATTACAGTCTAAATTAGCCAATATTAGCACTGGGCCAAATAATTCACATAGCATGGCTTCCATGTTAGACAATCAATTACAGTTCAGATGAATCCATGCAAAAATCCATAATTTTTACTTAGGATCACAGTTTTTGTAATTTAACATACGATTACCGCCGAGCCTTCAAAAGGTCAGGTAGGACAAGGATGAGAAACTTGCAGTTAGTAAATGTTCCTTTATTGTCCCAAGAGGGTGAGAAAGCTGATCATATCCGCGTGCTTGATGGAATGAGAATTTTAATTTATTTTGACGTTTGCCTTCCAGAAAGCTTTAACACAGAGGACAATTGTATCTGAGAGCTGCTGAAAATTCACACAGGTGCACCGTGACGCTCTGTCTCCCGTGAGGCTCTCCTGAGCTGACCAATCCATCAGTGGGTTCCGCAGGACACCACTACATGTGGGATCTTCCTGGGCCAGGGATCAAACCAGCAGCCGAGTTCCTGCCGGGATGCCCAGTGAACAGGTTTCATCTCTTTTCCAAATATGAGAATTTAGCAGCCTCCTGCTGCCCCCAGGAGTTTCACCTATTGTGACAGCACAGGACTCGTTCCAGAGAATTCTGTGGTTTACCATCTCCATACCAACGTATCAGAGGCGAAGACCTACTTCCCACACTGACCTGGGAAAAACGGCCCTTTCCTGGGGTACAGCCCCACCCACCTTCAACTTCTGGAATCTGTAATGAATCTTACAACTGCTCTCCATGGCGCACATGCATTGAGACCTCCCCTGCCATCGACCAAGCTGAGGTGTCCACTTCCCCAGCGTAGGAGCCAGGACGCTGAGGGAGCTGCTGCTGACCCTGCATGGGGGGCGTGCGCCTCCTGACTCGGCAAGTCATTTCATGTAAAACACCAGCTCCTAGTAGTTAGAGAAATGCAGATCAAAACTACAGAGACCCAGCAACTCACATCCATCAAAACGGCCATCCTTACAGAGTCTGGAGAGGGTGTGGAGAAAAGGGAAACTTCCACGCTCTTCGTAGGAATGTACATAGGCGCAGCTACGATGGAGAACAAAAGGCAGGTGCCTCAAAAAAACTAATACAATTACCACATGACCCAGCAATCCCACTCCAGGGCACACACCAAACAAACCTGTGATTCAAAGAGACATGTGCGGGCTTCCCTGGTGGTCCAGTGGGTAAGGACAACGCCTTGCAGTGCAAGGGGCGCCGGTTCCATCCCTGGCCTGGGAAGATCCCACGTGCCGCGGAGCGGCTGGACTGATGTGTCCAATCGCCGAGCCAGAGCCCCGGAGCGCATGCACCCAGAGCCGGCGCTCTGCAACGACAGACGCCACTGCGATGGGAGGCCCACAGGAACCAAAGAACAAAGACGGATGAAAATAGAGAAATGAAAGACCAATAGAAGTGGCCCGCCCGCTCCCCTCCCTCCCCAACCCGACCCCCGCCCAAAATAAATAAATAAATAAATCTTTAAAAAAAAAAAGAAAGACACATGTACCCCTGTGCTCTCAGCAGCACGACTTTCACCAGGACATGGAAGCAAGCCGCATGTCCACTGTGAGAGGAGTAGTTAAAGAAGATGTGTTACATATACAGGG
The DNA here is from genome assembly GCA_022376925.1 of Tragulus kanchil. Taxonomy (NCBI): domain Eukaryota; kingdom Metazoa; phylum Chordata; class Mammalia; order Artiodactyla; family Tragulidae; genus Tragulus; species Tragulus kanchil. The sequence goes on along the minus strand of JAIOJX010000003.1, from coordinate 163,796,859 downwards.
TGGAATATTGCTCAGCTGTAAAAAGAATGACACCATTCTATTCTGAGCAACATGGATGCAGACACAGATTATCCTATTAAGTCAAGAAAGTGGAAAGAAAAACACAGGGGACTTCCCAGGCAGTTCAGTGGTGAAGAACTGCCTTCCAATGCGGGAGACCCAGGTTCGATCCCTGGGATGGGAAGAGCCCACATGCCACAGAGCAACTAAGCCTGTGCCACAACTTTGGAAGCCTGCGTGCCCTCGAGTCCTGGCATCACAACAAGAGAAGCCACAGCAACGAGAGGCCCACACACAGCAACCAGAGGGCCGCCCCTGCTCACCACTGCTAAAGAAAGCCCGCTCAAGCAAGAAAGAGCCGGCGCAGTCCAATATAAACAAATAAATTTTAAAAAGCAAAGACAACGAACATATGCTGTCACTTTTCTATGGAAACTAGTATACGACCCGCATGATCTGCCCGGGTGACAGACGGACTCACAGAGACCAGGCAGCGGCCGCCAAGGGGGAGGCGGGGAGAGGGAAGCAGAGGGGGAGTCTGGGATGAGCAGATGGCAATTATTACACCATGTTGTTACACAACAATGATATACTGATAAATGATAAAATGGTTGTTAAACAACAACGATAACATCAAGGTTATCACTGTTGTTTAACAACAAAGTCCATCCTACTGTCCAACAAAAACAGCTGTCATTCGGCCTGGGAGGCCCCCAGTGCAAGGCGTTCGAGCCCTGGCCTGGGAAGATCCCACGTGCCGCGGAGCGGTCCTGGACTGATGTGTCCAATCGCCGAGCCAGAGCTCTGGAGCGCATGCGTCCAGAGCCGGCGCTCTGCGACAACAGACGCCACTGCGATGGGAGGCCCACAAGAGCCAAAGAACAAAGACGGATGAAAATAGAGAAATGAAAGACCAATAGAAGTGGCCCGCCCGCTCCCCTCCCTCCCCAACCCGACCCCCGCCCAAAATAAATAAATAAATAAATCTTTAAAAAAAAAAAGAAAGACACATGTACCCCTGTGCTCTCAGCAGCACGACTTTCACCAGGACATGGAAGCAAGCCGCATGTCCACTGTGAGAGGAGTAGTTAAAGAAGATGTGTTACATATACAGGGTGGAATATTGCTCAGCTGTAAAAAGAATGACACCATTCTATTCTGAGCAACATGGATGCAGACACAGATTATCCTATTAAGTCAAGAAAGTGGAAAGAAAAACACAGGGGACTTCCCAGGCAGTTCAGTGGTGAAGAACTGCCTTCCAATGCGGGAGACCCAGGTTCGATCCCTGGGATGGGAAGAGCCCACATGCCACAGAGCAACTAAGCCTGTGCCACAACTTTGGAAGCCTGCGTGCCCTCGAGTCCTGGCATCACAACAAGAGAAGCCACAGCAACGAGAGGCCCACACACAGCAACCAGAGGGCCGCCCCTGCTCACCACTGCTAAAGAAAGCCCGCTCAAGCAAGAAAGAGCCGGCGCAGTCCAATATAAACAAATAAATTTTAAAAAGCAAAGACAACGAACATATGCTGTCACTTTTCTATGGAAACTAGTATACGACCCGCATGATCTGCCCGGGTGACAGACGGACTCACAGAGACCAGGCAGCGGCCGCCAAGGGGGAGGCGGGGAGAGAGGAGCAGAGCCGGAGTCTGGGATGAGCAGATGGCAATTATTACACCATGTTGTTACACAACAATGATATACTGATAAATGATAAAATGGTTGTTAAACAACAACGATAACATCAAGGTTATCACTGTTGTTTAACAACAAAGTCCTACGTCCTACTGTCCAACACAGGGAACTAGATATATGCAATAGCCTGTCATAAACCATTTAAAAAAATAATACCACTACTGGCCTCCCCAGCCCAGCCTCATTCAAACGCAAACTGGGTTGTCGGGAGGCTTCGAGTTGCAAAGCCGTCCATCTCGACCCTGCGGAGCACGCGGCTCTGGCTTCTGCTCTGCCTCTACTACCTGTCGCCTGGGGTGGCAGCGTCCGGTCATGGTAACTCCGGCCCAGAGGCATCACCTTGGGGAAAGAGGTAATTCCGGGGGAAAGCGGTCTGGGGTAAATTTACTTGAATCACCTAGCTCCATGCTTCTGCCCTCTGCTCTCGTCTGCACGCGCTCCTGATCTAGGGAACACGAGGGCACCGAGGCCCTGGCTGCGTGGAGGTGCCCCCTCGGCACCAGCCTGCCAGCCGGGGATCATCCGGGTTCCAAGCTGCACCACACTCATTAATGGCCCAGGATCACTCACCAAGCTCTTTCCTACTCCTGGCTCCCCTCTTGTGTTTGCATCGTGTTTTTATTGTTGTTGCTTCTCTGGGAATTTGTGTTTTACCAAAAAGAAAAAGAAAAAAAAAGTGTTTTAAATGCTTAAGAAACATTTCAATTAAATGCAAATAGTTTGAGGCTATAAATAGCTACTAAATAATAAAGACATTAATATATAATAAATACAAAGGTCTTTCCCTTTCATTTTACTTAAAGCATCTGTGACCCTGTCTTTTAAGAACCAGGGGAGAAGGACAAATTTATCCGGAGAGTTATGAAATGCAAAGGGAAAATCTGGAACATCTACCAAATAAGGCAGCTGAAGAGAAGCGGGTAATCTGTCTCTAACGCGTAATTCTCTGAGCTAATAAATGTGGACTGAGGGCCTCCTGGGTGTCAGATGGCTCTGTAGGTGAAGGTGCTGGAAAACAGAAGCTTTTCTTCCAAGGCTCGCCTCTGCGAGCAGGCACGGCGGGAGGACTGGAGGCTGGAATACAAGCCCAGCTAAACCAAACGCCTACCGGGATAGACGGGGACAGGGGTCAGCCTCTGTGGGCCAAGGGAGGATGGCGAACCGAGAGACAACGATAACATCAAGGTTATCACTGTTGTTTAACAACAAAGTCCTACGTCCTACTGTCCAACACAGGGAACTAGATATATGCAATAGCCTGTCATAAACCATTTAAAAAAATAATACCACTACTGGCCTCCCCAGCCCAGCCTCATTCAAACGCAAACTGGGTTGTCGGGAGGCTTCGAGTTGCAAAGCCGTCCATCTCGACCCTGCGGAGCACGCGGCTCTGGCTTCTGCTCTGCCTCTACTACCTGTCGCCTGGGGTGGCAGCGTCCGGTCATGGTAACTCCGGCCCAGAGGCATCACCTTGGGGAAAGAGGTAATTCCGGGGGAAAGCGGTCTGGGGTAAATTTACTTGAATCACCTAGCTCCATGCTTCTGCCCTCTGCTCTCGTCTGCACGCGCTCCTGATCTAGGGAACACGAGGGCACCGAGGCCCTGGCTGCGTGGAGGTGCCCCCTCGGCACCAGCCTGCCAGCCGGGGATCATCCGGGTTCCAAGCTGCACCACACTCATTAATGGCCCAGGATCACTCACCAAGCTCTTTCCTACTCCTGGCTCCCCTCTTGTGTTTGCATCGTGTTTTTATTGTTGTTGCTTCTCTGGGAATTTGTGTTTTACCAAAAAGAAAAAGAAAAAAAAAGTGTTTTAAATGCTTAAGAAACATTTCAATTAAATGCAAATAGTTTGAGGCTATAAATAGCTACTAAATAATAAAGACATTAATATATAATAAATACAAAGGTCTTTCCCTTTCATTTTACTTAAAGCATCTGTGACCCTGTCTTTTAAGAACCAGGGGAGAAGGACAAATTTATCCGGAGAGTTATGAAATGCAAAGGGAAAATCTGGAACATCTACCAAATAAGGCAGCTGAAGAGAAGCGGGTAATCTGTCTCTAACGCGTAATTCTCTGAGCTAATAAATGTGGACTGAGGGCCTCCTGGGTGTCAGATGGCTCTGTAGGTGAAGGTGCTGGAAAACAGAAGCTTTTCTTCCAAGGCTCGCCTCTGCGAGCAGGCACGGGCGGGAGGACTGGAGGCTGGAATACAAGCCCAGCTAAACCAAACGCCTACCGGGATAGACGGGGACAGCGGCGTCAGCCTCTGTGGGCCAAGGGAGGATGGCGAACCGAGAGTCTCATGAAACAGGGGGAGGCTGCAACTTGAAATAAGTAAGACAGGACGTTCGCCTGAGGGGGGAGGTGGCGTTTGAGCAAAGGCTGAGGGAGGGGAGGGGAGGGCACTGAAGGCAAGGCCCCCTGAAGTCGAAACAGGCGGGTGGTGCTCCCCACACAGTCAGGAAGATGATGCCGCTGCAGCAGAGGACACAAGAAGACGATGAGGCCCCTGGACTTTGGGAGCTTCCGGGTCTCGGTCCTCAAGCGCCACTGAAAGGTCTTGGGCTTTGTTCTAAAGAAGGAAAGAAGCCAGTGAAGAGATGCAGGGAGAGAAGGGGAGATTCTGGGCTGGTGTTCTAGAGCAGGGAAGAGGGTAGTGTCTAGGGTCCAAGGCCAGAGATGGAGGCATAGACAATTCAGCCACACAATTAAAAGATGGACATGCACAGGGCTCCTGCTCATGAGTGGACACACAGGCTGATGAGAACCAGTGGAAATTCTCCTCTGATTACTTTTGTTTTCTGATTAGTTTTGTCATAAGCAAGGTCACCAGTAAAAATTAACATCAATACATAAAAATGCCCAGTCACAGATTTGCACAGATATGCCTGTTGGTTGTTCTCAGGGTATAGTCACTAAGTTGTGTCTGACTCGTTTGCGATCCCAAGGGCTGTCGCACTCCAGGCTCCTCTGCCCATGGGATTAAGAAAAAACTACTATAAAGACTTTTTGTCTTTCCCTTTCATTTTACTGAAACCCCAGGGAGAAGGACAAATTTATCCGGAGAGTTATGAAATGCAAAGGGAAAATCTGGAACATCTACCAAATAAGGCAGCTGAAGAGAAGCGGGTAATCTGTCTCTAACGCGTAATTCTCTGAGCTAATAAATGTGGACTGAGGGCCTCCTGGGTGTCAGATGGCTCTGTAGGTGAAGGTGCTGGAAAACAGAAGCTTTTCTTCCAAGGCTCGCCTCTGCGAGCAGGCACGGGCGGGAGGACTGGAGGCTGGAATACAAGCCCAGCTAAACCAAACGCCTACCGGGATAGACGGGGACAGCGGCGTCAGCCTCTGTGGGCCAAGGGAGGATGGCGAACCGAGAGTCTCATGAAACAGGGGGAGGCTGCAACTTGAAATAAGTAAGACAGGACGTTCGCCTGAGGGGGGAGGTGGCGTTTGAGCAAAGGCTGAGGGAGGGGAGGGGAGGGCACTGAAGGCAAGGCCCCCGGAAGTCGAGACAGGCGGGTGGTGCGCCCCACACAGTCAGGAAGATGATGCCGCTGCAGCAGAGGACACAAGAAGACGATGAGGCCCCTGGACTTTGGGAGCTTCCGGGTCTCGGTCCTCAAGCGCCACTGAAAGGTCTTGGGCTTTGTTCTAAAGAAGGAAAGAAGCCAGTGAAGAGATGCAGGGAGAGAAGGGGAGATTCTGGGCTGGTGTTCTAGAGCAGGGAAGAGGGTAGTGTCTAGGGTCCAAGGCCAGAGATGGAGGCATAGACAATTCAGCCACACAATTAAAAGATGGACATGCACAGGGCTCCTGCTCATGAGTGGACACACAGGCTGATGAGAACCAGTGGAAATTCTCCTCTGATTACTTTTGTTTTCTGATTAGTTTTGTCATAAGCAAGGTCACCAGTAAAAATTAACATCAATACATAAAAATGCCCAGTCACAGATTTGCACAGATATGCCTGTTGGTTGTTCTCAGGGTATAGTCACTAAGTTGTGTCTGACTCGTTTGCGATCCCAAGGGCTGTCGCACTCCAGGCTCCTCTGCCCATGGGATTTTTCAGGCAAGAACACTAGCGTGGGCTGACATTTCTCTCCGTAGGGGATCTTCCCAACACAGGGATCGAACCCAGGTTTCCCACACTGGTAGGTGGATTCTTTACCATGGCGTCACCATGGAAGCCCATAGATACGATAGGAACTCCTACCTATCTTAGAGAAACTATGAAAGGCTCAACCTCAGAAATACAATGTAAAGAAATGCACCTGCCCAATGGCCAATCAGAGGAAACCAAAATCATGAAGAGTGAGGCAGCCCCAGGACAGAGAAAGGATGTAGGTTCTGGGCAATCTGCAAACGGTGACAAGCACCTGTGATCCCAAGAGCAGACACCTGGGTCCTCTGTATTCTGCTGTGTTTTCAGTCACCCCATTGCCAGTATCAGGTCTCCACTACATGGAAAACACAAGCCACTGCCTTCAGCCACCAGATAGGAGACACTGGCAACTACACTCTGTAATTTCTACCAAACATATGATTAACTGCTAACTAAGGCCTGGTTCCTCTTTCTAGAGTAATCTTAGAGGAAGCATTTTTAAAGCTATTGAAGGGGCTTCTCTGGTAGTCCAGTTAAGAATCCACCTTGCAGGGCTTCCCTGGTGGTCCAGTGGGTAAGGACACTGCCTTGCAGTGCAGGGCTGCCGGTTCAATCCCTGGCCTGGGAAGATCCCACGTGTCGGGCCTGGGAAGATCCCACGTGTCGCGGAGCAGCTGGACTGATGTGTCCAATTACTGAGCCGGAGCTCTGGAGTACATGTGCCCAGAGCCAGTGCTCTGCGACAACAGAGGCCACCGCGATGGGAGGCCCATAGGAGCCAAAGAACAAAGACGGATGAAAATAGATAAATGAAAGACCAATAGAAGTGGCCCGCCTGCCCCCCTGCCTCCCTAACCCACCCATCTCCCCCAAAAAAAACATTAAAAAAAAAAAGTCCACCTTGCAATGCAGGGGACACAGCTTGGATCCCTCATCCAGAAAGATCCCACATGCCAAGGGACAATTAATCCCGAGCGCCACAACTACTGAATTTGTGCTCAAGGACCCATGGGTAGCACCTACTCAAGTCCATGCTCCCTATAACCTGTTCTCTGCAACAAAAGGCGGCACCATGATAAGAAACCCACGTGCCACAACTAGAGAGTAGCCCCACTCGCTGCAACTAGAGAAGTCTGTGCAGCAATGAAGAACCCATGTGGCGCAACAAAAGGCCCTGTGTGGCCCCCAGAATAATTAATTAAAAAAATGCAAGAGGGCTTCCCTGGTAGCCCAGTGGGTAGACAGTCCGCCTTGCAGTATGAGGGGCACCAGTTAGAATCCTGGTCCAGCAAGACCCCACACGCCACAGAGCAGATGGACTGAGAGAGGCCACTGCACTGGGAGGCCCACACAGGCTGAAGAATAAAGTAGACGAAAATAAAGAGATAAATAATCAATAAAAAGAGGCCAAAATTTTTTTTTTAAGTACAAGAAAAATTATCCAAATGCTGAGGCATCCACCCGAGCCTCTGGTGTCACCAGCTCCACCCCTTCTCCACCGAAATGCCTGCCCCATCTGGGCAAGTCAATTCACCCAGCTTTCTCTGCCAGGCTGCACTTAGGCATGCTCAGTTTTTCATGAAGGGCAACTTCCAGTCCTCATATCAGTTTAAACAGAACAAGCCCAGTTTTAGTTTCTCTCTCATTTACTTCCCCTGTCTTTTGGAAATAAGAAGGAAAACTAGAGGATGACCTTTCTCCCAAAGCCTCTCCATACATGCTGGACTCATATGCATCCTCAGAGATTCGCTTACAGGGGCGTTTCCTTGTCCGCCTGCAGTTAAAACGCACTGACCACCCTCCAGCGTCTCGAGAGGCTGGCTCCCTAGCGCCAGACTACACAACAGCTCCTGGCGCGCTCGGCAAGAATGAGACGGACAGCTCCTATTTGTAGCATCTTTAAATAGAGCAAGAGTGTCTGCAAGTATGACCAAGAGTCTCCAAATATAATTACAGACCGTAATTTATATTGTGAGCTATAAATGCTTCACTGTGGGATCTAACACAATCCTTGCGTGTTTGCCTCAAAACCATCGCAGGCCATTGCAAGCAACAGCACAGGAATAGCAATTAACTCACTAATCTGTTGTTCAGTTGTTCATGTGTGTCTGACTCTTTGAGACCCCATGGACTGCAGCATGCCAGGCTTCCTGGTCCTTCACTATCTCCTGGAGGTTGCTTCAAACTCGTGTCCATTGAGTCGATGATGTCATTCAGCCACCTCACCCTCTGCCGCCCCCTCTCCCCCTGCTCTCAGCCCTTCCCAGCCTCAGGGCCTTTTCCAGTGAGTCAGCTCTTTGCATCAGGCAGCCAAAGTACTAGAGTTTCAGCTTCAACATTAGTCTTTTCAGAAAATATTCAGGGTTTATTTCCTTTAGGATTGACTGGTTTGGTCTCCTTGCTGTCCAAGGGACTCTCAAGAATCTTCTCCAGCCCCACAGTTCAGAAGCATCAATTCATCAGTATGGTCCAACTCTCCCATCCATACGTGACTACTGGGAAAACGATAGCTTTGACTATATGGACCTAATATTAGCAATTAAAACCCACTTGTTATATTTCTCTGATTTATATTTAAATCGCAGAGTGAAGGAACTTTTTCAAACTAGCTTTATATTTTAGGGTCATAGTTCAGTAACTTCTCACATAACCAACACCATTCTACAGACATAGATCAACTATAAAATATCCAATCCTCATAATTTCATTGATAGGCCATCAGGTTTATCTTCAACAGATAAAATGACTAAAGAGTTTTCTGCTGAAGCTCCGAAAAATAGGATTTGAAACTAACTAGGTAACCATACTCACAGTCACAATGTCCATTGTTCTTTAGCAGTTAATGAGACCAGACATCACAGCCTTCCTGAATTTGTTCCTAGCAGCTGCAGTTAAACGCACTGACCACCCTCCAGCGTCTCGAGAGGCTGGCTCCCTAGCGCCAGACTACACAACAGCTCCTGGCGCGCTCGGCAAGAATGAGACGGACAGCTCCTATTTGTAGCATCTTTAAATAGAGCAAGAGTGTCTGCAAGTATGACCAAGAGTCTCCAAATATAATTACAGACCGTAATTTATATTGTGAGCTATAAATGCTTCACTGTGGGATCTAACACAATCCTTGCGTGTTTGCCTCAAAACCATCGCAGGCCATTGCAAGCAACAGCACAGGAATAGCAATTAACTCACTAATCTGTTGTTCAGTTGTTCATGTGTGTCTGACTCTTTGAGACCCCATGGACTGCAGCATGCCAGGCTTCCTGGTCCTTCACTATCTCCTGGAGGTTGCTTCAAACTCGTGTCCATTGAGTCGATGATGTCATTCAGCCACCTCACCCTCTGCCGCCCCCTCTCCCCCTGCTCTCAGCCCTTCCCAGCCTCAGGGCCTTTTCCAGTGAGTCAGCTCTTTGCATCAGGCAGCCAAAGTACTAGAGTTTCAGCTTCAACATTAGTCTTTTCAGAAAATATTCAGGGTTTATTTCCTTTAGGATTGACTGGTTTGGTCTCCTTGCTGTCCAAGGGACTCTCAAGAATCTTCTCCAGCCCCACAGTTCAGAAGCATCAATTCATCAGTATGGTCCAACTCTCCCATCCATACGTGACTACTGGGAAAACGATAGCTTTGACTATATGGACCTAATATTAGCAATTAAAACCCACTTGTTATATTTCTCTGATTTATATTTAAATCGCAGAGTGAAGGAACTTTTTCAAACTAGCTTTATATTTTAGGGTCATAGTTCAGTAACTTCTCACATAACCAACACCATTCTACAGACATAGATCAACTATAAAATATCCAATCCTCATAATTTCATTGATAGGCCATCAGGTTTATCTTCAACAGATAAAATGACTAAAGAGTTTTCTGCTGAAGCTCCGAAAAATAGGATTTGAAACTAACTAGGTAACCAACTACATCACAGTCACAATGTCCATTGTTCTTTAGCAGTTAATGAGACCAGACATCACAGCCTTCCTGAATTTGTTCAGATGAGCAGCAACATTTCCAGGCTAGAGTCAAATTTCCTTGGCAACGTTTGGGTCCAATAAGGACAGCACTTTCGCATTTTGGGGGGTCTAAAATCAATGACCACATGAAGACAAAGTCGAGTGAAAGGCTTGTTACGGTGGCTTCGACCTGTCAGTCCTCCCAGAGATGGCATGTTTGAGGACACCAGACACCCCTTTGTGCTGGCTGAGGTTTTTAATCAGCTTTCTGGCCTGGCAGCCGTAATGGAGGGAGCAGAGGCTGGGTCACCACTTAGTGGGTTCTGGATCCTTTGAAAACCAGCCTTTGTTCTCTCCCAAGCCACAGCATCGACTGCCCTGTGTCCCCCAGAGGCGTTCCACAGAGCGACAAATCAGCTGTGGACAAATAGTTTCTAATTAACAGTGACAGGGTATTGACTAGGGTAACGAGAGCTTGAGAGAGGCCACAGAAAAGTTTAAGGACTGTGAATTTTTCATTACATTCAGTAGTGATTATTCTCTCTAGACTTCAGTTTGGTGGTTATCTTTCAACCACAGATATTGGGGGGGGGGAACCCTTCTGAAAAAAGTTTACTGTTGTCACTCAACTGGAGGAAATGGATGGAAGATCACTGACCGATGATCCGTCTTGCCACAAATCAGCTTTTCCATCGGTTGTGGAATCTTATAAAATGCAATCATGACAAAATACTGTAACAACTGGCAACCAAACTATGCTTTGTTCCCTAAAGATATCGTGTTCTTAATACCATATTCTGAATTCTTCAGCACAATATGTTTGCTCCTCTTTCTGACAGCTGTCTTTAAACAGTGCGATGCTGCCACTGGAAACAGGGCTTCTCTGGAGGAGACACGGTAAAGAATTCACCTGCTGACACAGGAGACACGGGTTCCATTCCTGGGCAAGGAAGATCCCCCTGAGAAGGAATGACCACCCACTCCAGTATTTTTTTTACTCTGCTATTCTTGCTTGAGAAATCCCATGGGCAAAGAAGCCTGGAGGGCTACAGTCCATGGCTTCTGTAAAGAGTCCCGTATGACTGAGCAGCTGAGCACTGCTGCTACTGGAAATACCTGAACAAGTCTCCTGGTCCCCCATGCAGCCAGTTAGCTCCAGGTCCCTCAGAACCAGTTATCCTGGGCTTCCCTGGTGGTCCAGTGGGTAGGGACACCGCCTTGCAGTGCAAGGGGCGCCGGTTCGAGCCCTGGCCTGGGAAGATCCCACGTGCCGCGGAGCGGCTGGACAGACATGTCCAATTACCGAGCCAGAGCTCTGGAGCACATGCGCCCAGAGCCGGGGCTCTGCGACAACAGACGCCACCGCGACGGGAGGCCCACAGGAACCAAAGAACAAAGACGGATGAAAATAGAGAAATGAAAGACCAATAGAAGTGGCCCACCTGCTTCCCTCCCTCCCCAACCCGACTCCCGCCCAAAAATAAATAAATAAATAAATCTTTAAAAAAAAAAAAGGAAAGGAGGGAATTATTTATATATATATATATATATTTAAAAATAAAGAACCAGTTATCCTAAAATGAAGAAGGGCATCTAATCATTTCATAAACTTCAGATGGATCTATGACTTACCAAATCCCTCTGCTGAATATTATGCATCCCTATAAGAAATATTTAATTCCAAGTTATTAATTTTTTGGCCACTTTTATTGGTCTTTCATTTATTTATTTTCATTCATCTTTGTTCTTTGACCTGTGTGGGCCTCCCATTGCAGTGGCCTCTCTCATTGCAGAGCAGCAGCTCTGGGTGCATGCACTCCAGAGCACTGGCTCATAATTGGACACACCGGTCCAGCTGCTCCGTGGCACGTGGGATCTTCTCAGACTAGGGATCGAACTGGCGCCCCTTGCACTGCAAGGCAGACTCTACCCACTGGACCACCAGGGCTAGCCCTAGTTCCTACTTTTTTTAAGAAATTTTTTGGCAGGGATAGGGGTAAGAAATCAGCAGAACAAATAAGTACTTTGTTCCCAAATTTAAGAAGAAAGGCCAGTCCATCCTAAGATATTCTAGAAATAATCGTTACTCTCAAAATGCAGCCTAGAGCAGTGTCTCTCTAACCACATTTCATGAAGCTCTAGGTTCATCTGAATTAACTGGAACAACCTTCTTAAGGAGGAGGTGTGGCAAGAGGAAATTCAGGAATATCTGCTATCTCCCTTTACCCAAAGAATTCCAAGGGCAAGGTCAAAGCCCTGAGCAATCAGCCCCCATGGGTGCTCCCCAGTCAGCACGGACACCCTGCCACTCTCCATGGGTGTTTGGCCTCAGCCCTCAGCAGACCCACCTGCACTGATGCTGTGTACGGAGGAAAGGTTCCAAGTAAAGTCAGTTATTACCAAGTATTCACTGTTAAAAGTTTAAAAAAACTACTTGTATACAAGAAGAACTGTTACCATTTTTCCCTGTTGCAACTGAGCTATTCTGCAACAAGTGGAAATTCACATTTGTTACATGATATACAATGAATTTCCTCCAATACTTATGATAAAGGTAAAGCCTGGGGAACAGAAAAGGCTGCATTCAATGACCCTTATGAGTGCTTCAAGGGAGCTCTCTCTAAGATGTAGACCCGTCTAAGCCAGCTTCAGAGATGCAGCTAAGCTAAGAACCATGGCTACAGTCAGCTTCAGAGATGGAGGCATCTTAGGTCTAAGAAACAGCAGCAGAAAAGGTCCTTGTGCATAAAGATGCCTGGCTTGTTTGAGGAATGACAAGCGTTCCCAAAGTGGAGCATGAAACAGAGAAATAATAGGAGACAAGGTCAGAGAGGCAACCAAGACCTGTGCAGGCCTTCCATTGCAGTGGCCTCTCTCGTGGCAGAGCACTGGCTCTGGGCACATGTGCTCCAGAGCATTGGCTCATAATTGGACACACCGGTCCAGCCCCTCTGTGACACGTGGGATCTTCGCAAGCTAGGGATTGAACTGGCGCCCCTTGCACTGCAAGGCGGACTCTACCCACTGGACCACCAGGGCTAGCCCTAGTTCCTACTTTTTTTAAGAAATTTTTTGGCAGGGATAGGGGTAAGAAATCAGCAGAACAAATAAGTACTTTGTTCCCAAATTTAAGAAGAAAGGCCAGTCCATCCTAAGATATTCTAGAAATAATCGTTACTCTCAAAATGCAGCCTAGAGCAGTGTCTCTCTAACCACATTTCATGAAGCTCTAGGTTCATCTGAATTAACTGGAACAACCTTCTTAAGGAGGAGGTGTGGCAAGAGGAAATTCAGGAATATCTGCTATCTCCCTTTACCCAAAGAATTCCAAGGGCAAGGTCAAAGCCCTGAGCAATCAGCCCCCATGGGTGCTCCCCAGTCAGCACGGACACCCTGCCACTCTCCATGGGTGTTTGGCCTCAGCCCTCAGCAGACCCACCTGCACTGATGCTGTGTACGGAGGAAAGGTTCCAAGTAAAGTCAGTTATTACCAAGTATTCACTGTTAAAAGTTTAAAAAAACTACTTGTATACAAGAAGAACTGTTACCATTTTTCCCTGTTGCAACTGAGCTATTCTGCAACAAGTGGAAATTCACATTTGTTACATGATATACAATGAATTTCCTCCAATACTTATGATAAAGGTAAAGCCTGGGGAACAGAAAAGGCTGCATTCAATGACCCTTATGAGTGCTTCAAGGGAGCTCTCTCTAAGATGTAGACCCGTCTAAGCCAGCTTCAGAGATGCAGCTAAGCTAAGAACCATGGCTACAGTCAGCTTCAGAGATGGAGGCATCTTAGGTCTAAGAAACAGCAGCAGAAAAGGTCCTTGTGCATAAAGATGCCTGGCTTGTTTGAGGAATGACAAGCGTTCCCAAAGTGGAGCATGAAACAGAGAAATAATAGGAGACAAGGTCAGAGAGGCAACCAAGAGGTGGGTAAATATGGATGGAATTCATAATTTTTCTGAAGGAGACGGAGCAAGAGGGTTGGGGCAAATAAAGAGCATGAGCTGGCACATCTTGCCATGATCCTCGGGTGCATGTGGAGACCAGGCTGAAAAGAGAACAAGGTCAGAAGAAGGAAAACCAGGGAGGAGGCTACTGCGATAATCCAGGCAAAATCTGACAGACGATGAGGCCAGGGTGTTAGCAGAAGACAGTGAGACGTAGTTTGATGCCCAAGATATGTTTAACATAGAACCAACAGAACTTTCTGGAGGATAGAACATGGTCTCTCAAAGAAAGAGTAAAGGATGAACCAAAATCTTTAATACAAAACAGCTGGAAAGATGGCTCATCCATTTTCTAAACTGAAGAAGACTAGGAACCAGCAGGTCTTCCGGGGCTGTACCAGGAGCTCTTCTGGAGAAATCAAGTTCCATGCATTCATCCGAGTGGGCGTATCCAACAGGGATCAAAGACAAACAGATAAAACAGACAGTCAACCAGGACCTACTGTTCAGTAGAGGGAACTCTACTCAGTCCTCTGCAATAGCCTAAGTGGGAAAAGAATCTGGAAAAGAACAGATACGTATATAACTGCATCACCTGGCTAAACACTTGAAACTGTCACCACATTGTAAATAAACCATAATCCCATTGAAAATAAAGATAAATTTTTAAAAAAAGAAAAAGAGAATGGGATGCACAGTCTGGCAAGTCAGCTTGGAGACTGAAACTTGGAGTCCTCTTATCAGTGATATTTAAAGGCCTGAGACTGAGTCCTGGTCCTCCAGCACCTAGGAGAAGAAACGAGGAGAAACCCGCAGAGGTCTATCCATTATCCACGCTCACTGAGTAAATTTTTTAGGACCCTTATAATATTCTCCTGTTTTAGGCAATTCAAATACATGAAAGGGATACAATTGGGTTTTCTTTTTTCTTTTTGTTTCTACAAGTATTTAAGCACTTACATTTATCTCAATTTTTCTTAATCAAGATGTAAATGTCTGGAACTTTCTATCTGATTAATGTAAACTCTTTACCCTGTCATTTAAGTCTTACTCCCATCCAGACAATACTTTGAAGAATTCCGATCTTTTCCATAAATTATGGAATATTATTTAACTCTGAAAAACTTCACGTGCAGGTGTTAACACTCATCATTCTTCTTAATCAAAAACAAAAAGGCAAGAAAAGAAATCAACTTTTCTCCATATTTTATTTACATATATATATAGACACTGAATCAATTTCCTGTACACCTGAAACTAACACTGTAAGTCAACTATACTCCAATAAAAAAAAAACCCTCTATAGACTAAAACATATACAAACTCGTATTTGTACAAGTATATATGTTCTATGTGGAAATCGAGGTTCATAATTAATACCAACTTCAGAAAAATTATGAAATGACTGAAGGAAAACTGTTAACAGTCATTACCTGTGGGAAAGACACCGTGGAAGGAAAGACATGACACGAACTCTCAGGCTCACACATGTACATTTAAATATTTAAATGATATTTCTAAATGAAATGCTAATTCCTAACCTACTTTCCAAAGAGCTTCCATCCAAAGATAAAATTGGATGCAATATTTATCTGCAATATTGTCTCAAGCATCATAAAAGTCAGAATACTTTTATTACTCCATTAGCATGAATAATAACATAATAACGAAATCCCTCAAAAACAAAAAAATGTAAATAAGGTTACATAAGTAGAAGAGCGTGTTATCAGATTAGATGACCATTCTGCTCACTCTGATGGTTGAGGCAATGTAAGAGTATTCACAGCCCAGAGTCATGAGTAAGCTCCCTGGGTTTCATCCAGATATGATTTTCCAGCCAATAAAACAATGGCTGACAGCTGAACACCGCAGACACTCTTGCACTCATAGAAGTAAACACTCTATTCATTTTCACTATTTAACTAAACTCCATTAGTAAGACTTCATTTCACCTACATTTCATGCCATATTTTATCATCAGAGAAGGGTTGTCTGGTGGCTTCATTTTCAAGCAACATCTCAGAAGCCTCGAAACATCTCAGTGTTTATGAACACTGACATAGAAATAAATAATTTCATACAAGTGTTCACACAGAGAGAAGATATCTGACCTCTGTCCTCACTGAAGATCTGAAGAAACCAATATGCTTCAGCAGTATGCTCGAAAATTGGTTTTATCGAAAGCATCAAAGAAAATATGAGAAATCAATACTGAAACAGATTGCATAACTCGGCGGCACCATGCCTCTTGTCATACATGTGTATAAATTTGGAGAATAACCAGCTATCCTGCTGGAACCCCTCAGTAGAGTCTTTCAACTCATTTTCCTTTTTAAATCTTTAATTTCACAAGATAGAGTATTAGACAGGCACGTGAAAGTGCTGTAGCAATTGTCAAAAAATTAAGTATACCATTTTACTCTTTTTAAGGCAGGTACAAGAACAAGAAACAATTTTTGTAATGCAATTTTCAGTTTGCTTCAGAATTCTTATCTGAAAAATGAAACCTCAGATGGGACTGTCTCTGAATTTTCAAAACAGTTTTATAAGTTCTAGTTTAATTGATCGTTTTCCCTATGATCCTTCTAATTTCTTAAAGCTTTTCCACAAATCTGAAAATTACAATTTACGTTTAAGAACATCCTTAAAATAAATGAAAAGTCGAATCAGTGAAATAATTTTCAAATAATTTTACCATTCATTTTCTCCATCTAGTATAAATATGTATTTATAATACTGTGGTGTATCCATAAGTCTTTGACCTCTAGGAGTCATGTTTAAATATGAAAAAGTCTCATTTCTTTTATGATTTAAATACACAACAGTAGAAAATACCTGATGACCAACTAAGGGCTTTTCTTCCCCCCGTGGATCTATGCGAGAGCCAAGATGCAGACCAAATAAGAACTCAGCCTCAGGAATAAAAATGCACCCCTGTGTTGGCACTCTAGAATCGCCTTGGGGAAGCCGTGTTCTACTTACTCAAAAACTGCAAGAGAAGCATTGTTAAATCCCACAGCCAATTCAAGCACTCTGATATCTTATTAAGTTGCTCTATAATGAATAAACAGTGTTTAAAAGATGATCCCAATGTGTCCAGATATCTACAGAGTCAGGAATAATTTAAATATTGAGAGAGATTATGACCAGCCTTCAGGGACTACCAAGAGCAGAAAAAAAGAGATATTTATGGAGAGAGCCTGGGTATTTGACAGAGTAGAATTTTAAAAAGGCAGAGACGTCACTTTGCCAACAAAGGCATGTCTAGTCAAAGCTATGGTTTATCCAGTAATCATGTACAGATGTGAGAACTGGACCATAAAGAAGACTGGGTGCCAAAGGATTGATGCTTTTGAACTGTGCTGCTGTAGAAGACTCTTCAGAGTCCCTTGGACAGAGAGATCAAACGAGTTGATCCTAAAGGAAATCAACCCTGAATACTCACTGGAAGAACTGCTGCTGAAACTAAAGCTCCAATCCTTGGCCACCTGATGCCAAGAGCTGGTTCACTGGCAAAGACCCTGATGCTGAGTCTTTTTATCCAGATTGAAGGCAAATGGAGAAGGAGCAGCAGAGGATGAGACGGTTGGATAGAATCACCATGGTCATGGTTAGATATGATGGTCACATATGAATCTGAGCAAATTCCAGGAGATAGTGAAGAATAGGAAAGCCTGGAGTGCTGCAGTCCATGGGGTCCCAAAGAGTCGGACACAACTTAGAGACTGAACAACAGAATAACCAACAACAGTTCTTTCTGATAATTTCCCTAAGGATGGAGACAGGAAGGCATTAGTCTAAAACCTTGACTACACTAAATAAAACTTTTGCTTTGTCTAGTTCTCCGAGTTCCCTTTCCTGTTTAAATATGAAAAGTCTCCAGGAGTCATGTTTAAATATGAAAAAGTCTCATTTCTTTTATGATTTAAATACACAACAGTAGAAAATACCTGATGACCAACTAAGGGCTTTTCTTCCCCCCGTGGATCTATGCGAGAGCCAAGATGCAGACCAAATAAGAACTCAGCCTCAGGAATAAAAATGCACCCCTGTGTTGGCACTCTAGAATCGCCTTGGGGAAGCCGTGTTCTACTTACTCAAAAACTGCAAGAGAAGCATTGTTAAATCCCACAGCCAATTCAAGCACTCTGATATCTTATTAAGTTGCTCTATAATGAATAAACAGTGTTTAAAAGATGATCCCAATGTGTCCAGATATCTACAGAGTCAGGAATAATTTAAATATTGAGAGAGATTATGACCAGCCTTCAGGGACTACCAAGAGCAGAAAAAAAGAGATATTTATGGAGAGAGCCTGGGTATTTGACAGAGTAGAATTTTTAAAAAGGCAGAGACGTCACTTTGCCAACAAAGGCATGTCTAGCCAAAGCTATGGTTTTTCCAGTAGTCATGTACAGATGTGAGAACTGGACCATAAAGAAGACTGAGCACCAAAGAACAGATGCTTTCAAACTGTGATGCTGGAGAAGACTCTTCAGAGTCCCTTGGACAGAGAGATCAAACGAGTTGATCCTAAAGGAAATCAACCCTGAATACTCACTGGAAGAACTGCTGCTGAAACTAAAGCTCCAATCCTTGGCCACCTGATGCCAAGAGCTGGTTCACTGGCAAAGACCCTGATGCTGAGTCTTTTTATCCAGATTGAAGGCAAATGGAGAAGGAGCAGCAGAGGATGAGACGGTTGGATAGAATCACCATGGTCATGGTTAGATATGATGGTCACATATGAATCTGAGCAAATTCCAGGAGATAGTGAAGAATAGGAAAGCCTGGAGTGCTGCAGTCCATGGGGTCCCAAAGAGTCGGACACAACTTAGAGACTGAACAACAGAATAACCAACAACAGTTCTTTCTGATAATTTCCCTAAGGATGGAGACAGGAAGGCATTAGTCTAAAACCTTGACTACACTAAATAAAATGTTTGCTTTTGCTTTGTCTAGTTCTCCGAGTTCCCTTTCCTTTGGGGAAAGAACCAGCTATATTTTGAGAAAGAGGCTCAATCATCAAGACTCACTCTGGAAAACTTATCAGATGTCAGAGAACAGCACTTTTGGTCTTGTTGCTCAGAATGTTGTCAACGTCCTTCAGTCCACCTCTGAG
Source organism: Tragulus kanchil (assembly GCA_022376925.1). Taxonomy (NCBI): domain Eukaryota; kingdom Metazoa; phylum Chordata; class Mammalia; order Artiodactyla; family Tragulidae; genus Tragulus; species Tragulus kanchil. The sequence continues at coordinate 163,778,021 of JAIOJX010000003.1, read as the reverse complement.
GGGCCAGGCCTTGAATTACAGCCTTGAAGGGTCCAGGGCCCAGTAAGGCAGGGGTAGTGCTACCATTCGACACTTGGTGAGAACTCCCATCAGGGAGGCCTGGGAGCCTGACCAAGGTCCTCGTTTCCCCTTCCCCAAGTCCTCAGCATCAAGTGAACTTAAGAGGAGAACCCAAAGGAACTGTCGGGTCCATGAGAAGGGCTACATCCTGGTACTCCAGTGCTCTGGGAACTGAGCAGCCTGGGGATTGTTCATCTTCCCAAATGGCTTCCTGGGTTCATTCTAGACAGACGAGTGGAACACAACAGTCCTTTGGCACCTCTCTTGGATTTCTCTGGAAGACCAAGGTCAGAACCCTATTAATGACAGGAATGTCTTTTCTCCTTAGGGTTGTTTTTTTTAATCAATTTAATGACATTTCCCTGTTGGCTCGACAGTAAAGAATCTGAGTAAGTTCAGTTAAGTATTCAGTTAACCGAAATATTTCACTTATTGAAAGGAAGTAAGTCATGGCTAGAAATGGAGAAGGGCTCACCTCAAAAATGTGTAAGCTCAATGTGTCATCCCAGAATTCACTTGAGTCCCACCTCTCTCTAGCATGAGATCTGGATCGGCCCACCTCTTTGGTGGCCAATCAGATGAGCGTAACCCACGAGAATACCCTAAACCAAGCAGGCAGGCAAGCTCATACACTGACCCTGCACAGTACGGAGGGCTCCAAACAGAAGAATTCCTAGAAGCAAACAGGGCTAGAGAACCAGCAAAGTGAAACTTCCCCAGAAAACCCTACTGAGGACTGACGCTTCCACCATGATCATTCCAACGGTAAAATACTTTCACACACAATCTTAAATTTTTTAAATTTGTATCAAGCAACATCATATGTTACTGAAGAAAGAATATAAAGATTCTTTCTTTCTAAACTTTGAACCTTTTTTTAAATTTTTATTTTGCTTTTTACTTTTACAGATTTTTGTTGTTTACACACATGTATGATCCCAGATTAGTCATATGCATATCCCCCCATCCCACCCCTCCAGGTCATCGTACAGCACCCCTGCAGGATTCCCTGTTCAAACTTTGAACTTTTTATTTTGCATGTGGTATAGTCCATTAACCATGTCGTAGTAATTTCACATGAATGGCGAAGAGACTCAGTCATATAGTCACATGCATCCATTCTCCCTCAAGCTCCCCTCCCCCCACAAGCTGGCAGATAGCATTGAGCAGAGTTCCATGTGCTACACAGCAGGTCCTTGTTGGTTATCCATTTTAAATACAGCACTGGAGGCGTGATCTTCCCACAGTCCCTAGCCATCGCTCCCCTCTTGGCATCCATAAGCTTGTTTTAAAGATAACTGTATTTCAGTAATAATTATAAGAATCCCAAATGGGGCCAACTTCAGATTTTGGGGGGTTTTGTTGCTTTTTTTTTTTTGGCCATACCACCTGGCATGCAGAACTTCCCTGATTAGGGGTCAAACCTGCCTCCTGCAGTGGAAATACAAGTCTGAACCACTGGATTACCAGGGAGACCCTCAATTTATTAAGTGAAATCACTACTCCACAGCACCCCCAATTCAGGAAATTTTTGAGTCTTTATGTAAACCCACACACAACCCCTAAACTAAATTATACTGCTCAATGTGTCATCCCAGAATTCACTTGAGTCCCACCTCTCTCTAGCATGAGATCTGGATCGGCCCACCTCTTTGGTGGCCAATCAGATGAGCGTAACCCACGAGAATACCCTAAACCAAGCAGGCAGGCAAGCTCATACACTGACCCTGCACAGTACGGAGGGCTCCAAACAGAAGAATTCCTAGAAGCAAACAGGGCTAGAGAACCAGCAAAGTGAAACTTCCCAGAAAACCCTACTGAGGACTGACGCTTCCACCATGATCATTCCAACGGTAAAATACTTTCACACACAATCTTAAATTTTTTAAATTTGTATCAAGCAACATCATATGTTACTGAAGAAAGAATATAAAGATTCTTTCTTTCTAAACTTTGAACCTTTTTTTAAATTTTTATTTTGCTTTTTACTTTTACAGATTTTTGTTGTTTACACACATGTATGATCCCAGATTAGTCATATGCATATCCCCCCATCCCACCCCTCCAGGTCATCGTACAGCACCCCTGCAGGATTCCCTGTTCAAACTTTGAACTTTTTATTTTGCATGTGGTATAGTCCATTAACCATGTCGTAGTAATTTCACATGAATGGCGAAGAGACTCAGTCATATAGTCACATGCATCCATTCTCCCTCAAGCTCCCCTCCCCCCACAAGCTGGCAGATAGCATTGAGCAGAGTTCCATGTGCTACACAGCAGGTCCTTGTTGGTTATCCATTTTAAATACAGCACTGGAGGCGTGATCTTCCCACAGTCCCTAGCCATCGCTCCCCTCTTGGCATCCATAAGCTTGTTTTAAAGATAACTGTATTTCAGTAATAATTATAAGAATCCCAAATGGGGCCAACTTCAGATTTTGGGGGGTTTTGTTGCTTTTTTTTTTTTGGCCATACCACCTGGCATGCAGAACTTCCCTGATTAGGGGTCAAACCTGCCTCCTGCAGTGGAAATACAAGTCTGAACCACTGGATTACCAGGGAGACCCTCAATTTATTAAGTGAAATCACTACTCCACAGCACCCCCAATTCAGGAAATTTTTGAGTCTTTATGTAAACCCACACACAACCCCTAAACTAAATTATACTGAGAAACTCGAAAATTGGGAACAAGACAGTAAAAGTTCCAGCCATGATGTGGATGAAATCAAGCCAGTGACTCAAGAAGCAGATGGTGCTTTAGAAAAAGACCCACAGAGCCGCCCCTAGCAGTCCCGGGAACAGACAGGTGCTGGGTCTCTCTTTCACCCTCTCTGTACACAGAGGACCTAAATACCTTCAATGGGTCAAGAATGAGACACAAACATACTCAGAATTAAGGCATAATAACACGTGGCATATTACTCAATTATCTATATTCACCTAAATTTAATAATGCCCATTATTCATTATGCTCTCTTGGCACAGCCTCAGCTGGAAGAGAACTTCCTTTCTCTATGACTATAGATTCTTCATAATTACTTGATGTTGAAAAACTTAGCCAACAGCCACAGGGATGACCCTCCATCCCCACTGAAAGGCGAGTACAGGACAGAGGTGCAAACATAAACACCAAGCCCTTATCCCACTCTGAAGGAGATTTGACCTTTTCACTGACACTTCAGCAATTACTCTCAATTTTCTCCTGCTTATTGATGGATTTCTCCCATTTTTCCCACTCAAAGGGAAGCTGCATGGTCTGAAATTGCACTTTTTCACTTTAAATCTTGCCATTTTCTTCTTATGAATTTGCAGCACCGCGAAGTGGAACACCCACGGGACTTGTAGCTCACATCCACCCCTGAGGAGCACCCCTGCCATCAACGGGCCGCCCAGCCAGCCCCACCGTCTCCAGTCCTCCACGTGGACACGGGAACAATCACAGAACCGTCCCACAGCACTCCTTGGCAGAGATTTAAGGTACAGAAGTCCACATGTTTTCTTATTTTGAACACTTTATTAAAGGGATCGGAGGTGTTCTAGAACATTTTATCGAGTGTGCGCTACACAATGGTGGCCTCATTGTCTATTTCATTATTTTGTAATCAAAAGTTAAACCTGCATATGATGGATCCGGGAACATACGTGTCTGTGAACAACAAAACTCTGTAAAAACTTTAAAATAAAAAAATTTTTAAAAACTTAATCAAGTAGCAAATAAAGATCTTATGAACCTGAGAAAAAAAGTTACCCCTGCAATGATAAAGAGGCAAACATGGCTGTATGGAAATGAGATGGATGCAGACCTTGTTACTCTGATCCTGGGTGCTGGTGTTCCCACGGGCGGTTCGACGAGCGGATAAGAAAGTGCACAGGTGCGGGGGATGGTAGGCTGCATCCACTCTGTTTCTACACAAGCGGCTTTTCTCATCTGTCCTTGATGTCATCTCCTTTCTTACTTAAACATAAAACGTTAGTGTCAAGTCAATGCCGTTATAACAAGCTGATCATTCTCTGTCTTCGCAGTTTTCAAAGCTGCATTCAACTGTCCTTTGAAAAACATCCTTGATTCTCCATTAAAATTCAATTTGTTGATGTATGTATTTCAGGATGGGACTTCAGAGATCATTTTGAGAAATCAAAGGCTCTATTTTTTGAGACACGGTTCTTTGAAAAAACTGATCCATTGGGTACATACCGGTTTTCAAATTTGGTTGCTGTTTCCTTTAAAATATATAAATTTCCTAAGATAAAAAAGTATTCCAGCATGGGTTCACTTTGAAGACAGACCTTTGCAATAATACATTCTTAAAATGGCAAATTCATCTTTTAGCTGATGTAAAGAATTCAAAGGAAGTTAACATATGCTTTTTTCAAGATCATAAGTGTTTCTTTTTTCACACAAGGATCAGAAGAAAATCTTGATTGCCAAAAATACTTTTAAAATTCTACTGTATATGTATAGATTGTGGGAAAAGGAAAGGTCAAAGTCATGAAATTTTTGACAAGATAAAATAGATAAAAGAACACATTTCTCATGGCAGCTGTGGCCACCACATAAGCGTTAAGTGCTCAAATTAAATGTCATTGGACTCCTGGGTCAACATTTGCCTTAGAGACTTTCATTTCTTTTGTAGGATTCACAAAGGAAAGTCCCTCAAAATATTCCTTGGTCTAAAGAAGGAGGAAAACACCTAAGAGGCAGATTAGGTTTTCAGGGAAAATAACCAAAGTGATCAAGATAAGGTGGGGCCATCAGGGGAATCCAGAGAAGTGAATTTCTAGGCTCCAAAAGGCATATTCCATTTTTTTTAAAAATTACTGTTATAAAAGAATATGGGTTCCCCTAGATGTGAACTTGTTTGGTCCCAATTCAAACAAACAAAAAGAAACTAGCGTAAAATAACTGGGGGAAACCTGAATCTTACCAATGGTTTCAGAACTTTGGGGAATCATGGCTAATTTCCAGTTGTGGTAATAGCAGTTCCACATTTTAGAAGAACTTGCCTTTCAGAGATGCACGACTGCACGCTCAGTCTCTCAGTCACGTCTGACTCTTTGCGATCCCATCAGCAGCAATGGCTCCATGCAGTCCACCAGGTTTCTCTGTCCTGGGGTTTTCCAGGCAAGAATAGTGGAGTGGGTTGGCTTTGCCTCCTCCAGGGGATCTTCCCGACCGAGGGATGGAACCCACATCTCATACACTTCCTGCACTGGCAGGAAGATTCTCTACCACTGAGCCACCTGGGAAGAGATGCACACTGAAGTATTTATGCAAGAGCTGCTATCATATCTGATACCTGCCTCAAAGTAATCCCCAGATGAGGTATTTGAGAATTAAGATGAAACAAGACTGACCATACATGGACACTCACAAAAGCTGAATGATGAGACCAAGTGGTGTGCCATAATATCACCTCTAACTTTTTAGACATTTGAAAGTTTTGTCCTTTCTCTAATATTTTTCCCCTGGCGATAAATATTACATTTCAATCTGAAACACCTTAAAAGTATTTGATGACTTTAATTCTATAAAATTTTAGATTGGGTTCATTATGAAATAAATGTTTCTTTCTATGGCACTCTACTATTCTTAGTTGGTAAATTGCAAAAAAAAAAAAAAAAGTCACATTACTTTTATTCTTAAAAGTTAGCATGATATTGTTCCATCATCTGCTATACAATATACTTGCAAGTACACAGTATACTGGGCTTCCCTGGTGGCTCAGTGGTAAAGAATCCTCCTGCCAATGCAGGCAACTCAGATTCGATCCCTGGGTCAGGAAGATGCCCTTCAGGAGGAAATGGCAACCCCCTCCAGTATTCTTGCCTGGAGAATCCCATGGACAAAGCAGCCTGGTGGGCTACAGTCCATGGGGTCACAAATAGTCAGACACAACTTCAAGACTAAACAACAACAAAAACAATGAAGTACTCTAGGTGCTTCACATGCTATAACTTCAAAGAATTTGGCTAAAGCATATGTGCATATAAATATATTCTATGATCTGTAAAAGATACACAGATATTCTGTATAGAAGGAAATGCAGAAGACAAGTCTCATGGCTAATTTCCAGTTGTGGTAATAGCAGTTCCACATTTTAGAAGAACTTGCCTTTCAGAGATGCACGACTGCACGCTCAGTCTCTCAGTCACGTCTGACTCTTTGCGATCCCATCAGCAGCAATGGCTCCATGCAGTCCACCAGGTTTCTCTGTCCTGGGGTTTTCCAGGCAAGAATAGTGGAGTGGGTTGGCTTTGCCTCCTCCAGGGGATCTTCCCGACCGAGGGATGGAACCCACATCTCATACACTTCCTGCACTGGCAGGAAGATTCTCTACCACTGAGCCACCTGGGAAGAGATGCACACTGAAGTATTTATGCAAGAGCTGCTATCATATCTGATACCTGCCTCAAAGTAATCCCCAGATGAGGTATTTGAGAATTAAGATGAAACAAGACTGACCATACATGGACACTCACAAAAGCTGAATGATGAGACCAAGTGGTGTGCCATAATATCACCTCTAACTTTTTAGACATTTGAAAGTTTTGTCCTTTCTCTAATATTTTTCCCCTGGCGATAAATATTACATTTCAATCTGAAACACCTTAAAAGTATTTGATGACTTTAATTCTATAAAATTTTAGATTGGGTTCATTATGAAATAAATGTTTCTTTCTATGGCACTCTACTATTCTTAGTTGGTAAATTGCAAAAAAAAAAAAAAAAGTCACATTACTTTTATTCTTAAAAGTTAGCATGATATTGTTCCATCATCTGCTATACAATATACTTGCAAGTACACAGTATACTGGGCTTCCCTGGTGGCTCAGTGGTAAAGAATCCTCCTGCCAATGCAGGCAACTCAGATTCGATCCCTGGGTCAGGAAGATGCCCTTCAGGAGGAAATGGCAACCCCCTCCAGTATTCTTGCCTGGAGAATCCCATGGACAAAGCAGCCTGGTGGGCTACAGTCCATGGGGTCACAAATAGTCAGACACAACTTCAAGACTAAACAACAACAAAAACAATGAAGTACTCTAGGTGCTTCACATGCTATAACTTCAAAGAATTTGGCTAAAGCATATGTGCATATAAATATATTCTATGATCTGTAAAAGATACACAGATATTCTGTATAGAAGGAAATGCAGGAGACAAGTCTCCTGTGATGTAATTCCATTCAAAGTCCATTGACTGAAAGAGACACCTGTACCTCAACGTTCATTGCAGTTCTCTATACAATAGGTAGAACGTGGAAGCAACCTAGATGTTCATCGACAAATGAATGGATAAAGAAACTATGGTACATTTATACAATGGAATACTTCTCAGCCATAAAAAGAAACGCAGAAGAATCAGTCCTAATGAGGTGGATAAATCTAGAACCTATTATACAAGGTGAAGTAGTCAAAAAGAAAAGGACAAATATACTAACGTATATATATGGAATCTAGTAAGATGGTACCAATAAATTCACATGCAGAACAGCAATGGAAAAACAGACTTAGAGAGCAGACCTATGGTCATTGGGAGGAGGGAAGATAGGACGACAGGTATGGAAAGAGCAACAAGGAAACCTACAGTATCATATGTAATAGAGATTACCACTGTGGTTAAGCTGTAAGACTAAGGGAATGTACATGGGGACGAAGCACCAACCTGGGGGGTGGGAAGGGGGAAAGGGGAGGGAGGGCTCAGGGGAGAGGGGCCAGGGATATACCTATGACTGGGGATTATGTATACCTGTAAACAAGAAAACTCTGTAGAAACATATAACAACTTCGCTGTACACCTGAAGCTAATGCGACATTATAAAACAAATATATCCCAATAAAAAATTTTTTAAAAAAAGCCCATTGACCACAAACTCTCTCACTTCTGAACTGTGCTTCCTTTTTCTGTCATCCATTAGAGAGAAGCTTTTACAGGAGACAATAGTATCACCAAGAACTTTCTGCTGGGGTCTTGTTATTCCTGGACTCAACTTTGACACTCTCTTTGGCACTAGACTCCATTTTTTCCCCACGAACATGGATAAAAACTCACAGAAATACGACTACCATAGGTGCTGCTTTAGGGAGTGAGGACGTGAAAAACTCAAGAGAGCGCTCCGTGGGGAATGTGAGGGCCACTGGAGCACTTGGGACAGAGTGGGCTAGGTTGAATGTGGGTCGGAAAGGTGGTTCAGCCACTTTTTTAAATCTGTTTTTAATTGGAGGATAATTGTTGTCCAACCTTGTGTTGGTTTCCGCCACAAAACAACGTGAATCAGCCATAGGTATACATAGGTCCCTTCCCTCCCGAGTCTCCCTCTCGCCGCCACAGAGCACCAGGTTGAACTGCCTGCGTTACACAGCGACTCCCACTAGCTACCTATTTCACATATGGCGGCAAGCATGTGTGTACACGGGACCTCCTCGGTGGCGCTAGTGATAAAGAACCCGCCTGCCCAAGCAGGAGGTACAAGAGACCTGGGTTTGATCCCTGGGTCAGGAAGATCCCCTGGCCGAGGGCAGGGCGACCCACTGCAGTGATCTTGTCTGGGGAATCCCATGGGCAGAGGGGCCCTGCGGGTCACGGTCCAAGGCTGGCACAGGGTCAGCACGACTGAAGCGACCCAGCACGTGTGCACGCGGTGTGTACACGCCGACACTACTTCCTCCGTTCGTCCGGCCCTCTCCACCCCCGGCTGTGTCCACACGTCTGTTCTCTGTATCCGCGCCTCTCTATTCCCGCCCTGCAAACAGGTTCCTCCGTAACGTTTTTCTAGATTCCGCGTATATGCATTACTATTTGATATTTGTTCTTCTCTTCGTGACGTGCTTCCCTTTCTGTCACAGACTCTAGGTTCGTCCCCTCCACTGCAGTAAACTCTGCTTCCTGCTTCTGAAGGGGGCTCAGCCACTTCCGACGGGTCTCCACTCTCCTCGAAGTCTTCATTTAGGTCTCGTCGTCCTGACACCGATGTGGCGCTGTTTCCCCTCCTCTGCGTTTCTTACTTAAGAGGAACTCTAATTAAAGCCCGAGGGTAAACAACAAAGAAAGCAAAAGGTGTCCAGAGTAAGCAGGGGAGCAACTGAAATGTGATGTGGTCTGCACAGCAGGCACCTGCACTGGAGCTCTGAACCATAAACACCATCCAAGTATTTCCAGACGGGCTGCTTCCCCCCGAGGCTCTCTGATCCACTGCAGGGTCCGTCTTGTACCTACTTAAACACTGCCACGAGGGAGAAAGAAAACCTTCGTGCGTAGCATGGCACAATGAGATCTTACATGAGAACCGAAGGAGTGCATCTTCAAGTTGAACTGAAAACTTGAGTATTTCATGGGCCTTTTTAACAACTGTGTGCTATAGCTAGACTTTCTGATTTCAAACAGATTAATTCATTACACACCTCTCCCATGTATGAATGGGAGAAAGAAACTCATCATTCATTTAATGCCTCACCGGCTCCATTCCACGTGCAATGTAGCCTGCAAACATGCGTGTGTTATTTTCTCTTCTCCCCAGGTTGCAGGCAACTGCAGGAAACAAACTGTTGGGATTCATCGTGTAATCAATATCTTGTCCATTAAAACCTCAGCATCTCTCTACGCAGCCTCAGAACATTTAATCACTGTCACCAGCCCTGTGTAATCCAAGAGAGTGCAGTGTACTCCTCAATAAATATTTCATGCTTCTCTTTGGAGGGTTGTTTCTATTACCTCTAAAATACCCGGGAAGCAGTTTCTTGATTGTTCTTTGCTTTTGTAGCCATTCGCATGGTGCTTATCTCCTGCCTTCGCATGACTGTGACTTTGGGATTCTTGGTTTAACATATAGATGTAGGGAAATGTTTTCTCTTGCCTCAAACCAGTTTCCAAATGCTCCTTGGTGGTTTTGTTTTGTGAAAATTGTCTGAATAGTGTCTGAATTCTTAAGAGCTTCTCAGAGGAGTTCCCACAATGGCTCTGTTATTGCAGTGTCTTGTCACATTCATTTTTAAAGGTAGAGTAATGGATATGGGAAGAAGGAATCTGATACTTTCACCCAGGTTTTCCTAAACGCCTATCAGATGCAAGCAAGTAAATAAACCTGAAACCAACCAAAGTAAAAGATTAAGTTGAACCTGCCCCTGATTTCAAATAATGCAAATGTAACAGAAACAAAGAGCTCCTTTCTTTTTTTTCACTGAATATCTACTTCCTAAGATCAGATATCTGAATAGGTTCAGGCTAGGACCAACAATTACTACCACAAGGCTAAGTAATTTCTAGCTATTTATGATTTATTTTGAAGGAAAAAAAAAACAGAAAATATTTACACTTTATTTCTCACCTTCTAAAAAAAAATCTATATCATTTCACCCGACAATTATTTGACGGCAAATCACCTAAAATGACTGATGTCCCACAAGGCTGTTCCTCTCTTTATAAGACCATGTGCCCAACACTACGTAGCTGGAGAAGATACAAAGCATCTGGTTCATTAAGCTGGAAACATATTGTCCATACAGGAAGACAGGCTGGTAATTTACCATCCGCAGGCAGGAAAGACAGGCTTTACAATTCAGTCGTGCAGCTTTTAACCTGGGAACTTTACAAACTTAACAGCAAAGGCAATTCTGTTTTACTCTGCTTCCCTTCAAATCCCAAAGAAAGCAATATCTACTTTTTTTACAAAACAGAGCAGGCAATATGTTATATTGCCATAGTCAATTATATGAAGCTGTGTAAACTTTTCCAGCTATTACAGTCTTCACATCTCCCTGTGCTAATGTTGCCAGCACAAGACAGAAGCAGCTTCAAAGCATCGTCACAGCGACAGAAAGAGAAGGCAGCTGGCACTGCTCAGAGACTGAGCCCAGATGACCAGATTCCTGATCTATAAAACTGCGACGACACACATCGGGGGAACATCATGAGGGTTTTGTGAAGACAACTCACCAGCTATTTCCTTTTGTCAGGTAGACACTTGTTTACTGAACGAAGAATAGGAAAAAACTCTAAGAGGCTCTGTTGAGAGAAGCAAGGCAACCAAAATAACTACCAGAAAACCCACCTTTAATGAAAAAGAATGCTGGTGCTTAGTAATTCAGTCACGTCTGACTCTTTGCGACCCCTTGGATTGTAGGCCACCAGGCTCCTCGGTTCATGAGGATTCTCCAGGCAAGAACACGGAAGTGAGTTACTATGCCGTTCTCCGGGGGATCTTCCCGACCCAGGGATCAAACCCAGCTCTCTTGCATTGCAGACAGATTCTCTACAGTCTAAGCCACCAGGGAAGCCCAAGAATCCTGGAGTGGGCAGCCGATTCCTTCTCCAGGGGATCTTCCCAGCCCAGGAATTGAACTGGGGTCTCCTGCATTTCAGGCAGATTCTTTACCAGCTGAGCTACCAGGGACATCCAAAACTACTCACATTCAAACCAACTCTGTGCTCCAATGTACAGATTTGACAGAGTTCCATCAACAAGGTGGATTTTGAGGGACATACAAAGTCATCAGCCTCACCTTTAACGCCCATTAGACCTCGGTTATAACACAACATTCCCCGCAGGAAGGATGCAACACAAGTGCAAAAACCACGAACTTTCATTTGTTACTGATGACCAACCACCTCTTGGATCATTCTGAATTTAGGCTCCTTCTGCTGTATCTTGTGAAACATAGTAACTCCTGATAACATCAGAACACCAGCTCCTCAAAGGGTAGAGATGGGATAACTCTGACTGAGATAGGCCGACTCCAGGCATCAGTCCGGGCTTGAGGGCAGGGTCCCCTCTGGGCAAGGGACACGGCATATTCAGTTTATGTAATAAAACACTTCACCTTGTCTTCTAGATTGTCTCAAGGTTTCATTACCATTATAGATGACTATTTTCAAGCACCATCTCATCTGACATCATCTTTGATTTCCACAACTTGGAAGAACGTTGAGTAAATGTCCCTTGGACCATTTCGAAGAAGAGGAAAATTCGGGTTGAAGGACGTTCTTTGCCTTGCAAAGACAAGGTCACACAGCTGAAGAGCAAAGGAGCTGACCCCAGAATTCTGCTCTCCCACCCTTTAGACGCTATTGAACTGGGGTGCTGGAGAAGACTCTTCAGAGTCCCTTGGACTGCAAAGAGATCAAATCAATCCTAAAGGAAATCAACCCTGAATATTCTTTGGAAGGAGAAACGTTGAAGCTGAAGCTGAAGTTTCAATATTAAGACCACGTGATGGGAAGAGCCAACTCACTGGAAAAGATCCTGGTGCTGGAGAAGATTGAACGCAGAAGGAGAAGGTTGAGATGGATGGACGGCATCTCTGCCTCAATGGGTGTGAGTGCGAGCAAGCGCCAGGAGGCAGAGAAGGGCAGGGAGGCCTGGCGCGCTGCGGTCCATGCGGTCTCAAACGGCTGGACACGACTTACCAACTGGTCAGCGCTTACGTGGCTGCACTACCTTCTCACTTCTTGCAGATGGATTTCAGGAAACACCAAATATTAGGATTACTAGCCTATAATCTTCAAAGGTATCCTATTTCACATTTTACCAGGGGAAAGCCAGAGAAACACTGCTAAGATGTGTATACACTAGATAGAACAGGCTTTTCACAGAATAGTTTTGAGGTGTTTATACCATATTACTTTGTTCTTGCAGGAAAAACCCTTGGTCATTAGAATGACATACATTCCGCAGGAAGGATGCAACACAAGTGCAAAAACCACGAACTTTCATTTGTTACTGATGACCAACCACCTCTTGGATCATTCTGAATTTAGGCTCCTTCTGCTGTATCTTGTGAAACATAGTAACTCCTGATAACATCAGAACACCAGCTCCTCAAAGGGTAGAGATGGGATAACTCTGACTGAGATAGGCCGACTCCAGGCATCAGTCCGGGCTTGAGGGCAGGGTCCCCTCTGGGCAAGGGACACGGCATATTCAGTTTATGTAATAAAACACTTCACCTTGTCTTCTAGATTGTCTCAAGGTTTCATTACCATTATAGATGACTATTTTCAAGCACCATCTCATCTGACATCATCTTTGATTTCCACAACTTGGAAGAACGTTGAGTAAATGTCCCTTGGACCATTTCGAAGAAGAGGAAAATTCGGGTTGAAGGACGTTCTTTGCCTTGCAAAGACAAGGTCACACAGCTGAAGAGCAAAGGAGCTGACCCCAGAATTCTGCTCTCCCACCCTTTAGACGCTATTGAACTGGGGTGCTGGAGAAGACTCTTCAGAGTCCCTTGGACTGCAAAGAGATCAAATCAATCCTAAAGGAAATCAACCCTGAATATTCTTTGGAAGGAGAAACGTTGAAGCTGAAGCTGAAGTTTCAATATTAAGACCACGTGATGGGAAGAGCCAACTCACTGGAAAAGATCCTGGTGCTGGAGAAGATTGAACGCAGAAGGAGAAGGTTGAGATGGATGGACGGCATCTCTGCCTCAATGGGTGTGAGTGCGAGCAAGCGCCAGGAGGCAGAGAAGGGCAGGGAGGCCTGGCGCGCTGCGGTCCATGCGGTCTCAAACGGCTGGACACGACTTACCAACTGGTCAGCGCTTACGTGGCTGCACTACCTTCTCACTTCTTGCAGATGGATTTCAGGAAACACCAAATATTAGGATTACTAGCCTATAATCTTCAAAGGTATCCTATTTCACATTTTACCAGGGGAAAGCCAGAGAAACACTGCTAAGATGTGTATACACTAGATAGAACAGGCTTTTCACAGAATAGTTTTGAGGTGTTTATACCATATTACTTTGTTCTTGCAGGAAAAAACCCTTGGTCATTAGAATGAGAGAAATCTAAAATAGCATAAGTCATACTGAAAGCTCTGTTTTAAATGGAAACACCTCCTGTGACTGTGTTTAAACTCTGCAATGTGTTAGCCTTCGAAGTCTAATTGAGAAATTAATTCTCAAACTTAAGATTCACAAAGGGGGCTTCCCCTGGTGGTCCAGTGGGTAAGGACACCACCTTGCAGTGCAAGGGGCGCCAGTTCGATCCCTGGCCTGGAAAGATCCCACGTGCCGCGGAGCGGCTGGACCGATGTGTCCAATCACCGAGCCGGAGCTCTGGAGCGCATGCACCCAGAGCCGGCGCTCTGCAGCGACAGACGCCACCGCGATGGGAGGCCCACAGGAGCCAAAGAACAAAGACGGATGAAAATAGAGAAATGAAAGACCAACAGAAGTGGCCCGCCCGCTACCCTCCCTCCCCAACCCGACCCCCGCCCAAAATAAATAAATAAATAAATCTTTAAAATAAAAAAAAAAGATTCACAAAGGGATACCAAGACAGAGGAGCTTTTATTTAGCCCTACATGTGAAGTTTTTCACAAGATGTGGTGAAATAGCCGAGAAAAAAACCATGGCCTGAGTGTGAGAGACTTTCATCCCATAATGAAAAGACACACACATTTGGTTTTGCACACAGTCGGTGGACAGAGCCTCAGCCAGCACATCAGAGCTTCTCCGACAGATGGTTCTCTGGACGATGCTATTGTGATTCTGTGAATGCCAAGCAAGGAGAACACGAATGCAACACTGAAACTGGCTGTGGCCCTACTGAGCAGCTCAGTATCCCTGGCAAGCAAAGCCTGCTCTTAACTTGATAGCCACTGAATCTTTTCAAGAATTGTCCTTGTTCTTCTGTCTTACATTTCGGTGACCTTAAATGAAATGGTCTGTCCTTCACGTAAATACTGACTCCAGTGTCCAGGATGCACGCATCTATGCTGTCACGTCTGACTCGTTTCAGTCCCATGAATTGCCCCCAGGCTCCTCTGTCCATGGGATTCTCCAGGCAAGAAGACTGGCAGTGGGTCCGCAGTATACACTAGATAGAACAGGCTTTTCACAGAATAGTTTTAAGGTGTTTATACCATATTACTTTGTTCTTGCAGGAAAAAACCCTTGGTCATTAGAATGAGAGAAATCTAAAATAGCATAAGTCATACTGAAAGCTCTGTTTTAAATGGAAACACCTCCTGTGACTGTGTTTAAACTCTGCAATGTGTTAGCCTTCGAAGTCTAATTGAGAAATTAATTCTCAAACTTAAGATTCACAAAGGGGGCTTCCCCTGGTGGTCCAGTGGGTAAGGACACCACCTTGCAGTGCAAGGGGCGCCAGTTCGATCCCTGGCCTGGGAACATCCCACGTGCCGCGGAGCGGCTGGACTGATGTGTCCAATTACCGAGCTGGAGCTCTGGAGCGCATGCGCCCAGAGCCGGCGCTCTGCAGCGACAGACGCCACCGCGATGGGAGGCCCGCGGGAGCCAAAGAACAAAGACGGATGAAAATAGAGAAATGAAAGACCAACAGAAGTGGCCCGCCCGCTCCCCTCCCTCCCCAACCCGACCCCCGCCCAAAATAAATAAATAAATAAATCTTTAAAATAAAAAAAAAAGATTCACAAAGGGATACCAAGACAGAGGAGCTTTTATTTAGCCCTACATGTGAAGTTTTTCACAAGATGTGGTGAAATAGCCGAGAAAAAAACCATGGCCTGAGTGTGAGAGACTTTCATCCCATAATGAAAAGACACACACATTTGGTTTTGCACACAGTCGGTGGACAGAGCCTCAGCCAGCACATCAGAGCTTCTCCGACAGATGGTTCTCTGGACGATGCTATTGTGATTCTGTGAATGCCAAGCAAGGAGAACACGAATGCAACACTGAAACTGGCTGTGGCCCTACTGAGCAGCTCAGTATCCCTGGCAAGCAAAGCCTGCTCTTAACTTGATAGCCACTGAATCTTTTCAAGAATTGTCCTTGTTCTTCTGTCTTACATTTCGGTGACCTTAAATGAAATGGTCTGTCCTTCACGTAAATACTGACTCCAGTGTCCAGGATGCACGCATCTACGCTGTCACGTCTGACTCGTTTCAGTCCCATGAACTGTAGCCCCCCAGGCTCCTCTGTCCATGGGATTCTCCAGGCAAGAAGACTGGAGTGGGCTACCGCGCCCTCCGCCAGGGCATCTTCCTGACCCAGGGACTGACCCCACATCTCCTGTGTCTCCTGCTGTGCAGGGAGATTCCTTATTGCTGAGCCACCAATGTCCAAAATATGTAATGTCAAAGATAATCCATTTGTCATGTATGAAAGTATGGAAGCACAATAGCAAGTCTACACCAGCACACAGAATGCTAGGTCTGTTCCACCCTTGAGTGTGAGAACAACTGCTACCATGCCTGATCCCGAACATGCAAGTCATCATAGTTGAAACGTACTGGATCCGATCAACTGCATCCAGCTCTAGAATCTGGGGGTCCAGGCTAGTTCTCCTCACCTGCCTTGGCAGGCACCCTCTTCCTTCTCCACTGTTCTATGGGTATGCCTCTGAATCTTAGTTAACCTCACGCAGACATATATTTCAGCACTGGTAACATTCATCAGTTTAAATCAGAACTTACTGGGGCTTCCCTGGTGGTCCAATGGGTGGAGAGTCCACCTTGCAGTGCAAGGGGCACCGGTTTGATCCCTCGCCTGGGAGGATCCCACGTGCCATGGAACGCCTGGACTGGTGTGTCCAGTTATGTGCGCCTAGAGCCGGTGCTCTGCAGCGAGAGAGGCCACTGTAATGGGAGGCCCACACAGGCCAAAGAATAAAGATGGGTGAAAAATAAAAACAAATAAAAAACCAATAAAAGAAGCCAAAATTTTTTAAAAATCAGAACTTACGGATATAAAGTGCCTCCTGCCTTAACCACTTGACCTGGGAAGTTCCTCACTAAACGACTTGGACCCACAATGTCTATCCGTCTCCTTTTCTCCAGGGAAACACTTCACACGTTTCTACACAGAAATCACAACTGCCTCCTTGTCTCCATCAGCCGTTTCTTACTCTCCTCAACTTGGTCTTGGGAGACAAAGGAATCTTTCCCCCATCTCTCTTTTTCTAAATGTAAAACATCTCGATTTCTACTCTTTGCTGAACCACAATGCTGACATGACACAGGGGAGCTGTCACGTCTGACTCGTTTCAGTCCTGACTGTACCCCAGGCTCCTCTGTCCATGGGATTCTCCAGGCAAGAAGACTGGAGTGGGCTACCGCGCCCTCCGCCAGGGCATCTTCCTGACCCAGGGACTGACCCCACATCTCCTGTGTCTCCTGCTGTGCAGGGAGATTCCTTATTGCTGAGCCACCAATGTCCAAAATATGTAATGTCAAAGATAATCCATTTGTCATGTATGAAAGTATGGAAGCACAATAGCAAGTCTACACCAGCACACAGAATGCTAGGTCTGTTCCACCCTTGAGTGTGAGAACAACTGCTACCATGCCTGATCCCGAACATGCAAGTCATCATAGTTGAAACGTACTGGATCCGATCAACTGCATCCAGCTCTAGAATCTGGGGGTCCAGGCTAGTTCTCCTCACCTGCCTTGGCAGGCACCCTCTTCCTTCTCCACTGTTCTATGGGTATGCCTCTGAATCTTAGTTAACCTCACGCAGACATATATTTCAGCACTGGTAACATTCATCAGTTTAAATCAGAACTTACTGGGGCTTCCCTGGTGGTCCAATGGGTGGAGAGTCCACCTTGCAGTGCAAGGGGCACCGGTTTGATCCCTCGCCTGGGAGGATCCCACGTGCCATGGAACGCCTGGACTGGTGTGTCCAGTTATGTGCGCCTAGAGCCGGTGCTCTGCAGCGAGAGAGGCCACTGTAATGGGAGGCCCACACAGGCCAAAGAATAAAGATGGGTGAAAAATAAAAACAAATAAAAAACCAATAAAAGAAGCCAAAATTTTTTAAAAATCAGAACTTACGGATATAAAGTGCCTCCTGCCTTAACCACTTGACCTGGGAAGTTCCTCACTAAACGACTTGGACCCACAATGTCTATCCGTCTCCTTTTCTCCAGGGAAACACTTCACACGTTTCTACACAGAAATCACAACTGCCTCCTTGTCTCCATCAGCCGTTTCTTACTCTCCTCAACTTGGTCTTGGGAGACAAAGGAATCTTTCCCCCATCTCTCTTTTTCTAAATGTAAAACATCTCGATTTCTACTCTTTGCTGAACCACAATGCTGACATGACACAGGGGAGAAAACGCCTGAGCAACACGTAACCTTTCTGGGTACAAGCCGGCACAATTCTGAGGGGGAGTCAGGGATCCCCCAAACAGGCTCTATCATTAGAGCACAACACCTTACATAGTTAGGACAACTGTCTTCCTGTGACGATCTACTCTTCTAGCAACTTCCAAATATACAGCACAGTGGTACCAACACAGTCGCCATGCCGCACCTTGCGTCCCCATGACCCACTGACTCCACAGCTGAAGTCTGCCGCGTAAGCCCCTGCCTCCCTCTATCCAGGCAGCCCACTCCCACCTCCGTCACTCGTGGATCTGCTCTCGACATCCAGGAGAAGGACACTTTCTCAACGTGAACAAGGGAGGGCGTCTAAACCTCACTGCATTTGCCTAATAATGCCTTTTGCCAACTCTACTTGCTTCAAACTAAACCCTAACCTCCAGTACCCTGGTAGAGCAGATAGCACAGCCAAAAGGCAGAGAGGACTCATCCCTGAACCGTCAGCCTTCTGAGGCTCATTCTCTGGAATTTAAGAATGTTTAAATATACTCTTTAGTATACCTGATTTTTCTCTTAATGCTTAATATTGAGAAAATTACAACTGTACTGTATTCTCCCAAACCTTCCCCATCCCCTTGGGTCTCAAAAAAAATGTTTTTAATTCTTCCCTTTTATTTATTTTTGGGACTCCCCCGTAGCTCAGCTGGTAAAGAATCCACTTGCAATGCAGGAGACCCCAGTTTGATTCCTGGGGTCAGGAAGATCCTCTGGAGAAGGAATAGGCTGCCCACTGCAGGATTCGTGGGCTTCCCTGGTGGCTCAGATGGTAAAGAATCTTCCTGCAATGTGGGAGACTGGGGTTTGATCCCTGGGTTAGGAAAGTCCCCTGGAGAAGGGAAAGGCTACCCTCTCCAGTCTCAGGAAATTTGTTTTTATTCATTTTTTAATTGGTGGAAAATTGCTTTACAACTTTGTGTTGGTTTCTGCCATACAACAATGTGAATTAGTCATATATATATATATATATATATATATATATATATATATATATGTATATATATATATCCTTTCCTTCAAGAACTATTTTCTCTCACAGATATAACTTCTACTATTCACTACAAGAGTTTATTTTGAAACTCAGAAACTGATCATATCTTTCCCTTTATGTTTCTGTGGCACCACTATTCACAGAGTAGTAAACAAAGAATGACTCCATGACTGCCTGACTGGACCAGATAAAGAAGGGAGGGGGTCAGGGATCCCCCAAACAGGCTCTATCATTAGAGCACAACACCTTACATAGTTAGGACAACTGTCTTCCTGTGACGATCTACTCTTCTAGCAACTTCCAAATATACAGCACAGTGGTACCAACACAGTCGCCATGCCGCACCTTGCGTCCCCATGACCCACTGACTCCACAGCTGAAGTCTGCCGCGTAAGCCCCTGCCTCCCTCTATCCAGGCAGCCCACTCCCACCTCCGTCACTCGTGGATCTGCTCTCGACATCCAGGAGAAGGACACTTTCTCAACGTGAACAAGGGAGGGCGTCTAAACCTCACTGCATTTGCCTAATAATGCCTTTTGCCAACTCTACTTGCTTCAAACTAAACCCTAACCTCCAGTACCCTGGTAGAGCAGATAGCACAGCCAAAAGGCAGAGAGGACTCATCCCTGAACCGTCAGCCTTCTGAGGCTCATTCTCTGGAATTTAAGAATGTTTAAATATACTCTTTAGTATACCTGATTTTTCTCTTAATGCTTAATATTGAGAAAATTACAACTGTACTGTATTCTCCCAAACCTTCCCCATCCCCTTGGGTCTCAAAAAAAATGTTTTTAATTCTTCCCTTTTATTTATTTTTGGGACTCCCCCGTAGCTCAGCTGGTAAAGAATCCACTTGCAATGCAGGAGACCCCAGTTTGATTCCTGGGGTCAGGAAGATCCTCTGGAGAAGGAATAGGCTGCCCACTGCAGGATTCGTGGGCTTCCCTGGTGGCTCAGATGGTAAAGAATCTTCCTGCAATGTGGGAGACTGGGGTTTGATCCCTGGGTTAGGAAAGTCCCCTGGAGAAGGGAAAGGCTACCCTCTCCAGTCTCAGGAAATTTGTTTTTATTCATTTTTTAATTGGTGGAAAATTGCTTTACAACTTTGTGTTGGTTTCTGCCATACAACAATGTGAATTAGTCATATATATATATATATATATATATATATATATATATGTATATATATATATATCCTTTCCTTCAAGAACTATTTTCTCTCACAGATATAACTTCTACTATTCACTACAAGAGTTTATTTTGAAACTCAGAAACTGATCATATCTTTCCCTTTATGTTTCTGTGGCACCACTATTCACAGAGTAGTAAACAAAGAATGACTCCATGACTGCCTGACTGGACCAGATAAAGAAGGGCAGGAAATACTGATTTTTAAAGAGCATTAAAGAGTTGATAATATTATGTCTTCCCATCTTCATGTATTCTGAGTATGAAAAACATTATCTGTTGAACAGTCACAGTCTATGACGCTGAGGGGCCCTATTTCACTGAAAAAGGTTAACAGATGTGGTTTTATCTCTTCTTTTTTCCACACGAATAAGTCACTTGATCCCCACTCCGTGACAGAAATGTTCATCACCCTCAGGAGACCACCCAAACACCC
This sequence comes from Tragulus kanchil, assembly GCA_022376925.1. Taxonomy (NCBI): domain Eukaryota; kingdom Metazoa; phylum Chordata; class Mammalia; order Artiodactyla; family Tragulidae; genus Tragulus; species Tragulus kanchil. The sequence continues at coordinate 163,757,252 of JAIOJX010000003.1, read as the reverse complement.
AACAAACTGCCTGAGATTCAGGGCAATAAAGTCTCAGCCTCCTGTCCAAACACCAGCAAAAAGATCTGGCACCTCAGGAGCTGACTGCTACATTGTGTCCCTTTGTCACACAGAGTGGTTGCCAGGGGTGACCCTGCACCACTAGATGCAGGATGCTTTTCTGCTGAGGCCAGGATGCCCTTTCTGGTCCAGGTCCCAGGACAAGCCACAGGGACACGGCCCCTACTGGATGCCGAAGTGTCCATTCATTTAATTCCCCACTCCTACCCAGAGAGTGCTTCTCCTAACAGAATCACTGTACGAGCGCGAGCTAGTGAGAAGCCTTCCCAGCATTGGCTGGGGATGTCACCCCTTGAACCCTAGGCAGGGGGGGTCACCAGCCTAGACTCACACTTTTCTCAAGGAAGTTATGTTTCAAAAACTAAGTTTTAAGTGTAACAGAGATCTCTTTCCCTTTCCTGCCACCAGAGCTCAGCTAACGCTCCCAGAATCCACTCTGACGGCTCTGCCAGTTGACCTCAGAGAACATTCTGGTACCTTACCTCCCTAAGGAGGGTAGGCTTCCCAATGTAAAGTGATCTTCTCGCCCCCATGGCCAGTTTCACACACTTGAAGTCCCCAAAAACGGCAGTCCAATAAAGCCACCAAAAACTATACTGAAATTCCAGAAAAATGGTTGCTAAGCTGTCAAGCTTTGCACAACTCGGCAACGACTTCTTTTTGTGTACATTTGGAACTGGAACACAAGTTTCCTAACCCCAGAGCCCCAGGAAATGTGTCCGTTTTGTTTCCCCAGAGCCATCTGTGCCTTTTAGAAGCAGAGATAGGCACACACGCACTGAAGCCGCTTCCGCTTCTTCATGAAAACCCCAGCCGGTGGTATCATCAGGGCGGCCACATAAGCCAACACCACAAGCAACCGTTTCTCGGGGCTGTACTTTTCCAACCAGAGGGATTTAGAGTTTTCTGGACAAGTGAGACACTAAACACACACTTGATATGGACACAAAATATTAATATCTGAAATGATCAGAAAAGAGGAAGAGACTTTGCTCCATCTGGACCCTTTCAATAGTCCTCTTCCTTCGCAGAGTGACAGCAAACCCAAGAAGGACAAGATGAGCAAGGCTGCAGAGAAGAGGTCCACAGTGGAGATGCACAAAAGCTTGAAGCCATGTCCCGGAAGGATGATGCAAGACCAGGGGAGCCTCTCACGGTCACAAGAGAAAACCGTGTGAAGTCCAGACTTCCAGGAAGGAGGTGAGCTATTTGAAGAAACCTGGTCCTGTTCTGTGTTGACCACCTGCAGCGACGCCGTTCTGCCTCATGGTCTATCAGATACACATCTATACACACCCACGCCCTGAACCTACTACCCAGCCTTTGCGTGTCTCAGAGACACATGAGCTCAGGAGAAATAATGTGCATGTGGTCACCTTCCGACCTCTATTATGCATAAGGCCATTTAGCCACAAACACGGCTTCTGTTTGAAAAGAATAAAGATCTGCACAGAGCCTACAATTGGAAGAGAAAATCACGGACAAAAACAGCTGTCAAATTCTCTAGCCTTGGAGGAAAATAGGCTTTGGGCCTCTTCATATTTCCATAGCTCTCACCTCGCAGAGACCATTCCACCGGAGGAAGTTTGTCCCTTGTGTGTCACCACGAAACCCTCTCTCATACCAGTTCTCTAAGGAGGGTAGGCTTCCCAATGTAAAGTGATCTTCTCGCCCCCATGGCCAGTTTCACACACTTGAAGTCCCCAAAAACGGCAGTCCAATAAAGCCACCAAAAACTATACTGAAATTCCAGAAAAATGGTTGCTAAGCTGTCAAGCTTTGCACAACTCGGCAACGACTTCTTTTTGTGTACATTTGGAACTGGAACACAAGTTTCCTAACCCCAGAGCCCCAGGAAATGTGTCCGTTTTGTTTCCCCAGAGCCATCTGTGCCTTTTAGAAGCAGAGATAGGCACACACGCACTGAAGCCGCTTCCGCTTCTTCATGAAAACCCCAGCCGGTGGTATCATCAGGGCGGCCACATAAGCCAACACCACAAGCAACCGTTTCTCGGGGCTGTACTTTTCCAACCAGACGGATTTAGAGTTTTCTGGACAAGTGAGACACTAAACACACACTTGATATGGACACAAAATATTAATATCTGAAATGATCAGAAAAGAGGAAGAGACTTTGCTCCATCTGGACCCTTTCAATAGTCCTCTTCCTTCGCAGAGTGACAGCAAACCCAAGAAGGACAAGATGAGCAAGGCTGCAGAGAAGAGGTCCACAGTGGAGATGCACAAAAGCTTGAAGCCATGTCCCGGAAGGATGATGCAAGACCAGGGGAGCCTCTCACGGTCACAAGAGAAAACCGTGTGAAGTCCAGACTTCCAGGAAGGAGGTGAGCTATTTGAAGAAACCTGGTCCTGTTCTGTGTTGACCACCTGCAGCGACGCCGTTCTGCCTCATGGTCTATCAGATACACATCTATACACACCCACGCCCTGAACCTACTACCCAGCCTTTGCGTGTCTCAGAGACACATGAGCTCAGGAGAAATAATGTGCATGTGGTCACCTTCCGACCTCTATTATGCATAAGGCCATTTAGCCACAAACACGGCTTCTGTTTGAAAAGAATAAAGATCTGCACAGAGCCTACAATTGGAAGAGAAAAATCACGGACAAAAACAGCTGTCAAATTCTCTAGCCTTGGAGGAAAATAGGCTTTGGGCCTCTTCATATTTCCATAGCTCTCACCTCGCAGAGACCATTCCACCGGAGGAAGTTTGTCCCTTGTGTGTCACCACGAAACCCTCTCTCATAGCCTACATTCCTCTTGAAGTTTTGCCTCTAGTTATTTTGCTGCAAGTTGAGAAAGGAAGAGTAATAACCTTTCTTTAGGTCATGATCTCAGTTATCGAAAGGCAACTTTTACATCTGAAATAATAACTATATATTAACTGGCCTCTGGAAACAGGAGAGAGTGAATTTTTATGCTTTTAAAAATATATGCAAATCCCCTCAACTGTACCTATGATTCCTCTCTGAACATCCAACACTGAAGCAGCCCCTCCCTTACCCTGCACCGAACGTGACTTCTCACCAAGGGCGTTTTTCTCTTTTTTTCCTGAACACACAGGCAACACTTGGGCCCTTCTGTTATGTCAGGGAGCTGTGTGGGTTTTGTTCAGATCACCCTGCACCTGCTTTCACAGTCAACACATAAAAACAGCACCCAGCCTCCCTGGAAAGGGGTGGAAGCTTGGTCAGCAGAACTTCCTGAAGAGCATTCTTCTGAGAAAACAAATCATGATTAGAAAGCAGAGGCAGGGTTTGTGAAGAAACCTTTCTAGTCAAGCTCCAATGTGCACAAAGGCATGGCTGGTCCAGTCCCCACGGGGGCGCCCCCAGACCTTCCTGCTCTGCTCTGTCACCCAGATTTCACCCTGATCTCCTTTCTCTCTCTGTTGTTTCTCCAAAAGTGGAAATCTTGTGTGTAAAACCTCAGCTTTTCTCCCTCTGGGAAAGTCTCTCCAGACCACCTGCAGCGACGCCGTTCTGCCTCATGGTCTATCAGATACACATCTATACACACCCACGCCCTGAACCTACTACCCAGCCTTTGCGTGTCTCAGAGACACATGAGCTCAGGAGAAATAATGTGCATGTGGTCACCTTCCGACCTCTATTATGCATAAGGCCATTTAGCCACAAACACGGCTTCTGTTTGAAAAGAATAAAGATCTGCACAGAGCCTACAATTGGAAGAAAAATCACGGACAAAAACAGCTGTCAAATTCTCTAGCCTTGGAGGAAAATAGGCTTTGGGCCTCTTCATATTTCCATAGCTCTCACCTCGCAGAGACCATTCCACCGGAGGAAGTTTGTCCCTTGTGTGTCACCACGAAACCCTCTCTCATAGCCTACATTCCTCTTGAAGTTTTGCCTCTAGTTATTTTGCTGCAAGTTGAGAAAGGAAGAGTAATAACCTTTCTTTAGGTCATGATCTCAGTTATCGAAAGGCAACTTTTACATCTGAAATAATAACTATATATTAACTGGCCTCTGGAAACAGGAGAGAGTGAATTTTTATGCTTTTAAAAATATATGCAAATCCCCTCAACTGTACCTATGATTCCTCTCTGAACATCCAACACTGAAGCAGCCCCTCCCTTACCCTGCACCGAACGTGACTTCTCACCAAGGGCGTTTTTCTCTTTTTTTCCTGAACACACAGGCAACACTTGGGCCCTTCTGTTATGTCAGGGAGCTGTGTGGGTTTTGTTCAGATCACCCTGCACCTGCTTTCACAGTCAACACATAAAAACAGCACCCAGCCTCCCTGGAAAGGGGTGGAAGCTTGGTCAGCAGAACTTCCTGAAGAGCATTCTTCTGAGAAAACAAATCATGATTAGAAAGCAGAGGCAGGGTTTGTGAAGAAACCTTTCTAGTCAAGCTCCAATGTGCACAAAGGCATGGCTGGTCCAGTCCCCACGGGGGCGCCCCCAGACCTTCCTGCTCTGCTCTGTCACCCAGATTTCACCCTGATCTCCTTTTCTCTCTCTCTGTTGTTTTCTCTCCAAAAGTGGAAATCTTTTGTGTGTAAAAACCTCGGTCAAAATAAAGCTTTAGGGCTTCCCAGGTGGTCCAGTGGGTAAAAAGTCTGCCGTCCAGTGCAAGGGGCACTGGTTCGATCCCTGGCCCGGGAAGATCCCATGTGCTGCAGAGTGGCTGGACCGGTGTGTCCAACTACCGAGCTGGAGCTCTGGAGCGCATGCGCCCAGAGCCGGCGCTCTGCAACGAGAGAGGCCACTGCAATGGGAGGCCCACACAGGCCAAAGAACAAAGATGGATGAAAATAGATAAATTAAAAAAAAAAAAAAACACACAATAAAAGAGGCCAAAAGAAAAAAAAAGCTTTAGTAAAAGAAACAGGACGGCCAACTTAAATCTGACAAAGGAATCTTTTAAGAGGAACCTGCAGGTGGTCCTAGTGGTAGAGAGCCTGCCGGCCAATGCAGGAGATGTAAGAGACAGGGCTTTGATCCCTGGGTCAGGAAGATCCCCTGGAGGCGGAAATGGCACTCCAGGATTTTTACCTGGTGAACCCCCTGGGCAGAGGAGCCTGGCAGTCCATAGGGTCGCCAAGAGTCAGATACAGCTGAAGCACCTTAACACACACAAGGTCTGCTGAAGAAGGTATCATGACCAGGAGCTAAGTGCATTTTGTATGGAGGTACACAAACTTGTTTCAGGACACCATTAAAATCTGGATGACACCACCAACAAAATGCCTGGCTTCCTTGACATCTCAGGAAGATCACTAGTAAATCATCAGGAGAGAATTTCATTTTTTCCTGTGGGGGATCACCCTGCACCTGCTTTCACAGTCAACACATAAAAACAGCACCCAGCCTCCCTGGAAAGGGGTGGAAGCTTGGTCAGCAGAACTTCCTGAAGAGCATTCTTCTGAGAAAACAAATCATGATTAGAAAGCAGAGGCAGGGTTTGTGAAGAAACCTTTCTAGTCAAGCTCCAATGTGCACAAAGGCATGGCTGGTCCAGTCCCCACGGGGGCGCCCCCAGACCTTCCTGCTCTGCTCTGTCACCCAGATTTCACCCTGATCTCCTTTTCTCTCTCTCTGTTGTTTTCTCTCCAAAAGTGGAAATCTTTTGTGTGTAAAAACCTCGGTCAAAATAAAGCTTTAGGGCTTCCCAGGTGGTCCAGTGGGTAAAAAGTCTGCCGTCCAGTGCAAGGGGCACTGGTTCGATCCCTGGCCCGGGAAGATCCCATGTGCTGCAGAGTGGCTGGACCGGTGTGTCCAACTACCGAGCTGGAGCTCTGGAGCGCATGCGCCCAGAGCCGGCGCTCTGCAACGAGAGAGGCCACTGCAATGGGAGGCCCACACAGGCCAAAGAACAAAGATGGATGAAAATAGATAAATTAAAAAAAAAAAAAAACACACAATAAAAGAGGCCAAAAGAAAAAAAAAGCTTTAGTAAAAGAAACAGGACGGCCAACTTAAATCTGACAAAGGAATCTTTTAAGAGGAACCTGCAGGTGGTCCTAGTGGTAGAGAGCCTGCCGGCCAATGCAGGAGATGTAAGAGACAGGGCTTTGATCCCTGGGTCAGGAAGATCCCCTGGAGGCGGAAATGGCACTCCAGGATTTTTACCTGGTGAACCCCCTGGGCAGAGGAGCCTGGCAGTCCATAGGGTCGCCAAGAGTCAGATACAGCTGAAGCACCTTAACACACACAAGGTCTGCTGAAGAAGGTATCATGACCAGGAGCTAAGTGCATTTTGTATGGAGGTACACAAACTTGTTTCAGGACACCATTAAAATCTGGATGACACCACCAACAAAATGCCTGGCTTCCTTGACATCTCAGGAAGATCACTAGTAAATCATCAGGAGAGAATTTCATTTTTTTCCTGTGTTTTAACTATCCATTTATTTACTTGGCTATGTTGGGCCATAGTTGCGGCACACAGGCTCTCCACTGCAGCGCACAGGCCTCTCTGGTTGAGGCCCACAGGCTCAGGAGTTGCAGCAAGCAGGCTTAGTTGCTCTGCAGTATGTGGAAATTTCCCAATGCTCTTTCATAAATAGAGTAACATTTATGGTGAATAAATTATTTTAATATTGGGGATTTTTATTACCTGCCCAGCTCTTGAATACATTTGGAGAATACTATGCACTAACTGCCTGTGCCCTGACCCCCACCCCAAATGCACATGTTGAAATCTAATTCCCCAAATGGTAGCAATGAGAGACAGGGCCTTTGGGAGGCGATAGGTCATAAGGCCGTGAATGGATCAGTGTCCTTATAAAAGAGACCCCAAGAGCGGCCCTGTCTCTTCTGCCATGAGAAAACACCATCAGAAGATGGTCATCTTACACCAGGAGGCAGACCCGTCCCTTCCTGCCCATGAGGACACCCTGAGCAGACGGTCATCTTACACCAGGAGCCAGGCCCTCACGAGGTGCAGTGTCTGCAGAGCCTTCATCCTGGGCTCCAAGCCTTCAGAACTGGGAGAAATGAATTTCTGCTGTTTACATGGTAACCAGTCCATGGTATTTTTGTTATAGAAGCCAGAACAGAGCAAAAGAGTCTGTAATGAAAATGAGATTGTATTTTGTCATATTTTTTATCCATACCGTATCTTATCAAAAAAATGCCCTCTTAAGCTTTTCAATGAAATAAGTATGGGTCAGAAACCCTGAGGCGGAAAGGGCACTCCAGGATTTTTACCTGGTGAACCCCCTGGGCAGAGGAGCCTGGCAGTCCATAGGGTCGCCAAGAGTCAGATACAGCTGAAGCACCTTAACACACACAAGGTCTGCTGAAGAAGGTATCATGACCAGGAGCTAAGTGCATTTTGTATGGAGGTACACAAACTTGTTTCAGGACACCATTAAAATCTGGATGACACCACCAACAAAATGCCTGGCTTCCTTGACATCTCAGGAAGATCACTAGTAAATCATCAGGAGAGAATTTCATTTTTTTCCTGTGTTTTAACTATCCATTTATTTACTTGGCTATGTTGGGCCATAGTTGCGGCACACAGGCTCTCCACTGCAGCGCACAGGCCTCTCTGGTTGAGGCCCACAGGCTCAGGAGTTGCAGCAAGCAGGCTTAGTTGCTCTGCAGTATGTGGAAATTTCCCAATGCTCTTTCATAAATAGAGTAACATTTATGGTGAATAAATTATTTTAATATTGGGGATTTTTATTACCTGCCCAGCTCTTGAATACATTTGGAGAATACTATGCACTAACTGCCTGTGCCCTGACCCCCACCCCAAATGCACATGTTGAAATCTAATTCCCCAAATGGTAGCAATGAGAGACAGGGCCTTTGGGAGGCGATAGGTCATAAGGCCGTGAATGGATCAGTGTCCTTATAAAAGAGACCCCAAGAGCGGCCCTGTCTCTTCTGCCATGAGAAAACACCATCAGAAGATGGTCATCTTACACCAGGAGGCAGACCCGTCCCTTCCTGCCCATGAGGACACCCTGAGCAGACGGTCATCTTACACCAGGAGCCAGGCCCTCACGAGGTGCAGTGTCTGCAGAGCCTTCATCCTGGGCTCCAAGCCTTCAGAACTGGGAGAAATGAATTTCTGCTGTTTACATGGTAACCAGTCCATGGTATTTTTGTTATAGCAGCCAGAACAGAGCAAAAAGAGTCTGTAATGAAAATGAGATTGTATTTTGTCATATTTTTTTATCCATACCGTATCTTATCAAAAAAAAAATGCCCTCTTTAAAAGCAATTCATTATTGAAATTACTGGGGTCCAAATGTATATAATCACCAACCTAATTTTTTTACTCCAGACATTTCACAAAAGCAACCCATCGCCTCATAGTGACGGGAGCACGCACTGCTAATGCCGGATGTCTGCAGGCTGAAGTTCTAAGTGCCGTAGCTACAATGGGGGTGTTTTCTCTGTCCCCTCTCTATTATGCTGCTGTCATTTCAATTATCAATGAACCTGTAGTTGCTTTGCCTTTTAAAAGCTCTCACCAGAAAAAAAAAAAAAAAGAAATTCTCATCTATTTCATAATGAGAAGCTCTCCATCTACAGTCAAACGACCAGACACAAAGCCCATATTTTCTGCAAAGCCTACCATCATTTTGGCATTTTTCTTGATTTGCCTCCAATTTCAAGCCATTGTCCTGTTACACGCTTTTTAATCTGATCACTGCTTCTCTCTGCAACTATTTCTTAGGCTGTTGTAATCTTCCACCGGTCTTCTTTCCTCCTACTTTGCGTGGAGGCTGAATGCGTGCCTGGTCGTTCAGGAATTTATTCGTTTCACAGTCACCTCTGGTCACCTGCACCTCTCCTGGCTCGCTTTTCCAGAAAGTTGTTAGCCTCACTTTGCATCTCTCCACATCTTGCTCCAGAATGATTTGTCATTCCCGTTGTCCTCAGGAATCATTTTTGTTTTCTAACTGCAAAGCTAAATAAGCTGGATGCCTTTTCTGCCACTTTGGCAAATTCACTCTCAGGTGAACTTTTCTAATCAGGACCTAGAGAGCCCCTAAAAATTAAGGTCAGAATCGCTCCCTTTCAAGAATGCTGTGAACCATGGTGAGCACAGAGCTCTTCTCTACATATGAAGGAATATCTGACTAAGGCACTCCTCTTGTGTAAAGGCTTTTCCTTACGTTTTCCACACCCGGGCCCCTTCAGGTCTGCTGTCTCACAGTCTCAAACCTATGAGCAACCCAATGCAGACAAAGACAACGGCCAGACTAGACTTAGAAGCTGAACTCTGACCCACAGTCTGCAGCAACCAGTCCAGGAAACCAATGCACTACCTACAGTCACCCATCCAGGAGCTAACCTATCATCAGCAAGTCAGACCTATGCAAAGTCAGACCATTGTCTTTACTGTTATTTTTTTATTTATCTTTATGTTTTAGCCACACCATGGGGCGTGTGGGATCTTAGTTCCTGAACCAGGGATCGAACCCACAGCCCCTGCATCGGAAGCATGGAGTCTCAATTACTGGACCAGCAGGGCAGTGCCTGGACCATTATCTTTAGATAGAAAAGTCCAGGAAGGTAAAGAGTAACCCCTGTAACGATTAGCCCTAAACAGACAGGACTTGCTCAATTACTGACAGCTTCCCTGATCTCTGGCCCCACGTCCAACTTAGAACCAACCAGAGCCTCTAACCACTCACATAGGATGCCCGGCTTCTCAGCTTCTCTGTGACAGTGCCCTCCCTTTGGGGCATACCTGGAGCCTTTCTTTTCCACTAGAGAACTTCTCCACCGGCTGCCTTTGTGAGTTAGTGTGTTAGTCACTCAGTCGTGTCCGACTTTTTGTGACTCCAAGGACTGCCGTCCACCAGGCTCCTCTGTCCAGGGATTCTCCAGGCGAGAACCCTGGCGTGGGTGGCCCTGCCCTCTCCAGGGGATCTTCCCGACCCAGGGATCCAGCCTGGCTCTCCAGCACTGCAGGCAGACTCTGGACCATCTGGGCCACCAGGGCAGCCTGTCAAACACAAGTGACAGCAGCTGAAATACGCTAGACCAAGCTCTGAATGAAGACCATTCGCTTGTTCTCACGTGGATGGTCTTGGTCTACATCTAACTTATCCTTCCAAAACTCTGCTAGAGCTTAACTTTTATTTTTTAATATGCATTTATTTATTCGGCTGCGCTGGATCATAGCCACAACCCATGGGATCCTTTCTGGTTGCAGCATGAGGGATCTTTTAGTTGCAGCATCTAGAATCTAGTTTCCTGGCCAGACACGGAAGCCGACCCCCAGCACGGGAGCACAGGGTCCTTGCCACTCGACCACCAGGGAGGCCGCCTGGAGCTTAACTTTTCAGATGTGAAAATTAAAATACCCACTTTTCTGTTTCACTACTCCTAGAGATACAAGGTTTATACTTCTGAATGTTGCTACATGTTTTATGTTTCCCAGGCGGCACTAGTGGTAAAGAACCCACCTGCCAATGCAGGAAACCTAAGAGAGCTGGGTTCAATCCCTGGGTGGGGAAGATGCCCTGGAGGAGGGCATGGCAGCCCACTCCAGTATTCTTGCCTGGAAAATCCCATGGACAGAGGAGCCTGGCGGGCTACAGTCCATTGGGATTCAAAGGATCAGACATAACAGAAGCGACTTAGCATAGCACAGCACATTTTCCATTGAAATCACACTTGTTACAGTGACTTTGCATTTAACATAATTATTGCCTTTTAATCCAAGGACTTATGTATTTACAAACTAATCTTTATTGCATATGTGCTGTGTGCCAGGGAGCTCACAGAGCAATGCAACATCATATCAAATTAACACAGATTTTCATAGCCTAGTGCAGAGATACCCCCAGAATTTCTCTGTTTATCTCCATGCTGGGGCATTTACATGTCCAATTCAGTACAAAACAACAGGAGTCTTTTCCATCTAACAGGGAAAGCCTGGGCTTCCGCACCAGGTTCCCACCAGCTCCCACCTGGAGAAGCGGGCAGGGAGGCACAAAGAAGTGGAGCCTTCCCGAGTTAGGGCTGACTCCCTAGGACCCCCTTGAAAAAGTTCTGGTTTCCAGAAAGAGTCGTCACCAAGCCAAGCTGAAACGAAACAGATCACCAGGTGCCCCGTGGAAACACAGAACACAACGTCCTTCCCAGGAAGCTTCATTTTATTCTAGCCAAATATAGGGCTTCCTCTGGGCTCCTAACAAAATCTATGAGCGCAGAGTTTGTATCAAAGCTGGGAACGGGCTTCAGAGAACAAGGATTTTTATTCGGCTGCGCTGGATCATAGCCACAACCCATAGGATCCTTTCTGGTTGCAGCATGAGGGATCTTTTAGTTGCAGCATCTAGAATCTAGTTTCCTGGCCAGACACGGAAGCCGACCCCCAGCACGGGAGCACAGGGTCCTTGCCACTCGACCACCAGGGAGGCCGCCTGGAGCTTAACTTTTCAGATGTGAAAATTAAAATACCCACTTTTCTGTTTCACTACTCCTAGAGATACAAGGTTTATACTTCTGAATGTTGCTACATGTTTTATGTTTCCCAGGCGGCACTAGTGGTAAAGAACCCACCTGCCAATGCAGGAAACCTAAGAGAGCTGGGTTCAATCCCTGGGTGGGGAAGATGCCCTGGAGGAGGGCATGGCAGCCCACTCCAGTATTCTTGCCTGGAAAATCCCATGGACAGAGGAGCCTGGCGGGCTACAGTCCATTGGGATTCAAAGGATCAGACATAACAGAAGCGACTTAGCATAGCACAGCACATTTTCCATTGAAATCACACTTGTTACAGTGACTTTGCATTTAACATAATTATTGCCTTTTAATCCAAGGACTTATGTATTTACAAACTAATCTTTATTGCATATGTGCTGTGTGCCAGGGAGCTCACAGAGCAATGCAACATCATATCAAATTAACACAGATTTTCATAGCCTAGTGCAGAGATACCCCCAGAATTTCTCTGTTTATCTCCATGCTGGGGCATTTACATGTCCAATTCAGTACAAAACAACAGGAGTCTTTTCCATCTAACAGGGAAAGCCTGGGCTTCCGCACCAGGTTCCCACCAGCTCCCACCTGGAGAAGCGGGCAGGGAGGCACAAAGAAGTGGAGCCTTCCCGAGTTAGGGCTGACTCCCTAGGACCCCCTTGAAAAAGTTCTGGTTTCCAGAAAGAGTCGTCACCAAGCCAAGCTGAAACGAAACAGATCACCAGGTGCCCCGTGGAAACACAGAACACAACGTCCTTCCCAGGAAGCTTCATTTTTATTCTAGCCAAATATAGGGCTTCCCTCTGGGCTCCTAACAAAATCTATGAGCGCAGAGTTTGTATCAAAGCTGGGAACGGGCTTCAGAGAACGAGAGGAGAGCCCTTTTGTACCTGTAACGTTTCCCACCAGACCCCCGAGCGATGCAGCGTGTTTGCGGAGCGGGCTGCGCCCCGCGGTCTCTCGGCAGGCTTCCCCCGGGGTCCTGAGGGGTCACAAGACCCCCAGAGGCAGCTGCCCTGTCGACAGGATTAGCCACGGTGCTCCACTCCGGCTGGGAGGCACTGAGAGCCCCCACTCACAATTCAGAGCCAGAAAGACTTCCCCCCACCCCCCCAAACCCACCTCGGGTACCAGCTCTCACCTGCCACAAAGGACTCCTCCTCATGTCCACGTGTGCCTCCCTCTACATCCATCCTCAGAACTGAGGCGGAAGCTACGGCGGCCTCGGGCAGGGGTGCCCACAGAAGCCGCCGCAGAACAATGAGGTGGAACCAGTTATGAAAAACAAACGTCGTGACGATTAAGAGGAAGAGCTGTGTGACGAGACCGCAGGCCGCTGGATCCTGGGGTCCTGCCGACCCAGACGGTCTGACGTCCAGGAATCCCTACCTGCCCCCTTGCAGGGCCCGCTCGTTTGCTCTGGTGTAGCCTGCCCGCCCGCCCGGCTGAAAAGAAATATTTGTAAATCTCCATTACAAGACCCAGCATGGGCGTTGGAGAATATGCAAATTTCAGGCCCCAGCTCCTGCGTGTGTGTCAAACGGAGGGCATAAAATTCACAGGGCCAGATTCTAAAGTGAAAATATTATACAAAATATTTCCCGCCTACAGCTCCAACATCATATCAAATTAACACAGATTTTCATAGCCTAGTGCAGAGATACCCCCAGAATTTCTCTGTTTATCTCCATGCTGGGGCATTTACATGTCCAATTCAGTACAAAACAACAGGAGTCTTTTCCATCTAACAGGGAAAGCCTGGGCTTCCGCACCAGGTTCCCACCAGCTCCCACCTGGAGAAGCGGGCAGGGAGGCACAAAGAAGTGGAGCCTTCCCGAGTTAGGGCTGACTCCCTAGGACCCCCTTGAAAAAGTTCTGGTTTCCAGAAAGAGTCGTCACCAAGCCAAGCTGAAACGAAACAGATCACCAGGTGCCCCGTGGAAACACAGAACACAACGTCCTTCCCAGGAAGCTTCATTTTATTCTAGCCAAATATAGGGCTTCCCTCTGGGCTCCTAACAAAATCTATGAGCGCAGAGTTTGTATCAAAGCTGGGAACGGGCTTCAGAGAACGAGAGGAGAGCCCTTTTGTACCTGTAACGTTTCCCACCAGACCCCCGAGCGATGCAGCGTGTTTGCGGAGCGGGCTGCGCCCCGCGGTCTCTCGGCAGGCTTCCCCCGGGGTCCTGAGGGGTCACAAGACCCCCAGAGGCAGCTGCCCTGTCGACAGGATTAGCCACGGTGCTCCACTCCGGCTGGGAGGCACTGAGAGCCCCCACTCACAATTCAGAGCCAGAAAGACTTCCCCCCACCCCCCCAAACCCACCTCGGGTACCAGCTCTCACCTGCCACAAAGGACTCCTCCTCATGTCCACGTGTGCCTCCCTCTACATCCATCCTCAGAACTGAGGCGGAAGCTACGGCGGCCTCGGGCAGGGGTGCCCACAGAAGCCGCCGCAGAACAATGAGGTGGAACCAGTTATGAAAAACAAACGTCGTGACGATTAAGAGGAAGAGCTGTGTGACGAGACCGCAGGCCGCTGGATCCTGGGGTCCTGCCGACCCAGACGGTCTGACGTCCAGGAATCCCTACCTGCCCCCTTGCAGGGCCCGCTCGTTTGCTCTGGTGTAGCCTGCCCGCCCGCCCGGCTGAAAAGAAATATTTGTAAATCTCCATTACAAGACCCAGCATGGGCGTTGGAGAATATGCAAATTTCAGGCCCCAGCTCCTGCGTGTGTGTCAAACGGAGGGCATAAAATTCACACCAGGGCCAGATTCTAAAGTGAAAATATTATACAAAATATTTCCATTACCTACAAACGCCTACAGCTCCCGTGGCGGTCTTTTTGGAGGTAGACCTAGGGAGACCACCTCAGTAATGGATTCTCTAATCATTAACACAGGGTCGGAAGACGCAGTCACTTTTTTTTTTTTTTTTTGACATGTACACACTGTTTCTGTTTTCTTTTTTTGGTGGGGGTGCTGGTTGGCTGGGTCTTCATCGCTGCACATGGGCGTTCTCTAGCTGTAGAGAGCGTGGGACTCCTCTCGCTGCAGCGCACTGGCTTCTCAGTGTGGGGCTTCCCTTGTGGTCGAGCACAGGCTCTAGGCTTCAGGAGCTGCAGCCCGTGGGCTCGGGAGCTGGGGCGCTGGCCTCGGGCGTGGGCTTCAGGAGCTGTGGCATGGGGGCTCACAGTGGTGGCATGAAGGCCTTAGAGCACGGGCTCCGCAGTTGGGGCCCACAGGCTCAGGTGTTCCACGGAAACGTGGGATCTTCCCAGACCAGGGACCGAACCCACGTCCCCGGCATTGGCAGGCAGATTCTTAACCACCAAACCAACAGGCAAGTCCCCAGTCAGGAGATATTTCTTTTATTTCTTTCCTTCCAGATGGATGACGATCTCTATTTTTCAAGACTCCTGAGAAGAACGTCGCAGGGGCCCGCTGGGACTCTTCAGCCAACCCTGGCTACAGCCCAGCCCCCAGGGGTCTGACGGCGAGCTGACGCTTGTACTGAGAACAAAGTTGCTGGATGATGAACATGCGAGCACCTTGTTTAAACGACACGGTTTAATGACCTTGTTTATAAGGATACCTTTACTCTCATCATTCGAAGGACTTAATTTTCGATTCCTTGTACCCATAAACTGAAACGGAATGAGACTCCTGTGACCCCCTGCACAAGCCTATGAAGAACTATCATCTTAGTTCCTAAGTGACTCACAGAAACACTTAGTTCCTAAGTGACCCAGCATGGGCGTTGGAGAATATGCAAATTTCAGGCCCCAGCTCCTGCGTGTGTGTCAAACGGAGGGCATAAAATTCACACCAGGGCCAGATTCTAAAGTGAAAATATTATACAAAATATTTCCATTACCTACAAACGCCTACAGCTCCCGTGGCGGTCTTTTTGGAGGTAGACCTAGGGAGACCACCTCAGTAATGGATTCTCTAATCATTAACACAGGGTCGGAAGACGCAGTCACTTTTTTTTTTTTTTTTTGACATGTACACACTGTTTCTGTTTTCTTTTTTTGGTGGGGGTGCTGGTTGGCTGGGTCTTCATCGCTGCACATGGGCGTTCTCTAGCTGTAGAGAGCGTGGGACTCCTCTCGCTGCAGCGCACTGGCTTCTCAGTGTGGGGCTTCCCTTGTGGTCGAGCACAGGCTCTAGGCTTCAGGAGCTGCAGCCCGTGGGCTCGGGAGCTGCGGCGCGCTGGCCCTCGGGCGCGTGGGCTTCAGGAGCTGTGGCATGGGGGCTCACAGTGGTGGCATGAAGGCCTTAGAGCACGGGCTCCGCAGTTGGGGCCCACAGGCTCAGGTGTTCCACGGAAACGTGGGATCTTCCCAGACCAGGGACCGAACCCACGTCCCCGGCATTGGCAGGCAGATTCTTAACCACCAAACCAACAGGCAAGTCCCCAGTCAGGAGATATTTCTTTTATTTCTTTCCTTCCAGATGGATGACGATCTCTATTTTTCAAGACTCCTGAGAAGAACGTCGCAGGGGCCCGCTGGGACTCTTCAGCCAACCCTGGCTACAGCCCAGCCCCCAGGGGTCTGACGGCGAGCTGACGCTTGTACTGAGAACAAAGTTGCTGGATGATGAACATGCGAGCACCTTGTTTAAACGACACGGTTTAATGACCTTGTTTATAAGGATACCTTTACTCTCATCATTCGAAGGACTTAATTTTCGATTCCTTGTACCCATAAACTGAAACGGAATGAGACTCCTGTGACCCCCTGCACAAGCCTATGAAGAACTATCATCTTAGTTCCTAAGTGACTCACAGAAACACTTAGTTCCTAAGTGACCCACCCTCTTCGTGTCCAGAGGTTGATTCAAACTTCTCTCCCACTAGGCCTGCACCAAAGCATTTTAGTCTTCCTGACTCTTTATAGGCTGGCGCCTGGTAATTAATCCCCCAAGGGTAACATAAAGTCAGGTTCCAGTAAGATGACACTCAGGCTCCTTGAAGCAGCCTGTGGAGCAGGAGATGCTGGGCCAACAGAGCAGCGCCTGGAGCCTGCCTGGGGCGAGGCGGGGAGCGGGCGTGGGGGTGGGGAGGGGTCAGAAGGCACAGGCAGCTGCAGCGGAACAAGGCAGCCCTTCTATTTTCCAGGGAAAGCCAGGTTCACCCGCGAGATTCAACATGGCCAACAAACTTGACGGCCAGCTTATTTCCACAATGTAAGTTTTATTAAGTGAAAATAAACAGGAAACCCGTGCAGGGCCCGGGTGAATGTAAGTAACAGGAATGGGCGATGCGCAGCGTGACGTCTGACCTCCTGGGTCTGGGACTCAAGACCTTCCTCGGCGTAAGATGGCACGCGCTCCAGGGTCCACCGCCACCAGGACCAGCGAAACGGCACAGGAACCCCGACAGCTGCCCGGCCCTGCCTCCCGCTCCATCTTCCGGTGGAGAACCTCGTGATTACGATGTTGCTCGCATTTCAGATTCTTTCCCAAAAGGCAAGAATCCAAGCTGGAGAAGAATTACTGTCCTTGTGACCAAAGGCTGATTTGGCAGAAACCGGAGAAAGCAGATTCGTCTAAAACCATGGGTTGTTTACAAATACTTTTAGAGTTATAAGAATCAACCCATATGAGCACTAACATACTAAGTCATAGCAGTTCCATGGATCTAAGAAACATGACTAGATCTCTGTCGAGCATCACCATCTCATTAAATCATTTGTGGAAAAGAATAATTCTGGAATTCAACCACAGTCATCATTCACTTTGTACTCGGGAAAGAAAAGCAAACATTCACGAAACAATAAAGCTGAAACAACAAATACCTTAACTGCATTGGCAGACTGCAAGTCTTTTCAGAGAAAGGGGAAATGCTTAAGGCATTCTCAAGCCACATTTGCAAAGGAAGCTAAGATGTCAGCTAACCTGTGAATGATAAGTAATTTATAGAGAAGGGGTGGGGAAATATTTCGGAAAAACAAGGGTAAATGGAAACCATAAAAATCCTTGTGAAGAATATTCAACAAATGAAAAATCTGTGTGTGCGTGCTAAGTCACTTCAGTCGTATCCAACTCTTTGCAGCCCTGGGGACCGTACTCCACCCGGCTCCTCTGTCTATGGGATTCCCTTGGCAAGAATACTGGAGTGGGTTGCCATGTCCTCCTCCAGGGGATCTTTCCAACTCAGGAATCGAACTCGCATCTCCTATGTCTCCTTCACTGGCAGGCTGGGTCTTTACCATGAGTGCCACCTAGGAAGCCAAATGAATACAAAAAAAAAAAATACCATTCACAAGAGCCATAAGAGTCTTTTTAAAGAGTTTTTAAAATGAAAAGAAAAAAAGAACAACAAAAAAAGTTTTTAAAATGAGAACGTACAGAAACAATCTCTCAAGAAATGTGCGAGATCGAGATCATAAACAATCTGAAACTCTTCTGAAGGACAAGCTGGATATGTGAAGGGAGAAAGCCATTCCCATCTAAGATGACTCAACATCGGTACTGTGGATCATGTTCCTTAAATGGATGTTTATGTTCAAAGAAAGTTCAGGACATACGTATCCTAAGGCTAATAAAGCATTTCAAAATCTGACAGGCTGATGAGAAAATCACAGAAAAGAAAAATTCAGCACAAATGGCAAGGAAATCTGAGGAAAGAAGGAGAGCATACATGTGTGATATGCTTCAAAACAGTAGGAAACTAAACAGCGTGGGAAGAAGTGTCAGAAATGATAGATAGATCAATAAACCAAGGAAGTTTTCACAAACCGTTCTAATCATTTAGAGCTGAAAATAGGAAAGACTTCAAAGCAGTGAAAAGGAATTCGCTATTCAATTTAACCAAGCAGTACTGGAATAATGACTATACATTTCTTTAAAAAATATATTTACTTATCTGTTTATTATTTATTTGACTGCACCAGGTCTTGGTTGCAGCATGTGTGATCTAGTTCCCTGACCAGAGACTGAACCCATGTCCCCTGCATTGGGAGAGTGGGGGGACATTGGGAGAGCCACTGGACCACCAGGGAAGATTCTATACATTTTTTTTTAAAGTACATTTATATCCCTGGATCCCATTCACAACCTATCAGTTCTCAATGCAAAAGGACTAAATATGAAAAACAAAATTCTGGCAATATGGTGGCAAAAAACTGTGGAGTCGCTTATAGCCTTGGGGAGAGGCAGGAACCTTCCTTAAACAAGACACAAAACAGAGAAGCCATAAAGACAAATGGATCATTCTGACTACATAAACACCGTCACCTCCACTGAAAAAAGACAAGCTCCGTCTGAAAGAAAATATTTCTAACACACACAGAGAACTACATCCAAAATCTTAAACCATCCAGAGACCTCCCTTCCCCCAGCCATACCATCCTGCTATGAACATGGTGTTTACATCAGCGAGGGGCTTTCCTTCTCTTCCTAGGAGTCATTGTTCACAGATTCTCTTGCTGTTTTTGTTGTTGTTGTTTAGTTGCTAAGTCGTGTGCAACTCTTGTGACCTACGGGCTGCTCATGGAATTTCCCAGACAAGAATACTGGATTGGATGGCCATTCCCTTCTCCAGGGAATTTTCCAGATCCATGGATCAAACCCGAGTCTCTTTCATTGGTACATGGATTCTTTACCACTAGCTCCACATGGGGAGTCCATATGACCATTAACAACTAGCCAATCAGCTTCCAAGCTTTAAATTGTCCTAACCCCTTACACTGTTCCCTAAACCCAGGATGGAGGAGACAGATTTAAGACCCTTGCTTCCTATCTGCTTGCAGATTCACCTCCATAAACCTTTTTTTTTTTTCCCCAAAAAAACCAGTGCCATCATACTGGTTTCTATGTGACAAGACCTTGCTCAGAAATCACTCAGCTCAAGAAGTCAGGTTCAGTGTGAACCTGTAAGTAGGTAGAACTTGAGCACAGAGAGGCAAACAAGACAACTATCTCTCAAGTTTTAAATAAATAGACATGACTTATCTGTTTATTATTTATTTGACTGCACCAGGTCTTGGTTGCAGCATGTGTGATCTAGTTCCCTGACCAGAGACTGAACCCATGTCCCCTGCATTGGGAGAGTGGGGGGACATTGGGAGAGCCACTGGACCACCAGGGAAGATTCTATACATTTTTTTTTAAAGTACATTTATATCCCTGGATCCCATTCACAACCTATCAGTTCTCAATGCAAAAGGACTAAATATGAAAAACAAAATTCTGGCAATATGGTGGCAAAAAACTGTGGAGTCGCTTATAGCCTTGGGGAGAGGCAGGAACCTTCCTTAAACAAGACACAAAACAGAGAAGCCATAAAGACAAATGGATCATTCTGACTACATAAACACCGTCACCTCCACTGAAAAAAGACAAGCTCCGTCTGAAAGAAAATATTTCTAACACACACAGAGAACTACATCCAAAATCTTAAACCATCCAGAGACCTCCCTTCCCCCAGCCATACCATCCTGCTATGAACATGGTGTTTACATCAGCGAGGGGCTTTCCTTCTCTTCCTAGGAGTCATTGTTCACAGATTCTCTTGCTGTTTTTGTTGTTGTTGTTTAGTTGCTAAGTCGTGTGCAACTCTTGTGACCTACGGGCTGCTCATGGAATTTCCCAGACAAGAATACTGGATTGGATGGCCATTCCCTTCTCCAGGGAATTTTCCAGATCCATGGATCAAACCCGAGTCTCTTTCATTGGTACATGGATTCTTTACCACTAGCTCCACATGGGGAGTCCATATGACCATTAACAACTAGCCAATCAGCTTCCAAGCTTTAAATTGTCCTAACCCCTTACACTGTTCCCTAAACCCAGGATGGAGGAGACAGATTTAAGACCCTTGCTTCCTATCTGCTTGCAGATTCACCTCCATAAACCTTTTTTTTTTTTCCCCAAAAAAACCAGTGCCATCATACTGGTTTCTATGTGACAAGACCTTGCTCAGAAATCACTCAGCTCAAGAAGTCAGGTTCAGTGTGAACCTGTAAGTAGGTAGAACTTGAGCACAGAGAGGCAAACAAGACAACTATCTCTCAAGTTTTAAATAAATAGACATGAAGATGTGTTCAGTTGGGTCCATTTATTTTGTTTGAAATCTACTGCTAAACATATGGATACTCAATTTGAAAAATGGATGGATCTTTAAATACACTAACAAGGTTTTCTCAGAATTTTTATGAGAGTACTTAAGAGTGTGGGAAATATTTCACCCAAAGAAGTAAAATGTCAATAACAATAAAGAGACTTGTCTTTTTTTTCCTTCCAACAAGTCAATGGGAACTGTAAGCACTGATGTATTTGACCACTTTTTACAGAAAAATGCTGCCAAAGTAGAAACAATTACCCTTGGCCAACATATTTTGCTGCCATTTTAAGAAATCATCCGCACACACAGGCACCCCAGCAACGGTAAGCTATGCTACCTGAATACTTTCATCCTCTTCACACCTGAGCTCAGGCACCAAACTCCCATCAGAGCCTAATTCAACCATTCGAAACAGGTCCATAGAGTCAAAGCGATGGTTTTGTCCTGTATGAATGTGAGCTGGACCATCAATAAGGTTGAGGGCGGGAGAACTGATGCTTTTGAACTGTGGTACTGGAGAAGACTCTTGAGAATTCCCTGGACAGCAAGATCAAACAATCCTAAAGGAAACAGCCCCAAATATTCACTGGAAGAACTGATGCAAGCTGAAGCTCCAACATTTTGGCCACCAGAGGCGAAGAGCTGACTCACTGGAAAAGACCCTGATGCTGAGAAAGCCTGAGGACAGGAGGAGAAGCAGGCGAGGAGGAGGATGGTCACGCAATGGATTTGAGTCCGAGCACACTCTGGGAGCAGGGTCGGATTCTTTACCACTAGCTCCACATGGGGAGTCCATATGACCATTAACAACTAGCCAATCAGCTTCCAAGCTTTAAATTGTCCTAACCCCTTACACTGTTCCCTAAACCCAGGATGGAGGAGACAGATTTAAGACCCTTGCTTCCTATCTGCTTGCAGATTCACCTCCATAAACCTTTTTTTCCCCAAAAAAACCAGTGCCATCATACTGGTTTCTATGTGACAAGACCTTGCTCAGAAATCACTCAGCTCAAGAAGTCAGGTTCAGTGTGAACCTGTAAGTAGGTAGAACTTGAGCACAGAGAGGCAAACAAGACAACTATCTCTCAAGTTTTAAATAAATAGACATGAAGATGTGTTCAGTTGGGTCCATTTATTTTGTTTGAAATCTACTGCTAAACATATGGATACTCAATTTGAAAAATGGATGGATCTTTAAATACACTAACAAGGTTTTCTCAGAATTTTTATGAGAGTACTTAAGAGTGTGGGAAATATTTCACCCAAAGAAGTAAAATGTCAATAACAATAAAGAGACTTGTCTTTTTTTTCCTTCCAACAAGTCAATGGGAACTGTAAGCACTGATGTATTTGACCACTTTTTACAGAAAAATGCTGCCAAAGTAGAAACAATTACCCTTGGCCAACATATTTTGCTGCCATTTTAAGAAATCATCCGCACAAAAGGCACCCCAGCAACGGTAAGCTATGCTACCTGAATACTTTCATCCTCTTCACACCTGAGCTCAGGCACCAAACTCCCATCAGAGCCTAATTCAACCATTCGAAACAGGTCCATAGAGTCAAAGCGATGGTTTTGTCCTGTATGAATGTGAGCTGGACCATCAATAAGGTTGAGGGCGGGAGAACTGATGCTTTTGAACTGTGGTACTGGAGAAGACTCTTGAGAATTCCCTGGACAGCAAGATCAAACAATCCTAAAGGAAACAGCCCCAAATATTCACTGGAAGAACTGATGCCGAAGCTGAAGCTCCAACATTTTGGCCATCAGAGGCGAAGAGCTGACTCACTGGAAAAGACCCTGATGCTGAGAAAGCCTGAGGACAGGAGGAGAAGCAGGCGACGGAGGAGGAGCTGTGTGGATGGCATCACTGAGTCAATGGATTTGAGTCCGAGCACACTCTGGGAGCAGGGTCGGACAGGGAAGCCGGGCGCGCAGCGGTCCATGGGGTCACAAAGAGTCAGACACAACTCAGCAACTAAACAACAAAGTCAGACAGAGAAAGAGAAATATGACATGCCTTACATGTGGAATCTAAAAAAGACTTTACAAAAGAAAAATAAATAAGTGAAAAAGGTGTTCAAATGAACATATCTACAAAACAGAAACAGAGTTACAGATGTAGAAAGAGAGCTTATGGTCACCAGGAGGTAAGAAGCAGGGCATAAGCTGGGAGACTGGCAACGGCACGCACCACGCCCTCCTCCAGGGCGTCTTCCCGACCCAGGGATGGAACCCAGGCCTCCTGCACTGCAGGCAGATTCTTCACCATCTGAGTCGCCAAGGAAAGCCACTATACATAAAACAGATAACTAACAACCTACCATACAGCACAGGGAATTCTTTTTTTTTTTTTTCATGGTTATGCAGTAAGAAACCCTTGTTATAAGAAGATGCATTTAGAGTTGAATTATCATAATAAACACAACTCACTTCAAAGGGCTGTTTAGTGACAGAGAATGAAAGAGAGAAGAGAAATGTGGTAAAACATTGACAGTTGTTGAGTCCAGGCAAGGTGACAGGCAGCACAGGAATTCTACCCAGAGTGGTAGCTTTAATGCATCAAAGAATTTATGAGTTAATTAAGTCAAATAAAAACCTCACATACATATTAAGGTTCACTGTTCAACAGGTTATTAATAATTCAGACTTTCAAGATACCCATACAATAAGCTCCAAACAGGTCCATAGAGTCAAAGCGATGGTTTTGTCCTGTATGAATGTGAGCTGGACCATCAATAAGGTTGAGGGCGGGAGAACTGATGCTTTTGAACTGTGGTACTGGAGAAGACTCTTGAGAATTCCCTGGACAGCAAGATCAAACAATCCTAAAGGAAACAGCCCCAAATATTCACTGGAAGAACTGATGCCGAAGCTGAAGCTCCAACATTTTGGCCATCAGAGGCGAAGAGCTGACTCACTGGAAAAGACCCTGATGCTGAGAAAGCCTGAGGACAGGAGGAGAAGCAGGCGACGGAGGAGGAGCTGTGTGGATGGCATCACTGAGTCAATGGATTTGAGTCCGAGCACACTCTGGGAGCAGGGTCGGACAGGGAAGCCGGGCGCGCAGCGGTCTATGGGGTCACAAAGAGTCAGACACAACTCAGCAACTAAACAACAAAGGCAGACAGAGAAAGAGAAATATGACATGCCTTACATGTGGAATCTAAAAAGACTTTAAAAAAGAAAAATAAATAAGTGAAAAAGGTGTTCAAATGAACATATCTACAAAACAGAAACAGAGTTACAGATGTAGAAAGAGAGCTTATGGTCACCAGGAGGTAAGAAGCAGGGCATAAGCTGGGAGACTGGCAACGGCACGCACCACGCCCTCCTCCAGGGCGTCTTCCCGACCCAGGGATGGAACCCAGGCCTCCTGCACTGCAGGCAGATTCTTCACCATCTGAGTCGCCAAGGAAAGCCACTATACATAAAACAGATAACTAACAACCTACCATACAGCACAGGGAATTCTTTTTTTTTTTTTTCATGGTTATGCAGTAAGAAACCCTTGTTATAAGAAGATGCATTTAGAGTTGAATTATCATAATAAACACAACTCACTTCAAAGGGCTGTTTAGTGACAGAGAATGAAAGAGAGAAAAGAGAGAGAATGTGGTAAAACATTGACAGTTGTTGAGTCCAGGCAAGGGGTGACAGGCAGCACAGGGAATTCTACCCAGAGTGGTAGCTTTAATGCATCTGTAATATTTTTAGAGAATTTACACTGAGTTTAAATTTACAGACTCAAATAAAAACCTCACATACATATTAAGGTTCACTGTTCAACAGGTTATTAATAATTTAGACTTTCAAGATACCCATACAAATAAGCTCCATAAAGAGACATTCTCTTCTGCACTGGAGGATGACTTTTCTCACATGCATTTTCTGAAGAGCGGGTTCCCAAGAGATTTCTAACAATGGTTTCTCTCTGATTCATTTTCATAGCCATTATTCTCCTTTAATTAATGTAACTCAGTCCTTTCTGAGCTTTGTCCTCATATAATGATTCAAGAAGGAGCCAATTTGTCACCTATTCATGGGCACAGGGTCTATTTTTCTCACACAGAAATGCTAACATAGATACTAGACCACTAGATAGATGAAAAATAAAAATAAATTTGAAAAATCAATAAAAAGAAACCAAAATTAAAAAAAAAAATGTCAGCCTCTCCTCTCACCTCCAGGAAAAAAGAAGACATAGAGACAAAGTCATGCTAAATGCTCACTTTTTCTCAGTCATCACATGGATGAGGATTAGTGGAATCTATCAGACACGAATTCTTGGTATTTATCCATGTAAATTGTACCATATACACTTGAAACAAAGCAAGATGGGTCCTCTTCTCAACTTCTGATAAGTATATTTTAAAGTAAGAGAAGAGCTAACCACAACCACACACACGTTAGGATATTACCTCAGTCAACCCTACAGGAAATCAACCCTGAATACTCACTGGAAGGAAGGATGCTGAAGCTGAAGCTCCAATACTGTGGCCACCTTACATGAAGAGACGGCCCTGGAACAGACCCTGACGCTGAGAAAGACTGAGGACAAGAGGAGAAGAGGCGGGCGACAGAGGATGGGGTGGCTGGATGGCATCACTGACTCAATACGACATGAATCTGAGCAAACTCCGGGAGACAGTGGAGGACGGGGAAGTCTGACAAGCTGCAGTTCCTGGGGTGGCAAAGGAACTTGTCAGTCGTGTCCGACTCCGTGTGACCCCATGGACTGCAGCCCGTCAGGCTCCTCTGTCCGTGGAACTCTCCAGGCAAGAATTCTGGAGTGGGTTGCCGTGCCCTCCTCCAGGGGGATCCTCCCAACCCAGGGAAGGAACCAAGTCTCCTGCACTGCAGGCAGATTCCTCCCCTCTGAGCCAGCGGGGAAGCCCTATTTGTGACCCTACGGACCGTAGCTCGCCAGGCCTCTCTGTTCATGGAATTTTCCAGGCGAGAATACTGAAATGGGTCGCCATTTTTCCACAGACATGACTTAGCAACTGAGAAACAACAACAAATACATACACTTAACTGCTCAGGCTAGCAATTGCTATGAGAGCTAATCAAACGCTATCACTTCTCGGATGTTATGCTGAGAGCCAGAGCTGATGAGACACGGTGCTGCCCTCAGGAAGCTCGCCGTGCTGTGTGGAGACAGGCGAACTTGCGACAGCGGTTCACGAGTGTTCCAAGCGGCACAAACATCTCGGGAGGAGGAGGCTGGAGCGGGGAAGGGCGGGCGTCACAGGATGCTTCCCGGAGGACAGAGTCACCAAGGCTGGACCTTAGGGCAGAGGAGCTGGCTAAGCAGGAAAGAGCTGAGAAGGAGGGCAAACAAGCCATCCAGAAGTCCACCGAGGCTGGTTAGCTGACGGTCTGGGAGGGCAGAATCACCGAATTCTTGGTTTATTTATCCATGTAAATTGTACCATATACACTTGAAACAAAGCAAGATGGGTCCTCTTCTCAACTTCTGATAAGTATATTTTAAAGTAAGAGAAGAGCTAACCACAACCACACACACGTTAGGATATTACCTCAGTCAACCCTACAGGAAATCAACCCTGAATACTCACTGGAAGGAAGGATGCTGAAGCTGAAGCTCCAATACTGTGGCCACCTTACATGAAGAGACGGCCCTGGAACAGACCCTGACGCTGAGAAAGACTGAGGACAAGAGGAGAAGAGGCGGGCGACAGAGGATGGGGTGGCTGGATGGCATCACTGACTCAATACGACATGAATCTGAGCAAACTCCGGGAGACAGTGGAGGACGGGGAAGTCTGACAAGCTGCAGTTCCTGGGGTGGCAAAGGAACTTGTCAGTCGTGTCCGACTCCGTGTGACCCCATGGACTGCAGCCCGTCAGGCTCCTCTGTCCGTGGAACTCTCCAGGCAAGAATTCTGGAGTGGGTTGCCGTGCCCTCCTCCAGGGGGATCCTCCCAACCCAGGGAAGGAACCAAGTCTCCTGCACTGCAGGCAGATTCCTCCCCTCTGAGCCAGCGGGGAAGCCCTATTTGTGACCCTACGGACCGTAGCTCGCCAGGCCTCTCTGTTCATGGAATTTTCCAGGCGAGAATACTGAAATGGGTCGCCATTTTTCCACAGACATGACTTAGCAACTGAGAAACAACAACAAATACATACACTTAACTGCTCAGGCTAGCAATTGCTATGAGAGCTAATCAAACGCTATCACTTCTCGGATGTTATGCTGAGAGCCAGAGCTGATGAGACACGGTGCTGCCCTCAGGAAGCTCGCCGTGCTGTGTGGAGACAGGCGAACTTGCGACAGCGGTTCACGAGTGTTCCAAGCGGCACAAACATCTCGGGAGGAGGAGGCTGGAGCGGGGAAGGGCGGGCGTCACAGGATGCTTCCCGGAGGACAGAGTCACCAAGGCTGGACCTTAGGGCAGAGGAGCTGGCTAAGCAGGAAAGAGCTGAGAAGGAGGGGCAAACAAGCCATCCAGGAAGAGCAAATGCTTCCCATGAAATGTAACGTGTGTCTCTGAGAGACACACCGGCTCGTGTTAGCTGACGGTCTGAGGCCGAAAGTGGTGCATCCGTTCCTCACAACTCAATCCTAGTCTTTACTCTCCACCAAGGCGCTGCCTGAGACACTCAGATCTGCATGCACACTAAAAACTGTCATCCAGACTTCCCTGGTGGCTCAGTGGTGAAGATCATGCCTGCCAGTGCAGGGGACATGGGTTCGATCCCTGGGTCGGGAAGATCCCCCGGAGAAGCAAATGGCTACCCACTGCAGTGTTCTTGCCTGGAAAGCCCCGTGGACAGAGGAGCCGGGTGGGCTACAGCCCATGGGATCTCAAAGAGTCAGGCACGACTTAGCATCTAAACAACTACAATGACAGATATAACAAACATATCAGACATTGGATTAAAATTCTAAACAAGTGCATATACAGCAACAAAGTATTTCCCATGGCCTCTCTCTCTAGCATGAAAATATTTATATCTCTGCCATTCCTAAAGGCCGCACCCTTACACAATACCCTGGCAGGAAAACTGTTAATTAGCCAACTCACATTTTACTCTCATCTGGCAGAAGAGACCAAGTTGTTCACCTAATAAGCTTACCATGCTCCTCATCATCTCTGGTGCTCAAATATCAGAGTTTACGTTAACATATTTCATCGCAGTCTGTTTCATCCCTGCTTCCACTCAACACAATGCCTTTTGGATCATATTCTAAAGTAAAGAAAACATTT
Organism: Tragulus kanchil; assembly: GCA_022376925.1. NCBI lineage: Eukaryota > Metazoa > Chordata > Mammalia > Artiodactyla > Tragulidae > Tragulus > Tragulus kanchil. Next base: position 163,729,432 of record JAIOJX010000003.1, on the reverse strand, counting down.
AGGTTACAGGTTCCAATAAGAAGGCCTACTTCTAATAAAAGGCATTCGTGTATAAATATTGCAAAAAGAACACAGAAGGGACTGAACTAAAAGGAGAAAAGAGGAAAGAAAAGATGACCACAATGATGAGGTTTCAAGTTCAAATTAAAGAATAAAGGGCTTCTCTGGTGGTCCAGTGGATAAAGAGTCTGCCTTGCAGCGCAAGGGGCACGGGTTCGACCCCTGGCCTGGGAAGACCCCACGTGCTGCAGAACGGCTGGGCCGGTGTGTCCAGTTACAAGCGCTCCGGAGCGCATGTGCCCAGAGCCAGTGCTCTGAAACAAGGGAGGCCACTGCCATGGGAGGCCCACACAGGCCAAAGAATAAAGATGGATGAAAAATGAAAATAAATAAAAAATCAATAAAAAGAGGCCAAAATTAAAAAAAAAAAAAAAAAGAACAAAGCAGGTACAAAATGAAAAGAAGATAGAAAAGGACAGGAGGCCTGGATGCCACCTAAGAAATCCGATGATAGAATCATAAAGTAAAATGAACCTGGAGAACATGGAGATTTAAAAACCATCACTATGTTTGATTTATATAATCCAGTTAAACGGCCTGTTATAAAACATCTGGTGCACACCCAGCTGGAATATTTCCGTAGCTGCTCTCTTTCCGACACCTCATGAACCAACAGTGCTGGATGTTAAGATTCCACAGAAAGGTGGACGTGAGTATTCCCCTTGCTCCAAATTCTGAAAAATTCTCTTCTTCTGGAAGAGCAGAGAGGTCTGGGATATTTTTTCAGGGGTAAAAATTAAGTATTTATTAAGGGAAATCAAACCAAATATACATTAAATCTTCAAAGGCAGCCCATGGCATAGTGCATACCTTTTTTTAGATTACTCACTTTTCTGGCCTTGAAGGAATATACTAATTAAAATATATGTGTTTTCCTAGAAGTTCTAGTCACTGTACAACGTACTTTCAATTTTACTAATGAAATATAATCTCAAAACATTAATAAGTGGTCTCTTCTAGCCAGCACTTCCCAAGGGGCACTAGCAGGTAAAGAATCTGCCTGCCGGGCTTCCCTGGTGGTCCAGTGGGTAAGGACACTGCCTTGCAGTGCAAGGGGTGCCGGTTTGATCCCTGGCCTGGGAAGATCCCACGTGCCGTGGAGCGGCTGGACCGATGTGTCCAATTACCGATCCAGGGCTCTGGAGCGCATGCGCCCAGAGCCAGTGCTCTGCGACAACAGAGGCCACTGCAGTGGGAGGCCCACACGGGCCAAAGAACAAAGATGGATGAAAATAGACAAATGAAAGACCAATAGAAGTGGCCCACTCACCCCCTCCCTCCTCACCCACTACCCCCTCCCCCAAAAAAGAATCTGCCTGCCAATGCAGAAGAGGCAGGAGATGTGGGTTCGATCCCTGGGTTGGGAAGATCTCCTGAAGCCAATGACAAGCCACTCCAGGATTATTTCCCTGGGAAATCCCATAGACAGAGGAGCCTGGCAGGCTATAGCGCATAGCGTCCTAAAGAGTCGGACACCACTGAGGACACACATGCTATTCTAGCGAGTGTATAGGGCCACGTCAGAGGTTTCTTCCCTGTGTGGCCATCTCTTCCCTGGCTTTAACGCGATAACCACTTTTGTGACCACTGCTAGTATTGCAATGTCAATTTGACATTCACCTATTACCAGGAGGCCTGGATGCCACCAAAGAAATCCGATGATAGAATCATAAAGTAAAATGAACCTGGAGAACATGGAGATTTAAAAACCATCACTATGTTTGATTTATATAATCCAGTTAAACGGCCTGTTATAAAACATCTGGTGCACACCCAGCTGGAATATTTCCGTAGCTGCTCTCTTTCCGACACCTCATGAACCAACAGTGCTGGATGTTAAGATTCCACAGAAAGGTGGACGTGAGTATTCCCCTTGCTCCAAATTCTGAAAAATTCTCTTCTTCTGGAAGAGCAGAGAGGTCTGGGATATTTTTTCAGGGGTAAAAATTAAGTATTTATTAAGGGAAATCAAACCAAATATACATTAAATCTTCAAAGGCAGCCCATGGCATAGTGCATACCTTTTTTTAGATTACTCACTTTTCTGGCCTTGAAGGAATATACTAATTAAAATATATGTGTTTTCCTAGAAGTTCTAGTCACTGTACAACGTACTTTCAATTTTACTAATGAAATATAATCTCAAAACATTAATAAGTGGTCTCTTCTAGCCAGCACTTCCCAAGGGGCACTAGCAGGTAAAGAATCTGCCTGCCGGGCTTCCCTGGTGGTCCAGTGGGTAAGGACACCGCCTTGCAGTGCAAGGGGTGCCGGTTTGATCCCTGGCCTGGGAAGATCCCACGTGCCGCGGAGCGGCTGGACTGATGTGTCCAATCACCGAGCCGGAGCTCTGGAGCGCACGCGCCCAGAGCCAGTGCTCTGCGACAACAGAGGCCACTGCAGTGGGAGGCCCACACGGGCCAAAGAACAAAGATGGATGAAAATAGACAAATGAAAGACCAATAGAAGTGGCCCACTCACCCCCTCCCTCCTCACCCACTACCCCCTCCCCCAAAAAAGAATCTGCCTGCCAATGCAGAAGAGGCAGGAGATGTGGGTTCGATCCCTGGGTTGGGAAGATCTCCTGAAGCCAATGACAAGCCACTCCAGGATTATTTCCCTGGGAAATCCCATAGACAGAGGAGCCTGGCAGGCTATAGCGCATAGCGTCCTAAAGAGTCGGACACCACTGAGGACACACATGCTATTCTAGCGAGTGTATAGGGCCACGTCAGAGGTTTCTTCCCTGTGTGGCCATCTCTTCCCTGGCTTTAACGCGATAACCACTTTTGTGACCACTGCTAGTATTGCAATGTCAATTTGACATTCACCTATTACCATTTAAAAGCCTTAAAATATAAGCGCACATTTTATAACCAAAATACAGGCAAACATAAGATTCCAGTTGCCTTCACTTAATTAAAATTGCCTTCAACCACTTAATTAAAATTATTTGTAATCCATCCACATCCCCCTAACCACCTTACAGACAAGTCATTCACTCAAGCTGATCCAAGAACAAGTCCCCGGACCTGGCACATGGCAGGGCTCCCACAAGGGGCTGTTGTACAGCATGGAATCCAAGTCCATGAAAATTGCTTTCTTAGCTTTTTGTATTTGATCTATTATTGTGTTGCTACGGACTGAATGTTTATGTCCTCCCAAAATTCACACGTTGGGACTTCTTAGTGGGCCAGTTGGTTGAGAATCCACCCTGCAATGAAGGTTCGATCCCTGGTCAGGGAACTAAGATCCCACATACCACAGAGTAGCTAAGCCCACACACTTCAACTTCTGAGCCCATTCACCACAACTGGAGTCCACGCTCTTCAGCAAAAGATCCCATGTGTTGCAAATAAGATCTGACAAGTCAAATAAATAAATATTTTTAAAATGGTGCTAATAGCTGTGAGAAAAGGGGATCCTGCAGGGGTGCTGTGCGATGGCCTGGTGGGATTGGGGGGGATATACATATGGTTAATCTGGGATCATACATATCTGTAAACAACAAAACTCTGTAAAAGTAAAATAAAAAAAAGTTTAAATGGTGCTAATAAAAAACTACCAAAGTGAGTCTCAAAAAATGCTCTAAAAATTCAAATATTAAAATCTACTCCTGGGCTTCCCCTGGTGGTCCAGTGGGTAAGGACACTGCCTGGCAGTGCAAGGGGTGCCGGTTCGAGCCCTGGCCTGGGAAGATCCCACGTGCCGCGGAGCGGCTGGACCCATGTGTCCAATCACCGAGCCGGAGCTCTGGAGTGCATGCGCCCAGAGCTGGTGCTCTGTGACAACAGACGCCACCGCGATGGGAGGCCCGCAGGAGCCAAAGAACAAAGACGGATGAAAAATAGAGAAATGGAAGACCAATAGAAGTGGCCCGCCCGCTCCCCTCCCTCCCCAAGCCGACCCCCACCCAAAATAAATACATAAATAAATCTTTTAAAAAAATTAAAAAATAAAAAATAAAATCTACTCCCCACTGTGATGGTATAAGGAGGTGGGGACTTTAGGTACTGATTCTGTCATGATTTAGTCATGAGGGTGGGGCCTTCATGAATAGGAGGACTCTCTTTATAAAAAGAGCCCCAGGGCTTCCCTGGTGGTCCAGTAGGTAAAGAGTTCACCTTGCAGTGCAAGGGGCGCTGGTTCAATCCCTGGCCCTGGAAGATCCCACGTGCTGCGGAACAGCTGGACAGGTGAGTCCAATTACGAGCCAGCGCTCTGGAGCACATGTGCCCTGAGCCGGTGCTCTGCACCAAGAGAGGCCACTGCGACGGGAGGCCCACAGAGGCAAAGGATAAAGATGGATGAAAATAAACAAATGAAAAACAAAAAAAAGGTTAAAAAAAAAGCGGCCAAAATTTTAAAAAAAGGAGCCCCAGAGAGCTCTCTCTTGTTCCTTCCTTCTTGTAAGGACACTGAAAGAAGACTTCACCTACCAAGAACCAAGAAGACGGTCCTCACCAGGCACGGAATTCTTCAGAAGCCTTACTCTTGGACATCCTGCCTACAGAATTTTGAGAAATAAATTTCTGCTGTTTAAGCCATCAGTCTATGGTTATTTCTGTTATCGCGGTGAGATAGACTTAATGAGCTATCACTTGATTGTGTGTGATTCTCAGGTGTTTAATTATTAGCATTTATGATCATTAACACATTTTTTGGGTTTTTTTTGTTTTGTATTTTAGTTGAGATAAGGCCAAAATATTTTTTCTCCTTTTTTAAAATGTATTTATTTTTATTTGAAGGATAATTCCTCTACAATATGGGTTTGATTTCTGCCTTAAAAGAGACACTTTTTGATTTTTGAAGGAAATAATTCCTCTAACAATATTTTGTTACTGCTTAAAGAGCCGGAGCTCTGGAGTGCATGCGCCCAGAGCTGGTGCTCTGTGACAACAGACGCCACCGCGATGGGAGGCCCGCAGGAGCCAAAGAACAAAGACGGATGAAAAATAGAGAAATGGAAGACCAATAGAAGTGGCCCGCCCGCTCCCCCCCCCCCCCAACCCGACCCCCACCCAAAATAAATAAATAAATAAATCTTTTAAAAAAATTAAAAAATAAAAAATAAAATCTACTCCCCACTGTGATGGTATAAGGAGGTGGGGACTTTAGGTACTGATTCTGTCATGATTTAGTCATGAGGGTGGGGCCTTCATGAATAGGAGGACTCTCTTTATAAAAAGAGCCCCAGGGCTTCCCTGGTGGTCCAGTAGGTAAAGAGTTCACCTTGCAGTGCAAGGGGCGCTGGTTCAATCCCTGGCCCTGGAAGATCCCACGTGCTGCGGAACAGCTGGACAGGTGAGTCCACCACGAGCCAGCGCCTGGAGCACATGTGCCCTGAGCCGGTGCTCTGCACCAAGAGAGGCCACTGCGACGGGAGGCCCACAGAGGCAAAGGATAAAGATGGATGAAAATAAACAAATGAAAAACAAAAAAAAGGTTAAAAAAAAAGCGGCCAAAATTTTAAAAAAAGGAGCCCCAGAGAGCTCTCTCTTGTTCCTTCCTTCTTGTAAGGACACTGAAAGAAGACTTCACCTACCAAGAACCAAGAAGACGGTCCTCACCAGGCACGGAATTCTTCAGAAGCCTTACTCTTGGACATCCTGCCTACAGAATTTTGAGAAATAAATTTCTGCTGTTTAAGCCATCAGTCTATGGTTATTTCTGTTATCGCGGTGAGATAGACTTAATGAGCTATCACTTGATTGTGTGTGATTCTCAGGTGTTTAATTATTAGCATTTATGATCATTAACACATTTTTTGGTTATTTTTGTTTTGTATTTTAGTTGAGATAAGGCCAAAATATTTTTTCTCCTTTTTTAAAATGTATTTATTTTTATTTGAAGGATAATTCCTCTACAATATGGGTTTGATTTCTGCCTTAAAAGAGACACGTGTACCCCAATGTTCACTGCAGCTCTCTTTACAGTAGCTGAACATGGAGGACAAACATTTTGAAGTGAGAAGGGGAGAATCGCTTCTAAAATCCAAGTATAAACACAATGTGAGATCAGAGCACACACATGCAAGCTGAAAAAGAACTGTTCACGAATTGCAAGACTATACATTACTCTAATTATACAGTTAGCCACTTTAATCCAAATGGTTGGTTGTCCGCCCTGGAAGCACAGAAAAACATCTTGTAGAAACAGGCTTGCGTAGACAGTGCTCATCCCACCCCAGCCCCAGAGAAAAGCCACACCAGTAGACAACCAGAGCTCTGGGGACCCCAGCAAAGCAGCCCCTCTTGTGGAAATGCTGGTTCCAAACATGTAAAGCATCGACGTTCCCTCAGCTCCAAAGCCATGCTTGCTTATAAACCTCTGGATTAAGTCCTCATGTTTCCACTGTTAGTCAACTGACATCCTGATTCCATAGAAATCGGCCTTTATAAACCTGGCTCATGAACTTGACCAGGGTGTCAGCTTTGTTCTCCGGAGGCCAACAAGAAGAGATCTCAGGCTCTGGCCGGTTTCCTAACAATGAGTCCCGGCCAATCGGGAGCTTCAAGGGACTGGCAGGAGGGTCCCCAGGTGGTGCCCTCTTGTGCCTGTTCTTTGAAACGCCTCAGCTCAGAGAACCTCATCACATCCCGTGGAAATAAAAATACCTACTCTATGTCCTCTTTTACCAACTGACCCTTACAATTTTAGGAAACTCAGGTTTTCCACAGCGGGAGGTCACTGAGGAATAATTAGTGAGTTCCCCAGGCCACCTGGCAGCTTTCCAGCCATGTCCACTCCGCTGCCCCTCCAGCTGGATTCACCAGAGCGGGGCCCAGGGTCGCTCCCTGCCCAGTGCCGGGGTCCCTGGTGCTCAGGAATGCTGCTGGGGTGCGTCCTGCTAACCTGAAGGTGAAGGCGGTATTTCAGACACAGTGGAAAGAGAGGGGTACAGCTATGGGGTGGAGGGGCCGCTGGCAAGCTGCCCTCCAGAAGGCTGTGCCCTGGGCTCTCCCGCTGCCTCTCCACTGTAATCCTGGGCCCTCTGCTGCCTCGGGCCCCTCGCAGCCCTGCAGACGGCAGGATAAGAAAGCCCTCCACCTTACAGACCCACTCGCTCCTCCCAGGAGACCCTCCCGGGCTGGGCGCATCTGAACAGAACACTCTGCCACAGTCACTCCACCCTGACCCAGCAGGTCTGGGGTGAGGCCTGGCCCCAGGACTAGGAGCCCCCAGGGAACCGTGCCGTGCAGCGGAGCTGGGAGCCCGGCGGGCAGGGCCTCCACGCCTTCTTAGGCAGTGGAGTTGGCCCAGCTCCTTGCCATACTGAAGGCAGTCCACACATCGTCTTCACACCTGGACAGCAGCTTTTCCTTTGAACCTAAAAGAGCTCTGCAGAGAAGGGCTGAGGCCTCCGGGTCCCAGGTCTCAAGTCTGAAAGCCCACTGCTCACCCTGAGAAATCTTTGGGGTCGTGGGGACAGCAAGATGAGTTAGGAGCAGCAGGAACAAGGCCTCAGTTCTGTTCAGTTCAGCCGCTCAGTTGTGCCCAACTCTTTGTGAGCCCATGGACTGCCGCACACCAGGCTTCCCTGTCCTTCACCATCTCTTAGAGCTTGCTCAAAGCCCTGTCCGTTGAGTCTGTGATACCATCCAGCCACCTTGTCCTCTGTTGTCCCCTTCTCCTCCTGCCTGCTATTCTTCCCCAACATCAGGGGATTTTCCAGTGAGTTGGCTCTTTCCATCAGGTAGCCCAAATATTGGAGCTTTGGTTCAGCATCATTCCTTCCAATGAATATTCAGGGTTGATTTCCTTTAGGATGGACTGGTTTGATTTCCTTGCAGTCCAAGGGACTCTCAAGAGCCTTCTCCAACACCACAGTTCAAAGGCATCAATTCTTCAGCACTCAGCCTTCTTTATGGATCAACTCTCACATCCATACATGACTACTGGGAAAACCATAGTTTTGACAATATGGACTTATGTAAGCCACCAGAAAGCTGAAAACCCCCTGCTCTGGGATCTCTGGCTCCTTCCAGCACCACTGATTGCCATGGAAACCAGTGAGGGGCTCATGGTAAGTTACATCAACTGGAGGACAGACAGAGACGCAGAGCTTGCTTTGTTTTTCAAAGCGCTAATCCTAAAAACGTGATCTCTGTGCCCACTGCCCTGCATGAAGCCCTCCTTCTTTGGGCAGGTAGAGTTGCTCTGCAAAACTTAGGACATATTTATACTAAAAAAAAAAAAAAAAAAAAAAGCTATTTCTACAAAACTAAATATACTCCTACCAGATCATCCAGTAATTACACTGCTTGGTATTTATCCAAAAGGAGCTGAAAACATGTCCACATGAAACTCTGCACATGGACATTTATAGAATCTTTATTCATAATTGCCAAAACTTGGAAGCAACCAAGATGTCCTTCAGCACATGAATGGATTAGGAAACCGGTGCACCCAGACAACGGAATATTGTTGAGCAATGAAAAGAAACATGCTATCAAGCTGTGAAAACATACGGAGGAACCTTATGTGCATATTACTAAGTGAAAGACACCAATATGAAAGGTTAGAGAGCACATGGTTCCACCTGTGTGACAATCTATGAAAAAGCAAAACTATGGAAAATAAAGAGATCACTGGCTGCCGGGGGTCTGGGGAGAGGAGGGAGGAAGAGATGGAGCACAGAGGATCTTTAAGCCGATAAAAACACTCTGAATGATACTAAAATTGTGGATACACGTCATGAGACATTGGTCAAACCCCAGCGAATGGATAACACCAAGATGAACCCTGAGGGAACGCCCCCACACTGCTGGTGGGAATGCAAGTTGATGCAGCAACTGTGGGAAACAGCAGGGAGGCTCCTTAGAAAACTAAAAACAGAGCTACCATGTGATCCAGCAAACCCACTGCTGGGCATATGCCTGAGCAAAACTCTAATTCAAAAAGATACACACATCCCTATGTCTGCTAGCAGTAAAGAACCCACCAGCCAATATAGGAGATGACCTTAAGAGACACTGGCTCAACCCCTGGGTCAGGAAGATCCCCTAGAGAAGGGCATGGCAACCCACGCCAGTGTTCTCGCCTGGAGAGTCCCATGGACAGAGGAGCCTGGCAGGCTGCAGTTCACGGGGTCACAAAGAGTTGCACACGACTGAAGGGACTTAGCACGCATGTTCACAGCAGCACTATTCACAGAGTCAAGACATGGCAACAGCCTAGACGTCCATTGACAGAGGAATGGATAACGATGTGGCCCATATATACAATGGAATACTACTCAGTCATTAAAAAAAGAATGAAATCATGCCATTTGAAACAACACAGATTATAATCAGAGACTGTAATACTAAGCAAAGGAAGTCAGAAAGAGAAAGGAAAAATACCACATGATATCACTCATATATGGAATCTAAAATTGGCCCAACCTATCTATGAAACGGAAACAGACTCACACAGAGAGTGGGCTGTGGTCGCCCGGGGGAAGGGGAGGGGAGGGAATGACTGGGCGACTGGGATTAACAGATGCAAACTATTATATAAGGAACAGTATGCAGAACAGATGAGCAACGAGGTCCTACTGTACACCTCGAGAAAAAATATGCAGTATCCCACGATAAACCATCATGGGAAACAACATAAAAGGAATGTCTCCATGTATGTAACGGAGTCACTCCACTCACAGTAGAGCAACTATACTTCCATTTGAAAAACAAATTGTTTAAGAGTGACTCTTCAGGCAAATGACAGGTTTGGAGTGGTGCTGATGCATCCACATGGTCCTCCAAGGTCACGATGCCCTTCTCTGTGACGGGCGTGACAGTGGAGGGCGCGGTGCCTGAGTGAGGGCACGGCCACATGTGAGACTCCATACTCTCTGCTCCACTGACCCCTGAACCCGAAACTGCTCCGAAAGTCTGCTACAAGGAGGGGTCGGCAAAGTACTCACTGTTGAACCGAAATTCAGTTTTAATAGGTGTCCTGTCTTCTTATTCACCGAGTGTTGCAATCCTGTGGGGAAAGCATGGAAATTTCAAGTCATAAAAACCATAAGGAAGATTTCAATACACGGGGCCTACCGCGCGTCGCCACAGGCATCCTGCCGCCGTCCACCTGCTGAGATGCCCCAGCCTTCTCGAGGGAGGGCTGATGGTTGGATATCCTCATCACTAGAGAAGCTCACTTGTCACAGCTTGGCTCCCTCGCATGCAGGGGTCCCCAGCATCCGGGATCTAGTGCCTGATGGCTTGAGAGGGAGCTGACGTCACAATCTTAGACGTGCACAATAAACCTGATGTGCTTAAATCATCCTGAAACAACTCCAACCCTCATCCATGAAAAATTACCTTCTGCAAAACCAGTCCCTGGTACCAAACGGTTGGATACCACTGCTTGGATGAACCCCAGAATTTAGAATAAACTTTTACACTCACGTCGAATCTCTTAAACTAACACTCTTGGTTTACATAAGATTTACAGTTGATCACAGGGTTTTCTGTTTACATGGGCGCTCTCAGTCGTTTCATGAAATCCTGTGAAATCAGAAACTGGGATTTCAAATATCGCAGTGCTCCCCAGAAACCCCATGCAACATCGAAAAAATGTTCTTGATAAATGCTTGTTAAATTATTCTTCTCTTGTCTCAGATACTTTAAACGTAATACGCCTGACCTTTAAGGTGACATGCTTTCTTTCCCTTAATGGGAACTATTTTTTGGAAGATCATTTACATGATATATGTATAAATTTAATATTTTATTTATTCAAGCGGCAATCACCACCAAATCCTGCAGAGCCAGGATCGGCATCTCTGTATTTCTGAAGCCACCTGTCATCACAGGGTTGAATAATTACATTTAGCAATCTATAACCTCGAGCAATTCCAGTTGCTACAGCTTTGCCCAGACTGAGGCTTCAGGTATCAGCACATCACCAAGATAACAATAAAGCTCATAAACCTGAGCCTCTTATCTGCCGAACATATCGCTGGCTCCCTGCATCTTGGAGAGCAGTCTATTATAGAGATTCTGCCTCACATCAGCCCCCTCCCCGTCCCACGGCATACCTACAGTTTCATTATTGACGGTCGGCGCCATCGGAGGCTTGTCATCAGCTGTAATCGGCTGATCTGCCTGGGACAGATTTCATTTACGCACATAAAACATTCTCATTTTCTGCCTGCCTGGGTGAGGCTTTTGCCTGAGAGGTCACTGAGAGTAATAATGCCCACCTCGGGGGGCTGACGGCAGGTCACTGACGATCACTGGACATTGGAAATTCTTTGCCCCGCACACATAAGAAAAAAACTATTCTGAATATGAAGGGACTTTCAAGCTATTCATAGACTTTCTTAGTGACTTTTATTTAGAGGCTTTTCTCAAATCTAAAGCCAAGATAAAATAGCTCAGCATAGCATTCATTTTTTATGACTCTCAAGCTAGAAGGTAAATCCATGTTCAGAGTGCATTAACTTTCATCAGGATTGTAACAACTGGCCTGAATCCTACCTCTGCCCATGCTGGATGAAGATCCTCAGTACAGGCATGGTGAGGCCAAGGGTGTGGGGCTGCAGAACTCCTAACGGCCGGCTGGACGTGGGGAAAACACAAGTAGACACTCGTGAAGGCGATCTCACCCTGCCTTGTGGAGACCACTCACGAACCTCCTAAGAAAGGAAGAGACAGATCAGGGTCTTCATGGTTTATTCCCAGCGAACAGAGAAGCCCATCGGGGAGCCAATGGGCTGTCAAACAGCAAGAACAAGGACCCTCCTTAGGATCCCGAGTTCTGGTCTCTTGAGCACCTGTGTAAAGAAAATCTAGAAAACACATTTTGCTTTTCAGCAAAGTCTGAGAATTCGGACTCTGCAAGGTCACCCGCCTCTCATATACAGAATAATGTACAGCAATGCCTAGGAATGAAAATCAGAGCTGCCCGTCAAGATATACATGCTGGCAATTTCACGCCCATCTAAAACATCCCCTATCACAGTAAATGACACTTATCCCCCATGCCCTGGATGGGACTGAACACGTGAGCCACACAGACACCGAAGGAAACCATCGACGCCCGCCTCAGCATTTATTCTGTTTTGTCCAGGTGCTACGTCGTGTTCAGCTCTGTGGGACCCCATGGACTGCAGCCTGCCAGGCTCCTCTGTCCTTCACGATCTTCCAGAGCTTGCTCAAATTCATGTCCACTGAGTCGTTATCTAACCCTCATATCCCAACCTTCACCTTTTGCCCTCAGGCTTTCCCAGGGTCTCTTGCAAGAAGTCAGCTCTTCGCATCAGGTAGCCGCTCTACGTGAGGACCAGTTAATGTCATTCTTTGTGCCTTTGGAGAATTCCTCCTGGCATATGAAAAAAAAAAAAAAAAACCCACCAGAGGATAAAATTTAACAAAAAAAAATGAAAATTCCACATCCACTGGGCGGAAGGAAATCACTCTGTGCTCTGTGGCCCAAGAACCCAAACTTCCTTTTAGATGCGGCGTTCAGTCCCCACGAAGAGAACGGAGCTTCCAATGTCACATCCGGTGCCGTAAACACCGTTCGCCCACAAGTCAGAGAGGGACAGGTCTCTCGGGTCTTCGCGTTTGCTCTTGTAAGTACACTGTGTTCCTTTTGTGAATTCTCCGTGGTCAAACTCGGAGCCTGTGACTCAGAGAACAGGACTGAACTGTGCCTGAAACAGAGGCTGCTGTGAAGATTGGAAAAGAGGTAAACTGGATACTTCGGCTGGTACCTGCATTACACTTAATTAATGAGCAGCGGGCTTCCCTGGTGGCTCGGACAGTAAAGAATCTGCCTCCAAGGCAGGAGACTTGCATTCGATCCCTGGGTCAGGAAGATGCCCAGGGAAGGGAATGGTAACCCACTCCGGTATTCTTGCCTGGAGAATCCCATGCACAGAGGAGCCTGGCGGGCAACATTTCCATTGGGTGGCAAAAAGTGACACACGTTCAATTAATGAGCGTCAGCTCCACACCCTCTCTCTCAGACACCCCTAACCCACACACCTGCGGCACCAGACCTAAAGTGGAGACTCCGTATTACGTGATGTCTTCCTATCTGAGACCAAGCAGAGCTCGGACAGGCTAAGGCCCAGCTCCCCTCCCCACTCTGCCCCTACTGAGGAGACCCCCAAGGCACCACCCTCCACATGGGGCCAGGCAGGCTGCAGCCCACTGCTCAGGAGTGACGGAGCGTCCGTCCACAGCCAGCACCAACCATCGCCTCCTCCCGCGGGACGTGGGGCTCCTCCTCCTCTCCTCTGCGGCCCCTGCTGGGTCACGCTGTTCTGAGTTCGCTGGGCCCATGTGGTCCAGTGTGGCCCGCAGGCTCCTCTTCTAGGCTTCTAGGGTGTTCCCCATCCCTTCCTTGGGTGGAAGCTCCCCTCACCAACAGGGTGAACAGGGGGTGATCAAAACAACACCTTCCACAACTGGTTAACCCCACAAATCCCCTCACACTGTCTCCACATGAAACCTTGGCCGCTGTGAGCCTCCCAGAGGGTGAAGGGGAGGTTCCAGGACAGCCCCGGCCTCGTGCCACAGATGGGTCTCTGAACTTCTGTTTTTCGACAAGAAACAATAAGAGGAATGATTCGATATCAAATTTTTTCTTCTTCTTAAGGAACAGTGTCTCTACAGACCCAAATTCATCAAAGAAAGATTCTTCCTGTTAAAAAAAAAGATCCAGGCCAGGGTTTCACCCAGGATAGGGCTACACCAAACAATCATTTATTCTTCTTCCCTCTACTTTCACGCTTGTAATGCTGATTGTAAGAACAGGCTCCCATCTACGACATGAATTATGTCCTTCCTACCTTGCCTGGGAACATTCTCAAACGTCTTCTGTGGCAGCCATTAAATAATGAACCCTGCACAGCGATGCTTTTAGTCCCAGTCACTCTGTGGCTTAAAGATGCATTTACAGGGATCCCCAGGGAACAGCCGTTTATCACCTGGGAGGCCAGTTCGTCTCCACGCCCCCGACCACGCTCCCACGTCTCTCAGCGGAGACGGGACAGTCGCTGCCGGGCCGCCGTCCGGGGAGCACAGCGGCCCCCCGTGCTCTAGCCATGGCTAGACCAGTGGGGAATGCACCCCAGATGTGCATCCAGCTGCCTCTCTCGCCCGGTGGCCCGTCCCTCCTCAGGGCACACGTCACTGCCCTGGGGGCTCGGCAGCAGAGCCTGCCGGCTCCCCAGAAGAGAACAAGCCAAGGTCGGACGTGACTTCCAACAGCCCTTTGAAAACCAGTCACTACGCACCGCCAGCCAGCAGGCATGCTGTGATTGCCGATGGAAAAGTTTTCTCTTTCTACTTTTAATTATTATTATAGTTACTTATTTGGCCACACTAGGTCCTAGTTGTGGTATGCAGGAGTTTCTAGCGGAGGTACGTGGGATGGAACCTGGGCCCCCTACATTGGAAGCATGGCATCGTAGCCACTGGACCACCAGAGAAGTCCTTCCTCTTTTCTTGTTTAAACAACCAGTGATTGCAGACCTATTACTTGGCCAGTCTTTTCCCAGACACTAAGGCCACAGTGATATGCAAGCTCCCCCTCCATCAGCTCCAATCGTGAGAGACAGAGGGAAGGAAGAAACCCAAATACCATGAAAAACAAGAGGTGAGCTGGTCACCCAGCAGGGACACAGCCGGACAGCAGAGTATTACTCAGAGGTGAGAATGAATGAGCTGCCACACCAGGACATGACATGCAGGAAACGTCAGTGTGAACGACGAAGTGAAAGAGGCCCAACTGACCAGGCCACAAACTGCATGATTCCCACTACACGACATTCTGGAAAAGACACACCTATGCAGACAGTGGAAGGATCCGTGATTCAAAGCTGGAGAACAGATGTGTGGGCGCCAAAGGGGAAGGGGGTGAGGAAGGCATGGAATGGGAGTTTGGGATCAGTAGGTCCAGCTTCCATGTAGAGTACAGACAGATAAGGCTGCTGTGTAGCACAGGGGACTATGTTCCATATCCTGTGATAAATCATCATGGAAAAGAATATGAAAAAGAAAATATATGTGTATAACTGAATGACTTTGCTGTACAGAAGAAACTGACATGACACTGTAAATCAACTATACTCCAATAAAACTATTTTTTTAAGGCCAATGATTCCCAGGGATCTGGTGAGGAGAATGACAAGCAGGAAGAACAGAGAGGGGTTTTTAGGGCAGTAAGACTATTGTGTATGCGGCTAGCATGCTCGATACATAACAGCATCCACCATCAAAACCCACAGGATGTACAACGCAAGAAGCGAACCTTAGAGTAAATTACAGACTTTAGTTGATAATCATGAATTGATATCGGCTCATTGATTGCAGGGGCTTCCCCCTTATGGCTCAGTGGTAAAGAACTGTGTCCCAGGATAAAACAGACCCAGGTTGCGCCGAAAAGACACAGGTAATTAGGAAGCAATGACTCTTCAATACGCAACTCCTTACGAGTGGCTGTTGATCCAGGCAACGAGAGAAAAGTTCTCTTAAAATAACAATAATTTACAAGCAATGATCACTTTAAATAAATGATGGCACACAGTTAATGACTTGAAGCCAATCTTTAGACCATCAAGCTATGAGGCGGTCCCCTGAGGCGGTCCTCAGTCTTCCCCAGGTGGTGGGCACCAATGTCCTGCTAACACATCAGGAGCCAGCTCCAAGGGACTCCTGTTCCAGTAGCCTCACCAATTTAAAATGAAATGTCGGAGGCCAAACACTCAGTGGCACCAAGACTCCATCTGCAGAAAGACGTACGGCTGTGGGAGCAACCCCAGGCTCCCAGGCGGGCCCTCGCTGCAGAGACCCAAGCGGCCAACGTGATGCTCTTCCACTGTTGAAAGACGAACCATGACTCAGCCTATTATTAGCATTGTTGCGTCCAGTTCCTCCACTTTTTGCAAGTTCTCAGCTATTATTTCTTAAAATAAACTTTCTGCGCCTCTCACCCATCCACTTTTGGAATACACACCCAGGTTAAGACGAGTTTAACCTGCGTCTAAGTCTCAACACACCGCAAAGCTGCTGCTGCTACTTCATGCTACCCAAAATTACACTGATTTCCTTTAAAAGCTTCCCCCGCTTGACAGTCTGAGTTAGGCTTAATCGTATTTACACAACTACACTTTTATTGTGCCAAGCAATAAACCTAAATTAAATGACCAGTTAAACTGAGCGTGGATTAAGACATGAGAGAGTGTGTTTCTACTCTGTGATTCTACCCGGCATCTATCAGGGCAGGAATTTGTCACAAACTCTCAGTAAACCTATCTGATAAATTAGTAAGAAATCGTCAGAACACAGAGCTTACGGTCTGGGGGACATGGGATTCCTGCAACCAAAAATCTACTTGAGGACTTTCCTGGTGGTCCAGTGGTGAAGAATCTGCCTGCCAATGCAGGAGCACGGGTTCAATACCCGGTCAGGAAACATCCGACATGCTGAGGAACAAGTACGCCCACGCCCCACAACTCCTGGGCCTCCACGCTAGAACCCATGCTCTGCAACAAAAGAAGCCACCCCAGGGAGAAGCCCTCACACCCCAAGTAGAGAGTAGAAAACAGACAAGAAAAAAATCCACTAGAATGCTTTCCTCCTCCTGAGAAACCTGGAGCAGGATCTTTTTCTTTTTTTTTAAATTTGGGCCTCTTTTATTGGTTTTTCATTTATTTGTCTTCACCCATCTTTGTTCTTTGGCCTGTGTGGGCCTCCCATCGCAGTGGCCTCCCTTGTCGCAAAGCACTGGCTCTGGGCGCATGCATTCCAGAGCGCTGGCTCATAGTTGGACACACCGGTCCAGTCACTCCGTGGCATGTGGGATCTTTCCAGGCCAGGGATCGAACCGGCGCCCCTTGCACTGCAAGGCAGACTCTTTACCCACTGGACCACCAGGGAAGCCCCTGGAGCAGGTTCTTGACAGCGTTTATATGATTCAGGTCCATTTCATGGGGTCAGTCCAGTCTGCTCACAAGGGTCCTGTGGTAACCTGAAGTGCCAGCATGTTAACAGGGGGTCTCCACACTGCCGAGTCTGACCACGTGCAAACGGGCTTATAATTTGATACCTTTTATATGGCTCCAAGTAAATTTTTTATACTAATAATTCAGTTATTCCAACACTTAAGTGGTGATTTCTTTTCCCATATGTCAAGTTGCTGTTGATTTCTTGCTTGTTCTATATTAAATAAACCATACCAATGAAAAAAAAATAGTTTGATACCTTTTAAATGGTCTAATGAAAAGACAGAAGGGATAAAAATCACATTCTAAAACTGTTTTGGAATCCTCAAATCCATAGGGGAAATATATAAATTAAAAATGTCTTTGCAGGACTCCCCCCTTTTTTACTTGTAAACCTATCTGATAAATTAGTAAGAAATCGTCAGAACACAGAGCTTACGGTCTGGGGGACATGGGATTCCTGCAACCAAAAATCTACTTGAGGACTTTCCTGGTGGTCCAGTGGTGAAGAATCTGCCTGCCAATGCAGGAGCACGGGTTCAATACCCGGTCAGGAAACATCCGACATGCTGAGGAACAAGTACGCCCACGCCCCACAACTCCTGGGCCTCCACGCTAGAGCCCATGCTCTGCAACAAAAGAAGCCACCCCAGGGAGAAGCCCTCACACCCCAAGTAGAGAGTAGAAAACAGACAAGAAAAAAATCCACTAGAATGCTTTCCTCCTCCTGAGAAACCTGGAGCAGGATCTTTTTCTTTTTTTTTAAATTTGGGCCTCTTTTATTGGTTTTTCATTTATTTGTCTTCACCCATCTTTGTTCTTTGGCCTGTGTGGGCCTCCCATCGCAGTGGCCTCCCTTGTCGCAAAGCACTGGCTCTGGGCGCATGCATTCCAGAGCGCTGGCTCATAGTTGGACACACCGGTCCAGTCACTCCGTGGCATGTGGGATCTTTCCAGGCCCGGGGTCGAACCGGCGCCTTGCACTGCAAGGCAGACTCTTTACCCACTGGACCACCAGGGAAGCCCCTGGAGCAGGTTCTTGACAGCGTTTATATGATTCAGGTCCATTTCATGGGGTCAGTCCAGTCTGCTCACAAGGGTCCTGTGGTAACCTGAAGTGCCAGCATGTTAACAGGGGGTCTCCACACTGCCGAGTCTGACCACGTGCAAACGGGCTTATAATTTGATACCTTTTATATGGCTCCAAGTAAATTTTTTATACTAATAATTCAGTTATTCCAACACTTAAGTGGTGATTTCTTTTCCCATATGTCAAGTTGCTGTTGATTTCTTGCTTGTTCTATATTAAATAAACCATACCAATGAAAAAAAAATAGTTTGATACCTTTTAAATGGTCTAATGAAAAGACAGAAGGGATAAAAATCACATTCTAAAACTGTTTTGGAATCCTCAAATCCATAGGGGAAATATATAAATTAAAAATGTCTTTGCAGGACTCCCCTGGAAGTCCGTGGTTAAGAGGGCACGCTTCCACGGCAGGGGGGAGGGTTGTACCCCTGGTCAGGGAACTACGGTTCCACACGCCGTTTGGCCAGGCCAAAGAACATCTTTGTAAACAGACATGTGCACAGCCACATTTTGAAACTATTCAAACACTAATATCTGCCTCCATGTTACAAAGAATGTAATACCTTAGAAACTGGTCCTTTATCTTCAGCTTAAGACAGAGAATTGAACAACATAAGGAAACCATCTGAAAAACATTTTCAGAGTGAAGTCATGCTTGTTTATACAGGAAATTAATGTTATATTACCTTCTCCCAACTGGCATGAGCTACTTTCATAACCATGCAGATGTTTCCTCTTTAATAACAAAGAAAAAGAAATTCTTTTATACCATTTATCTAATTTCTCCCTTTCTTTAAGTTCCCTTGCTTTTTACATTTGATTTCTATTTTGTATTAGAGTATAACTGATTTGCCACATTTCTCTTTTAATTTCTGACATATATTTTTGTCTGGAACAGCTGAAAGGCGCTTGCGGACACACCTGAGCTACTCTGTCCGGCATTAGGAGCGGCTGAAGATTTGAGCCGCGGATGTGGAGGCACGGCCAGTGCGCAGTGCCCTCTGCTGGCCAGTTTACTTAACATCACCATTGGGCAAAGTGCCTGAGTATCGATGTTACTTATAATGGAAAGAAAAGAAGGGGGAAAAAAATTAAGGTATATTTCGGAGTTAGAGCTAGAATTCCAGATCGTCATCATTTACGGCCGCAGTTCTCTTATTGAGCAAGTGTTTCCCTTTATTGAACAAAACAAATGGAATGCTATCTTGCACAAACAAATACCCACTGTAAAAAACTAGTGTGTTCAGCTGTAAAGAGAAATGCAGAAGAATCAGCCCTCATGAGGTGGCTGGATCTAGAACGTATCCTAAAAAGTGAAGTCAGTCAGAAAGAGAAGGACAAATACAGTATATTAACACATATATATGGAATCTAGTAGGATGGTGATGATGGCACATGCAGTGAAGCGACAGAAAGACAGACATGGACAGTGGACATATGGACATTTTGGGGAAGGAACAGTGGGTGAGAGGCGTAAGGGAAGTAGCATGAAGGCCTGTACTATCATAAGTGAAGAAAATAGCTCTAGTCATTGCTCTGTGAGAAAAGGGGATCCTTCAGGGGTGCTGTGTGATGGTCGGGAGGGGAGGGAAGGGGGGGATATACATGTTAAAAAAAAAAAAAGACTGGCTAAGTGAAAACACCAAAACAACCTCCCTACCAGAAACAGAGTCAAGTCATCATTTGGCTCCTAAACTAGATTGACTAGTATGTTGTTATTATAAGTCTGAGTTGCAGAATGGAGGCTCTAAGCATTGGGAGGAAGCCATTGCAATACTGTCAGAAATAAAAAGATGATGAGGACAAGGAACAAGAGGAGAAAAAAAGAAAAGAAAGAATCTGCTACTCCAAATGAGTCTGCCGATCAGTATTTTCAAACACATGGATAAACCTAAGGCAAATAAAAGCAATCAATAAAATCAACTATTTGAATATAAAAAAAAAAAAAAAAAAAACTAGTGTGTTTAGAGAATTAGGCTTCCTGTGCCTGCCGCAAGCCCCAGGTCAGAAGCTACCCCGTCTATGGCCCCTTTCTCACTGCATTTGTCCCTCCTCTGTGTCTCACCGCTCCGCACGGCCGTGCCAGCCACCTGCACGGTCATCGTTCGCCCTGGGTCTTCTCCCTGGAGCTGTGAGCTCATCCACAGCAGGCGGACGTGTTGCCCACCTTGAAGCCTTGAATGTTATAAACCCTCCATTCTGATTCTCTCGAATGACGCGGCATTAGAGCTAGAATTCCAGATCGTCATCATTTACGGCCGCAGTTCTCTTATTGAGCAAGTGTTTCCCTTTATTGAACAAAACAAATGGAATGCTATCTTGCACAAACAAATACCCACTGTAAAAAACTAGTGTGTTCAGCTGTAAAGAGAAATGCAGAAGAATCAGCCCTCATGAGGTGGCTGGATCTAGAACGTATCCTAAAAAGTGAAGTCAGTCAGAAAGAGAAGGACAAATACAGTATATTAACACATATATATGGAATCTAGTAGGATGGTGATGATGGCACATGCAGTGAAGCGACAGAAAGACAGACATGGACAGTGGACATATGGACATTTTGGGGAAGGAACAGTGGGTGAGAGGCGTAAGGGAAGTAGCATGAAGGCCTGTACTATCATAAGTGAAGAAAATAGCTCTAGTCATTGCTCTGTGAGAAAAGGGGATCCTTCAGGGGTGCTGTGTGATGGTCGGGAGGGGAGGGAAGGGGGGGATATACATGTTAAAAAAAAAAAAAGACTGGCTAAGTGAAAACACCAAAACAACCTCCCTACCAGAAACAGAGTCAAGTCATCATTTGGCTCCTAAACTAGATTGACTAGTATGTTGTTATTATAAGTCTGAGTTGCAGAATGGAGGCTCTAAGCATTGGGAGGAAGCCATTGCAATACTGTCAGAAATAAAAAGATGATGAGGACAAGGAACAAGAGGAGAAAAAAAGAAAAGAAAGAATCTGCTACTCCAAATGAGTCTGCCGATCAGTATTTTCAAACACATGGATAAACCTAAGGCAAATAAAAGCAATCAATAAAATCAACTATTTGAATATAAAAAAAAAAAAAAAAAACTAGTGTGTTTAGAGAATTAGGCTTCCTGTGCCTGCCGCAAGCCCCAGGTCAGAAGCTACCCCGTCTATGGCCCCTTTCTCACTGCATTTGTCCCTCCTCTGTGTCTCACCGCTCCGCACGGCCGTGCCAGCCACCTGCACGGTCATCGTTCGCCCTGGGTCTTCTCCCTGGAGCTGTGAGCTCATCCACAGCAGGCGGACGTGTTGCCCACCTTTGAAGCCTTGAATGTTATAAACCCTCCATTCTGATTCTCTCGAATGACGCGGCATTAACTAGAGGGCAAAACTGCACAATACCGCCGTAAGCTCTCTGGTGGTAGATTTAGAAGGAAGACCCTAGCTCCAGGTCTAACAGGCTGTGTCACAGTAAGAGGGGCCGGAGCACAGAAGACGCGTCACGGAATCAACCTCCGGCTGTGTGTCCAGTGATTTCAGAAAACAAAACAGGTGCAACTCAAGGCTAAGGCTCAGATGAGCTCCTGTCTACAGCTTCTGTCTGAGTTCCAGACCCGATTCCCAGAGACCAAGCGAGGCCGGGCAGAGGGACCCTCCGGGGACAAGGAGGGCAAACCTCGGGGGAGAAGAGGCAGGCCTCCGTGGCAGAGGCAAGGGGGGACTAGGGAGAGGGCCGCCTGGACTGCTCTTTCTGTTGTTCCTCGGTCGCTCGGTTGTGTCCGACTCTTTGTGACCCCACGGACTGCAGCACGCCAGGCCTCAAATGGACTCTTTTATTTGGAGTAAAATAGAAGCCACTTTAATAAACCTTGAGATTTACACCCTGCGCGGAGGTCCTGCAGGGGACCCGAGAAGAGGGAAGGTCAGCCCATATCTTTGTTGACGACCACTTAAACCAGGGTTGTTAAACAGCCGTCTCACTGGAACAGACCCTGGTGCTCGGAAAGCTGGGGGCAGGAGGCGACAGAGGGTGAGACGGTTAGACGGCATCACTGACTCAACGGATGTGAACGTGGGCATGCTCCGGCAGACGGGGAGGACAGGGTGGCAACTGAGCAGCCACATTCCAGGAGGCCTTTCGAGTAAGAAACCTAGAAACAATTAAGACCAATTTGTGTGATGCGACCGCATAGAACAGCGAGCTTTCGCTGTGAAAGGCAATGCCAACTAAAAGTCAAAAGCCAGGCAACGACCCGTGAAAGTTTCTGCAATATACATGAAAAGGCTGACGTCTCTACTGTTAAAAACTGTTTATGCAAAACAGAAAGAAAACTATACCCATCTACCAGGACACACAGGAGCAATTTTTGGAAAGAAAGAAAATACAGATCGCCTTTAGACATTTGTAAATATGCTCAACCCCCCTAACGATTAATGAAACACAAATAAGACAACTTTTTAATCTAACAACTCTCAAACTGGTAAATAAGTAAATAAATATTTTACAGTCTTTCTGTATTAAAGCAGGTATGGAGAAACAATCTTTCTTATGTATTGTTGGCGAGAAAATACCTACAACTTTGAGCAATTGTAGGGATGCATGATAAACATTGCCAGAGTAGAAAATGTTTATCACAATCAACCTTTGGCAATGCTTATCATAATCTTCTGTATATACCCACAAGGATCTAGGTATGTATCCTACAATTCATGCTGGTACAAAGATATTCATTGCATCATACGTTGGAACAGCAAAAGAAAAAAGAAAATGGAAATAACAGAAATGTCCACGAGGGTCTAAGGTTTTATGTTTAATCCTACAATTCATGCTGGTACAAAGATACAGAGGCAAGGGGGGACTAGGGAGAGGGCCGCCTGGACTGCTCTTTCTGTTGTTCCTCGGTCGCTCGGTTGTGTCCGACTCTTTGTGACCCCACGGACTGCAGCACGCCAGGCCTCAAATGGACTCTTTTATTTGGAGTAAAATAGAAGCCACTTTAATAAACCTTGAGATTTACACCCTGCGCGGAGGTCCTGCAGGGGACCCGAGAAGAGGGAAGGTCAGCCCATATCTTTGTTGACGACCACTTAAACCAGGGTTGTTAAACAGCCGTCTCACTGGAACAGACCCTGGTGCTCGGAAAGCTGGGGGCAGGAGGCGACAGAGGGTGAGACGGTTAGACGGCATCACTGACTCAACGGATGTGAACGTGGGCATGCTCCGGCAGACGGGGAGGACAGGGTGGCAACTGAGCAGCCACATTCCAGGAGGCCTTTCGAGTAAGAAACCTAGAAACAATTAAGACCAATTTGTGTGATGCGACCGCATAGAACAGCGAGCTTTCGCTGTGAAAGGCAATGCCAACTAAAAGTCAAAAGCCAGGCAACGACCCGTGAAAGTTTCTGCAATATACATGAAAAGGCTGACGTCTCTACTGTTAAAAACTGTTTATGCAAAACAGAAAGAAAACTATACCCATCTACCAGGACACACAGGAGCAATTTTTGGAAAGAAAGAAAATACAGATCGCCTTTAGACATTTGTAAATATGCTCAACCCCCCTAACGATTAATGAAACACAAATAAGACAACTTTTTAATCTAACAACTCTCAAACTGGTAAATAAGTAAATAAATATTTTACAGTCTTTCTGTATTAAAGCAGGTATGGAGAAACAATCTTTCTTATGTATTGTTGGTGAGAAAAATACCTACAACTTTGAGCAATTGTAGGGATGCATGATAAACATTGCCAGAGTAGAAAATGTTTATCACAATCAACCTTTGGCAATGCTTATCATAATCTTCTGTATATACCCACAAGGATCTAGGTATGTATCCTACAATTCATGCTGGTACAAAGATATTCATTGCATCATACGTTGGAACAGCAAAAGAAAAAAAAAAGAAAATGGAAATAACAGAAATGTCCACAGAGGTGGCTGACTAAATCTTGGTATCTTTATCCAATGTAACTCTATACCGACACTCAATGGATATGAGCTTGAGCAAGCTCCGGGAGATGGTGAAGGCCAGGGAAGGCTGGCGTGCTGCAGTTCATGGGGTCACAGAGAGTCAGACATGACTGAGCAACTTAACTGAACTAAGAAACAGATACATCAATATGGAAAGATTTCAGAGCCACTGTTCACTATGGGAAAATGTGCAAACTAAAGAATATCATACACCCTCATTTTGGGTTTAAAATCAGATCTACAGGATTATTCCTCAACAGCACTGCTCTGCAAGACTAGAGGATGACCTCTTAGCAGTGTGGCTGAGGAGTAAGGTGGAGGGCTGAGTTACCACTGGAGAGGGTATCCTAGGATCCTGCTTCATTCTGTTTAACTCTATTAATCCATTACTCTTTCAAAAAATAAGTTGTAAAGGCTTCCCTGGTGGTCTAGTGGGTAGAGAGTCTGCCTTGCAGTGCAAAGGGCCCTGGTTTGATCCCTGGCCCGGGAAGATCCCACATGCCACGAAGCAGCTGGACTACCGAGTCCAATTGCAAGCCAACGTTCTGGAGCCCATGCGCCCAGAGCCACTGCTTTGCAACGAGAGAGGCCTCTGCAATGGGAGGCCCACACAGGCTGAAGAATAAATATGGATGAAAATAAATAAATAATCAATTTTTTTTAAAGAGGTCAAAATTTTAAAAAAAAATAAAAAGTTTTAAAAACTACTTTAAAAAGTAAAAAAAAAAAAAAACTCTCTCCACAAATTCTGGGTCTACCTTTTGAACTGCTTAAGCCCAGGAGCAATGACATCATTGTTAAATGTAGCACACAGGGAGCTAGGCTGGTGAGACAGAGCAGAGAGGACGGCACCTCCGGGAGGGACGCGCGGACGCTCGAGAACGAGCCAGGGATGCCGTCACTGCTCAGCCTCCACGGCCACCACCCAGGGAAGACGCAGGCCCAGCGAGAGAGCTGGCGGAGGACGCCGGGGTCCAGCGGTGCCGAAGGGCCTCTGAATGCAGTACAGACACCTGCTCTGGGGTAGACACCCGCCTCCAGTGCTCCAGGGCTGCACCCTTCACTCAACAAGCCCCGGTTCTAGTGGAGAAAGAAGACATGAGATTCCCGGGGAGCTCGAGTACCTGTGGACCAAACAAAAACTCTGCTAGAACGTGGCTTCAGGAAAAGATAAAACAGAAGGACAAAAATGACCCCGCACCTGCCCTTCACCGCCACATCCAGGCATCGCCTGTGCCGAGAGCTCTTGAGGTCAAAGGTCTTGTTCAGACAGTCACACAGGATCTACAAGCCCACATGGCGGGGGCCTATTTTCCACAGTGTTGGCCCCTAGGATTTGGCAACCCTCCAACACTCGTCTGAATACTCAAAGTGATGGAATGGTCCATGGCTTTGACAGTCTGGTTCCCTGGACAAAATGTGTCCATTTTTACAACTGGTCACAAACCTCTTGGCAATAAAGGTATAAATTATATCCTTTTTTATCTTAAGGAATTCACCTATCCATGATCCTTTGTAGCTTTGGTCACTTCTCCACCATTAGGAATAAAAGAAAGAGAAGGAGAAACAAAGAAAAGAGAAGTCCATTTTCAAAACAGAAAATTTATCTTGCAGTTTTCCTAAAAAATCTCAAACTGGTTTCTATTTAAAAGGTGATGAGGCCATGTTTTAAAATGATTCAGCTTTGCTGGGTTGATGCCACCAATGTCATTCATGAATATGTTTTCTCATATTTTTAGATGACATTGTCTAACATTATCAAATACAAGGCAAGGTCTCTGTAAATACTAACCGAATCAATGAAATGATTGATTAGCTGTGACTGCAAATTAATCACGAGCTGCACAAAGTTATTCTTTATCTTGAACTGTCACGAGGAGTCATGGAGTGAAAGAAGGCATTATGTGCATAGTTACGACTTGTCTATTCTTTTCTTGTTATTTTTTTAATTGGAGGAAAATCGCTTTAAGCGTTGTGTTGGTTTCCGCCATGATACGATGGGAATCAGCCGTAACTGTACGCACACCCCTTTCCTCTTGAACCTCTCTCCCCTCGCCCCTTCACCGCTGCCCGACATCACCAAGAGCCAGGCCAGAGCTCCCTGTTACACAGCAGTGTCGCGCCAGCCATCTACTGCACACAGGATCGTGGACGGATGGCGATGCTACATTCTCCACTCATCCCGCTCCCACCCTCCCCCACTGGGTCCACCAGTCCATTTTCTACACCTGCGTCTCCATTCCTTCCCTGTGGATAGGCTCGTCAATATCATTTTTCTAGATTTCACATCTAGGCCTTAATACATGATATCTGTTTTTCTCTTCCTGACTTCCTTCACTCTGTGTAATGATTCATCTATTCATTCCCCCATCCTAAGGTAAGATTTCAGTGCTTGTCTACCACTTATAGGTTATGACCTGCAGTAGGTCATGTCTCTGTGTTTTAGCTCATACCTTGCTCTCGGCCAGGCACGCTCACTGACCCACACCACCAGCTTCCAGCACAATCCTCTCATCCACCGAGCAAAACTGAAAATCCACGTTTCTGAAACTTAAGGGAGAGTCAGTTCCAAAAACATGAGAAGAGGAAAACGGTCAAGAATATTGTGCAAAGGTGCGACTTTTTTTTAACATACTATTGCATGTGTCAGCAAGCAAATCTGACGTGGAAAATACATGACACGCTGTTCTTCTTGGGCCAGTAAAACCCATTCTGCCCTGAGCCTCACATAGCGTGTCTCTGGAGCACGCTGGTCCTGAGTCTTCCTTAAAAATGTCATGTAGGGGGCTTCCCTGGGGGTCCAGTGGGTAGAGAGCCCGCCTTGCAGTGCAAGGGGCGCCGGTTCGATCCCTGGCCGAGGAAGATCCCACGTGCCGCGGAGCAGCTGGACTGGTGTGTCCAATC
This sequence comes from Tragulus kanchil, assembly GCA_022376925.1. Lineage (NCBI taxonomy): Eukaryota > Metazoa > Chordata > Mammalia > Artiodactyla > Tragulidae > Tragulus > Tragulus kanchil. The sequence continues at coordinate 163,702,499 of JAIOJX010000003.1, read as the reverse complement.
ATGAGCCAGCGCTCTGGAGCGCACGCACCCAGAGCCAGTGCTCTGCAAGGAGAAAGGCCGCTGCGTTATTAAAAAAAAATGTCATGGAGGGACCAAGGGCTATGAGTCAGTCCTGCTCAAAAACAGATGCGCTTCTTCTACCTGGTGCCGATTTCCTCTGACCCACTATTTTGACTCCTGACTGTAGCCAAAAGGGCTGCATCCGCTTGACTGAGAACACACCCTGTACCACAGGTATTTACACTGAAGCCCACAGCAATCCTGAAACACTGGCAATCCGTCTCCATTTGAGGCTTTAGTGACATCAGGTCACCAGGGGCCTCACAGCAGCAGCAGAAGACAAGCCCATGTCTGTCTGGTTCCACAGACATGGCCAGTGTGCTCCTCTAACTGCCCGCAGAAGTGCTTTCTCAGGTGCTCCCCCTGCCCGCCCCCCAGAGCAGGCAGCTCCTTTTGTTTACTGCCTCCCAAGTCACCAGCGACATGTCCTGAACATTTGCAAGTGAGAATCTTTCTTGAGAACGGTCCCCAAATTGATACCATCATCTTCCTCATCCAGAGCCTTAGTCCAAAAAGAGCAGACATGTTGAACAGCCTTCTCTTCTCCCTCTCTGTAGATATTAAGCATCTTAAATATCAATGATGACTGCATGTGAAAATGAAGGAAAAACACGGGCACAAAACACTCTTAAGCTTCTGCCCATGGGATGGTCTGAAATTCGTCCGGCATCAGCTGAATGATGATTGTTTAATAAAAAAGACCACATTAAGTAAAAGAGGTTTAATAAAATGTTGATGAGCTCCCTTTCTGCAAAGGTTAATAACCAGGAACACTTCCACACTCGTGTTTAATGGGTACCTCGAAGGTGTAAACAAGGAACTGCCTTCCCAAACTCTGATGCTGTTCTTCAAGCAGAATATAGCACTTCTCAGATTAGTGCTGCCTTTTGCCTTCAATGGCAATGAAAAAGAAAAAAAAAAAAAAAAACGTTTACATTCATCATGAACATAAGCTGATCAGGGAATGAATCTCTTCTAAATCATCTTGCTCACAAAAGATGATCTCCTTAGAGAATTATACTTCTATAGAATTATTAGCTCTTTTTTTTTTTTTCAAAGAGAGCATCTATGTCTCCTTCAGGATGTCTGTGTCTTTGGTATTAAAGCAAGAACTCAATTAATCCTATATTAATCCCGAGAGCTCTAATTCACTTTTTATTCTCAAATCTGTATCAGCACAGTGTGAGCAGCATTTTAAGAGTCATCTCGTCTTCTGTGTGCCAGCCATGGACACACGGAGGAGATTTTCTCTGAAGCACTCTATCATCATACGAGCGCATTTACCCTGGTCCCTGAAGACCTCTGAATCAGTCCCCAGAAAGACAGCGAACTGGATTTCAGAGTGGCTCCCAGCCCTGTGGAGTTGCTGCCAGATAACCTCCGCTTTAATGCAGCGCTTGGGAGCTCCCGCTGCCAGCCACGGGTCCCCCGCCAAGGCCTCTGCTCCCCCCGCCCGCCCCCCAGAGCCGGCAGCTCCTTGGTGGGTTATCAGCCGTGGCTGCCAGCAGGCAATCGCCCGAGGGAGAGAGTCTCAACACAGCCACCGCAGAGCCAGTGCAGGCAGGGGCCCCCCCAGAAGAACCGAACCTGAGGGTCTGGGAGCCCTCTGATTGACTCTGGACGGCAAGCAGTCTTGACCCTCCTCCCTGCCTTCTGGCCTGTCACTGAACCAAGTCTAGTAATTACCCCTGGAGTCCTGCCAGCCTCCATCTGTGTCATCCAACTCGGACTTAAACTGGGGGAGGAAGACGCCTCCTCATCCGCAGGACCTCTGCCAAACGGACCGGTCCCTCACTGCCCCCACGTTCATGCGATTATAATCGCTAGCAAACTATGCCAAAGAGCCTATGCGGTGGAGGGAGGTATGCTATCATTTCCCAGCATCCAAAGTTTCGCAAACCTACCATGTGCTTCCAGGGAATTCTGACTTAAGCTCACACAGGGACCTCCCTGAGAATCTGCTGGAGAGAACAGGAAAACGGCTGATTCGTTCTGTATCACCTAAGCCAAATTTCAATTTAAAAAAGCTTAAAGAAAACGGCCTTAGTTTGTAAAAAACAGATTCCAAATAAATGGATCGACGCACAACATTTGCACGTGAAATCCTAGCGGTGAATTGGTATCATTTGACTACATTCTGACTCTTTGAGAGTCGTGCATTGTCAGACCACCTGGAAGTGACCGGTGACGTCATGCTTCTACTCAGGGGGAGGGTCTGGGGGAGGCAGGAAGGAGGACATTCACCGTCGGCCCAGACCCCACAGGAACAGGCGGAAATGCACAACTAGACGCTTAATCCCTTACAAAGAAGCTCCACCTCTAGGCGGCGCCGGGTCCCACGCAGCCTCTGCAGACCCCGGCCAGCGGGCGGCCAGCTGCACCGTGCCGTTCCCGGAGAAAGAGGCTGGCGACCGTCAGCCCCTCCGAGGCCGCCTGTAGCAGGGGTCCCCAACCCCAGCACCTACTGCCTGAGGGCCCGAGGGGGAGGAGGTGTGGTCACAAGAGAAGTCAAGCTGCAGGCGAGGGGAATGGCCTGAAGCGTCCCCAGACCATCCCTCCGCGCCCCGTCCATGGAAAACCTGTCTTCCACAAAACCAGCCCCTGGTGCCGAGGGACGGGGCCCGCTGCCCTACGGAAGCGAGCTGGGAGTCCCTCTCTGCTTTCCACTCCCTGGTGGAAGTGGACTCAGGCAGGGCTGCCTGAGCAGAGACCTCCACCTCGTCCCAACTCGGCATCTAGAAGCAGTTCCAGGAAAGGCGGGGACCCCTGGAGACACATCAGTGCCCCCCAGCCACCCTCTCCCCAACCCGTCCCAATCCCTCTCTCCTATTCCCTACCGGTGCCTGTGCGCTCAGTGACTCAGTCAGGTCCAACTCCTCGAAACCCCACAGACTGTGGCCCGCCAGGCTCCTCTGTCCATGGAATTTTCTGGCAGGAATACTGGAACAGGTTGCCATTTCCTTTCCAGCGGATCTTCCCGACGCAAGGACGCACCCCTGGTCTCCTGCGCCTCCTACACCGGCAGGCAGACTCTCTACCACGGCGCCAGCTGGGACGGCCGCCTAGTCTATACCCTGTGGACCTCTGACCTTGACCGACAGGTCTCTCGCTGCCTTGTCCTGGCTCAGCCCTCCCTCACCTTCAGTCTACAGCTTCTGGAAGGGGGCGGCACCACACCTGCCCCGACTCATCCCAGAGATGCAGGAAAGCCGCCGGGGTGGTGCCAGGCTGCGTCCATCACCACTCAGCGGAACGCTGCTGGCAGGGCTCTCTGGGCAGCAGGGCATTCGCTTCTGGTTGGGTGTCTGCTTGCTTGCGTTCTAGGAAAACCACACACTAGTGGGAGCCAAGGGAAAATCAAAAGTCTTTAATTAAGAATGGAAGTCAGTTCCCCAGGGGCTGCTCCTAATTATATGGGGATTTTAACGCTGACGATCCTTAGAATTTGTCTTGAAGAGCGGCTCTCAGCCTTGGCTCTGCAGACTCACCTGGGGAGTGTGGGAAACTCCTGAAACCCCGGCCACACGTCCGACAATTAAATCAGAATCGCTGGCGGTGGGGGGACCAAGCATTGATTCAAGACTCCAAGGGGATCCCAATGTGCAGCCAAGGTCAATAACCACTGGTCTGGAAGAGCCTGCTTTAGCTAGGTTTTAATCCTTTTGATTTCAGCAAGTTGACACTCGCTGCAGAACTTCCCTACGGGCTCCGCGGTCAAGAATCCACCTGCCAATGCAGGAGACACGGATTCGATCCCTGTGTTGGGAGGCTCCCCTGGAGAAGGAAACGGCCACCCACTGCAGTGTTCTTGCCTGGAGCACCCCACAGACAGCGGAGGCGGGCCGGCTACAGTCCATGGGTCACAAAGAGTCAGGCACGACTGCAGGACTCAACACCACCACCACACATGCTGCCGGACATTTCTTCATATAAAAATCGTAATAAAAATAAGAACTAGTATCCACTACTGAAAGCCCACTCCGCCAGAAGCATGAGCTATATACAAGTTAAGGATGCCAATTTCAATCCAAAAGACGAGGTAAAACAGAGGCACTAGAAAAACCAGTGGGACTTGGTGTTTGCAAATATCTATAAACTGACAGATTTCAATATGCAGAGAAGATGTCTGGAAGGATAAACATCAAATTCCTAAATGTGATCCCATCTGGGGTGTGGAGCGAGATAAGAAAGAAAGGCCCTTTACAAGGAAGGTGTATTTTGAAATTTAGAACTGCAAGCGTGGGAAGGAAAATTTCTTTGCAATTTGGGGTTTTTGAACTGGAAGTTAGAACATAGGATTTTAAAACTAAGGCTGACCCAGGGACAAACACAGACAACTAGAATCTTCAAGGAAACAGTAACCCCATGAACACTGGAAAGAGCACAATTCTAGCAGATTAATATACGTGCTGTGTTAGTCGCTACAGTGAGACCCCATGGACTGTAGCCTACCAGAGCCCTCTCTCCATGGCATCCTCTAGGCAAGAATACTGGAGAGGATTGCCATTTCCTTCTCCAGATTAATATACACAGGCTACAGAAAATTCACTTTTTCAAGGAAGCCAAGTCTATTCACTGAGAAGAGACAGGAGTCATTCTTTATGGTTAAAGGGAAGAACTATCTGAAGCTGAGGGCCAGAAAATCCAGTGGGCAGCAGGTGTTGACTCAGGCGGAAAGGTGACAGAGAGGGAAAGGAAACAGCCAGGACTGGAAAGGGACGTGAGAACTGAAGTCAGCGGGGAGCTGGCTGAGCTGCGAGGACCACGACAGACGTCGGCCTGATTCCAGAACCTGTGAGCAAGCGGAGATAAAGATGGTTCACCGCGGCTACCCTTCCTCCGAGGGAGAGCTGGAAAATGCCCGACGCGCCTTTGCATCGCAGCCCAGCCTGGGGGGCCGGGGAGGGCGGCTCTGGTCTGGGGGCGCGGCCTGAGCCCCAGGCTGCTGGTGGGCACAAGCCTCACTGTCAGAGGCATAAAGAGAATCAAGTGTCCCTTCTTGCTTGTCGCATTTTAAATTTGTTAATGAAACCTGTATCCATTCAGGGTGTACAGCGTGACGTCTTGATCGCCGTTCCGTCGCTCGGGCGCGCAGGACCCCGGGGCCCGCAGCCAGCCCGGCCGCCTTGTCCTTCCGCCGCTCCCGGAGCTGGCGCCGCACTCGATGCACATGGCGCGGTGGAGCCCCGGTCAAGGGAACTGACACATGGCCTCCTCCTCAATGTCGTCCCAGCTGTGTGTGTGTTTGTGTATGTGTGCATGCCTGTGTTTAGATGAACACGTGTGTGTGTGTGTGTGAGTGTGGGGGGGGGTGAGAGACCGAAATCCACGCTCTCGGCCAGTGTCCAGCACACAACAGAGTGGTACTCCCCACGATCACCGCACTGCACACACGCAACCGTGTGCCCGAGCCTGGAGGAACCGTGCGAGAGCGATCAGCCCGGCACAGACGGACGCACAGGGCACGATCCGGCTTCTCTGCAGAACCTACAGGAGCTGAACTCCCGGACACAGACGGGAGCAGGAGGGCCGTTTCCGGGAGCGGGGCCGGGGGAGAGGCTGGCAGAGGGACCAAGCTGCAGCTCTGCAGGATGCACACGCACCCCTTCCTGACCACGATCCGGAGGAGGGCTTGGGAGACGTGGGAAGCGCACGGGGCGATCTGGAGAGAAGCAGAAGGCTCTAGCCCTGCGAAGGGGGAACTCAAACCAGAAGGACCCCAGAGCCTCCAGAGGCTGGGCCGGATTGGCAGAAGAGTCTCAAACGGCAATGTAAGGGGTGGGCCCGTGTGGCGGGGGCAGCTGGAGGTCTCTGAATCCTGCGTCAGGAGGATCCTACTGTTTCCTGGATTTCCCAAAGGCCAGGGGCAGTCCCTGATGCACCTCTTGCTTCGTGGCGCTCTGGACGCTGGAAGGCGGTGAAGGCAGGGGTGGACGCGGTTCCCAGAGCCAGGGCACCCGAGACGCCAGCGGAGGGCCAGGCAGGGCCGTGTTTCACTGAGGAAGTTCACTGTCGACCTGCCTTAGCGACACCTGAGATGCTTTTAGAAATGCCAGCTCCTGGACTCCCGGCCAAACCCACCCGACCAGAATGTCAAGGGAGCAGGGCCCGGGGCCTGAACAGGTACCCGCCGCCCCATGGCGCGGATCCCCTTGTTTGCGGAGCTG